>CM065589.1:436402872-437050372 GCA_033119425.1 Bufotes viridis
AACGATAAGGGCACGGCCTACCATATATGGTGGACTTGCCCTAGTATCACCCCCTTTTGGAACAACGCTTCCTCGTTGATACGCCAAATTTGCTCTATAACTGAACATATTACGCCACTGATGGTGTTACTGAATGTGCCCAGTCAACATATTCCGTTGGCGACATATCCTCTACCTTATCAACTGGTAGGGCTGCAGCCAAACTGCTCATCCCTTACATTGGCTGTCCCCTTCTCCACCTTTCTTTGGCGGAGTGGGTTGATAGGGTGGATGATATCTGTAGAATGGAGGAATTATCTAGTTGGGAAAGTCTTTCACACGACAAACATGTATTACTCTGGTCTCCATGGTTAAAGTGGCGCTCTAGTCATCCGACATCCCCCTACTCCTCCTAATACTTTATACTTAATCCCCCTCGGCATTCGGTCTAGATGTGATTTGATTTCTCCGTCTTGATTGTATAACGCTCTGCCTGACTCATTTACTCTATACCTTTTAATGTTCGACAAAGAGGAAAAAATTGGACATATGTATGTATAAGTTTCCATGTGCATTTTATGTGCTATTAATGCTGCTCTATGACCTTTGGGCCGTAATGCCCTATTATTATGATGTTGAATATGTCTTTCTATAAATAAAGATTTGACAAAAAAAAAGAAATGGTCTTCAAAATCTTAGATTTCTAGTCTAAATGGTGATTTGCTAAATATAAAAGAATCAAGCAATCACCAATCAAAAACAGAATGAAGAGTAAGGTCTCATGACCAATACTGCATCCAATGGAACATGTTCTGATTTTCTTTTTCCTATGGATCCGACCGAAGAAAACTGTGTATGAGATTGTTAGGCAGTAGGAGCACATAGGTGTTAGGGCTCCTTACAACTTAGAGGCAGTATATTGTACATGGTAGTGTCCGTTCCCACTTTTTTCCATGCTGAACCAATAATTAGATTGTTATCTACGTTGTACTTCTTATACGATATAATAGCGCCCTCTAGGGCTTGCAGTGGTTACTGCAGGACTTTCACAGCTTATTACCTTCACTATGATCCAGTGTTATTGTCTGTTCTATATCAGCATATGTGCGATTGGCATGGCGTAGCATGGGCTCCTTCATGTATGATTCCATTAGATGGACAATATCCATTCGGTTGATCTTGGTGAGGCACTGGTTTAGATTGGAATCTGCATTAAAAATGAGAACAAATCGAGTAATGATTGAATCTATATATAAATATATTATCATACCATCCACAGCCTCTTGAAGTCTGAGAATATGATTGGATACAGTACCTGTTTATACTGGGGCACCATGCATGGTGCAGACGGACATCACAGAAAAAGGCACTGGTGTTGTATGTTGTTGTTTTAATGACCTTCTATAGTTTGTGCAGTAAATTTATTGATCAAGTGTATCCATAACAGATTCAGGCAATAAGAAATAGTTAGCTAATCTGATTTATCCATTTTCATCACTTTCCCCTAAACTGACACATATTTAGATCTGTGTGGCTTTCATGTCCAAAACATGTATCTTCTGATATTTGAGAGAGTTTTACATTTAAGGGGCATCTGTCAGCAGATTTTTACCTATGACACTGGCTGACCTGCTGCACTTGCACTTGGCAGCTGAAGGCGTCTGTGTTGGTCCCATGTTCATATGTGCCCGCATTGCTGAGAAAAATGTTTTAATATATGCAAATGAGCCTCTAGATAGAATGAGATGAGGGCATTGGCATTACACCTCTTTCTGCACCTGCAGCACCCTCTGCACCCTACAGCATTTTCCTGACCTGAAAGCAAGTTCTGATTTGTTTTGGATCAGATGGACATAATCACAATGCAGGAAAACTGCTCACCTTGAATGGTTGTGCAACTAATTTTATACATAACACTAAAAGTAAGGTAAGTTACAGTTGTGGGCGGCCCACACCTACCAGCAGTTTGAGAAGAATAATTTAACCAGAGTGAAGACCACAGTACAGATGTCATGGACAGGCATGACTTTAATGGCTTCAAAGAAAAGAAATTGCAACCATAGAGAGTCTGTCACCAGGAAATGTATTGTTAGGAAACATTCACACAATCAGAGGTCGTCCTGTGCCCGTACTGCGACCACAAGTGGCGGTTACACAATATACTCCACCTGTGTGAATCCCATATCATGGATGGAGACTCATTGACTTGAATGGGTCCGTATTCCTAAAGATATGGCGCTGTACAAAGCAGAGGCACGGATCAGAAGCCAATGGAAGCACTCAGAAGCGCTTCAGTGGGCTTTTTGGTCTGTGCCTCTGCACCGCAAAAGATAGAACATGTCCTATCTTTTGCAGTATATTGCGGATGGCGGACCTATTCAAGTCAATGGGTCTGCGCTGCAATATGGGATTTACACAGCCGATGCCCATGCACTGCAGACCGCATGGGCACGGACAGCTTTTGTTTGTGTGAATAAACCCATAAACCAGGCACATTGGGGGCACATTTACAAACTGATATATGCCAGACTTTTCTCAACTGACACACCAGGTCTAAAAATAGGGGCATGGGCGGAGAAGGGGGTAGGCTGCCAGGCCCATCTCATTTATCATTTTCTACCTCTGTTTTAGGCGTAGAAAATGTTCTAAATCTACGCCAGCAAGGGAGCTGGCATAGAGTTAGACTGGTGGTGGATGTGCCGGAGCCTCTATATAACTTTTCACTTCATTGCTTAGAAAAAGTACTTTTAATCCATATGCAAATGAGCACTGAGTGCACTGAGGGTAGGCCCAAGTCACTCTGTGCATCCTTATCTCTCCTGTTTCCTCTGCCAGCCTCTAGCTGAATGTAATGGTACTTTTCACTTCATTACTTCATACCTGAGAAAAGTACTTTTAATTCATATGCAAATGAGTAGTTTGGTGCACTGAGGGTAGGCCCAAGTTACTCTGTGCACCCTTGTTCTTCCCGTTTCCTATGTCAGCCTCTCCTTCTTGATTGGTAGAGGCAGGTTTCTGCATAGTCATCTCGCCTGGTCCTGTCAACCAGGAAGGAGAGGGTGACTACCTTATTCCTGCAAGGCATTGTGCCTGGTTTCGCAATGTTGTTGTGATATCAATAAAAGTACAGTGTTAGAAATTTCTTTTTCTCCGATACACGCTTGATTGTCCATGCTCTGTACTGTTTTCTGAATGAACATATTTTCTTTAATGCTTGTATTTTATATTGATTTTTTTTATATGTTTTATGTACTTTCTTGATATAGTCCTCAGTGAACTTCACAGCATAAGATATACACATTACAATCATCAGTCTGGAATTTCATATGGGCAGTGATAGCACCAGCCCTCGCCATATATCCCTGCCCCCCCCCCCCCCACTACCCTCCCTCCTATGTCCATGAATTACCTGTTGCATGTTTTCCATCTCTTTCAAGCCAATATTTAAGCAATGCATGGCTCTGATCCTGTAAGGAATTTGGATTTTCAACTCGTATTTGGTGAATTTGTTCTTCTGTGAAGTCCAGCTCTCTGGCTAGTTCTGGAAAAAACAAAGAACAAATACTGTCGGCATTCTGTAAATGAGAACATATCCAGTTGTAATAATATTTCGCCATCTAGTGGGCAAGTGCATTTTTGTTTAGCAAGAATAGAAAGAACCAAATAATATACTGTATATAGAAATCCAAAACTCTATGTATAACTATATACTACATGGCCTCCACACTGAGCCGGAAACAGTATGTAATTGTATCAGTGTGTTCAGTTGTCTGGGGAGAACTTATACTTACGATCGATAAGTAAACCAGATAAATATTACAGTCATAATTAGTTTTAAATTCACTACCATTTCACTTATATGTTGTATTTTTACAGCCGATAATATATATCCCCACTAACCTAAGATTATGTAAAAAAAAGAATGTTTACTTGTATGCATATTTGTAACTAATAAAAATTATATCATGGACTGTTTTTTGTTTTGTTTTTTTGCAGTTAGCCACTATATTGCATTGTCCCAGTATTCCATACAATATTTGATTTTCTAGAATGTAATAGAGCTTCGCCTTATTATAAAACACTCTATGGATCTAGATTATGTCCATTCCATCAGACCCATAGATAGGCCTGACAGCAGCTCCATTCAAACTCCTCCTCACTAAAATCATATAGTAAGGAGGAACAGGATACTTCAGACCCTCGCTCCAGTGATCAGGGAGGGTCCCTGCATTAGAGGGCTTTTAGGAATCTTACTTGCTTTCTCTTCCATAAGGCCATGATCAAAGTCTGGGAAGGAATGAAACATTGTCCGAATATGATGTGATGTTAGATGGATAAATAAGGGAGACATACACTAATTGTGAGCTTACACTGAGTACTGTGATTTTTACTTTAATGCATTGGGGATCATATCCTACCACAGAGCACCATCTTTATCTTCCGGAGTGCCGACTACATCTCTACTTGCCTGAGTGAAGACCACCTCGCTACGTGACTCATTGCAGACCGCATCTCTACCTGCCTGAGTGCTGACCACATCTCTACCTGCCTGAGTGCCGACCACATCTCTACCTGCCTGAGTGCTGACCACCTCTCTACCTGCCTGATTGCCGACCAGATCTCTACCTGCCTGAGTGCCGACCACATCTCTACCTGCCAGAGTGCTGACCGCATCTCTACCTGCCTGAGTGCCGACCACTTCTCTACCTGCCTGAGTGAAGACTACATCGCTACGTGCCTCAGTGCCGACCGCATCTATACCTGCCTGAGTGAAGACTACATCGCTACGTGCCTCAGTGCCGACCGCATCTATACCTGCCTGAGTGCCGACCACATCTCTACCTGCTTGAGTGCTGACCACATCTCTACCTGCCTGAGTACTGACCATATCTCTACCTGCCTGAGTGCTGAACACATCACTATGTGACTCATTGCTGATCACATCGCTACGTGACTCAGTGCCGACCACATCTCTACCTGCCTGAGTACTGACCACATCTCTACCTGCCTGAGTGCTGAACACATCACTATGTGACTCATAGCTGATCACATCGCTACGTGACTCAGTGCCGACCACATCTCTACCTGCCTGAGTGCTGACCATATTTCTACCTGCCTGAGTGCTGACCACATCTCTACCTGCCTGAATGCTGACCACAGTGTTAGCCACAATGCCCCATGCGGTGCTCACCAGAGGCTTGAGAAATTTGCTGCCACAGTATACACAACAATAGTGCCATCCATATATGCCCATACAGCACCAGGCACAATGTCCACATACTGTTACTGACCTGTGTGTATTTTCTGTGAACTTATTTAAAAATCCATTATGAATCATTAAGATTAGAAGTAATATATGTCTGCAGTTGAGTATACTGACATGAACACTTTAGCAGCATTTACTGTAAGCTGTAAAATGCTAATTACACATACCGTAAGCTCCTTTAACTTGCCAAAAAATCTCACGTGTCATGTTTTACGGATACTGTCCCTTATTTTTATATACTGTTTAAGAATCTACAGACTGTTGTATCAGCCAACGATCCAAAAACTTGCTAATACATTGTTTTACAAATTTTCAAGGTCTCTGTCCAAGAATAGAAATATTCTTGTGTACACCTGCTATTCAACCCAGGGAAATTCTGACATTTTCTATGAGAAGAGGCTTGCTTACATAATTTGGAAAATCTCTCTTGGGCAACTACACCCTCTATATGGCACAATAGATGTATTAAAGGGGTTGTCCCACAAAAAATATTCTACAGATTTCAAACAAGCACCTGGGGCTGAATATTTTTGTAATTGCATGTAGTTAAAAATTTTGCTTAGCCACTGGGTTATTCAATAAAATGTATCTGTATAGCGCCACCTACAGTTTGTTTTTTTCTTATTTCTTTGACCTGCTCACTCAGATGGCCACACCTGCTCAGTTTCATCCTTCAACTGCCTCCTGAGCTGTGATAGGGAGAGCTGAGACACCCCCCCTGAGCTGTGATAGGGAGAGCATGGACACGCCCCCTGAGCTCTGATAGGGAGAGCATGGACACGCCCCCTGAGCTGTGATAGGGAGAGCTGAGACACGCTCCCTTACCTGCCGCAGAAAAGACGCTCCCCTTGAGCTGTCAGCTTGATATAAATCTAGAAGAGCAATGAATGGGGAGATCTGTGGATCCATGTGAGGTACAGGGCTGGGTCTAGCTTTATTAGAAAGAAATTGACATGTACTATATGATGTCTGCGGGTCAGTTTACACTGTGGATAGGATTTCAAAAAATATCATCCACTTTGCTGATTTTGGACAACAGCTTGAATTTGCAGCAAGAAAATAAAAAACTGAAACTATGTGGTGTATCCGCCACGTGTGAACACATCCTAACAATAATCATGGTAAAATCGGAATGCAAGCACACACAGCAGTTATGATGAAACAGAAAATTGAGCAACTAATACACAGTTGAATATACTTCATTCACATGGGTTTTTCATATGATGTTTTAAACAGAAAGAATTCTAATTTTCCTAAAACTGTGAATAAGAACTCCTCACTACCACGTGTGCAGCCATGCGTTCTTACAAAGACATGCAAGATTAAGGATTTTCAATGTAAAACTTTACCAGTCCAGCTAAATCCCAGATGATCTGCAATGTGGGCAAGTCTTTGCTCCGTCCTCTCTTGGTCCTCCTCAAAACCTATATATAAACCAAAACAGTCGATTAGTCAACCAATGTGTAATTGCTCTCTAAGAGTTGAATAAAATATATGTACCGTAAGTTACTGGAAATGAGATATCAGTACATCTGGAAAGAGCACTATGGTTACAAAATGCAATAATCCGCACTTTTGCAGTGTATTCTTTTGTTAAGAGAAATAGAGAATTAGAATATAAGAATGGACAATCACTTCTATCACTGATTTAAACCAGAATAAAAAAAATCCTCATAAATCAGTGTGAGGTCTGCAAAGACTGATCATTATACTGTACATTAAATTGCTGCCAATTATGGGATACTGGTTCTGTTTCGTTCAGATAAATGAGACATGAATTACCATCATAAAGAGGATCTGTCAGGTCTTCTGACTTGTCTGTTTTAGCAAATACCTGTCTTATCAACATAATATCAGTTTTGGAGCTCTGTGTTGTGCCCTTCCTCTTTTATCCCTTCTGTAAATGTATGTGTAAATGTGCAACTTGGCATTAACATTCCATTGCCCATGGGATGTTTCCCTACACACATTGACATTGTCCATTCAGTACTGTCCATGTCCGTGTGGGGACAAAACCTACTTACGAGGAGAATGGTTACACCCAGTTGGCAATTTATGTATACATTTCTAGGAGGAATAACAGAGAAACAGGATAACACGACATACGTGAAATACAAGTACATACTAAAACAGACCAGTCAGGGCTACTAAAAGGTCCTCCTTAAGGATATAAAGGTCTTGTCTATATAATCAGCACTGTCCTCATGTAAAAGTTATCATTCTGTTACCAACTAGGGGATTCCAAAGTAATGCTGCAACATTACTATTCAGTGGCATGCAAAAGTTTAGGCATCTGTGGTCAAAATTACTGTTACTGTGAAATTAAGCAAGTTTAAGATAAAATTATCGCCAAAGGGCATAAAGTTAAATATTTTAGGCAATATCAATTGTAGGAGAGTACCTGGGTGGTGATAGACGGGAGGTACGTGCCACCGGGGGTCCTGGCCCCGGTGGAGTAAGAGCCAGAAGAGTGCATTTTGCATCGGTTATGCTGTTGACACTTACCGGGAGCTCTTACTTGGAGCAGGCAGATTTGCGGGTGGGTGCCTGTCTCCCCACGGTCCAGGCCAGGTTTTGCAGGAAAGGGTTAAAACCTGACCAGCGACAAGGGTGTGGTGTGCAATGTGGAGGCTTTTGTTCTCTGGCTGTGAGAGTGATAGGTGGAGGTGAGCTGGGCTATGTGCTGAGGCCTATAAAGAACTGTGCAGGGAACCGCAGCTAAAGCCAGGAGGGATCCGTGTTCCGTGGCTAGAAGCCAGACCAAGGGACTTACTTCACCAATTAGAAAAAGGTGACATGATTACTGGCTTTAAATAGACTTTGCTTTATGTGATGGAAACAGGCCTCAAGTAGCCTGCAGCTGGTTTGGGGCCCATTCAGAGACTTGCTGTGATTGAACTATTATTTTGCTGTTGTGTGTGACCACCCTTCCTATGAACTGCACTGCCTTTCACTTGTATTCACCGTGTGAATAAAGAAAGCACCGTTTAAGCACCAAGACCTGTCTGTGTTGCCTTTATACTGCACTCGCTACCACTGCCTACCAGAGCGGATCCCCACACAATGTATTATTTTGGTTTTGTACAATTTTAGAGTGAAAACCTGTTAGGGTTCAGGGTTGTTCACAATCATCATTAGGAAAGGCCAGGTGATCCAAATTTCAAAGCTTTATAAATACCCAGACTCCTTTAACCTTGTCCCAAAATAACAGCAGTCATGATTTCCTCTAAGCAGTTGCCTAAAACTCTGAAAATGAAAATTGTTGAGGCACACAAAGCAGGATAAAGCTATAAGAAGATAGCAAACCGTTTTCAGGTTGCCATTTCCTCAGCTCAAATTTTCTTAAGAAATACAAGTTAGCAACAGTGAAGCTCAAGAGAAGGTCTGGAAGACCAACACAAATTTCAGAGACAGCTACTCGTAGGGTTGCTAGAAAGACAAATCACAACAGCAAAAGACTTTCAGGAAGATTTATCAGACTCTAGAGTTGTGGTACATTGTTCTACTGTTTAGCATCCTCACCACAACATTCAGTGTCAGAAGTTTGCAAAAGAATATCTAAACAAGCCTAATGCATTTTGGAAACAAGTGGACCAATGAGGTTAAAATAGAGCTCTGTGGCCACAATGAGCAAAGGTATGTTTGGAGAAAAATAATTTTATGAAAAGAACACCTCTCCAGCCATTAAGAATGGGGGTTGATCAATCATGCTTTGGGGTTGTGTTGCAGCCAATGGCAGAGGGAACATTTCACGGGTAGAGGGAAGAATAGATTCAATGAAATTCTACCAAATTCTGGAAGCAAACATAAAACCAACTGTAAAAAAGGTGAAGTTGAAAAGAGGATGGTTTCTACAAATGCATAATGATCCTAAACACACCTTAAAATCCACAATAAACTACCACAAAAGGTGCAAGCTGAAGGTTTTATCATGGTCCTTATAGCCCCCTGATCTGGACATCATTGAAAATCTGTGGATAGAACTCAAAAGAGCAACCAACGTGTGCATGACGGCCCAGGAATCTTACAGAACTGTAAGACTTTTGCAAGGAAGAATGGATGAAAATCCCTCAAACAAGAATTGAGAGACTCTTGGCTAGCTACAAAAAGCAGTTGTTACAAGCTGTGATACTTGCCAAGGGGGTGCTTAAAGTTTTGCTTGGGGCCCTTTTCCTTTTTTGTTTTAAATGCAAAAGATGAAAATAAAAAAATTTTTTTTGCTTAGAATACAGTGGGGATTTTGTCATCTTTAACTTTATGCCTTTTGGAGATCGTTTCACCTTCAACTTGCTGAACTGTTCACAGTAACAGTAATTTTGTCTAGAGGTGCCCCAACTTTTGCATGCCACTTTATAATATGCAGATACATACTAGAAGACACCAGAAATATGCATCTGGGTGGATGGTTGGCTAAACCATGGTCTTTAGAGTCATGGCTCCTTATGACTTGTACCTAAATATGTAAATGAATACTTCAGATTGGTAGTGTTGGTAGTGATTGGCAACTTAAAGCCTGACACACCAATGTTAAGATGGTAAAGTTTCTATAATGCCTAATGCCATGAACTGCAAACAAAGCTTATATTTCAGGAACCTAACCAGGGACCTCTGTGATTTATAGTAGTAACCCAGCTATTGGTATTCCTATATGAAATCTCATTCCTATATCAAATCTTCCTATATTAAATCTTATCTACAAAGCTGTTCAATTATTTCCTTCTTAATACGAAACAACAAAGTAGACTTGTTCAGAACTTCAATAAGAACAATTTTAATGGCAACTATAATGAAGGCTATATTAGGTGTCACATGGATGTCCCAGGAGCAGATATAAGCTATAAGTGGGGTAGATACCTTTAAAGAGGGCCGGTAACCTCTCCTGACACGTCTGTTTTACTAACTACTGGTATTCCGCTTGTATTAACAAAGCTCTCTCTCTCTCTATATATATATATATATAAATATATATATGAAATAAGAACACCTGGAAAACTTAATGTAATTGATACAGAGAGTTATCTCCCCTTGTTGAGATACAGGCTGCCATTCTGGCATGGTAACAGTCATACAGATGCTGGATATCCTTGTGTGGTATGTCATTCCAAGCTCTTTGAACTTGAAGCCGTAGTTCAGCCAAGGTGGTTGTTGGCTGCTGTGCATGGGAGACCTGTCACCCCATCTAGTCCAAGACATTCTCAATGGGAAGAGAAATGGCGATTGAGCTGGCCATGGGAGCTGTAAGATTCCCAGAAGAGGGTGTTGTGTGGGCGGGCTGTATCTTGTTGGAGCAACATGTCACCTGAGTCAAAAAATGCATTAGGACTGCTTTCACAATGTCCTAGACATACTGAAGTCTTGTCAATGTTCTGTCACCAGCCTGCCTGTCCGAGCTCCAGCGATGCAGTATGGGGTTCGGACACTGCAGCGCAGTGCCAGACGTGCTGTGAGGCCATACTCCTTGGTGACTTGGCGCTTAGGCCACGCCCACTCTCAACGCCACGTGGACTTCGTCTTTCTTGATGGCCACGCCCCCTGATAATGTCACACCTAAGTCACGGCCCCCGGTGATTTCAGCGTTCAGGTGATTAGCTCCCTATTTAAGGCAGCTACTCGAAACCATACTTTGTCAGTTATAGGTTTTCCTTCCTGTGCTCTGCTGCCTTTGTGTGAATTGGACTGTTACTTTTGGACTTAACCTCTGCTATTCTTTGACCTCTCCCTCTGCTCAGCGATTCTGTACTTGCTTCCTGTCCAGTATTGACCCTTGGATTGTTATTGCTACCTTCTTCCGCTTAGTCATTGTGTTTGGTATTGATCTCCTGGTTTGACTGTTTCTGGCACGACTTCCCCTTGTTTTTTTTTTGTCTGTCCTGTATGTGAACAGGTTCCTGCGGTTTTTACCGCAGGCACTTAGTTAAAATCTCTGCACCTACCATTATAGGGACCGTCGATAGTTGTGGACTTTTCGCCTAGAACTTGTTCTGCAAGTAGGCAGGGTCAGCGGGCTGGGTTCAAGTTAGGGCTCACTGTGTGAGTGCATGTCCCTGCCTACGGTCGTGATAGTATAACTGGCCATACAAGTTTTTCCCCAGGGGTGCTATGGATCCCATGCTAGCCCTAGCCAACAAGATGGAGGGTGTTGTCCAGTTAGTCCAAGACTTAGCGCAAAGGGTTTTTCAGCAGGAATCTCGGTCCCCTATCCTTTCTGTTTCTTTGCCAATTGAACCTAAGATTCCACTTCCAGATAGGTTCTCTGGGAATCGTAAAGACTTTGTTACATTCCGGGAGAGTTGTAAGCTGTACTTTCGCCTTAGGCCTCAGTCTTCTGGGTCAGAGGATGGGCATTATTATGTCCCTGCTACAGGGAGATCCACAAGAGTGTGCATTTTTCCTGGCACCTAACTCCCCTGAATTATTTTCTGTTGATAGTTTCTTTTTATCTTTGGGCTTATATGATGAGCTGGATAGGGCGGCTTATGCTGAGAGTAAGCTTCTGTCCCTTACTCAAGGCAAGCGACCTGTGGAGGAGTACTGTGCAGAGTTCCGCAAATGGTGTACTGCCTCTGGGTGGAACGATCCAGCCCTGAGGTCCCAGTTGGGTTTGTCTGACAAACTAAAAGATCTGTTAGTTAATTATCCCACTCCCGGTTCCCTGGAAGAAGCAATGACTTTGGCTATTCGCCTGTAAAGGCATGTAAGAGAATGCAAGCGTGAGAGGTCTATCACTGTCTATACCTCTTTTTCTTCCTTTGTCAGTAAAACTGAGGCACCTATGCAAGTTGGCGCCACGACATCTCAGCAGCGGACGGAGCATCGCCTGAAGAACAGTCTGTGCTTCTACTGCGGTAGCCCCGAACATCAGATACGATCCTGTCCTAAAAAACCGAAGGCAGAAAACTTCAGCGTCTAAGTTAAGTTCGGGAAGATCGCACAGGTATTTCCTGACAAGTATGGTGGACTAATACTGCCTGTGGGTTTATCCTCACAGGGACGGATTGTTACTGGTCATGCGTTTGTTGATTCAGGGTCCACTGCGAATTTAGTTAATTATGATTTTATTTTTGCTCTGGGTCCCATAGTATGTAAATGACCTAATCCCATTCTGGTATCTAGAATTGACTTCACACCATTGGCCGGAGGGTACATTTAGTTACAGACTATTGAGCTAGTGATGACGGTGGGTGCAATTAATTCTGAGAAAAGTTAATTTTTTGTTTTGCCTAATATATCTGCTGATGTTGTTTTGGGGTTACCCTGGTTGAAGAACCATTCCAGAAATTTTGACTGGAGTACTGGAGAATTGATTAAATGGGGCTCCCAGTGCTCTAGTCACTGTCTGTCTATTCAGCTTGCAGGTCTGGGTATAGAGGAGGGTTCCATTCCGGGCATTATTAAAGACTATCAGGATGTTTTCTCTAAGGAGGCTTCTGAGGCCTTGCCGCCACATAGAGAATACGACTGTGACATCGTGGGAGCTCGATGGTTCTCCAAAATTGACCTGAGGGGAGCCTAATTAGAATCACGAAAGGTGATGAATGGAAGACAGCATTTAACACTCCTGAGGGGCATTTTGAGTACCTAGTAATGCCTTTCGGACTGTGTAATGCCCCAGCCGTTTTCCAAAACCTTGTCAACTACATTTTTCGTGAGTTTCTCAGACAGTTTGTTGTGGTGTATCTAGACGACATATTGGTCGTCTCATGTACTTCATGTCAGGAAGGTTCTTCAGAAGCTGAGGGACTATAATTTGTTCGCTAAGTTGAGTAAATGCGAGTTTGGAGAGAAGTCTCTTTCCTGGGTTACATTATTTCCCTACAAAAATTTTGCATGGATCCAGATAAGGTGTGTGCCATTGTGGAGTGAGCCAGGCCGACTTCGCTTAAAGCCCTTCAATTGTTTCTAGGCTTTGCCAAATATTATCGGAAATTTATTAAGAACTTCTTGGTCATTGCCAAACCGTTGATTTGATGGGGGCTGATGTTCTCCACTGGGGTCCTGAGGCTGTGTCTGCCTTTGAAACTCTTAAGATAAGTTTGACTCAGGCACCTGTGCTAGTAAAGCCTGATGTTACACAACCCTTTGTGGTGGAAGTGGACGCCTCTCAGATGGGTGTTAGGGCTGTTCTATCTCAGGGGCCGTCCTTCCTGACTAACCTGAAACCATGTGCTTTCTTTTACTGGACATTCTCTGCCGCAGAGAGAAACTACGATATAGGTAACCGTGAGTTGTTGGCTATCAAATGGGCTTTTGAGGAGTGGCGGCATTTCCTAGAAGGAGCTCAGCACAAAATCATTGTGCTGACTGATCATAAAAACTTTACCTATCTGGATACTGCCAAGTGCTTGAATCCCTGGCAGGCAAGGTAGGCTCTATTCTTTACATGTTTTAACTTTGTTGTGACTTATCGTCCCGGGGCTGCTAATGTAAAGACGGATGCCTTATCATGGAGTTTTGATGAGGAGCAGACTGTTGTTACAGAGCCTGGAAATATTCTGTCTCCTAGTGTCGTGCTTGCTGTTATTAATTCTGATTTGGCCACTAAGATAGGCTGTCCGGATTCAGCTTCCAATGGTCTTCCTGCTGGCAAAATGTTTGTACCTCCAAATTTACGCCTTAAAGTAATGGAGGAATTTCATTGTTCTGTGTTGGCAGGTCATCAAGGTATTGCGGGTGCTAAGCATCTGATATCTCGGGTATACTGATGGCCTACCTGGTCACGTGATGTGGTTGCCTTCGTCTCTGCCTGTGACGTCTGTGCTAGGGCCAAGGTACCCAGGAAACTTCCTGCGGGTTTGCTTTTCCCCTTGCCCATTCCTCAGAGGCCCTGGACCCACATCTCTATGGACTTTATCACTGACCTCCCGCCCTCCCAGGGTAGGTCAGTCATCTGGGTTGTAATAAACAGGTTTTCGAAGATGTGTCATCTTATCCCATTAAAAAAAACTCCCCAATGCTAAAGAGTTGTCTACCTTATTTATTGAAAACATCCTTAGATTGCATGGCATTCCGGACTCCATCATCTCGGATAGGGGTGTCCAATTTGTTTCCAATTTCTGGAGAAGTTTCAGCACGAAACTGGGAATTAAGCTTTCCTTCTCATCCGCCTTCCACCCTGAGACTAATGGGCAAACAGAGAGGGTCAACCAGGTACTGGAGCAACTCTTGATATGCTTTGTGTCGGATCACCAAAATCATTAGAGAAAGTTCTTATCTTTTGCAGAGTTCTCTATTAACAATCATGTGAATTCTTCTAGCAGCATGTCTCCGTTCTATTGTAACTATGGTTTTAATCCCCAGTTTTCATCAGTGGATGGCTCTAGTTCTGTAACTCCTACTGTGGATGTTATCGTAGAAGATATGTGCACAGTTTGGGCCCAGGCTCGCAAGAGCCTGGAAAAAGCCCAAAGCATCCAGTCTAGACGGGCCAATAAAAGACGGTCCAAGGAGCCAAATTTTGTGTTGGGTGAACTAGTATGGTTGTCTACCAAAAATCTACGTCTCAAGGTGCCTTCAGGTAAACTGGCGCCTAAATTTATTGGACCTCACAAGATCATTTCTGTCATCAATACAGTGTCATTTCGTCTGCAGTTACCTGAATCTTTAAGAATTCATGATGTCTTTCACATTTCTTTGCTAAAAAAATTTGTTCCACAGGCTATTCCTCCTCCTAGGCCTCCTGACCCTATTATTATTCTCAATGAACTTGAGTATGACGTGGAAGAATCCTTGATTCCCGGATGGTTTAAGGTTCTCTTCAATATCTGATTCATTGGAAAGGGTATGGTCCTGAGGAGAGGAAACGGGTATCCGCTCGGGATGTCCATGCTCCTCGTCTCATTAAAATATTTCGTTAAAAATTTACGTCTGAGCCTGCGCTCCGTATTGAGGGTCTGGTGGCCCCTCATAAAAGGGGGGGTAATGTCACCAACCTGCCTGTTCGAGCTCCAGCTCTGCAGTATGGGATTCGGACACTGCAGCGTGGTGCCAGATGCGCTGTCAAGCCATACCCCTTGGTGACTCGGCACTTAGACCATGCCCCTCTCGGCGCCATGTTGGCCTCGCCCCTCTCAATGGCCACACCCCCTGATTATGTCACAACTGAGTCACACACGCCTGGTGATGTCAGCACTCAGGTGATTAGCTCCCTATTTAAGGCAGCTACTGGCAACCATCCTTTGCCAGTTATAGGTATTTCTTCTTGTGCTCTGTTGCCTTTGTGTGAATTGGACTGTTGCTTTTGGACTTTACCTCGGCTTCCTGTCCGGTATTGACCCTTGGCTTGTTTTTGTTACCTTCTTCTGCTTAGTGATTGTATTTGGTATTGATCTCCTGGTTTGACTGTTTCTGGCATGACTTCCCCTTGATGTTTGTTTGTCTGTCTTGTGTGTGAACAGGTTCCTGCGGTTTTTACCATGAGTGCTTGGCTTAAATCTCTGCACCTACCATTATAGGGACCGTCGACTAGTTGTGGACTTGTCACCTTGTTCTGCAAGTAGTCAGGGTCGGCCGGCTGGGTTCAAGTTAGGGCTCACTGTTTAAGTGCGTGGCCCTGCCTACGGTCGTGACATGTTCCCAGCATGAATACCAGATGGGAACTGCCATGCTAGCAATAGGCCCCCCCCACTGTGACACCTGGTGTAGGACCTGTGTGTCTCCACACTATGCATGATAGCTGAAGGTGCTCTCCAGATCTTATTTAGCTCCCCCTTCTGATGCAGACATCACCTACAGCACCTGCTTTCATTAATGAACACTACTGTATGCCATTTATGGCTCCAATGGGCTCTCTTGCGGCACCAGTGCAGGTGTTCTTGGTGATGATGAGAGGTCAACTCAGTGGCAAATGAGTAAGTAGAGTGAGTGAATGCAGTTGCTGCTTGAAGCAGACGTTTTCTTATGGTCCCAGCGGTCAATGCAGGGACGGCTGCAGAAACAATTTGCTTTGCCAAATCTGTCATTTGAGACACAGCAGCTCTTCATATATGGCGATCTTGACATGCAATTGTCTGTTTTGACTGTCCAGAACCTTCTCTATGTGTGTCACTGCCGTCTTTTGATCACTGTTGATACCACTAATCCACTACATCCAACATTTGACGGTTGAATCATCCAGCTTCTCGAAGTCCAACTATTCAGCCCTTTTCAAAGTCTGTTAAATGCACAAAGGGTTCACACCTTCATCTAGCAGGCATAGTGAACATTTCAGAAAAACCTAATCAACAGCCCTGTAAGAGAGAAGATGAAAAACAGTGCTGTTAGCCAGAAAAACAAAGACAGTAATGCCAGACAAAAATGTCTGTGGAAGTTCTGTATGTAAAGTAAGGATCTTGGTACTTTGGCCTGTACATCAACAGCCCCTAGCATTGCCATATTGTAAAGTATGCATATTATCTTAACTCTTTCTAGGTATTCTTTTTCATTTTCCAGTAATGTATATAAAATAGCATATAGCAGTTGACTGTACTATTCTATACAGAGGTATCCATAAAAAAATAAAATAAAATGATTGCAATATATATAAATTTTGTATTATGGTAACCTTTGGGTATACAGTGGCCTATGTCAGAGGCATCCCAACCTATACCCATAATGTACACTGCAAAAGCATTGTGAATGCAGTCTGCCTATGTTAAGGACACACTAACAGCAATTCTTATCTCTACTTATTTTTTTCAGTCAAATAAACAAGAAGTTCAATTGGACTAGAAAAAGGTCAATCTTTGCAAACCTTCACACTGAACTAGCTGGCTCTTCATATGTGCTGCGATTACTGCCTTATTAGGCTTTCATAATGCCAATCTTGAGATTTTTTCACAAAGTAAAGACTTTTTACAACATAAAAATGGACACGACACGACATGCACAAACAAAACAATCGCCACTAAAAAAAATGTTCACAAATCACAGAAGTGAATTAGAAAATCTACTTATGACATGCATAACAGAGGGAAATCTCACTTTCTTTGGCAAATACCTTGTGCATTGTCATGGCTATGGTCATCTGGAATACGTTCAATTTGAGTTTCAATTGACTCATCCCATATAGGTCTGGTATCAAAGATGTCTTCTGGAACAGGCTGCTGGGTTTCAGGCATTGTAACATTTTCAATGACTGAAATATCAAAGGCACTGCTCTCATCATCAGATAGTGGTTCTTGTTCCTTTTCAGCCTGGGTAAGTCTGTCCACTAATTTTGATGCCTCATCACTAATTTCTTCAAAGAAATCAATAGAATTTTTGTACATTTCAAAGAAACGTTCCTGCTCAGTTGTTGATGATGTTTGGGCAGATGAAAAGCACTTTGCTTTCACTGGTAGTTTTGACGACTTTTGTTTCGTTATCTCAAAACTTTCTCCCTCAACTCCCTGACTAGACCTTTCAGAAATTTCACAATGAGATTCTGTGCAGCTTCTTGTTTTTGTGGTTGTTTTTATTTTGGAATCTGATTTACAAGCATCAGACTCAGATTTACTTCTATTATCTTGTTTCACAGGTATTTTACTACTAGATTCAGATGTTTTCACATCTGTAAAATTAAATGTCTGTTCTGTTTTAGATAATGTTGTTTTAACAGGGATCTTGGACTTTGGCTTTTGATCTTCCATAAGAGTAAGGCTATCGTTTGCTAACCTGGTTTCAGTATTAGTGGATATAGAACTTTGTACACTTTCTTCAGATACTGAAGAAACAGACCTTATAGGAATTTTAGACTTTGATACAAAAGTGGAACCACTTTCTAAGTCTGCTGTTGGAATTTCAATTACAGACTTCTGTTCTTCTGGTGAAGAATCTGGGGATCCATCTCGATCAGAAGCATCTAACTTTGGAAGGGTAGTAAAATCTATTTGCATATCTACCATAGAATGGTCAGATGATGGTGACCAAGAATCTAGTGACCCATCTAATGAACCTTCCTGAGTTTTTAATACCTTTGGGGAATGTTCCTCTTCAGAAGTGAACTCAGTATCCTTTTTAGATGTTTTTGAGGAAGCAGAAATGCCCATTTTAATTGGGATTCTTGACTTTTGGTCTGTTCGACTAGTTTCTGTCCCTATATCATCAGCATCCACTTCAAATTCAACAACTGACTGGTTATCAAACATTGATTCTGTTGAATCTTGTAATTCACTTTCTGTTACATCTGTTTCTACAGCAGAAAAGGGATCTGATAAACTTTCAGGATTTGGTGACTCTTCTTCTCCACTTTCCTCTTTGATGTCCTCTGGCACACTTTCTGCACACTGCTGTCCTATTTGGAAGAAGTGAAAACTTTCATCTGCATAGTTTCTTTTAGTCATATCTATAGCTCCACTCCGGGTCATCTCAAAGAGTTTCCCTTCCTGAAACATAAAGGGATTTTGTTCACTGGTTGGGGTACCCTCTTCCGTGGGTGTGCGTGCTGGAGTGGTATCAGGTGTAGTTCCCTGTGATTGTTTATCTACCATTAATCCAAAAATTTTTTGCTCTTCTTCTTTAACACGTGCTTCAAAAGCTGCATCGTCCTCTCTGATGGAACTCCACGAGTCTGGTTCAGCTTCAGATTTAGTTATAATAATGTGCTCACTTTGATGTTCTGTGGTTTTGCTTATTAAGGCATTCGTTTTAAAACATTCATCATCTGTTAAGGAACATTTTGGTGCATCTTTCTCCTGTTGGAAGTTATCCTCTTCTTTAACATCTGATAGACTTTGGGCCTTGCTTATGTCATGTACAGGTTCTTCAGTAAAATCATCACTGGTAAAAAAATGTTCTATTGGGACATTTTCATATGGACTCGTAATTTCACTACTTTCATGCTCAAAGTCATTTTGTGATCTTGTTGATATAGATGTTTGATAGAAATCGGTCTGAACCACTGATGATGATGAAACAAATGATGTATCCTTTTCATCAACTGTAGATGAATCGCTTTGTATTGGATATGTTGAAGCATGTTTCTGGTAAGTTTGGACCCTAACAGATGCATCATAAGAAGCTATAAGATCTTTTTCTATTTTGTTTTGTTCTGTAAAATCAGATGCACTTTCATGTGTGTCTTCCACATTATGAACTGAGCTGCTACTATCTGTAATATTGTGTGCTGTTGGCCTACTTGTACTCATTTTTTCATTTACATCTGCTCTTGTCATAGATGGCAGAATGACGATCTCTTTAGGTTCAGTCTCAGTAGTCAGAACTTTCTCTTCAGAACTCGAGCTTTCAAACCTACACTTTTCCCCTTGTTCTATATTTTGGATATGACTATCATCTGACTGGAGCTCCTCTGTCTTGAATGAGTCCTGTGCAAGCTTAATTGGCTGAAAAGCTGTGTCCTCTGGGCTTGAATTAGAATCTAAGCTTGGCGGTAGTGGAGATGGAGGCTGAACTCTTATCACAGGGTCCAGCAATAGACCAGAGTCTGCTCCTTTTTTCAACTGGGTTAATTCTGGTTCACTTTCTGAAGAAGAACTACTTTTTCTACTTTCTACAGACTTGACTACAATTTGAACATCTTCATCGTGCACTATTTTAATACCATTCTCTTCAATGTCATCAACTAATTTTTTTGTGTCGCTTACTGACATAAATTCTTCTTGCTTTAATTCTTTTTTATTGTCTCTTTTCTGCTTTGCTTCTTGCTCAAGCTCATCAAACATTTTTATCTTTGTTACCATTTTAAACATTTCTTCTTCAGGTGTGAATCTTCTCTTTGGCTCATTTTCAGAATCATCTTCTGCTTCTTCAGAAACTTCTGGAATTATACATGCCTTTGGAAGGGTAGAGAATGCCTGCAAGTCTTGAAGTTTTGGTGTAACTTCGTAACTTATCTCCTCAGAACTGGGGGTATCTGGAGAAAGTGGACTTTTGCCAGAGCTTTCCATGAGGGATGTCTGTTCTATGCTATCATCCTCAGCACTTCCATCTGTATCTCTGAGAATTCTAGAACGAAGAGCCAACTCTGATGCCAGGTCTGATTTCAGATTTGCATGAAGCGCTGACCCTATGAAGATACTAGACCTAATTTTTTGCTCCACTGGACTACTCTCAAGCGAGTCACGGCATGGTGATTCCTTTGTTGGACTTGGTTCTAATGAATCTGGAGTTTTATGTGAAGAGTTATCTTCTAACACCGGGCTTGCTTCCAATGAATCCTTATGACTAACTGCTACTGAATCATCTGCTGCTGGGCTACTGACTTCATCATCTTGAATATATTTGGTGGACAGGATTAATTCTAGTCCTTGAGGGCTTTTCAAAGTTACATGATGTTC
The DNA here is from genome assembly GCA_033119425.1 of Bufotes viridis. NCBI lineage: Eukaryota > Metazoa > Chordata > Amphibia > Anura > Bufonidae > Bufotes > Bufotes viridis. Next base: position 436,423,369 of record CM065589.1, read on the forward strand.
ACCTTTCATTGGAGAATCTTTACATTCCAGAGGAGATTTTTCAGTGTCTATAGATTTTTCATCACTGTGAACTTCAGATATATGTGTTTTGATGTTGTCTTCTTCAGCCAATTTCTTATCTTTATTTGTAGTTTCACTAACAGATTTAGTGTCATGTCCATCCGCTTTTTCTGCTTTACATTCATTACTAATCTGCTCTTCAGATTTCTTTGGTGAAAATGAAAGGCTTTCAGGGCTTGTTCCTGGTGTCTCTGCTAGACATTCATGCTTGTAGCTGTCTTCTGAGCTCATGTGCGGTGTTCCATCCAATAAGCTTCCACTTGGAGAATCTGCCATCCCTTCATGCTTAAGACTATCTGAGCTATCATCATGTGTACCACCTTGTAAATGTAAAGCTGGTAGAAAGCTATCTGTTCCATATTCAGAAGGAAATGATACATTAAATGGACTAATGAGTACTTGATCTAAATTTAACTGAACACCTTCAGTTTCTGGAAGATGCTTAAATTGTAAATAACTGTCATTATCCTCCAGCTCTTCTTTAATAACATCTGAAAAGTCTGTGGATGTTTTTCTGTCAGGGCTAATTTGTGGATCAGCATCTTGGTCACTAATACTAACTCTTAATCTTATATTTGACTGTTCACTAGAGATTTCATCATCTATGACTGTATGGACAGGTTCATCTGTTATATGGACCTGAGTCACAACCTCTTTAATATCAATAGGGGGCAAAGTGGGACTTTTATTGAATTTATTTTGATCATCAGAGATTGACTTTAATTTAACATGTCTTTTTGGGGATTTTTGCTCCCCTTCACTAGAAGTTAAGCTTTCTTTTACAGACTTATCTATCAGTTTAATATCTGATGTTAGGATTCTACTGTCTATTGATTTATTTTCTACTGATATTTCACTTTGCACTGTTTTTACTGTTTTGTACTCAAAAAGTCCTGATCTCTCCTTAGATGGATCATGTCCTGACTGAAACGCTTTCATTAATTCACGAACAGACATAGTTTCTTCCAACTTTTCAGTTTTAGAAGATGGTGAAACAGGTGGCTGCACTACAGTGACTACAGCTTGTTGCTTGGTAGGCTCACAAATAACCTCCTTGAACTGTGTTTTGCTTGATATGCCTGAAAGTCCCTTTTGCTCTTCTTCAACTCGTTTCTGAAGAGCTTTGACTTTGTCTTTTATTGATCCGATTGGTGTTTCTTCAATCACTGGTGAAACTTCTTTTACACTTGGAGCAAGAGCTGCTGTAAGGCCAATGTCATCATCTAGTGACTCTTCTGAACTAAATGTTGTTAGCCCCAATGGTTCCCCTTTACCATTGAGTTCTTCTACTTGTTTTCTTTCCCTAAGTTTCCTGCGGACAGGCTTCTTGATTTCCAGTGGAAGTTTACGTTGCTCTGTTTTCTGTGTTTCAATGCCACTAGGCATGGGAGAATCAGCTGAGTAAGAGTTTAGGTCATTTGTAAGATAATTCACCATGTCATGTATGCCTGTTTTTATTTTAGGTTTCTCCCCTCGGTCTAGTCTTATTTCTTTGCATGGTGTTTCTGCAGTGTCCTCAAAGGCATTTTGTTTAGCTTCTTCAATTTCATCATCTCCTACAACAACCCATTCCTCATCGTTTTGATATGATCTTGAAGAGTGAGCTTTTTCGTGTAACAATTCTTCTCTAGTATAAGTTCCGGTTCTGAGAATTTCATTCACTTTTTCTAAATCTTCTTTGACCTTTTCAACTATTTCAAACGGTTCTCCTGGATCCTCTTCTGTTCTTTCAAAGTCTTTATTTTTAACAGAACATGGCTTTTGGGCAGCATCAACAGTTAGAATCGCACTCATTTTTATCAAATCTTGCTTCATTTCACACACTTCAGACAGCAAATCTGGACTTGCTAATACTGGCTCATCATTGACCAGATGGCTTTTCAGGATGGAAGTTTCTGTGGATTCCGTTTCTTCATCATCTTTGAGGTGAATGAGAAATAGTAACATAAAATGGCAATAAATAAATTGTGACTAAATAATGTAATCATGAAGGGAATAATCACAGCTCTGGCTGATGTGGGGTGTGAATGCAATGAACGGATGCGGTTGGTGGATCCAAACTGTCTTGAACATCATGCTAAAGGAAAAAGGTAACTGGGGAGGAAAATGGGCAGGAAATAACTTGCTTAGAATGCATTCTATGCCACATTCACACATCCAACACAACGACAACACAAATTTTGAGACAAAACAGCAAATGAATAAATAAATTTCAAGTGGAAAACAAAATCACAGTAAATTTGAATGAAGGCATCTCAAGATTGTTTTGATGCTATACAACCAAGAGAAAATAAAAATAGATAGAAGAGCTATAATTGTTGATTGTCGATTGCCTCAAAGTGAAAGCCAGTGGTACTGAGCTGCCAGAAAAACAGGTTAAAGGAACTGGTAAAGAATTGTCATATTTAATATGATATCATCACATATAAAAAGATTAATAAATTAGTGTGCCAGTCTCTGCCAATCTACTTTTGCATTACTCTTGCTGCCAGAGAGATATGCAGTAACATATATATATATATATATATATATATATATATATTGAATTCACAATAGTTGAATTCACAATTTTAAGTTTTTCATGTACCTGAAATCTAGGTGTTGAAATGTGAATGTCTGTAATCTATATCGGCCTATTAACTGTTTTAATGCCAGAGCAACATGCTTCCCAAATCCCATAATGCCAGAAGTCTTTAAACAGCACCATATTACAGTTTTTTTATAGCCCTAAACATGAAACAAGTAAAATAAGTCCTTGACAACCTTCTTAATGAAGGATCTGAAAGACTTGATTACTTCCTCAATAATCCTTGACTGGCTGCCCCAGAAGTTTAAGGTCTGGGGCAGATAATCAAAGTACAGAGTGGTAAGGATCATTATGGGACTCTTTACATCTATCAAAGATGCAGAAAGAAGAAGAAGGATGTGCAGGTGGAAGGAGTTTGATGGATTTTAAACTGATCTTATTTTGCTCATAGCTCGTAAATGTAACCTTTCTAGTTAATTAAAAAGCAAAACAAGTACAATACAGTCATTGTTGTGTCCCCAGATGTCTACATTAGACCCTGTAGGAAGTTGTAGGCAATTGTCCCTTTACATTTATTGAATTTTTGAACCACTCTCTTGCAGCAGAAGAGCTTGTAAAAAAATTATCTGAACCAGCTACAACCGGCATTTCATCTAGGAAGAAATCTTGTAAAAATGGATTGCTTAATTGAGTGTTATGCTTTAAATCAAAAGGTGGTATGATCCTATCATTGGAGCATCCTCAAACTTTAAGACACATAAGGTGAGGTCTGAACAACAAAATCAGAGGAATAAAAGGAGTTTTCATGGATCAACATAAAATGATTTGAAATACAAGATGTTATGCACAGCAAACAAAAGGTTAACACATCCACACACGACACACACACACACACACACTGTATATGTAAGTCAAGTTATTTCCATGCAAAGCAAAGGTGCTATGGGTTCAGGTTATGTTGGCAGCAGCCTAAAATTAACATGAAGAATCCGTAACATACTGTGGTGAAGAGCAGTATTGATAAAATTTTTTCTACTCTAGAGTCAAGAGTAGGGATCCGAATTTCAAGATAAATTAGATTCGCTGTGAAGCTGAATTTCTTCGTGCTTCTCGGTAGCGAATTGATTTAACCTGAAATAGTGTAAAAAAACAAAAAAATTAATACCTACCTGCTTCATTTTCTCGCGACAGGCTGCTCGCCGCCACCTTGCTTGGAGATCTCGGCTGAAATCCCATGCGTGGTGACGTATGACGTCAACCCGCTGGCCGGCCTGATGACGTTGCGCGATATTTCGTGCCAGACCTTCAAGCAAGATGGTAGCAGCTGGCCCGTCGCGAACAAATGGATCAGGTATTTCTTTTTAAAATTTTACACTCTTTTATGTATATCAGATGCCACAATCATGTATGAACACGGCATCTGGGGGGTACAATGATGGGGAGCAGCGCAATCGCCACTTCCTGTCATTGCACCCACTACTTACAAAAAAATGTGCTTCATGACAAAGTAATTTGAAATGAAGCAGATTTTTTTGTAAAATTCAGTAAAGCAGCCAAATTGAATTTTACCAAACTCTGCTCATTACTATTCATGAGCACAAGGCCAATAATTCACCAGTTACTACATGCTTTTAAAAAGTCAGATTTGGTTTCTTCTAGTTTTGGTGATCCTTAAACTGATGTGGTTTGGAATTATAGTTATTTCCTATGTTACTTGCCTGGTTGACTCATGACAGAGCTGCATAGTTGTCATGCTCAGCACATGTTATAGCCGCAGCCTAGTAGAGAACAGCGGGAGGACTCAAAATATATGCATTCAGACGAGTTAACCAGTTTGGAAACTATTGGTCTAATGATGAATTTTTTGCTCTTTCCCGCACGATTAACCGTTAACACTCCAAATATCCCATTCAAAAAATCTACTTGGCCATGGATGTCTACTTTACTTGATACCGCATCTTACTATGCATAAGTAGGTAGCATCACAGACTTTTCCAAATATTTTTAAAAAAATAAAGGAAATAAATGCCCCTTAGGGTCCATTCACACGTCCGTGGTGTGTTGCGGATCCGTTTTGCAAATGTGTGAATGGGGCCTTAGGCTTTCATCGGCTCTGCTCGGCTTTTGGAGCATGCAGAGTACAGATCCAGTACATGCTCCAAAAGCAAAGCAGAGCCCTGTAAAAGCCAAATAGGGCAGAGCTCTCTCTGAGCGGCACCGCTGACCCTTTGGTTTTTCATCAAAGGTTTAGTTACCCTTTAAGGTTACATTTCTGTTTGTGAAGGCACTGGTTATACCAGCTCTTCACTTCAATACTTAATGTGGTCACCTAAAAATGTTATCTCATGATAACTTTTTTAATGGAATTGGGTGCAGCAATAGTAAGCTACTTCTGGACAAATAAATTACCCCTGCAATAGCCGCTTGAATGAACTGCTGTCTATGTAATTCATGGCTGGATTTGGCAAAGCAGGAGCTGCTCTTCCACAGCAGCTTTTTCTGTTCTGGTTCACAGGGGTAGGGTCAAGACTTGGAGACCCTGCTCTGTGATGTTCATATATCTATAAGGCAGATGAACAGGGGTTATCTTCATGAGACAACCACTTTAATAACAGTTACTTAAGAAGATTCATTACCTCTAACAGCATACTTTTTGGTTTGAAAATGTATTATTCTATTGAACCTCTTAAAGTGAAGATGAAATAAGAGACACTTCACCACAGTAATGTTGACGGTCATCTAATGCATTCAGACAGTATCTGTTTGGACCAAGTATCACATTATTTGCACTGCAAGCAATTAACTGGCATATAGTTTGCAGAAAACCTAATGTGGATATTACTTGGTGCCCAAAAAACGGATACAGTCAATAGCCAGTTAATGAGATGACAATGTCATGTCAACAAATGCACGGCGAAAAACAGAAGATGGAATGGGCTTTGCAGCGAGAGGAAAGGGGAAGGTCACAGGAAAAGTCAGTAGCAGGGAAGGGTTACTTTAGTGTTTTAATCATTAGGTTGTAGCTTAGATCCCTTCAAAATGTAATATGAACAATGCTAGTATATTACATGTAATAGCTTTACCAAAGCAGTGTTAGTATCAATTAAGTGGAAATTGTCTGCAAGACTTGTATGCTTAGCTGCTTTTAATCATTCAAAGCTGAATTGATACATGGTATTAAACCACTTACTTTTCTCAGATGTTACATTTCCCTGGAAAAAAGAACACATTTATAGAATTAATATACACATATAGAGAGTAAGATTTTTTGAAAAACACAATGAGGGAGATTTATCAGGACTGGTGTTCCCATACACCAGTCTTCTTCTCCCTGGGCTGGAGTAAGATGAGCCTAATTTATTAAGAGACAGATGCCACTTAATACATTAGGTTCATCTTTGGCCCTCCATGCACCAGAAACTGAAGTCTACACCAGATGGGAGCTGGCAGAATTGAGCTATAATTTATACCAGTTTCTGGCATGTTATAGTAAATCCAATCGGCCGCTCCCCTCCCTTTTTAAAAGTGGCTAGAACCTCTAAAGATCTCAAATTAAGGGGGTTTTGCCATCACAGACAATGGTGGCATATCGATAGGATATGCCCGCATTGTTTGATAGATCCGGGTCCCGCCTCTGGTGCCTGCACCTACACGGAGAACGGAGCGGGGAAAGTAGTGGAGAGCGCACTCCGAATGCACAGCCGCCTGCGATTCATTTCCATAGGGCCGCTAAAAATAGCAGACAGTGCGGCTATTTCCGTCGGCCGCACAGAAATGAATGGAAGCGGGGTCAGCGCATGCGCGGTGCGCTCCTATTCACTTGTTTGGGAGCAGCGCTTGGTGGTGGCCAGACCCCGGGAAACCCGGGTCCTCTAGCCACAACTCTCCCCGCTCCGTTCTCGTTGTAGGTGCACCTATCAGACAACGGTGGCATATCCTAGTGATATGCCCCACTGTCTGTGATGGGAATACCCCTTAAAGGTTCAAATAAGGCATGCACCATAATTTTCCCCTCTTTTACACCACGGGACATTGATGGGACATTTTACACCACGGAAATGACTACACTTTCAATACAGAGCCATTCCTTAACAAACATACAATGCGCAGTTATTTTCTATAACGGGAGCAAACAGGCGATATATACTGTACAATAGTATAAAAAGGTATACAGTATATTGGGGCATATGTTCACAGTATACAATGGGAGAATGTCCTGGTGCAGGCGTTACATAAGCAGTGTTAATAACCACAGTATGACATTCCTATAGTGTATCTGAATTCTTAAAATTACCTCATCTTCAAGTTCTTGATCTGATTCAGATTCCTTTGAAATTCGGGTTGCCAGACAAAATAAAAGAAAAATGTAAAGAATGGAAAATTATTATATGCTTTTTATACCACATGAACAGTAATATAAGTGGAGGTGCAATTTACACTCCCAATATGGGCAATTAGAATGTCAGAATGCACTGTAAAGGGGCTCTCCGGCGAATAACAAATTCTTTGAAAAGGGGGGAGATTGGGTTAAAATCATAAGCAATGCCTCCTTCTACTATTCCGATATTTACCAGGGCTATGCTGATCTCTGCTACCCTCTCGGCGATCATTGAAGCCAGTGATTGGATGACTGGTTGTTTCGTCTATTTCATGATCATGCATCAGGCAGTATAGACCAGCAGGAGACCAGTAAACATTGAAATGGCGGCAGAGGATCGGTGAAGTTTATTTTTTAGCATTCTGCCCCTCTTCTAAGAATGCTTTATCAGTCAGACAATCCCTTTAAAGTCACTTTACAAGGAATACCTCTTTAAACCGTGAACAACAGACTTTCCTGAGGATATGTTTTCATCAGGATCATCCTTGCCAGGAACATCATGGTTGCCAAGTGAGAACCATGCACTAGGCAGTAGCGATGAGTGAATCAATTCTTACAAATTGAAAACATTCAAAAAACAGCCTTCTTGAGCATCGAGGGCTAGTCCCACTGCACAAGAGACTCCCCCGAACCCCCCGCCCCTCTGCCTGGCTCTATCGATATTGCGGTGCACTATTGTTCTGAGTAGTGGCTCAACAGTGCAGATATAGGTTACAGCTATGTTCATTGCCTTGTTTTTAATTATTGATTTCCACGCATTTTTGGCTAAAAGAATTTTTGTTATAAGGTTTTTATTAAAAATGTTGCACTGTTTGCTTTCTGTACCTTCTAGGTTTCACAGGACATAACAGCGGTTCCGTTGACAAATCCGAGCTCATCCAAGGACCCACTCTTCTGCACCTCTCTTAAATGAACCCTTTATGCTTTTTATGTTCAATTAATTTTAATTAGCCCAAAGTACATGTAAACTTTGATTTGGGTATAAATAAGCCCAAATGTGATTTGGACATATATCAACTTAGAAGGTGAGGAGGTCAGGAGAGGTCAGAGATGGTCTACAGAAAAAGCTTTTAGGCAAACTCTTTGATTTATCACAGAAACATAAATACCATATAGTGTAAAACACTGAAGCTACAAAAGCCAGACTGTGCAAAATCTTTAATAAACGTTATTATAAAAATGTTTTTGCTCAAAATAACTCCAAATAAATAATCAATAATAGAAAATGACTGTGAAGGTATTCATAGCCTGAATCATTCTCCTGACAAATCTATGCCTGGTACTCCAAAGGAAAAATTTCCAATAATGGACGCATGTTAAATTATTGCTAGTTATAGTTAGCTTATTAAAAAGTGCACCTCCACTTCCAATATTGGCCCCATTATTGAAAGGTCCACCTGATCAGGAAAAGATTTTTACAGGCTGTAGCATGTGTCGGCATCCATTGTCATAAATGCATCTTGTATAGAATGTTATTAGGCTTTTCCTTTGATCATGTACATCAATAAAAAACCAACACACAATACTGAAATAGAAAATAGCACTTTTGTTGCATTCAGCAAAAACAGAGCTTTTCACTAGCAAATTATAATTTACATTTCACCAGAAAGCTGCATATACTCAATATTAAACACATAAGGAAGGATTTTAGAGGGGTTTTGAGAGTCGGTACTAAAGTACTTGGCACCAAATTTATCAACCATAGCACATTGTTTGTTAAATTTGGCGCATCTTTAAACTTTCATCTAGAAATGCTGCTCCGGTTTTCTCACCTACTAGAGTGAGATTGTGCATTTAAAAAAATAAAGTCTCAGTTGATAAATCTGCAATGAAATGAATTAACATTCCCACCGCTTCCACTTACCACCAATTTTTCAAAGCTAGAGTGAGTGTTGTAAAAATACAAAAAGCCATAAAAGCCTTATTCTGCAACTTTTAAAAGTGCAGAGTTAGATAAATTACCCTAAGGGGTGAGATAAAAATGCTATTTGGACAGATTTTGGGCAAAGTCTCATATGAAAATGGTCATTTTGATCTGATTGCCACTTTTATGTATTTGCCCTTTCTGGTGGTAATAGAGGATGCGGCTTTGGAGCAGTTCACATAGATGATTGCTGTATTACCGAGTACCAGCGGCGTGCCCAGGGGGGGGCGGGGGTTCGCCCCGGGTGCCGGCTGTCAGGGGGGTGCCAGGGAGAGGGACTGACAGGGGGGAACGGGGAGAGGGGAGGGGGATCAGAAAGAACATGACAAGAGGGGGGGGGGTCAGAAAGAACATGACAAGATTGGGGGGGGGGGGGGTGATCAAAATGGGGGGATCAGAAAAAACATGACAAGATGGGGGGGGGGGATCTGAAAAAGCATGACAAGATGGGGGGGAGTATGACAAATTACTATGTGGGGGGCACTACTGTGTGGTTGGGGGTGTGGGGACACTACTGTGTGGGGGCAATGTGGCGGACACTACTGTGGGGGCAGTATGGGGGACACTACTGTGTGGGGGACACTACTGTGTGGGGACAGTGTGGCGGACAATACTGTGTGGGGACAGTGTGGCAGACACTACTGTGTGTGGGGGGACAGTGTGGCGGACACTACTGTGTGGGGGCAGTGTGGGGGACACTACTATGTGGGGGCAGTGTGGGGACACTACTGTGTGGGGGCAGTGTGGGGGACACTACTGTGTGGGGGCAGTGTGGCGGACACTGCTGTGTGGGGGACAGTGTGGGGGCACTACTGTGAGGGGGCAGTGTGGCGGACACTACTGTGTAGGGGACAGTGTGGGGACACTACTGTGTGGGGGCAGTTTGGCGGACACTACTGTGTGGGGGCAGTGTGGGGGACACTACTGTGTGTGGGGGCAGTGTCGCGGACACTACTATGTGAGGGGCAGTGTGGGGACACTACTGTGTGGGGGCAGTGTGGCGGACACTACTGTGTAGGGGACAGTGTGGCGGACACTACTGTGTGGGGGCAGTTTGGCGGACACTACTGTGTGGGGGCAGTGTGGGGACACTACTGTGTGCGGGGGCAGTGTCGCGGACACTACTGTGTGGGGGCAGTGTGGCGGACACTACTGTGTGGGGGGACAGTGTGGCGGACACTACTGTGTAAGGGGCAGTGTGGGAACACTACTGTGTGGGGGCAGTGTGGCAGACACTACTGTGTAAGGGGGCAGTGTGGCGGACACTACTGTGTGGGGGGCAGTGTGGGGACACTATTGTGTGGGGGCAGTGTGGGGGACACTACTGTGTGGGGGCAGTGTGGGGACACTACTGTGTGGGGGCAGTGTGGCCGACACTACTGTGTGGGGGCAGTGTGGCCGACACTACTGTGTGGGGGGCAGTGTGGCCGACACTACTGTGTGGGGGCAGTGTGGGGACACTACTGTGTGGGGGAGCAGTGTGGGGGACACTACTGTGTGGGGGCAGTGTGGCGGACACTACTGTGTGGGGGCAGTGTGGGGACACTACTGTGTGTGGGGGGCAGTGTGGCGGACACTACTGTGTGGGGGCAGTGTGGCGGACACTACTGTGTGGGGGACAGTGTGGCGGACACTACTGTGTAAGGGGCAGTGTGGGGAACACTACTGTGTGGGGGCAGTGTGGCAGACACTACTGTGTAAGGGGCAGTGTGGGGACACCACTGTGTGGGGGCAGTGTGGCGGACACTACTGTGTGGGGGCAGTGTGGGGACACTACTGTGTGGGGGCAGTGTGGCCGACACTACTGTGTGGGGGCAGTGTGGGGACACTATTGTGTGGGGGGCAGTGTGGGGACACTACTGTGTGAGGAACAGTGTGGCGGACACTGCTGTGTGGGGGCACTACTGTGTTGGGGACACTAGTGTGTGGGAAATTACTATATGGGGCAGCGTGAGAGGCGTTGCTATTGGGGAGGCATTGTAGGGGCAATTCTATTATTTCTGGGGATAATAATAGGGTATTATTATTACTGTGGGCAATCTAGGAGACATTATAACCTCTGTAGACACTATAGGGACATTTGGGGTCATTTATCAACCTGGTGTACAGTAGAACTGGCTTAGTTGCCCCAGCAGCCAATCAGATTCCACCTTTCATATTTGACAGCTCTTTAGGAAATCCAGTTCTACTTTACACCAATTTGATAAATGACCCCAATTATGTCTATTAGGAGGTTGATGGAAAAACTGAGAAATCTAACGTGTCTGTGTTACTAACTCTGCAGAGACGAAATGCGACTGAAATAATGTGTCTTGGCGGTCTGGGTCTAACGAAGGAGAAGAGGAAAGAGAAGGTCTACATGACAGGAGATGTCCCTGATGTAAGGAGAAAGGACCCGCCCCGGGTGCCAAAAACCCTGGGCACGCCACTGCCGAGTACCAATTGCCACAATATGAAGTCCAAGACTCTTAAACATAGATCCGTATTTCAGACTCCTTTATCATGTAATATTTATTTTTAAAGTTTTGCCCATCTATACTCTATGAGAAGTCCCTTTATTCCGAGCAGTCATCTGCTTCATATTCCCCTACAATGGTGTATCGTCCTAGGGAATATGACAAGAGCTTCAATTAAACTTCTACAGGTGGACCTGCTCCATAATCTTCCTCTCTGCAGATCAATGGCCTTGTTGCTCATAGCAATTTAACATGTGACGCAGGATATGCTATTATTACGTAAATACTTAATAAAGCATTGTAGTATATATTTGATAACATCTTACCTTATTATAAAGTGGTAAAGTGATATTTAGATTGCAAATGGCTTGTTGCACAAGGCTTCTAGAAGATTTTGGCTCCTTCGTGAAAGAAAGACGTCCACATGGTTCCTGGGTTGTATCTCGTACCTGTTATTAATGGACCATATGTCAAATTTCTTTAATGGGCTCATGATATTTATCCTTCACTGCTTTCCTACTTGTTCAGATGGCAAAATATCATACATTCAGTATGGTCTTCGATCATAAACCACTGACTAATCAATTAAGTAAAATTAAGAGATTTGATATAATGTGATAAGGTGCCTTAGAAAAACATGACCCTATAACATTTTAACTAATTCTGAAAAAATGCACCCAGAGATTAGAAAGGACTCAAATAATTACAATAGTATCACTCGCATTTGTTATTATGATGTTACCTTGACAAAAAAAGGAAGTCTATTTTCTTTAAAGGCGTAGAAACTAAATATGTGGTGTTGACCACTCTTTATTAAGGGTACTAGGTTGCCAAAGCAGTCCACGTAGATTGGTTTCCCTTCCAGCACCTGAAAAATAATGAATAAACCTGTGACATAACAATACAAAAAATATAACATTGTTTCATGAAGGCAGTTCTTTTCACCAACTGAAATATCTTATTTTTACCCCAGTCTTCTTAGTAATACCTGCATTTAAAAAAAAAATTATGTCATATTGACATATAAAAGGATTTGATAAATGGGGGTCTGAGTGCTGAGTCCCCCACCGATCACTAGAATGAGGAGACAGAAGCGTTCACAAAGAGCACACTCTCCTTGCTGTAGAAGATAGACAGGAGATTGGCCCATAGACTTTCTACTGAGTCTGTCTTCATCAGTGAGGAAAAAGCTCTGTATGAGCGCTTCTTTCTCCTCATTCTAGTGATAAGTGGAGGTCTCATCACTCATACCCCTATGATCAAAACCTTTGAAATGTCGATATGACATATCAAAAGTTTATTGAAAGAACGGGGACACTGTAAATTACTAATGACTTGCTGTATAAGAAAATTACTCACCTCTACATCTCTGCTCCTAGCAACTTCTGCAAAGTTTTCTTGTTGTTCCAGTGTCTTGTCTACTTTGTCATCAGTCATACAGAAACATCTCAGACGAGCTTCAATAGGGTCATGGGATTTGGCAAACACAACAAATTTGGCCATATAAGGTACACATATAATTTCTCTGTACACTTGGCTGGCAAAAGTAACAGACTCTTGAATTTGTCGGCAGTCTATTAACCAGAACCTGCAAAATAACAATCCTTATTGATCTGGATCATGGACGGAAAATGTCATAAATCATCACTCAATATAAAATGAAGTACATTTGGTTCATCAGCCACTAAGTGGGATACCTAACACTCAAAATCCTGGGGCCCACCAGAAAAAAATAATTCTTGAGGCCCAATCCCTATATTATTAATAAAGCTTAACAAGTTTTGAAACAAAGAAATAGACCCTAGTGATAAGGGTTTGGCTTTTTTCTCCTGGCTCATTGGGGCCCACTATTGTATCAGAGTCTGGGCCCGCCAGAGGATCCTCTGGTAGTCTGGTGGCCCAATCTGACCCTGTAAAGCTTCTGTAATACAGAAATGAAAATATGGAACATAGGTCACAGCTAGTTGTCATAAATACAGTAGATGTGGGAATTTTAAGAGAAAGAGAATGTTGTTGCAAAGAGTTGTGGGGCTAATGTAGATTAAAGGCATGGTTCCCAAAATTTCATTAAAATTTGATTGGTTCTTTCACAGTTTTGTAAGTGTAAGGAATTAAAGAGCATGTAGAAGTTTAAAGGATAACTGTCACATTTAGACCCTAATTTCAGTTTTCATATATGTAGTTACTAATATGATAATATTCCTGAATCAATAACTATTAGACTTACTTACCCCTTATTTAATAAGATTCAGCCCTTAGCAACCAGTCTGCATAAAACTGCAATTTCACTATTCTGTTAAGATGGCCGCCCTCAGCCCTGAGGCTAATCCATAGGACACCTGCAGTGAAGTTAGTGAAGACCAGCTCTGTATAGGGGGGTCTTGCAGTGAAAGTCCCAGGTCTGGCTGAAGCCTGTAGTCCTTCTACAAGCTCTTCTCTTATCAGATAAGGCTGTCATTTATACACTGAGCAGCCACATTGTCCTGCACTGCTAAGGGAGTGTCTGCCAAGCACAGGCATGTGGAGAAGTTCACACACACAGCCCAGCACTGTTATCTCCTGTCAGGAAGAACCTGGCTTTTTATACATTCCCTTACAATGCTGACTCACTATCAGTTCCCAGTGCACGCAGCGTGCTAGTCCTCTCATCTGGTAGACGGAAGGAGCATAGCAACCTGATTTTATCTCAGGTAACAATAGCCAATACTGGGGACTTTTAGGTGGCTTTTAGGGGTTATTTATTAAATAATCAGAAATTAAAACAGGGCCAACAAGGTGATATTAATCACCAAAATCCAATAGTAAAAAAAAAAAAAATTGACAGTTATACTTTAACTTTTTGGAGATGAGCAATTAGAAATGTATTCCCTTTAACTGGTTGATCAAAAACAAATATTTAGGGAGAGTGGTAAAGCAAGACTAGTGAACGCTACAATTAACTGTTTAAAAGAAATTTTTTGAGCTTCTGGGGAAAATCAGACAAATGTCCCTGAATCTTTAAAACATGATGGATATCTTTGCTTGTATGGTTGTTTACCTTGCAGATACATTAGTAGTAAAGGAGACACATTCATTAACAAACGTAAGTGGTGTTGTCCCGGTGATGTCTTCCCATTGTGCAGGGGTAGTACCACCTAAGGACAAAAAATGCATAGATTATGACTAGTAATTGAATATTACCAAGTACTAATGATCAAACTGAAAGTCCATTTCATGTGTTAAATGTTGTAATTATTACAAGTGTTTTTGCCATTGGTATTAGAAAGTCTGTAATGGTCAAGCAGAGTTTAAGGCAGTCTCTGTTCTAACCAAGCTTTACTCAGGGAAGCTGCCACGATCCCACCAGCACATCATGAAATCCCCTGCAGTACACTGAGAGAATACCTATATCTTGATCAAATATTTTACAAGTCACCAATGAAGGATCTGAATTCACTATTGTGCAAAAGTGTTTATAGCTGGCTACCACAGACAATGTCAACCTAAAAATGCAATAAAGACAGTTGAGTTCATGAGCTATCTAGTGTATAAGTAAACAGTGTACCGAGGTATACCTAAAGTATATCTAAAATACCTACCAGTTATACTGCATAGTAACCGTAGTGTAGGTGTATCACCACCATATCCATTCAGCATCGCTTCACTAGAGGCCTTTGGAACCGGAATAGTCATTGTTATAGGCTTGTGGAATTTCCTTCTTCTTGGTTCCAGTGTTACAATAGGACTGAATGTCGCTTTGTTGCCTAGTATCTTCTTCACTAGTT
This sequence comes from Bufotes viridis, assembly GCA_033119425.1. NCBI lineage: Eukaryota > Metazoa > Chordata > Amphibia > Anura > Bufonidae > Bufotes > Bufotes viridis. The sequence continues at coordinate 436,438,478 of CM065589.1, forward strand.
CTACATGCATTGGCTGGGCCTACAAGAAAAGACACTTGTCTCACACTATTTCTACAGATCATAGTATATTTACACAATTGTAATTGACTGTACATGAACATATTCTGTATGCTTCTGAAAGATGGCCAACACATCTTATCGGGGTGATCGTTATTATTTACTGGTGCAACAAAGATGCAACCTAGAAATATACTACATTATGGTCAATACTCATAACTTAATACAACTAAATCATCCACTTGTATGGCCCAAACTTCAATAATGTCTTTTAAAGATACCTCCCCAAAAAAAAATTATAGAGTGCACTTTAGAGTACATTAAAGTGTAAAATAGTTTTAATGTATTATTTCCATACTGAAAAATTGAAAATCTAAGGCTACACTATACAGAGAAATAAACTGCAGTTGATAACATGTTGCTTTCTCATCTGTGAGAATTAATATCATATGCACATCAATTTGTACTTACTAACTGGCTTGAACAGTAGCAAACATACTCATATGTGTATACTGTATGTGTGAAAATGTATGATGAGAGCAATTTGAATGCACATAAAGTTTCAATGACAACAATAGATCTAATAGAAATTACAGGGGTACATGATATCATCAAAGTCTCAGTGATGCCGCTCTTAGGCCTTTCATGTCAGATATATATGACACAGTAGATTCATATGATATTTTTATGTACATAAAATTTCTTTTATAAATTCCTTATGGTAAATTTTAGTACACATATTAATATATAATACAATTAATCAAGTTAGCCTTTTGATAAAACCACAAATAATATTCTATATACTGTAACATCTCATGGAACAGCCTTTAAGTTCATACCTGAAGGCCTACACGGATTCTCTTAGTAAGTGCACCTTCTGGGAAGACAGCTTGTACTTGAGGGACCACAGTGCTACTGAGAATTCCCCCCTCGGGTCCAATCAAATTGTTGTCCTGTTTCACACGAGAAACCACTGCAAAATACTGGGGAAAGTCTCGAGTGATAATACGGCAAATCCGTTTTTTTTCCAGTTCTTCAGGTGGATCAAGAACTAAAAAACATACAAGGAAGAAAGAAATGTGAGATCAAATAATGGCAGTAATGCATGATTCAAATATCAGTTGGTTCAATCCTATTGATTGCTGAGTTTTCTTTTGTATTAAAGGGGATAGGTCATCAGTATCTGATCGGCGGGGGTCTGACACCCTGGACCTCTGACGATCAGCTGTTTGAGAAGGCAGCGGCACACACAGTAACACCGCAGCCTTCTGTCAGCTTTTCCTAGGCCAGTGACAACACGTTCATCGGTCACATGGCCTAAGCGCAGCTCAGCCCCATAGAAGTGAATGGGGCTGACCACGATACAAAGCACAGCAGCTATACAATGTACGGCACTGTGCTTGGTAAGCAGAGAGAAGGCCACGGCGCTCTAAGCAGCACTGGTGCCTTTTCAAACAGCTGATCGGCAAATCAGATATTGATGACCTATCCAGTTGTAAAGTCTTGGAAAACCCTTTTAACTAGCTTGAACACTGGTAATGAAATAATGGCTTAGATTCTGGTCAGACTTGGGTTCGGGATTTCTATCTGGCTTTTGGTTGCCCTTTCTAGTATTTTTATGGCAATAGAACACAGTTCGTAGCATTATTGTTGCCATTGAAGATACTAGAACATCGATCTGCTTGAATCTATCAGAAATACATAGGTCACAGCTGTTATGGACCCGGCATAACAGAACCAATGACACTAGCGTGAGAAAAGCCTTCCGGAAATAACATAAGTGGAGAGTATATGTACTTATCTGACTAAAATGTATAGGAACAATACCTTCATCCATCCCATTAAGTATCTCATTGAGTTCATCCTCTGTGAATTCACAAAAATGCTCTTTCCAGTTGTCACCAGTCTCACTACGCAGTATGACAAGCTCTCGCTCTTTTCCACGCAGTGCCGCAAAATGAGGGATCTCCACAATCACTGGCCTGTGTAGCAATACATCATATTGAAAGATTAGAGGAAAAAGTGACTTACTGCTGGGACAAAGAAACCTGGGATTTGTGGTTAGCAAGCACACACATAACACAGGGCAGAGGCAACAAACTCATTCCATTGGGAACTGGAAATATAGAGGTCATAGCCAAGACTGAAGTGTACAGTACCATCTAAATAATGATTGCCAACCAGCTAAAAATTTGGAATTTTGTTTTTAATTAAATTTAGGAGTTGATAAATTTTGGAGCACACCACTATACAAATCGTTGCCAATGAACATGCTGTCTACATTTATGATCCAAGTTCCTTTGGCTCCAAGTCAATCACTATTGGAGAAAAAAAAATCACATGCTCAACCAAAAGAATAAACACCACTAAACAATAATACACAGAGGAAAGACACATACAATACCATTAAAACCATAAACACACAAAGATTAAAATGCTATATCAGACCACAGTCACTAATGAAAACTTCAAATTAAAGTACACTGACAAAATCACTAACAAAAAGTAAAAAAAAAAAATACTGAGGAACAACGGGGATGAGGCTGGCATCCACCAACTTGATCTTAAGTCTATCCTACCCAAGGAATTTGGTCCCAGGAGGTCCCAGTTGAAGGATTCGGCTGACCAAGCTTTCTCCCTCATTAAGAGGGGGAGGAGCAGTAGGAAGGTGAAGTTTACTGAGTACATCCAAAGCAGCAGTGGGAAAAAGAACATAGGTAAGAGGAATTTCTGAGAGGCAAAAAAGGGAATTTGGGAAAAAGTATTCTGAATAGTGTCACATGCCAGATACTCAAAGAAACAACTTTCAATTGGGGATAGGTATCAGGTAACATCTGTACTTTATGGTTTTGAATAGTTTAGGGGTTTTAAGTGAATTTGAAAAAGGCTTTCATACAACATGTAGATTTCAATATAAATTCCTTACGATTTTATGCTTGTATTCGGTGGAAATGTCTGCCTATAAGGGATCATGTGCATTGTCCACTAGGAGCAATGCTTCTATAACACAAATTTTCAGTAAAACTGCATCTGATGTAAAATGCAAATCTTGTTTTCAATGCAAATGGAGTTACCCATGGATTTCTTTGTCCGCCATTGTATGGCTCCCTTACAATAAAACTGTTAAGAAGTTTTCATAGAGATTTATGCATAAGAACATTTTTTGCTAGTAGAAAAAATGTTCTAAAATGTTTGTGTGCCTAACAGCCTGCATTTTATCTCTTTTTTTTATGTCTTGTCTAAACGTGGGTATGTATAATCATAAAGTGCATCTATGTTTGCAAAATCAGGTTATTTAAAACTGTCATATATAAAAAATAATTTAAACCGTACCTACGCTTTCAGATGACTTCAGAATAAACTGCCATGTGTATACTATTTCTGGCTGCATTTCTCTGCAGTTATTGCAGTTTTTCCCCTAATTCTCAATTCTCCCTGAGCTGGCGAGTGGAATCAAACTGCTAGCATACAGTATAGTATACAGTGTAGCTGTGAATAAAGCACTTGGGTGAGATATAAGACTTACTCTCACTCCTCCTTCCCCCTCCCCTCTACATAGACATCTATGGGCAGCTACTATGGGCATGCTTTCTGTTAGCTAACAGTCCCCCTTAGTCTCTCAAGATGGATTCAGCAACAAATTCAGGAAGAATGTTAGTTTAGGAAAGGGGATGAGGATAAGCGTTAATAAGAGGAGAAAGAGGCATTATTTTTGCTAGGATACATTAGTAGTTTTTTATATTCATCTCTACTACTGATTTATGCAATCATGTGAAACAGTTAGTGACCATTTAAAAGAAATGAAATGTATATATGTGTAGGTGCACAATTAGCAGGTCCTGCCCTGCTTCTAGTTTACAGTAGTTCCATATACAGAGAGATAACCTTAACGCATATAGGCGTATTACAACTTACCCAAGGAACTGAGCTCCAGAAGGCCCAACTTCAATAAGTCGACTGGAAAGGCCTTCTCCTTCCACCATGGGAGGCATAGTAGCCAATCGATGACGCTTAACCAAGCGGCATGTCACTCTTGTAGGGGCTGTGCATTTCCGAGGAGGAATTATGATTCTTAGTCCATTATGCCTGCAACCTCTCATGGCACCTCCACGGGCATCTACCATGAAGCTAACTAGGAAACTAAAGGGAAAGAAGCAAATAAACATGCAAAATTATGGAATAATTTAGGATATTAAAGGGGTTGTCCTGCCATATATATTGATGACATATCTTCAGAATAGGGGGGGTCCAACACCCAGCACCCCTGCCGATCAGCTGTTTGAAAAGAAGGCTGTGCTCCATGCAAGTAGCGCTTGCTGGTTATTAAACTATGCGTCGTCTCCTCCTGCGTAGTGTAATTAAAAGTACTCGCACCATTCAAGTGAATTGAGCAAGTACTTGTAATTACACTGCACTTCCGAGACGTACAGTGTAATGAAGAGGAAGCAGGCCTCCTCGGTGGCGGACCTCCGCCGATCAGATATTGAAGACATATTCTATGGCAGGACAACCTCTTAAAGTTAAATTCATGTTTAGATTAACAATCTTGTACAATTTAGATATAGCTGTAGATACAAAATATGTAGATCTTTTCAGAAGTTGATAAAATCTTGTGGTGCAAGCTGTGTATCTTAATAGGTCATGTCTGTTTTCCCAACATGTTAGGCTACGTGACACGTGTCCCACTTAAACTGAATGCTGTCTTTGTAGCACACTGTATTTTATGAGCCATGAGGAGCTTTTTAATTCATTCAAGCTGTTCACTTCCTTTCTTGTGGTGTTAAAGTGTGAATAAAAACTGTGCCAAACAATGCAAACATAGAACAAAACAGTAATGTACACACATGTGCAAGAGAAAATAGATTCCGCATGCTTCAGGTCAGAGAATGAGAATAGACAAGTTACTACCTACTGCTGTAAAAAGCAAAATGCGACGTCATTACAGTTCTATGCTGAGGAAGGGACAGCCCGCATCCATAATGCATGTGAATGGCGCAAGCATTCTGAACATGCACATGCAAACTTTAACTTCGTATCTGGTTATTCTTGTTTCATAAAATTTTAAAAAGTAGGTCAATACCATAGAGCCATTTATGCTAAGTTTTTTTTTAAGTTTACTACAACCATTTGGTCATTTACTAATGAGATACACCAGCTTTAAATTTTTGAATAAACTGAATTTTGTGCAAAAATGTGCAATTTTTTGCTTTTCTATGATACTCTCGTAATTTTTTTTAAAAGTGTGTGGAGTACAGAGGAAGGAGGCAGTGCCACCTTAGCCCAACACACTTACTATAACTTATGCCAGAAAACTAGCGTGAGTTATAACTGAAATATACACCAGCCCCTACCTCATGTAGGTTTCAGTTGCACAGACATCACTGATTCAACAAATTAATAAAGAGGTCTGCGCTTCTTAATAAATCGCATTTTGGTCGCATTTTACTCAAGCGGGCTTTTTACTAAGACTAGCGTGTGAAATACTAGTCTTTAGTAAATGAGCCCCAGTATTCCCTGCTAACCGATAGTAGACTAGACATGCTTCGACTACTCTCAATTACTACAGCTTATATCCTGGCGTTAATAATCAGGCCAAATTGGCAAGAAATATAATGTAGTAACTAATAAATCTGTTTAAAAATTGTAACATAGGAAAAATATATAGATGGATGTGCAGGTCCACATGCTGTAGAGCTGAAAAAACTAAGGGGATATAGGCAACGTATCAGTACACAAGCTGGAAAAAAAATCTATACCCAACAGGGTTTATGTATAATCCAGATACAATGTGAGTTACATCAGTTTTACACATATATATATATATATATATATATATATATAGATATATATATAATGGGTATTTCAGTTTCATTAAACTGTAAGTCAAAAGAAAATATAGTATACACTCAAGTGTAGCTCTAGCAAGCACAGTAAGGCTAAGTTCACACAAAGCTGATTTCATGTTTGCCCGAACTGTGTACATGCTGCAATTATTTATTTGTTTACTGTCGGTTCCTTCTTGAGATTTCTTCTTGAAGAGTCCATAGTTGCCAACTGTCCTGAACATGCTGACTTACTGCCAGAGACAGTCCAGATAACTTAGGCTATTCCGGGCTGAAAATGGCCAATGCCAATGCAAACCCCGCCACATGTGGACATTCCCAGACCGGGCCAGAGCATACCCGAGAAGGGGCTTCGAGGCCCCTATTTTACCTACTAAAAAGTTGGTAAGTATGGGATTCCATTTTGAAATCTGTAGCATGTTCATTATTTTGTGGACTGTCTGCCGATTTGCCACAGATCTTTTCTATTGAACTTAATGGAGTTCTAAAATCTGCAAGACAGAATGGTTTGCTTGAAGATATTTTGCAGAAGAAATCCGAGTCAGAATCCACACCTCTGTGTATAAGTCAGCTTGAGATCTTGTTACGGATTAAACTTGCAGATACCAAGCTAATTTCATCCACACAAAATCCACGGCATGTGAACTTAGACTTAAAGAGGTTGCTTCTCTTCAGTAAACACAAGCCAATTACTAATGTATTGTGATTGTCCATATTGCTTCCTTTGCTGGCTGGGTTCATTTCCCATAACATTATACACTGCTCGTATCCAGGGGTTACATCCACCCTACAATCAATCAGTGGAGGTCGTGCTTGCACACTATAAGAAAAAGCATTAGCTTGTGTGCGCTCCACAGTCCCGTCCACCAGAGAGATCAGCGCTTTTTCCTATAGTGTAGGTATGGCCAACCTGCGGCTCTCCAGCTGTTGTAAAACTACAACTCCCAGCATGCCCAGTATGCCTACAGCTATCAGCCTACAGCAGGGCATGGTGGAGTTGTAGTTTTACAACAGCTGGAGAGCCGCAGGTTGGCCAGCCCTGCTATAGTGTATATAAGCACGAACACCACTAATGGATTGTAGGGTGGTCATAACCCCTGGATACAAGCAGTGTATAATGTGATGGAAAAATGAATCCACCCAGCAAAGGAAGCAATATGGATAATAACAATACATTAGTAAGTGCCTTGTATTAACTTTCTCTACATGATAAATGCCACTTGCTGAAGTGAGACAACCCCACTAATATCCTTTCATCTGACACCAGAAAGTTTCCAATAGCCCAATAATCGATTCATAACTTAAAACCTTACAGGACAATTAGAAAGCCCATGGCCTTAAAACGAAATGATGGAGAACTGGGTTCTACTGTGCACAGCATTTGAAGATAGCGGCTGTACTGTCAATCTTTGGAAAAATCTTTCTAGACTGATGAACTGCAAAGTTTATAAACTGAAGGGACACACACAAAATGAAGATCCAATGCTTGTCTGTAACCTAGCCATGCACAACTGATCGTGGCAAAAGTTCATTTTTCATAAAAAAATGTGTTCTTTGTTGCAAATATTTAGCAACTATTTTTTAAGATTTGTTTCAGCCCACACAACAAGAGCACTACAAAGGTGAGCCATAAACTGCATGTTCTAAAGGGTTAAGGAATAGGAACTGGCATCAATGTCGTGACTACCACTACCGTACATTATTCTGCTTGGGGAAGCCATACAATGAAATAATTATTATTATTATGTAATATAATATATAATAATAATATAATATAATAATAATATAATAATTATTATTATTATGTAAATAATTATTTACATTATGGAGAATAATATGGCCACACAGTACATGAAGATGAATCTTAAAAGTCTCCACCGAATAACAACACAATCACTTGTTATTCAGGACCATCAGGCTGCTTCAGTGTTTGGTACCAAAAAGTCTGAATATGTTAGTCCATTAATCCCCCAATGTTCAAGGGTACACATTTTCATCCATTAAAGAGCCACAATGATAGTCTTACTTGCCCTGTAAATGATGAGCCTGGATTTAGCCTTATGATTGAGCCTTACGACCAAGCTTACATATGGATTTTAGAGCCTCGGTATTAAATGTATCTGTCATGATTGGGCATGGTTGGGCAGACGAACCGGTAGACCATATAGGCATAATAAAGATTGGAGCTACAGTTACCATATCACAGGCTTACTCTATTCCCATGGGCTATATAAAAGCAGGGTACAGCCTCTAATATTAGGGAAGAAGGGAGGGGGAAACAGATTTTATTGTCATCCTTCTTTCCTAAATTGGATGAGGTGAGTCCGGGATCGAACTGGGGTCCCTAAGGCTCACCAGATGAAATAATCAATAGATTTTGATTCAAAGAAATGGACTCTAGTGTCAAGTTATTTGCCCCTAAGGCAGCTCCAAATATTTTTTCTTCTGTTTCTATAACATCAGAGCCTAGGCCAACCGGAGGATCCTCTGGTACTCTGGTGGGCCTGTCCGACACTGGATTAGGCCTGAAAAAGCAGAAGTCTACCCTTTACTTAAATAGTTGGATTATGGTTTTTCTCTGTAGGCTACTAAATGGATATATGCTAATACTGATAGTAGAAAATAATTTTAGTTAGGTATTACTATCAGTTACTTAGTTAGAAACTTTGTACTTGGGAATGTTTTTAGCAGTAAGACGTTCTGGATATTGGTGCAGTGTATGCCAATGCTGTGCCTCTCATTACATGTGAAAACACTAAAGCGTCCTGATGTCAAGTACTGGCATACAATGTGGAAACAATGCAATCACATATTGAACACAAAGGATCACCTGCTGTGGTCTCGGTCAAGACAAGGAGATATGCGGCTGCAACAGAACAGATTAGTCACCATGAGAAATAAAGGAGAGAGAGAAAAAGAAACAGAGATAATGAACAGAGCAGAGGTTTCTGAGGATTACTATATCATTTATCATGGTACTTAAGTGTATTGTACATTAGTGTAGTATTGGCTGAACCTGCTGAGAACGGCAGGTTCAGCAGTTTAATGTGTGTAGGGAGCTCCTGACTCTCCCCCAAAGATGATGTCAGAGGAGAGCCAAATCGGGCGAGGTGAATATTTTTGCCCGATCCTTTTGTTCTTCAGGGAGACAAGCTGCCATCTTTAGTGTCTGGCAGCGGTTTCCTCCCCTCTCCTCATTAAATACACATACATGTTCACTCAAGCCAAATGTGTAGGTGTATGGGGGAGCTGGAAAGAAGTTGGGAGAGATAGCAGAATGTTCTAGGTATGGCACTTTTTTTTCCCATATTGTTATCCCAAAGGCTTCTCTTTAAGTCTTCAAAAGTGGCTGAAAAAAAACATGTAAAAAATTTTCCAAATAAAAAAAGAAATCAGTAAAAAACTATACGTGAAGAGAAAAGCCTGTGTACTTTAGCCATATACCGGTAGATGTACATTATTCCACAATATGGCAAAGTTGAAGACAACAATTTGTGATTTCATGTACTGCCCCAACAATATTTCATGTAAACTATTTTCCTAGAATCACATGTCCATCCATATATACAGTACATCCAGAACTCTGCAATGAAGTCTTGAACAACTTTGGCCATCCACCTGCTGTGGACACTGGCATTTATTACTGCTAACGTGGCATGACCATCCACAGGATGATATACATTATCAGTTTTCTGAATCTGAAAACAGGATTTTTGGAGTGATAATATCCAAAATTTAGATAGCAATTATGGCAGCTGTCTCTACCATATCAAAGAGGTCTCCACACTTAATTATCCATGGTGGATAATCACTGATTAGGGGTGACTACTACTACCTCACACACATCAACATTGCGTGTTCCTCTGTGACCATTTGTTAAAAGAGTTGCTGTATAATCCTCCATCCCTTCCAAATGCTGAATCAGGCTGATCGCCTGGGCGGTTTGCTTTTCACGTGTGTTTGTCCACCCATATAAAAAAGTCAGATCATGTAGCCCTGTCATAATTCGACTCAGCTGAAAGCCTTTATTTGTGACCTGATTATAAGTAGAGTTGAGCGAACTTCTGTTTTAAGTTCGGCTTCCAAAGTTCGGGTTCGGGTTATCCAAGCATCCCGTTATGGATTCCGCTACCACGGACCATAATGGCATTTGGAACACGGAGTGAAGGACCTGGGGTGACGTCACCGTCATGTGATCAGTGCAGGGGGCGTGGCTCAGTACTGGATTGGATAAGAGGTCGTAGGCTACCACCTCTTATCTAATCCAATACTAAGCCACGCCCCCTGCACTGATCACATGACGGTGACGTCACCCCAGGTCCTCCGTGTTGTCCAAGGTTCGGGTTCATTGAAGAATCCCCTTATGGATTCCAAATGCCGTTATGGTCCGTGGTAGCGGAATCCATAACGGGATGCTTGGATAACCCGAACTTTGGAAGCCGAACTTAAAACAGAAGTTCGCTCAACTCTAATTATAAGGCCTCATTCACATGGCCATATTTTCAGTCCACGTCTGATCCGCATTTTTGAGGGCAGCAGAAAATGCAGAGAGCACATGGATGTCATCTGTGTGCCGTCCGCATCAGTGCTGCCGTGCCGCAAATTAGAGAATAGTTTTGCAGACACTAATGGGCATTTTGACAATGGGGCCCGCGAAAAGTGTGGGATGCCAGTATCTGCATTTTGTGAATCCACATTTTGCGGACCACAAAACATAACGGCCGGGATATGACTTCTAGAACATTCCAACAATACAGCTTGATTCCATGATGGCTATAAGGTCTCCCAGGAATAAAGGCCAACAAAATACATTGGGGTAGAGTTATCAAAACTGATGTAAAGTAGAACTGGCTTAGTCGCCCATAGCAACCAATCAGATTCCACCTTTCATTGTTCACAGCTCCTTTGGAAGATGAAAGCTGGAATCTGATTGGTTTCTATGGGTGACTAAGCCAGTTTTCCTTTACACTAGTTTTGAAAAATCTCCATTATGTGTCAATATGTCACAAGCATGTTTTTTTAAATTTTAATCTAGGAATATAAAGAGGAGATGTGTATTGCCTTGATTTCTGTATCAACCCAGAATAAAATTCCAAGTTTGCAATGAAAGCAGTTCTGCCTTTACTATATGGGCGATGTACATTGGAAAAGGCGATGTACATAGTGATAAACCACTGAGGACTGTGATATAAAATCTAAATGCCACATTCATCAAATATCAAACGGCTTCACACAAGATGCTTTTTACTGATGCACACATAAGTAGAGAGTCAGACTACCACAACTGTACGATAATTGTAAAAATACCATCATTTTACATACACGTCTCCCGCCTTCTGGTATATAGCACCTTTCTCTGTCACAATTACAGGCGCTTCCTTTTTTCTGGTAATAAAAAATGAATTGCTGAGAATTAGTTTCTGTATTTAGGTCTTTACTCACCCAGAATGGATAGGGCTGGAGGACAGCGCCACGTTATCCAGGTTGTCATTCCCCCAGCTGAGACGATATGAGTTCTGTTCTGTCTTTGTTAAGTATGAGACCTAAATGGAAGTAAATTGAATGTGAATCTTCACTGAAGGAGCTCAAGACCAACAATGGCAGAATTCTACCAATCACTTAAAATAGATGCACTAAGGTTTATTCACAGTTTATCCTCCATGTGCTGTTCACTATAAAACAGAGGCGGTCATTTACTATACTGAAATACGCCTATGGCTACTTTCACATCTGCGATTTTGCTGAATCCGTCATGGATCAGCAAAAAACTGTCTGCATCTGTTATGAACAGATCTGGTTGTATTATCTCTAAAATAGTCAAGACGGATACGTCTCTAAAGCCACAGTAAGTCAATGGGCGACAGATCCATTTTCTTTTGTGTCAGCGAAATTGAATCCATCACCATTGACTTACATTGTTAGTCATGACGGATCCGTCTTGCTCCCATCCTATGACGGATCTCAATAGCGGAATGGGAAAGAGCAGATGTGAAAGTAGCCTCAATTAGGCGTACTTCAGGCGTAGATGGCGATGCAACGTCATGGTTAGGTGCACCGCTATCTGCGATTTTGCCTCGCTCACGCCAAGTCTAAAATTGTGGGCAGGGCATAAGCGGAGAAGGGGCAGGCCGGCAGGCACGTCTTATTTACCATTTTCTGCGCTAGTTTCAGGCATAGAAAATGGTCTAAATGTAAGTCAGCTTGGAAGTCAGTGCACATTCTGGTTGGATCAGATTCAACCACTCAAGTGTATAGGAGTGAAACAAACTGAGTGGAACAAACTGAATGTATGCAGAGGCCACCCGGGTGCTATCTGTTTTTCATGGACCGCTTTTGCAGGTGGAAAATTGGAAACAGTTGTATGAACAAAGCCTAAAGAAAACATCCAATATGTAGTTTTAACATGCCTCCACTTTCTCTATCACCCATTATTTCAGAATGTAGTGACAAGCATTAACTATTAGGAATTTGGAACCCCAGAGTCCTGTAGGTCAGGGCATTGGTCCTGTTTATAGGCCACATTTATATCACACCACTATTGCCCAAAAAAAGATGTCATAAACATGAAGAAAGCTTTGTCAAAGAATGCACTTTTTCCCCATAGCCTTTAGACATTACAAAAAAGGGATAGGGCGTGAAGCTGTTTAAAAAGGTGCAACATACCTCCGAGACTGGGTATATCTACAAACAATCCAAAGTGCCCACGACAGTCATAAAGATAGCTGTCTGCGTCGACCCTGTTTGGCACACAGCCATTTTACAGCTTTAATAGGGTACCCATAGGTCAGTATGTATGGGCCTTTACAAAAATTCTAGGGGAGAATAGCTAAATACACCTGGCACCTGGCAGAGTCTTCTATGGTGGCCTACAGAGTCCCAGTAGTTCCGTAGAACGTAGATGTAAAGGACTATGCGTACCTCCATCCCATGTGCATAAGGCCAAAAAGGTGTAGGGACTGAATTTGGTGTATTTAGCGCTATATAAATATACAGAACTGGACGTCATAGCGAAAAATAAAGAAAAGAAAATCACCTACCTGGTCATGGGGTATAATGACAGATTCGTCTATGATGGCACTGCCCCTTGGATACAAGCGTGGACTCATTGTGTGGGACCTGTCTGAACTGAAGGATCGCAGGCTGGTCGGTTGACACATACAAATCATCAGAAAAGTGAGGGTGAAATGGAAAAGGTGAATGGAAGAATTAGCGATTAGCACCTGATGCAGCTTCCAGGGGAAAAGTCAGCAAGACCACATTTTTCATATAAATTGTTTTATAAAATACCCTACTGCAGACCGCATGCATCTAAGGACCACTTCACCCCAGCGCTTCTCTTTACATTGTTTTGGCCAGCATTTTATGAATCCCCTGACAGATCCCATTCATGAGATTCACATTGATGCATCAGTTTATAACAATTCAGTCAAAATGCATTTCATACAGAATTCATAAAAAGCATCATGTTGGGTCACTGTGCCCGGTGAAAATGAATGGGATATTAAAAAATGACCCAAACAGTGTGATCTCGTCCCGAATATAATGTTTGCTTTGTGGTCTTTGTGACTGGTTTGTGTACTTCAATTGAAATACTACATGTAAATGCCGTTTTTTAGGCCAGTTTCACACTTGCGGTAGCATTTCCAGCGGGGATCCGTGCTACTGCAAGTCCACTGTGCTGGCGGAATTCTGCTCCGGCCATATTCACTATAATGGGGGCGGGCCGGTGGTCCCACCACAGCACGGCAAACATGCGGAGAGGCGGCCAGACAAAAACCTCAGCGTGCTGTAGTTTTATTTAGTCATCAATGTACTGAATGGTGAAAAAAGAAATACAAAATATACTTCTGAAACCAAAGCCTTGGTTCCTTTTAATTCACAGGTAATGAGATATATCCCCTGGAAGATACTGTGGAATTATTGGGGAGCTGCATGACACAAACGCAAAGCAGATATAGCCTGGTACATAGAAATCACAGGCATCACATATGCACATAGACAGGCAATGATAAATAGCGCTCCCTTCCCTTAACGAAAAGTGGTAACAGGACTTATGTGGGGTTCAGACCCCAGCAGCTCAGATTCCCTGCTGGTCCCTGGACCATAGGCACTCCTTGTGTCTCCAGGTGGGGAACACCTCCGTAATATAGCATGTGAAGGAGCTGCCACAATAGCTTTTTTAATGGATTTAGCCTAAACACGTCATAAATGTACAAATACATAATATCAATAATATATATATATATATATATATATATATATATATATAAAATCAACAGTAGAATATATTGCCACCAAAGGCTCTGAATCAAAGATCCATCTAGAGAGTTTTATAAAATGTTCCTAACTAGGAAAACAATGAGTATAAATCTGTATTGTAAATGTACACTGTCTAAAAGCCTACTTTATAATAATGGCAGCATGACAAAGCTTAAGCCAGGCCTTATATTAATATGCAGCATGCAAGCAATAAGTAATGGGTAAGTGAGGCAATGATGGATGAGGATCTGTGGTGGAGAGTTAGCACATGAAGAACATGGTGGTACCATGCAATGCCATACCTACCTAGGCATGGTGCTGTGGGTAACATCCATACAAATGAAAGGGAAGAGAAAAAAATAAAAGAAAGGGACACTGTTATAGAGCAACAGGAAAGGTTTATATTAGTTAGAAATAAAAGGGTATATTATGTATGTTATGAGTTTAGGAGAAACACTGTGGAGTAGTTAGTCATGTACTATTATATATACCGGTGTCTGTGTATATAATGTTTCATGTTAGTAATAATATCAGCTTTTACAAAGTGTGTATTTTACATCTTTCACTCCATATCATCTGGGCACATATACTTTATATTTAGAAAATAACACTGCATGGAAAAAAATGAGTTTTCCCAATCCCCAAATAAAGTCTAATACTGTAAGTGATGTCCATTTATTGACTGGTGGAGGATGGGTGCCTCCATTCAAGAATCAGAGACACAAATGGGTATACTGAAGGCCATGGAATTCTGTTGGCACCAATGTGTGCAAAAGCCTAAGGCCTAGTTCACACTTCAATCATTTGGTCAGTGATTTTCATTACTGATAGGCCTCATGAACACGACCGTTGTTTGATTCCGTGTCCGTTGAGCCGTTTTTCGTGCTGTTCTGCGGACCCATTGGTTTTCAATGGGTCCGTGGAAATCTCATCAAATGCACCGTTTGTCCTCCGCGTCCGTGGTCCGTGATTACTGTCCGTCAAAAAAATATAAGCTGTCCTATTCTTGTCCGCGAAAAACGGTTCACGGACCCATTCTAGTCAATAGGACCGTAAAAAAATGCGGAGGCACATCCGACTGTCATCCGCGTCCGTGACCTGCATATATATTCCATTATCCTGGGTGGACATATTAAAATTACACTTTTTTTTTTCTTTCATTTTTTTCTGGCGGACCACGGAAACACAATGGAACCAAAAGCGGACACGGATCACGGAACCCTATTTTGCGGACCGCTAAAAACAACTGTCGTGTGCATGAGGCCTCAGTGAGCCAAAACCAGGTGTGGATCCAGAACACAGAACAGGCCCAAATCTTTCCATTATATCTCTGTGTAGTCTCCGCTCCAGGTTTTGGCTCACAGTCACTGATGGAAATCATTGTCCAAATTACTGAAGTGTGATCTAGGCCTTATAGGGACAAGAATGGCACTGAAAAAAAATATCTACCTAATTAAACACCAGTACTGAGGTTGGTACTGGTTTTTCGCTAATGACTGGAAACACTGAATATTTCCACTCGCCAACAGCAAGATCAGAGAAACCATTTAATATGTTTTTTTTGCCATAAATTCTCTAATCTTGTGAAGTCATACTTTTCTGGTTGTTTTTCGCACAGCAGATGTGGCATGGTAAAGGTGTTGTAGGACTCGTGCTTTATCGTAAGTCAGATGGTTCTAGATGTCTTCCCTGGATCAATCTTGATAAAAAAAATCTACTTGCTACTTCACTTTGGTGAAGATGTGAACGTTATTTTTAGAAGCCACATGAAATTATTGAAATTTGTCTCCTTTGTGGGGATAATCACGGTTATCTTCTCTGAATTGGAAGCAGCAATTTTGCTAAACTAGAAACTAATTGTAGGAAAGCACCAGGAACGCACCATGCTGGGGAAGCAGAAATGAGCTCCTCACCAAGGAAATGAGACTCTTCTATGTGTGTATGATGCACTTAGAGTGCCGAAGTGACAACGCTCTCATGTTACCAGGTACCCTTCTGACATTACATTTATTCCTTCAACATAATACACGAGTTAAAGGTGCAGTATGATGTTTTCAACCTGAATACTGTCTAAAGTAACACGCAACTAAATAATTAGAAGGCCTAAACCAAACAACACGAAGTATAAAAGCTAGAGGCTAATTTTCTTGCTAGATAGATGATACCTAGATGGATGTTGACATGAAACGTGAACATAAGCAAACTACATCATTTGTCCAGAAAAGGAGACCTTCTCCTGGCACATGACCAGTTTTAATGGACCAGGTAGGGCTTCTTGAAGGACAAGATGTAACTGAATAATGTAAACACCGTAATAGTAACGTTTTCCTATTAGTACCCTGGTGACATTAGCATACCTGTCTGCTGAGCGTCCACCTTCTAAGCTGTACCTCAGGTAGGTCATTCCATCCAGAAAGTGACTGCTTGGCAGTGAATCGTCTCCTAGCTCCTTTAAATCTTCAGGTCGCAAGTACTCTCCTCCATCTCCAGTCATTGTATCATCTCCTTGTAAAAGTCAGTATAGAAGCTTTAAACATGTCTCATATCTCACACAAATGACATCATAATTACGATAAAGCATTATGATTAAACTAGCAATGAAAACACAACATACATTTAAGGCCTCACGCACACGACCGTTGGTGTTTTGCGTTCCGCAAAACACAGAAACTGCTCCGCGTTCCGTTCCCCAACGCGGCCCATTGTAGAAATGCCTATTCTTGTCCGCAAAACGAACAAGAATAGGACATGCTCTATTTTTTTTGCGGGGGCACGGAACGGAGCAACGGATGTGGACAGCCCACGGAGTGCTGTCCGCATCTTTTGCCGCCCCCATTAAAGTGAATGGGTCCGCGCCCGAGCCGCAAAATATGTGGCTCAGACGCGGACCACAACAATGGTCGTGTGCATAAGGCCTAAAAAAGACATGCAAGAAAACCGGAAACTTTAAAAGACTCTATATCTTAGGTTTATAGTCAGATGTGGTTACTGGAAGTTGGAGGCTATACCACTGACAGAGTCTCATGACCAAAATAACTGGTTCCGATTTCTGTCACTTGCAATGTGGTTATGGACACCTTGTATGAATCTAACTCGTCAATCTATTGATGCCCCACATACATACACAAGAATACCACTATATAAATCACATTGGAAATGTACAATTATTCTGCATGGAAAAGTAGAAATTGCAATTCCACAAAATATTAGTACAGTTAGATAATGAAGCTTCACGCCCCCTGGTGGTTAGAAGTTGCACTGCATTTTTCTGTTTATACTTGCGCAGGGATGGGCAAACTGCGTCTCTCCAGCTGTTATAAAACTACAATTCCCACCATGCCCTGCTATAGGCTGATAGCTGTAAGCAGTCTTTGCATGCTGGGAGTTGTAGTTTTGCAACAGCTGGAGAGCCACAGTTTGCCCATCCCTGTGCTAGGGCATAGCAGAAGGAGCCAGACAGCCTACGGGAGTGACATGGATTTTCAATATCTGTGTTTAGGGTAAAACTAGCAGGAGAACAGAAAACAAAGAAGTACTGTTTCTAACATTACTATATATGTAGCATGTCCGGCAGCCATTTTTAGATAATACTTAACACTGGCACTTTATTTGCTTGACCAGATTGTTATTTTCAAAGGCCCTGTACATGCATTGAGAACACCGTTCTAACATGGACAATCAATACCACTGCAAGTCACACTAGAGCCACCACATTCTCCAATAATACCTGGTATACTCAGAAGTTCTTCATCAGACAAGAGGTCACCAGAAAATAATTTAAAAGCTGCATAAAGCACATTTTAGTTTGTAAAGGGAATGAAGAAGGTTTCCTGCTGGCATCTAGGAAATAAGCATTTCCTACATGACAGACGTGTACTTGAATGTTTTCAGCCGCAAATACCAATATATAAATTGTATATGCTCCAGTATGGCCATCAAATAAAGCTTTCTTCTATATGTATGGCCACGTAGAGGAATAGTAATTATCACCTAGCAGTTCTTCCTTGTGCTTTATATACTATAGCACTACCCAAAAGAGACACCATGGCCTGATCTCCCACTTCATACTAGCTGTACACATACAAGTTCTGCAAACTTTCATTTCCCTGTTTTCTTACAATACTCACATTTTGCCCTTGTAGCCGTATCCTATCAATCAAGGTCATCAGAGTCTCCAAAACTACAGTGAGGTGAGAACTGTGTCTATAACATTCAGATTTACTTCTGTAAAAGCTGTCCCTTTAACTGCTGATAACAACCACTAATGATCCAAGAGCACCGGCTCACTGGTGAATTCAGACCGTAAGATATTTTGTAACGTGTTTAGTCAATTTAACCTATTCAGGACCAGACCCGGGTACGGTAAATTAATACTGAAGTCTTAAGTCTATAGTAGTGCTGGTTAGCATAAGGTGGTTAGTCCGGTTGGACACGCTAACACTGACAATGTCCACACTGCATACAACACTGAGGTGGAGTCACCCCGAGCTGTTCAGCTAAATAGCTACTTAGTTTGGCTGCTATAACAAGATAAGGTGAACCGTCAGACCTAATGAGGGTTAATGTCTAGTTCACCGATACAATGTGGCTAAGTGTTAGCCGCGGTTAATAGTAGCAGCCTATACACACTCAATACTGGCTACTGTTTCTTTGCCAATCATCCAATTAATTAGGGGATAGAAGTGATTGCTCTTCTACTGTGAATCTCGGAGTGATAGTATCTGGGTGGGAGAAAGTGCACATCTCCTCACCCTGATAGTTACGATTGTGAATACTGCCAGCACAGTATAGACTTTAGTTTTTATACAGTTTGTGGCTCTATTATTTAGTTACTTTGTGTGTTTTAGTAGGATTAATAAAAGTGACGTTTTTTATAGGACCTGGGTCACGATAGGTAAAGCCTTAGGTGGCATCAGTATTTATAAGTATTTAGTCAATTGCACTCTCAGTCCCAAGGCAATTCAAAACATGGCACTCACCATACGGGTAAACATGGCACTCACCATACGGGTAAACATGGCGCTCACCATACGGGTAAACATGGCACTCAGCATACGGGTAAACATGGCACCACCATACGGGTAAAAAATGGCACTCACCATACGGGTAAACATGGCGTTCACCATACGGGTAAAACATGGCACTCACCATACGGGTAAACATGGCACTCACCATACGGGTAAACATGGCACTCACCATACGGGAAAACATGGCACTCACCATACGGGTAAACATGGCACTCACCATACGGGTAAACATGTCACTCACCATACGGGTAAAACATGGCACTCACCATACGGGTAAACATGGCACTCACCATACGGGTAAACATGGCACTCACCATACGGGTAAACATGGCACTCACCATACGGGTAAACATGGCACTCACCATACGGGTAAACATGGCACTCACCATACGGGTAAAACATGGCACTCACCATACGGGTAAACATGGCACTCACCATACAGGTAAACATGGAACGCATGGCGTTCACCATACAGTAAAATCCTCTTTATAGCACTTGCAGTTACATAGGAGGTGGAAATCAAGGCTATTTCTAACTCTTATGTACCTGCAAGCGCAAGAAAGAGGATTTTAACCATATGGTAAGTGCCATATTTTTAATTGCCTTGGGACTGAGAGCTAAATTGACTAAACACGTTACAAAATATCTTACAGACTGCATTTAGAAGAAGGGACCTCAAAGTCTCGAAAGCTTTCCTTATAACATCATTTATTTTTGTTTAGCCATTAAAAGGTATCAAATGACAATATTTTATATTGTTTCTCTTTTGGAGAACATCAAGACTTCCAATTTCCTTGGGACTGTGAGTTTTATTTCTCTGTCATAGAGAACTACCCTAGTTGATTCCTAGCCAGCGGTCGTCTGCAGACATTGCATGAAGCCTCAGTAGTGCAGCCTCTATCTGTTATGGATTCAGTCTATTTAATCTAATCATTAATAATGTACCTGTATGTGAGCTATACTTTATGCCTCTTCACATTTTATGCCATCCTTACATTACAGCTACCCTGACGATGATATTACCTCCAAATTACACATACTAAAGCAGGGATGCTCAACCTGTGGTTCTCCAGCTGTTGCAAAACTACAACTCCCAGTATGCCTGGACATCCTACAGCTATTAGGGCATGCTTAGGATGAAGGACCTGCCGTGATGTCACAGGATCACATGGGTCACATGGTCCACTCAAATGCTTCTATGATTGGACCATGTGACCCTGTGACGTCACCACAGGTCCTCAAGCATCCAAACTATCAAGAGAGAAGACGTTCTGGGGCTCTGCGCGTACAATGGGAGAAAGGTAAGTTAACTCTTTATTATTTTTAACCCTTTAAAGCCCGGGGAACATTGCATTCTGTAATTAGAATGCGATTATTTTCCCTTATAACTATGTTATAAAGGAAAATAATTACACATACAGAATACTCATCCCGAAACCAGACTTCAGTGATGAAGTCTGACTTCGGGTCTGGGTACCAAGCATGCGGATTTTTTCACGCGCGTGCTCAACGCACTACAAACGTTAGCACACGCGCGGAAAAATCGCAGCGATTCCCGCAACGCACCCGCATCTTATCCGGGCGTCAAACATGACGCTTGTGTGCAAGAGGCCTTAGAGTTGTAGTTTTGCAACAGCAGGAGAGCCACAGGTTGAGTATCCCTGTACTAAATACTGCTCTTTACAGCTTCCTCCGAGGTGTGGCTTCTACCTAACCCTTAGGGCTCATGCACATGACTGTATTTTCTTTCCATTTCCGTTCCTTTTTTTGCGGACCGTATGCAGAACCATTCACTTCAATGGGGCTGTAGAATATACAGAAGTTACTCCATGTGCATTCCGTTTCCGTTTGTCCGCATGGCCGTTCCGCAAAAAAGGAGTGCATGTCCTATTATTGTCCGCAAATCACGGTCCGAGGGCCCATTCAAGTCAATGGGCCCGCAAAAAATACAGAACGCACACGGAACACATCCGTATGTCATCCGTATTTTGCGGGTCGATACTGTAGAAATGCTATGCCCAGCACATATTGCTCAGGTGTTTGGTGATTAGTAAGTTACTGTTTCAGTACATGATCCGCAAAAAACGGATCAAATACTGAAACAATACGGACATGTTTTGTGCAATAACAGAACAGGACTTCAATTATAGGAAAAAAAAACTCAGATACTGAACAACAGATCCGTGAAAAACGGACCGCAAAACAGCAACGGTCGTGTGCATGAACCCTAAGGCTGTGTTCACATCACGTTTTTGTCTCATATCTAATGTGTGGGCATGATGTATACGTTACACGGATGCCTCCGACAGGTGCCACACCATAGGGTTCCATTGTAAAAAAAAATGCATCTGTTAACATTTTTTTGCTGTGGTCTGCAGGAGGGAAAATCATAGTGTACTGCCCTTTTGCATCCTTTTTTGCCCTAACGTATATGTTAAACAGAGGGCAAAAACATGATGTGAACAGCCCCCAAGCTAGACCACACTAGCAGTTCTGAACTCACCTTCCTCATCAGAGACATCCAGGACTTCAGTCATAGTCTCCGGCACATTCAGCTTGTGCTTCTCTGTCACAGTCTGCGCACAAAAGACCAATATCAGTAACAAGCAAGAGAATTGTGTTATTCTACGGCATCCTATAATATGGTGAATCATCACATAATGCATTACAGGGGTCGGAAGCAAACACACCCAGGTCTGCACAGGAACCATGACTCTGCCCTCTCTCCAGTAGATACCCAGATAAAGTCTGAATAGTCATGGCATAATTCCACAAGCTTAACTATGGTTACATATTTACTTCAAATCTAGAATTATTACAATACCATCCATAAATTGAAAGGGTTGCCTGTAGTGAGAAGAACATGGCGGCTTGCTTCCAAAAACAGCATGACATCTGTCCACAGGTTGTGTGTGGTATTGCAGCTTAGCCCTATTCAATTCAATGGAGCCAAGCTGTAATACCAGACACAACCTGTGGACAGGTGTGGCGCTGTTTCTGAAAGAAAGGAGCCATGTTTTTCTAATCTTGGACAACCCTTTTAGCACCACACAGATTTGCTAATTATAGGTAAACATTAGGGGATGCATTAACTATATTATAGTCTTTTTAAAGGGAATGTGTCACCTCCATCACGCCCTAATATAAGTATAGTAATACTTGTATAGAACACCTATAGCTGACTCCAAATCAGTAATCATAGCCGTTCCCCTGCTATGCTCCCGCAAACCAGCCATGAAAGTATTGATAGGACTCCTGTGCACGCGCACATAATAGAGAGGACTCCGGGAGAAGTTCTCTCTATGCATTCCAGGGCTGGTTTGTGGGCACATAGCAGGGTAATGGGGGGTGAGTATCAACATACAAATTACCGATCTGAGAAGAGGAAGAACTGAAAAATTGAGCAACCTACAAAGCAATCATAAAAAGTAAGGGGCAGGGGCATAAGTATAAAGGGTGCAGAGGATGCAGTTGCCTCACTGGATGAAAAGGTCCCTTTGCACCCTGTGGAACCCAAAGCTATTACAGATGGATAACAGTCGGGGGTCCCTGCATCAGATTTTGCATCAGGCTCAGGCGATTCAAGTTATGTCACTGGAGCTTAGATATCTCTAAGATTTTTTGATATAGGTGATCTGTACATCACTAAAATACTCTAGGACTACTGATTTTAGAAGTAGCAGCACATCAAGATTAAGCATTTTTTGCTACCTTTATAAGGCAAGTTCAAATCTGCGTTGGAAGCTTCATTAGGAGCCTCTGTTGGAGATGCCACTATTTTTGATGGGAAAAAAGACCGACACCTGAGCAGAACCTGAAGGACCTCATTATATGACAATGTGGTTGACTGGGTGCTGCTGGTATTCACCATGACACTTATCCAGCACCTAACCGTGGACTCTGCTCTTGATGGAAGCCACGACACAGATGTGACATGAGCCTTATATGCGTAAAACCTGCGCAGTCAGTGAACTCATGGTTGTAGGGGTACAACCACACGGTCAGGTTTCAGTTTTGGAAGTGTGACAGAGTGTCCAGAGAAGTGGTGGATGGGGTGTACATTTGTCCACGTTTCCTCACTTCGATGTTCTACTAAAAGCAACCAGGGTATGTGAATGACAGAGATCTGTGCAGTTGTCTCTGTATTAGGCCTCTTGCACAGGCATCGACCGTGGGGCAGCCGCATGTGGATCGTGGACCCATTCACTTAAATGGGGTCTGCGATCCGTCTGTTCCGCAAAAAAATAGTTCTACAGCATAAAAAAACCGGGATGGATCCGTTATGTTGGCCATAGACTTCTATTATGACGGAATGCCTCTAGAAGCATTCCGTTATGCATTACATCATGGAATTGCGTTATAACGGAATCCATAACGCAATTCAGCATATACCACAACACGAAAATATGAAGTATGGAAATCACTTCGATCAAAACACTAAGGCTACATGCACACGACCATTGGTGTTTTGCGGTCCGCAAACAGCGGATCCGCAAAACACGGAAGCTGTTCCACGTTGCCCATTATAGAAATGCCTATTCTTGTCCGCAAAACGGACAAGAATAGGACTTGCTATATTTTTTTTGCGGGGGCACGGAACGGAGCAACAGATGCGGACAGCAAACGGAGTGCTGTCCGCATCTTTTGCGGACCCATTGAAGTGAATGGGTCCGCGGAGCCGTTAAATATGCGGCTCGGACATGGACCCGAACAACGGCCGTGTGCATAAGGCCTGACGGTGTGAAAGCGGCCTTGCTTTGTATCCCATCACATACACATATATGTATTTATATACATGTTCCCATTTTCAGGAAGCTGCATGGGTTTCCTTAGGGTACTTTTACACTTGCGTTGCTGGATTCCGGCAGGCAGTTCCGTCGCCAGAGCTGCCTGCCGGATCCTGCAATCTGTATGCAAACGGATACCATTTGAAGACGTATCTGGATGCAGATCGGTCTCACAAAAGCATTGCAATACCGGATCCGTCTCTCCGGTTGTCATCCGAAAAAACAGATCCAGTATTTATCTCTTTCACATTTTTAAAGGTCTGCGCATGCGCAGACCGCTAAACAGGATCTGTTTTTACGGAACACTTGGGGCCGGATCCAGCATTAATGCATTTCAATAGAACATAATGCTGGATCCAGTGTTCCGGAATTTTGGATGGAGATAATACAGAAGCATGCTGCGGTATTTTCTCCGTCCAAAAACCGTACAGTGACTGAACTGAAGACATCCTGATGCATCCTGAACGGATTTCTCTCCATTCAGAATGCATTAGGATAAAACTGATCAGTTCTTTTCCGGTATTGAGCCCCTAGGACGGAACTCAATGCCGGAAAAGAATAACACTAGGGTGAAAGTACCCTTAGACTACTAATGAGTTAAAATGTGTTTGTGTCTTTTTAACAAATCTGTGACAGATTTTCATAGACAAAGATAGCACAGATATAACAGCAGGTAGGTGGGCAGCACTGAAGTTAGTGTAGGGGAGGGGGAGGAGGGGATTCATACATATAGTACTGATTAGACAAGAACCTCATCTCATTGCTGGTATGGGGGCCGGGCGTGCCTGGAGAGCGGCAGGAATGTTTCAAACTTGGGAAAAGTTTTTTGGCACCCAACTCCAATCCTTCAGTAAAGCAGCACGACTAAGCTTCCGACAACCATATAATTATGCAGATTCTGTGCCAATGGATCCTTTGAAGGCATTTTAAAAAGTCGCCATTTGCCGACTTCTTTACAGTACACACCTCTCATATTCTTCATTTAAAAAAATCTTACTGAGTTTATAAAGTATTTAGTCTACAAATATATTGCATCATGTGATAAAGGCGGAAGGGACGGTCGCCGCTGGTGTGGAGCTCGTGAGCTGTGTGTATACACTGCACAGTATGATGTACTATACTCTTGGTGGCACATCAGTACATGTCTGTCAATGTAGGATTACAGTGATGGCTAGAAAGAAGAAAATCAGGGGAGAAACCTCCAGTATATCTCCACTCGTTGAGTACCGAAGATTGGTTAGCTAGAACCAAAATACCTACATATGGTCATAGATGAGACAACTGCTCCCACCCAAGCAGGGTTATCGTATACACTGTCAGGACATCGAAGGGGCTTCCAGCATTAGAAAAACATGGTGAGTGAGTGGTATTGCAGATAGTCCCTATTCGTTTCCCACACTCTGACCCTGTTTTAGTAGGAAGCAGCCATGTTTTTCTAACCCTAGCCAGCCCTTTTAATGATTTAAAGAGCCTACACTAAAAGAAAACTGCAATGATTGAAATCATTTTTCCGCATGGAAAATTGTTCACATTACTGCAAATATCATTCATATACTGTACATCCCCTGTATTTATTGGCATTATTGCTATGTGATATTACTGTACGACAGCATTCCCCATCCTGTGCCTCCACAACTGATGCAAAACTATAACTCTCAGCATGTTCTTACAGCCACAGGCTCTCAGGTTATGCTGGGAGCTGTAGTTTTGCAACCCCTGAAGAGCCACAGTTTGGAGACCACATAAACCAAACATAATGGCTCATGCACATGAACGTATTTTCTTTCCGCGTCCATTCCATTTTTTATGCGGACTGAATGTGGAATCATTCATTTCAATGGGTCCGCAAAAAAAACTACGGAAATTACTCTGTGTGGATTCTGTTTGCGTATGTCCGTTCCTCAAAAAAATAGAACATGTCCTTTCATCGTCCTCATTATGGACAAGGATAGGACTGTTCTATTAGGGGCCAGCTGTTCTGTTACGCAAAACATGGAATGCACGCGGATCTCATCCGTATTTTTTGCGGATCCGTGTTTTGCGGACCGCAAAATCCATACTGCCGTGTGCATGAAGCCTTAATGAAGACCCTGAAGTTATTGCAATCAATGAAACACATTTTTCATAGTGTATGCATGACTCCCGTAACTCTTCAGTGCCGCACAATCCATCAGGAAGAGAGATTTATTCGCACATCAACCAATCTGCAATTATGACACAAAGGGATGAATCATGTGTAGATGTGCCACGCTGCTAATTATCAGAGGCTTTGTAATGTATTGTTGCTGATGCTATAGGGCTGTCAGTTTCAGATCTGGAGAAATTTAACCCATGAAGATGCAACATGGGAAGTGAATTGCGCAAATCTAAAAGAGGCGGCTGAATCCACTGGCTTTGGGTATTTAGAATCGATTAAAGTTTATTCAAAGTAATACCACAATATGTGCTCTAAGAAGATCATTGAACCTTATAGAATAAAAATGTCCAAAGCTGAGTGTGTATATATATTATGTATATCCTGCGCCCCAGCCCTGCTCATTGTGATATCCCCTTGTGCTACCTGTCCTTTACATAGGACTGCACAGGCCACCAAGCTATCATGACCCACTACACACAATGCAGCCCAAAGCGTTAAACAGCAAATTCAGCCCTGCTACATCTGTAATTTCATGAAGCATTCCAGGAGGACGATGATACCATCACAGTTATAAAAAGCAGGTCCTGATTGTCCTCGCATTACAAGATGAATACTCACAGTGGTTGTGGTGATTATCTCCTCTGTGACAACCTTCAGCGTATCCACCACCGAGATGTACCCCAGTCGCCTGGCAATCGCGAGGGCAGTGTTGCCATTCTGCAGGGGAAGATGAAATGGTGGAGAGGGCGATAAACTGGGAGCCAATGAGATCACACACAGGGCAGGGAGTGAGCCAGGCTTTCCATCCAAAACAAGGCGCCGAACCCAGGAAAAAGCTCGACGGCAATGTGTGGTTCACTTCAGAAGTCTCTCTAATCCCTATAGCAACACAACACACTGACATCTGCCAGCTCCTCTGCAGAAAAATGTGCTGTCTGCTTTAAGGCTGTCACGCACCAGCAGAAATTGGCCTTAAATACAAGCTACTTAAGATGCCTTCAAATGCGGGCTTAACTGTCGAGATTCCTTCGAAGCCTCGTACATGCAGAAATGATCCTATTTAGAGGAATACTTTAATAGTGACTGTTATTTTGTGCTCCAGCGTCCACTTCAGCAGACCGGATACATCGGAACTTACGAAATAAAAACCTGCATAAACCACATCTGACACTCATTTAGGAGAAGCGCAAGTCATTTCCATAGAGGAAAGTTTTAGTCGGCTTTCTAAATAAAGGAGACTATAGGTCAGTACGACGTCAGGGAGGAACACCTTGCCCTAAAGCACATGTAAACCATATAGTATCAGAACCATAATTGTATTAAAGCTGTGAACCACTCCTATAAAGAATTCTTTCCATTGATACTGTATTAATTATTTGCCTTTTAAAGGGAACCTGTCACCATGAAACTGCAGTGTATTCTGCAGGCAGCATGTTATAGAGCAGGAGGAGCTGAGCAGATTGATAGATAGTTTTATGGGAACAGATTTAGTAGAACTTGTGTTTCATTCATTTAAATTTCTGCTCATTCTGGGCTTTAAAGTCAAGAGGCAGTCCTATCAGTGATTGACAGCCTTCCCTCTATAACTGTGTATTTACAGATAGCTGTCAATCACTGATAGGACCGCCTCCTGGACTTCAAAGCCCAGAATGAGCTCAGCTCCTCCTGCTCTATAATACGCTGCCTGAAGATTAAACTGCATTTTCGTGGTGACAGGTTCCCATTTAAGTAGAATTTTCAATAGATTTCTTAATTTTTGCCTCTCATGATGGATTGGCAAAGGTATTCGAAGGCAGACACTGTGCCAGATTTTTATCAGTTTTCCCTCTACAGTTTTCAGTTTCAGTGCATTTGCAGACTACTGCTTTACAGTGAATCTGTCACTGGTCTGACGGCTATATGTGTAGCCTTTGTCTCTGAACTCCTAGCAGCTCATAAACACTTATTTAAGCCATATTTCTTCAGTTCGATAAGAATTTAGCTTCACATACAGCCATCAGAGTAGCTGAATGATGGAGTCCCGCAAAACAGAAAGCAAGGTAGTCTGTACAGAAAGAAAGAGAAGGCTGTAGAACATAAACTGTTTAAAATTTTTAATAAAGACCAATTGAAAAGTATTATTTTTAGACCACAATGTGTAAAATGCTAAAATTGCCTCTAAAGATGTTCATAGCCTTTGAAGACACTAGGCAATACTACAGATGTACTATGACAGACTTTATTAAATGAGCACTGTGGCAGTCACTGTGGGCACAACAACTGGCATTAGTATATGGGTAGCGGTGGACAGGCTATATATATGGGACTGGTGCTATAATTTGGGGTCTTTTAGTACAGTTATTTAAGTATCTGAAAACAAAATGGAATAGTGTACATTTTCCTAGGCATTAGGGGTGGGTATTTCAGACGGGGTAAAGTATGCCAAGATGCCCCATTACTAAATTACCCTTTTATCTGCCCTTTCCTCCTATCTCAGGCTATAGTCATACTGAGGGTTTATGCTGCGTTTTATTTGCTAGTATTTTTTGCTGCATTCTTTATGTCAAAACCACCAGTTACAGACGTTGCATGCAAGTCTATGGTAGATATTAAACACCGGACAAACTGGCGTTTTTTCACCCTTGAGGTGTGTTTCCTGCATTTGTGTCATCTGCAATTGCAGCATGCTCTGGATCTGACAGTTTTTCCCTCATTGCCTGATGTTTTTCTCCCACAAGCCTCCATTGGTGTTTTTGAATCTTACAAGAAAAACAAATCTGCAATGTGTGTTGCCATTTTTAATGACTTTTTGCATAATGTTTTATATTATCAATTTTTATTCACATACAGTTCTATAGAAGAATGGTAACAAATCCATTTTTCCTGAAATGGCGGTAAAAAAAAATAGAAGCTGACCTCATCCATTTGATGGCGGAGAGGCCGTTGCAGCGTTATTGATGTTAGAAAATGTGCTCATGCACACTGACTTGTGATGTCACCACGTCAGCCCGCTGGCTGCGAACGGTGACAGTATCAGTGATGACATCAGCGCTCCTGGCCAGCGTGATGACGCAGTGACGTCATCACGTCAGGGCGCGCAAGATTTGTTGCGTTTTCTTCAATTAAGATGGTTTAGATGATTCGTTTTTTTAACCCCTAAAAGGCCTTAATGTAACTCTCAGATGCTGCGATCAGCATTGATTGTGGCATCTGAGGGGTTCAATGACGGGATCGCTGTTCCCAGTCATTGCGCCCGCTACATACAATGGAGTGCAATCTGTGAAGAAGTACTTCATAACTAATCCGAATTTCTTGCAAAGGTCATGGAAGCAGCCAAATAGAATTTTTGAAAACTTTGCTCATCACTAATTATACATATCCTTCCTGCTGGATCCAGTTTTGGCTTTGACTCAAAAGACGATGGCCTTTAAGAAAAAAAAAACAGTGGGGGTGCCTGTGTATTTTCCTTTTTTGGCTTTTTTGGGACGGGGGGTGACAATTTTTAGTCACACAATGTTTTAATGCATTTTATTTCTAGAGAAGTCTATAGCAATATACCTGAAAAAATTCCACATACGATTTGAAGAAAACACCAAGGGACAAAAACACACCTGGAAACTGTCTTATAACCCCACTACAAAAAAAAAACAGTATTTGTAAGGAGTTTTATAATTTCCTATTGGCATCTCACATGCGTGAAACCCCTCTCGTGATTGGTGGGGGCCTCAGCGGTCAGTCACTTATTCCCTATCTTACGAATAGGGTCTAGGTATCTGAAATGGAACAACCCCTTTAAAGGCATACACATACAGTATTTACACATTAAAATGTAACTGCACTAGCTCCTCTGAAATACAAAAATAAGAAAGATTCAAAGTAAGAAGAAAAAAGGTATAAACTTACCGAAGTAGTGGCATTGGGCTTTGCACCGTTTTGCAGCAGTACATTTATAATGTGTGTGTGGCCTTGCTGAGCAGCTTGATGTAACGGTGTGTAGCCATTCTATCATACAACAAGGGAAAAATATGAAGAATTCAACAGTTAAATGGTAAATGATCAGTTTACTATTGATGAGGCGTATAATTAAACACAATCTGATGAATGGAGAGCATAGATCATTTTATGTGGCCTAACACTCTATGCAGCCTTAAAGATAATCACACCTGTGAACACCATTTTGATTTTTTTTTAATTTAATAGGTGCTGATTGATAAGTGGTGCTGATTATTTTAAAATATATCTTGACAGAAGTTGGGGGGTTATGTTTCCGATACAGGACTCCAAATCTAATTTATAGACATGCCATTGTTAAGACTGCCATTTCTAGCATGTGATGTGACGTAGACCCTTGGGAGTGTCCCAGAGTAAAATAATGAATGCTGGACTACCTGGAACGAGCCTAGTAGCTTACTGCATACTAGGGTTCATTGACTAATCATGTCTATTACTTATACAGTGTAAGGCCTCATGCACACGACCATTGTGTGTTTTGCGGTTCACGTGCCGTGTGAAATAAGACATGTTATTTTTTTTTTACGGACCCTGCAACGAAGCAACACGGAGTGCTGTCCGCATCTTTTGCGGCCCCACTGAAGTGAATGGGCCATACTAGCGCCGGATGCTTGATCGTGTGCACGTCATCAGTGGCGCGCAATGTCCGCAGCTCACATGTTCTTTCCTGTTAGCTCCTGAAGATATGCCCGCAATAGGGCAAGAAACGCGTTGAGCATATAGTGTTTACATCAGTACTATGAACTTTTAGCGGCTTCATCGAGACTTGCAGTAGGGCTGGGTAGGGTTAGTCTATACTGCCGAGCCTGCTGGTGATAGTGTACCCAACTACCAGCAGTAGAGGCAGCCGTCCTTAGCCACACATACTGTCTTCTCTACCAAGCGTGCAGGCAGAGCTGAAGGAGGTGTGGACCGTTATACACCATACTGCACCTCCATGCACTGCCTGGTTATATCGGTGCATCTTTAATCGGTGCATTTTATATATACAGATAGCACTATTGTCTTCCCCATACCTTAATAAAGATTTATTGTTTTGTCCTGAGCGCTATCTGCTTTTAGTTAACCCCCCCACTGAAGTGAATGGTTTCGCATCCAAGCAGTAAAAACTGCGGCTCGGATGCGGACCAAAACAACGGTCGTGTGCATGAGGTCTAAACAAGAGTGGTCCTTGCAGGATGATAAATTTGGACACTCCTGTCTAACTTTACCTCACCTATTGGCACCAATTGTTGTGCACAATGGTGCATCTTAAGTCAAGCCCCCTTTCTTGTAAAGTCACAGCCCCTTGTTGGATGAAAAGTTTTCAAAACACATACGGTACTGTACATGTAGTAGAAGTTTAGATTTCGTTTTATCAAACAGACCCTGTTGTGGTAATACAGTCCTTAGTTACATGGCACAGGAACTTCTGGAGATCCAAATTATTGAGGGCTGCCTCCCCTTTGCATTTGTTTCAACCTGTCACCAGTCGTGTGACTGCAAGGGGCTGAACAGAGTAAGATTGCCAGCAATCTAATTTAAGTATGCTGTTCACATTTTAAACTGCAGACAAATAGAAAGATCCAGGACCGCATCTTGCTTCAGGGACTGGCCTACATGCCTTGAGGGGGCAGCAGTTTACAGTACAGTACGGGAGCCTATTGCTCCTGTCCGTGCCATTTAGCCTCATAGGCTGCAAGCAACTAGGCATGAAGCCAAAGAGACAGGAGAATGACGCAGTCATTCATTATCACATCATTGCACCTCCTGAGACCCGTTGCAGTAGGTCGCTGTGATACCATAGTGACCGCTTTCCACTGGACATGGCAACTCAGGTAATAGTATGGAAAAGGCCTGTGGTCTGAATCAAAACCAGCGGCACGGAGCGGAACGTCAGGCGAATGGATTTTTTTGTATAGGTAAGCACTACTTTGCGGAAGCATTAGACTACTTTCACACAAGCGTTTTTGCTGAATCCGCAAAAATGCCTATGTCACGATAATACAACCATCTGCATCCATTATGAACGGATCCGGTTGTATTATCTTTCAAATAGCCATCACGGATCCGTCACTAAAACCATTGTAAGTCAATGGGGAACGGATCCGTTTTCTATTGTGTCCGAGAAAATAGATTCGTTCCCATTGACATACATTGCGAGTCATGACGGATCCGTCTTGCTGTGCACATCGCGGACAGAGAAACGCTGCTTGCAGCGTTATCTTGTCCCCGATGGGGACGCAACCAAATGGAACAGAATGCATTTTGGTGCATTCCGTTTCGTTAAGTTTTGTCCCCATTGACAAGGTACTCGGACAAAACGGAAGCGGATTTCAATAGCGGAAAGGAAAAGCTCAGATGTGAAAGTATACGTACTGGCACTACAGGGTTCATTATAATTCAGGTGGCACTACGGGGGTTTATAATTGTGGTGGGCATTAGATGACTACAAGGAGCACTGCAGGGGCATTACAAATACAGGGGGCACTAAAAGGAAGGATTGTAAATACTGGGGGCACTGCAGGGGAGCATTATAGTGTAAATACTGTGGGCTTTATAACTGCAGAGGGGCATTATAAATACTGTGGGCAGTATACAGGGGCATTACAACTATTGGGGAAACTATAGGGGGCCTTACCAGTAATAAAATGTCAGATCAACTGGACTAGTTGTATTTATTAAGTGCCTTATAGAGAGGTCTTGTTACTACTGGGAGCACTATAGGTGGACACAGGAGCAGACTGGGAACTTAAAGTGGCTCTGGAAAAAATCTAAAAGTGGCCCCATGTTGTAGGCAGGTTCAAATTGACAAGAGGCAGGGCCAACATAAGTTGATGGGGCCAGCAATATTGTAGAAAAAGACTAAATACCGCCCCAACAGAACCAAATACCACAATCCAATATATAACATTAATTAATGCTGAGAACACCAGATTGCTGTGTACTCAAATGACTGCTGAGACGGCCCACTGGGCATCAGCCCACTAGGAGATTTCTATGGCCAGTTCGCCCCTGGGTGGGGATAAAAATGTAGGGGCACCAGGAGGGGGAGGATGATGGAAAAGTAAGGAAGACGAGACACAGCTGAAAGAAGTTGTCATCACAGTCGGGTCCAAATGGAGAAGAAGATGAGGAAAGAAAACATCTACATCAGATACTCCTGTATGTTTGCTAGAGCTGTATGTAATGTACACCCAAATATGTCTTTAGCAGTCGGGCTGGGGTTGGACTGAGAATTTGGCACTGGAGTGCAATTTCAAATTTCCCTTCAGGGAGCAGAGATGCTAGAATCAGCTATAGAGAAGATATACCTTTGTTTTAGCAGTGACACCAGCTCCATGCGACAGAAGGAAGTTCACCATCTTTATGTTTCCATAGTGACAGGCTACAATTAGTGGTGTGTAACCCAGCTGGAAAAGAGATATTCATTTACTGAGAACCAGAAGCACCATAAACAGCTCGTGGCCTTTTGACATGCAGATAATTAAAGAAAATGGCTAAAATCTAGATTAAAGCTAATTTGGAGAATTAATAACATGCTTCATTATATACATATACACAGATTTACAGTCTTTCTAAACGCTGATGCAACCATCTCTACAAAACCTTTTATATACTATCTTATACATTTACAATTATTATATCACAAGATATTTCTATTGCTATTACACGTGTTAGCATCAGTGGGTAACGCTCATGGTTCACGGCTAATTGCCACACTGCATCTGTACATGGAACTGGAAATGATGGCAAGACCAGATGTAGCCCGTCAATTTGTGGTAAACCGCTACCAGGTAATAGCACTCGTGAAGGACATGTCCCAAGAAGAACTATTAATTTATTCTGTTAGATCACAAATATAACCGGCTTTTTAATGATCCTGTGTCTATTGCTGTTACATTCTTGTTAAAGGGGTTCTCCAGGAATTAAGAAAATGAAAATACATAAATATTACTTTATTATAAAAATGTCCACAAATACCTTTCATTAGTTATAATGGCTAGTTGTTTCTAAGGAGCAATCATTAGGATAAATAAAATGGCTGCCGTCCCATTAGTGCACACAAAACCTGTCCTAATCACACAGGAGGACAAGCTACTTCACAACACTGAGGTAAAGAGCTGCCTCATCAACCTCTCCTACTTGTCTCCTACTGTGTCCTCCTGTGTGATTAGGACAGGTTTTGTGTGTATTAATAGGACAGCGGCCATTTTATTTCTCCTAATGATTGCTCCCCAGACAAAATGAGCCATTATAACTAATGAAAAGTATTTGGGAATATATTTATGATAAAGTAATATTTAGGTATTTTCATTTTCTTAATTCCAGGAGAACACCTTTAAGGTGCCCCCTGGTGTTCTTTTGTTTATCTCTTCTCTCGGAATGTCCATCTGATGTTTCCGGTGTTGGTGATTATTCATGCTCAGTAGCTCAATATCATGGCCAGGATCCTCTTGTACACTGACAAATGCAATCCTTCCCGTCCCTCTGCCAGATCCCTCGCCTGCGCACTAGGCTCAGCCTGCTGCGCCCGTGAGAACTCCTGGCAGCGGCTTCGTTGAGCGAAGTGCGCATGCGCCGGCATGATGCACACTTTGCTCAACCCGGATATGCGCTGCAGGCACGGGATCTGGTGGATTGTGGAGGCGGTGCTGAGCTGTGGAAGGCGGCGCTGAAGACAGGGAAGGCGGCTCTGGGCACCAGACAGTGAGGGGTGCGGCCGGGCACCCTGTATTAACGGACCTCCCCTTGGGCAGCTTAAGTAAGTGATTGACAGGTTATAAAAAGCTGATTTTTGTGCAAATAGAGCCATAGTAAGGTATAATAAGGCCATCTTAGGATTCTACTTATTAGTCTACTCTTGACATGAACGTATGTTTAGGTTATAGGGGTAAAATCTGCTGACAGAATCCCTTTGACTTCAGAAAGAGCAGAGACTTAAATGTATAAATTACAAGTTTTACTGAATCTTTTCCCACAAAACTATAATATAATATCCTGGAAAACCTCAGTGAGATTTTGTGGCAATAAAAAATTACCATAAATTCAAGATGGCAAAAAGAATTTACCAAGGTGCATATCATTTATTCATTTCTCCCCTAGGTTTACATAACTGTACCCTGCGAACATTCAGCCAACAGTCTTGTTGCATAGTTACCTTGGTTTGAGCATCTAGATTGGCCCCATGTTTTGCTAGTATTTCAGATACATTCACCTTGTCCTCCTGAGCTGCGAGGTGCAATGGAGTCAGTCCATTCTGTGTACAATATAAAAAATAATACAGATCATATTGCCCAATCCTTTGCTGTGTCAGTAGACAAGCCACTGGCAGCAGCGTCTCTACTCCCTATGGAGATATGGAAATTCACATGCATGCTTGGCATATAGCGAGACCGGGGGCTTTGGGCTGACACCTATCCTCCATCTGTGGCCAGCTACAAGGTACATTATCAAGATATTTATTACAAAATTCACTTTCAGATGAGCATAACCTGTGCGGAAATCGGCTCCGTGTGGGAGCATGAGTTCCCGTTATGGACACTGCTCGTTTTGCAGGAGCGCACAGCATTACAATGAATTATAATGCTGTGTGTCTCTGCCTGACCTTGCTTCTACAGTATTAGGCCTCATGCACACGACCATATGTATTTTGTGGTCTGCAAGAAATGGATCCGCAAAAAATACAAATGACATCCGTGTGGAAGAGCTGGCCCCTAATAGAACAGTCCTATCCTTGTCCGTAAAGCGGACAATAATAGGACATGTTCTATTTTTTTGTGGAACGCAAATACGGACATACCGAAATGGAATGCACACGGAGTACCTTCCATTTTTTCTTGGCAGACCCATTTAAATGAATGGTTCCATATACGGTCCACAAAAAAAAAACAGAACGGAAACGCAATGAAAAACGTTCGTGTGCATGAGGCCTTGTAGTGACAGCATTATGCCAATACAATTCAGTAGATGCATGATTGTGCAGAGACACACAGAATTATAAATCATTATGTGAAAGAAGCAGTGTCTATTACGGGAAATCACACTCACACAAGCATGTTTTCTACACTGGACATGCTCGCCTTACATTAATTGGCCGCTGCATCTCACAAGGACTACTTGTCTACACAGTTCTAGAGCCCTATAGATATTTATTTAGATTTGCATTTTTCTAAAAAATATATAAAATATATATAAATTTTGCAATACAGTCTAATAAAGTTTTTTTGTGCATGTCTTCCATTTAAGTGACTTATTTTTTAGTTGAGTGAAATTTCCCGGGGCATGCTTTCATTCCACATTGATTTACATGACTATACATAACGAAGAACTCCAGCAAAATTGTTATTCTCTGATCTGTTAGAAAGGTACATGATGTAATCTGTAGTGAATTTAATCTTCTCATCAGTGACTGTATTTGTGAGCTATCCCCTCCCTTCTGATCCTCAGCTGTGTCATGTGACCAACTTACTGATCTCCAATTGACACAGGACAGCAAGTCAGTTACTTCTCTATTAATTCCTATGAGATGGACATTGAGGATCCCATAAGAATACATAGAGAAACTGTCTTCCTGTCCACACATAAGATGTGTTATTTGGAGAGTCTGATTGCTGGTCCCATGACACAGCTGAGGATCAGAAGGGAGGGGATAACTCACTAATACAGTCACTGGTAAGAAGATTACATCATGTACCTTCCTAACAGGTCAGAGAATAAATATTTGTGCGGGAGTTCTTCTTTAATTAAGCATTGAAAAGTACCATGGAAAAAGGCACACTCCTACCAAGTTAATTTTAGCACCCAAATGTGTAACTTCATGATTTTCAGCTAGTTCAGAATTCACTCCCAGTCCGGTTGCAGGCCTAGGCTTGCTGTATACTGCAACACTGCCTATTTAGATTGGCTGACTGTGTATAAGCATAAGCTCAGGGGAAGTCATTGTGTGATGTGTTACCAATTTCCATTACAGGAAAAATAAAATCATTAAAAAAACCACCAGCAAGAAACAGTAAAACTTCATGATTGACCCAAATGTGCCTCAGTAAAGGGAACTTGGTGATCGGCTTTAACTTTTAGGCTAGGTTCACACGACTATTGTCGCGCGACAATTTTTATAATGGGAGTCTATGGTGTCGCATTGCGACATGCAACATGCTGCGACTGCAAAAAATCCATTCAAGATGGGTTTTTCTGCGACTGTCGCGTCGCAGTCGCAGCATGTCGCATGTCGCAATGCGACACCATAGACTCCCATTATAAAAATTGTCGCGCGACAATAGTGTGACAAAATGTCGCGCGACAAATGTTGCAGTGAAGTTTGTGAACCTAGCCTTAGGCTAAGGTTGGTATTACACTGGAAGATAATACATCCATAGGCACTCGTTCGCCTGGCCTGATTACACAGGCTGATGCATACTGAATGTGGGAGGAATGATCTCTACCGCATTCCTCCATCATTCTGTTCTATTCATTATCGGCAGCACATCCCTAATTACACAATAAGACGTGCTGTCGATAATCATACACCTGTCATCCTAAGGAAAGATGCCAATCAGCCGAGGGCTCATTCATCGGCTGATCAGCTGCTTGATTATACGAGCCGATTATCGGGAACAGGCGTTCGTAGGCCTTTAGTTCGCATCTTGTAGATTTGTAGTAGTAGATTGTGGATACATTTGCAGCTGTAAACTCTATTGAAGGCAATGGAAGTAATCTATCTCTAAACTGTGAATAATCTGCAGATAATAGGCATGCTGCAGAAATGAAATTATGGTCTGCATCAACATATCGGTATCTGAAATATCTCAAATCCCATAGACTTGTATTGTACTGTATTCCCCTGTAGACTGGGGTGCAGTATGCGCAAGAACTCCGCAAAATGTGAAATTAGCGTCAGCTTTAGCAGTGAAACTTAACTGCTTTTGGTTAAACAAATCTCACCTTAGTGCCAACGTGAATATTAGCTTGCTTGTCCAGCAAAAGATTAACCATGTCAGCGTGTCCCTCCTGGGCTGCCAGATGAAGTGGGGTGACTCCTTGCTTGGTTAGAATGTTGGTCTCTGCCCCGTAGTTTAGTAAGGTCGTGGCTATCTGCATTTGATTCTTTTTGGCAGCTATATGCAGAGGTGTATAACCATTCTACAACATCAGAAAAGTCAAAGAATTACCATAAGTATTTCGCTATAATGTTTTTTTTACTACACACCTAACTGACTCGCTTCCTATTGCATGCCGTGCTATGCCGTTTACTAGTATTCATAAATACAATACCATTGTCTAGACTCCTATTGTGCCCTTCACAATTAGAGATGGGCACCCATGAATCGGCAGAGGCAACATTTTCAAGAAAAAGTGGATGAACTGAGGTTATTTAGGAGAACAGTAAGAGTCCCGCTGACTCTTCTCCTGATAACGATAAATGGATATATCCAAGGTCAGTAGAGGAATCGGTCTAGTGATGTAACCATAAAAAGTGGGAATCCACTGCATCTAGAGAGAAATGGTTCCTGTTTAATAACTGGGATTGGATCCCACAGGGAAGGGAGGAATAATGTAGAGCCTTTTACATGTCTACCTTGTTGGATACAATACTAGTGTAACTTCAAAAACACACAAATAAAAACCATGCACCCCCCTGGAAGACGTTATAATATATGTGACCTGGTACAGTATGTGTAATTGATACACAGGTTACTGTATGTAACTATAAACTGTACACAATATTAACCTAACCCCTGTAATTGTACAATCGTACAATGCAATGCAATATTAACCCCTTATCATACTCCCTAACTACTAAAATTAAATGCATGAAAACTGACAACTGACTTCCATACCATAGTCATTTTCTGATTACTAATGTTTTGGCTAAGGTAAAAAGTGAATCTGTGTCACTGTAAAAATACAAGCTCACATGCAAAAGTGACCTCAGATCTCACCTTGGCTGTGACATGGGGAGAAGCTCCCTTTTCCAGTAGCAACATCGCCACCTTCTGGTTGTCATAGTGAGCGGCAACATGGAGGGGTGTGAGCCCATTCTGCAAAGGGCGTGTGTATTATGGGGGTTAAACCAGTTAGTTATTAAAGCTCTAAAAGAAGCTACAGACATTTACACTGTAGGAAATAAAGACACTAACATAAAATGCATATTAAAAAGTAATTACGTGATATTGACCTCTATAATGAGAACATAACATTGTGAACACTGTTAACATACAACATGTAAGATTTATATGAGTCTATTTCTATAATGAAAATGTAACCAAACTGATTTACCTTGCCAGCAGAGTCTGGGGACGCCCGGCGTTGTAGGAGAAGTTTGGCCACATCTAGGCTTCCATACTTAGCAGCCACATGCAATGGCGTAAATCCCTTCTGCAGAAGAAAAAAATAAAAATAGAAGCTTTGCTATAAAGGCTGGTTTAATGCTGCAGTGAAGCCCTGCGCTACACCATCAACATACATAAGTATCATCAGGGACAGGAACGGACAGCAGAAGACCCCTGTGTAAAAACAATATAT
This sequence comes from Bufotes viridis, assembly GCA_033119425.1. Lineage (NCBI taxonomy): Eukaryota > Metazoa > Chordata > Amphibia > Anura > Bufonidae > Bufotes > Bufotes viridis. Next base: position 436,478,022 of record CM065589.1, read on the forward strand.
AGATGCCTGAAATATCAATAGCTCATCATAGAGCGCCCCTTTATGTCTCACTAACAATCTAAGTTATTATGAGCATTTAACTTCATTAATTTAGTCCCTTACATGCACAGCAACAGGACAGCACCCAATAGCACATGACAGTGTGGAACAGTAGAGCACCCAATAGCACATGACAGTGTGGAACAGGAGAGCACCCAATAGCACATGACAGTGTGGAACAGGAGAGCACCCAATAGCACATGACAGTGTGGAACAGTAGAGCACCCCAATAGCACATGACAGTGTGGAACAGGAGAGCACCCCAATAGCACATGACAGTGTGGAACAGTAGAGCACCCAATAGCACAGGGCAGTGTGGAACAGGAGAGCACCCAATAGCACATGACAGTGTGGAACAGGAGAGCACCCAATAGTACATGACAGTGTGGAACAGGAGAGTACCCAATAGCACATGACAGTGTGGAACAGGAGAGCACCCAATAGCACATGACAGTGTGGAACAGGAGAGCACCCCAATAGCACATGACAGTGTGGAACAGGAGAGCACCCAATAGCACATGACAGTGTGGAACAGGAGAGCACCCAATAGTACATGACAGTGTGGAACAGGAGAGCACCCAATAGCACATGACAGTGTGGAACAGGAGAGCACCCAATAGCACATGACAGTGTGGAACAGTAGAGCACCCAATAGCACAGGGCAGTGTGGAACAGGAGAGCACCCAATAGCACAGGGCAGTGTGGAACAGGAGAGCACCCAATAGCACAGGACAGTGTGGAACAGGAGAGCACCCAATAGCACAGGACAGTGTGGAACAGGAGAGCACCCAATAGCACAGGGCAGTGTGGAACAGGAGAGCACCCAATAGCACATGACAGTGTGGAACAGGAGGGCACCCAATAGCACAGGACAGTGTGGAACAGGAGAGCACCCAATAGCACAGGGCAGTGTGGAACAGGAGAGCACCCAATAGCAGAGGGCAGTGTGGAACAGGAGAGCACCCAATAGCACAGGGCAGTGTGGAACAGGAGAGCACCCCAATAGCACATGACAGTGTGGAACAGTAGAGCACCCAATAGCACAGGGCAGTGTGGAACAGTAGAGCACCCAATAGCACATGACAGTGTGGAACAGTAGAGCACCCAATAGCACATGACAGTGTGGAACAGGAGGGCACCCAATAGTACATGACAGTGTGCAACAGTAGAGCACCCAATAGCATAGGACAGTGTGGAACAGGAGAGCACCCAATAGCAGAGGGCAGTGTGGAACAGTAGAGCACCCAATAGCACAGGGCAGTGTGGAACAGGAGAGCACCCAATAGCACAGGACAGTGTGGAACAGGAGAGCACCCAATAGCAGAGGGCAGTGTGGAACAGTAGAGCACCCAATAGCACAGGGCAGTGTGGAACAGGAGAGCATCCAATAGTACATGACAGTGTGGAACAGGAGAGCACCCAATAGCAGAGGGCAGCGTGGAACAGTAGAGCACCCAATAGCACAGGGCAGTGTGGAACAGTGGAGCACCCAATAGCATAGGACAGTGTGGAACAGTAGAGCACCCAATAGCACATGACAGTGTGGAATAGGAGTGCACCCAATAGCACAGGACAGCGTGGAACAGTAGAGCACCCAATAGCACATGACAGTGTGGAACAGTAGAGCACCCAATAGCATAGGACAGTGTGGAACAGGAGAGCACCCAATAGCACAGGACAGCGTGGAACAGGAGAGCACCCAATAGCACAGGACAGTGTGGAACAGGAGAGCACCCAATAGCACAGGAGAGCACCTAATATCACAGGACAGTATGAAACAGAAGTGCACACAATAGCACAAGGCAGTGGAACAGAAGAGCACCCGATATGTCTTCTGCTGAACCTCTGGGCCTAGTGTTTGTCAAAGCCTGGGTCAACCTGAAAATATAAAATATGGGCCAACATGGGCCATAGACACAATGGACAGGAGGAGAATTTTTGGGACAGTTTTCCAGGCATTCTCTGTGACCTGTGCTGAGGTCAGGAGGGAGCAGATAAGCTGTGACCATCACCTATTGTGAAAGGTGAATACTGAGTTATCTATACACATTGGTCATATCTGTCATTGTATTAGGCTTAGTGTCCAGTGCAAAAACTGCAGTTTTTTTTTCATTGTAGATAGTGACATTTTCTGATCACATTCGTCTGCCATCATATTGCTGTGACCTAGCAGGACTGGCTATTTATTGTTCCACGTTGTCTTGTATGTTCATTCATTTCTATGTGATGTAATTGCCAAAGAGAGTAAAACTAACCCTAAAATGTTCTTCAATTATATAAATAGTAAAAAATATAAATCTGAAGGAGTCGGCCCTCTACATAGCAATGAGGGGGGTGTTGCAGAGAGCGACGAGGATAAAGCAAAACTATTAAATAATTTTTTCTCCACTATATTCACTGAGGGAAATAAATTGTTAGATGAAATGCAGAATGTAAAAGTAAATTCTCCATTAAAAGTGCCCTGTCTGACCCAGGAAGAAGTACAACAGCGACTTAAAAAGATTAAAATAGACAAATGGCCAGGACCGGATGGCATACACCCCCGTATCCTAAGGGAATTAGTGATGTCATAGCCAGACCTTTATTTCTGATATTTACGGACTCTATACTGACAGGGAATGTTCCACAGAATTGGCGCATAGCAAATGTGGTGCCAATATTCAAAAAGGGTCCAAAAACAGAGCCTGGAAATTATAGGCCGGTAAGTTTAACATCTGTTGTTGGTAAACTCTTTGAAGGGTTTCTAAGAGATGCTATTTTGGAGTATCTCAATGAAAATAAGCAAATAACGCCATATCAGCATGGCTTCATGAGGGATCGGTCATGCCAAACAAATTTAATCAGCTTCTATGAGGAGGTAAGTTCTAGACTTGACAGCGGCGAATCAATGGATGTCGTATATCTGGACTTCTCCAAAGCATTTGACACTGTACCTCATAAAAAGGTTAGTATATAAAATGAGGATGCTCGTGACTGGGAGAAAATGTCTGTATGTGGGTAAGTAACTGGCTGAGTGACAGAAAACAGAGGGTGGTTATTAACGGTACATACTCAGATTGGGTCACTGTAACTAGTGGGGTACCTCAGGGGTCAGTATTGGGCCCTATTCTCTTCAATATATTTATTAATGATCTTGTAGAAGGCCTGCACAGTAAAATATCTATTTTTGCAGATGACACTAAACTGTGTAAAGTAATTAACACTGAAGAGGACAGTTTTCTGCTACAGAGGGATCTGGATAGATTGGAGGCTTGGGCAGAAAAATGGCAGATGAGGTTTAACACTGACAAATGTAAAGTTATGCACATGGGAAGGAATAATGCAAGTCACCTGTACATACTAAATGGTAAAACACTCGGTAACACTGACATGGAAAAGGATCTAGGAATTTTAATAACCAGCAAATTAAGCTGCAAAATTCAGTGTCAGGCAGCTACTGCCAAGGCCAATAAGATAATGGGTTGCATCAAAAGGGGCATAGTCCTACCACTTTACAAATCACTAGTCAGACCACACATGGAGTACTGTGTACAGTTCTGGGCTCCTGTGAACAAGGCAGACATAGCAGAGCTGGAGAGGGTTCAGAGGAGGGCAACTAAAGTAATAACTGGAATGAGGGATCTACAGTACCCTAAAAGGTTATCAAAAATAGGGTTATTCACTTTAGAAAAAAGACGACTAGGGGAGATCTAATAACTATGTATAAATATATCAGGGGTCAGTACAGAGATCTGTCCCATCATCTATTTATCCCCAGGACTGTGATTGTGACGAGGGGACATCCTCTGCGTCTGGAGGAAAGAAGGCTTGTACACAAACATAGAAAAGGATTCTTTATGGTAAGAGCAGTGAGACTATGGAACTCTCTGCTTGAGGAGGTGGTGATGGTGAGTACAATAAAGGAATTCAAGAGGGGCCTGGATTTATTTCTGGAGTGTAATAATATTACAAGCTAGAGCTACTAGAGAGGGGTTGTTGATCCAGGGAGTTATTCTGATTGCCTGATTGGAGTCCGCAAGGAATTTTTTTCCCTTTAGGTGGGGAAAATTGGCTTCTGCCTCACCTGCGTTTTTTGCCTTCCTCTGGATCAACTTGTAGGAAACAGGCCGAACTGGATGGACAAATGTCTTTTTTCGGTCTTATATACTATGTTACTATCTTAATAGTAAAAGCAGCTATATCTCAGCATTCACATGGATCTCAGAAAAAGGGATAAGTATGATCCATATGAAGCATTAAAAGAAGCTTCTAGAACTAGTATGAAATGCAGAGATGGTATTTTATATACCTCCAGTATTCTGCTGCCCTCTAGCAGAGAAGAATATCAAGCTCGGGCATAGGAGCTCAAGGTCTATTCCAGTGAATTTAATAATAACCTGCTAAGGAAAGATTCTAGACGTTACAAGACTGACTTTCCTGGTCAGTTGTCTAAAATCAATGATGGAGTCCACGGGTCCCAATTTTCAGACCAAGGTGCTAGTACACGTTCAGGTTTTCATCAGATTTTGTACTGGTTTTTGATTCCAGTTTTGAAGCCAAAATCAGGTATGAATCAAAAATATATAAGGAAAATTATACTTCTCTATTTTAAATCCATTTTCTACATTTTAGCTTCAAAAATTATATTAAAAATCTGAACAAAACCTTGATGTGTACTGGCGGCCTAAGGGTAAGGTCAAACGGAGCAGCACTCATGTGGCTGTACAGCTGCAATTGCTGAGGTTTTCAAATCGAATGTCCGGGTTCTGTACTGATCCCGGACATATCGCCTTGTTCCCCCACTTAGCCCCTGTGACAGGAGCATAAGAGGGTTCCGTACTGATCCCGGACATATCGCCTTGTTCCCCCACTCAGCCCCTGTGACATGAGCATCAGAGGGTTCTGTACTGATCCCGGACATATCGCCTTGTTCCCCCACTCAGCCCCTGTGACATGAGCATCAGAGGGTTCCGTACTGATCCCGGACATATCGCCTTGTTCCCCCACTCAGCCCCTGTGACATGAGCATCAGAGGGTTCTGTACTGATCCCGGACATATCGCCTTGTTCCCCCACTCAGCCCCTGTGACATGAGCATCAGAGGGTTCCGTACTGATCTTGGACATATCGCCTTGTTCCCCCACTCAGCCCCTGTGACATGAGCATCAGAGGGTTCTGTACTGATCCCGGACATATCGCCTTGTTCCCCCACTCAGCCCCTGTGACATGAGCATCAGAGGGTTCCGTACTGATCTTGGACATATCGCCTTGTTCCCCCACTCAGCCCCTGTGACATGAGCATCAGAGGGTTCTGTACTGATCCCGGACATATCGCCTTGTTCCCCCACTCAGCCCCTGTGACATGAGCATCAGAGGGTTCCGTACTGATCCCGGACAAATCGCCTTGTTCCCCCACTCAGCCCCTGTGACATGAGTATCAGAGGGTTCCGAACTGATCCCGGACATATCGCCTTGTTCCCCACTCAGCCCCTGTGACATGAGCATCAGAGGATTTCATGCTTTTTTGTTTACATTTTTACACTGCTAGGTGGAGGGGGCGAGCTTTAGCGCTGCCGTAGCCATTTTACAGGCTAGGGAAGCACTAAAGCCCACCCATTAGTGCTGGTGACATCACCGGGCCCACTGCTAGGCGGAAGCCTCCGCCTAGCAGTCCTTATGGAGAGCCCGGTATGTGACCAGATCCCCAGAAAACGCCCTTGCCCTGCACGATACAGCGCAGGGCAAGAGAGAGCATCAGAGCATGAAATGCTCCAAAGCCCATGTCAGGGGTGCTGAGTGGGGGAACCCAGAGAACCCCTTTAAGTGGATGCTTCAGTTTGCCGGAAAACAGCTGTTTCAACTGCAAACCCATGCTGTCATTACAATCAGCCACATGCCACTGCAGTTTTCAACTGCATTGTGGCCATGTCAGTGCCTTCCTGTTTGCACTTACCCGTAGACTTATCCTACTATAGAGCATCCATAAAATTCAAGCCTTTTTTTATGACATCATAATAAAACGTCAATGACAGGTACAAACGTCACTGCCTACGCATTTCAGGCCTGTTCAGAACATAAACATAGCATAAATGTAGTAATAGCATAAATGTAGTAAGCATCCATAGATGATACTTCAATCAGACCTTCATTCCGGATATGATGTCCTTATTCACTGAATATTAGTTTTTGGCTACAACTATAACAATAGTCATTCCTAATACTAGTAATATTGTTACCCACTTAATGTAAAACAGATTTTACCTTGGTAGGCATGGAGTGAGAAGCTCCGGCTTCTATTAAGACTGATGCCACATCCACCTGTCCCTCTCGGGCTGAGATATGAAGTGGGGTGTATCCATTTGTGGTAGCAGCATCTGGGTGAGCCATGTGTTGCAGTAAAAGCTGGACAATTTCGGTTTTGCCTAAACGAGAGGCTATGTGGAGAGGTGTCTGCTCCTCCTGCACAGAAGAGTAGACCATGCAATAGTTATTTGACACAGGAAAGGCATTACCGGTCATTTACATCTACTAAGAAAACATTTTGTAATAACCATGGCAGTTTGCTTCAATTAGCTCAATTAAGTGTCAAAATAAGGAATGCTACATGGATAGATAGATAGATAGATAGATAGATAGATAGATAGATAGATATAGAGATAGATAGATAGATAGATAGATAGATAGATAGATAGATAATGGATAGATAGATAGATAGATAGATAGATAGATAGATAGATAGATAGAAAGATAGAAAGATAGAATGAAACTCTCTATGTGTGAATGTAATAATGACATATGTGATTACAATATTATAGCAAAAGGGTAAGATTATTGGAGAAAACTGTACAATTGACATGAGGCTCTAGTATCCTGTTGGGCCACCTCTAGCCTGGATAGAAGATAAAATACGGTTGGGCATGAAGAATTACAGGTTCCATATGGTGTCCTGCAGCACATTTGCCCACAGATGTTGCAGCTGGGCCCGTAGATGGTCATATAAATTCTCGATTGGTGATAAATTTCGAGAGCGGGCAGGCCAAGAAAGTGTAGCAATCTGGCAAGAAATCCTTGCTGTGTGTGAGTGAGCATTACCCTGCTGAAAAATTCTCTTTGGAAGCCCTGCCATGAGAGACAACACATGTGGCCTCAGGATGTCATGCACATGTTGCTGTTAGTGTCCCACATATCACTACTAGGGGGGACTGACTGTCCTATGCGATGGATTCACAGATCATCACACCAGCAGTTCATGCGTTGTCACTTCACAGCAAAGACATGAATTAAGTGCTCATCATGAGACCTCCATATTCAAACCCAACGATTGTGGAATCCCAAAGGGAATTTGTCACTAAAGATGGTTACAGTCCACAGAAGTCCAGGTTTCACATTCACAACACCACTACAAACAAAGGTTACTGTGGCTGGCTATCAATGGCAGAACACATAATGGGCACCGTGACACCAAATTTCCTTCTGCTAAGCGCCTGGAAACGGTCCTGGCAGAGATAGAGATGTGTAATGAAGGTGCCACCTGTGTCTGGACCATGGATAACAAAACTGTGGGAGCTGTTTGTACAGTACTTTTTGGCAGATATAATAATGCTCTCTATTGGTGGTCTGTCTGGGCCATCGGGAGCCTGTTCGGCCTCATGTAACCAACACCTCCCAATAGCTAGGTCAGAACGACCCAAATAGCAGGCAATTCATTAAAACCATCCTGCTTTTCTTAGTCAAATAATGTGTCTCTTCTCAAAGTCTGTCAACTGGGCAAAATGTCTTTGAATGCGTCATAGAGGCATGGCTAGCAGTCTACAATCTTTCACCAAGAGGTACACTACCCAAAAGTAGCCTCTGAGAACCTTTTATAGAGCAGCAGGGGAAGCACTTTAATGCCCTAGATAGATAGACAGACAGGCAGATAGATAGATAGATAGATAGATAGATAGACAGACAGACAGATAGATACTGTAGATAGACAGACAGATAGATAGATTTAAAAAAAAATAGGTAGGTAGGTAGGATACTTATCTATATCATGTCTCTGGTCTGTGGATGTTATAAAGTGCATATGATATTTGTTTTAAATGTAATAAATATTTTTTGCTGTTATAAAGATCCTTCACTTGTAAACAGAAGCAGAATGACACCAGTAATAAGCCTACCCTAGCTCTGGCGTCCACCAGCGCACCATTTCTGAGAAGGCAACGGACCACTTCAACCTGCCCAGCACGAGCAGCCATATGCAATGCTGTCTCTCCTCGCTGAAAATACATAGATAAGGAATAAACACATTGACAGATTTCAGTGGAAGCCTTTCCTGCTTGCTGTAAATGTAATTCATTATTAACCCATATTCCTCCAATGGAAACCTATTGCTTGTCTTACAAATAGCAGGAGTAGAGTTATTTTCTAATGCACTTTGCTTTACATTTGCTCACTGTTTTACAGATCTCTGCCAACTAGCAGTAATTTAAAGCTCTTTCTCAAGATTGACCATGATGACCGGCTGAAACGTTGCATCGGACACAGGGTTGAATAAATGTTACATATTTTACCAAATTTGGAGTGCTGCCGGATTTATGTTTGATATCTAAATCTAGGCCAGCAACCCCCTTAAATGTATGAATTACAAGTTTTACAGAATTTTTGTTTTGCCATTGCATATTGCTTTTTGCGCATTTGATACAACCGGGGTTTCTAAATACATTTGCAGTTCCCCCTAATCACATTTTCACCATAATCAATTGTTTTCTCTTCTGACCTTAACCACTTGCCGCCACGCTAACGCCGATGGGCGTCAGCGCGGCGGCTCTCTCAGGTCTCAGTCACGCCTATCGGCGTCATCTCGTGAGACCTGAGATTTCACATGAACGCGCGCGAGGCGTGCGCGCGCGTTCATGTGATCGGAGCCGGGACAACTGAAACTACAGCCTGCCAGCGCTGATCATGCGCTGGCAGGCTGTAGATGCGGAAAAAAACGGATTTAAATCGCATATCAGACGCTGTTTTGTAAACAGCGCCTGATATGCCTGCTGTCTGCTCGTCTGGTGGTCCCTTTGTTTGGGACCACCAGAGGAAACAAAGGTAAAGTGCACCAATCACTACACACACACCCCCCCACCCCCATCACTGATTAACCCCTGATCACCCATGTCACCCCCTGATCACCAATGTCACCCCCTGATCACCCCCTGTCACCCCCCTGTCACTAATCACCCCCTACAGGCTCATTCAGACGTCCGTATGTGCTTTATGGATCCATGGATCTGCGGATCCATGGATCTACGGATCCGCAAAATACGGACACCGGCAATGTGCTTTCCGCATTTTGCAGATCCAAGACAGAACTATATAGAAAATGCTTTTTCTTGTCCGCAATTGCGGACAAGAATAGGACATGTTCTATATTTTTGCGGAACGGAAGTGCAGACTCGGAAGCGCGGATCCGTAATTCCGATCCGAGCGGGACAAAGTCTGTCCCCATAGAAATGAATGGGTCCGCAATTCCGCTCCGCAAACAGAATTGCGGACGTGTGAATGGGGCATAAGGGTCCCTTATCACCGCCAGTTAGCTAGCTACTTGTTAGGTAGCTAGCGCCCAGCCCACCGCACCGCAGTCACTGATTTGGCAGAGATTTTTTCATCCACATTGATCGATGCGAATGAAAAATCTGCGCCGCTTCATTTTATTTTATTTTTTTCAGCCCAGAGGCTGAACGGAAAAAATCTCATCACCCGTATGCTCAATATAAGGAGAATCGCAGAAACTCCTAATGCTGGCCATACGTGTAATGATTGCGGAGACCCTCAAATGCCAGGACAGTATAAATACCTCACATGTGACCCCATTTTAGAAAGAAGACACCCCAAGGTATTCCGTGAGGGGTATGGTGAGTTCATGCAAAATTTTATTTTTGTCACAAGTTAGTGGAATATGAGACTTTGTAAAAAAATATATATATATCAATTTCCGCTAACTTGTGCCAAAATTTTTTTTTCTGTGAACTCGCCATGCCCCTCACGGAATACCTTGGGGTGTCTTCTTCCAAAATGGGGTCACATGTGGGGTATTTATACTGACCTGGCATTTTAGGGGTCCTAAAGCGTGAGAATCCAAATGCGTAAAATGGCCTGTGAAATCCTAAAGGTACTCATTGGTTTTAGGCCCCTTTGCGCATCTTGGCTGCAAAAGTGTCACACATGTGGTATCGCCGTACTCAGGAGAAGTAGGGCAATGTGTTTGGGTGTATTTTTACATATACCTATACTTTGTGTGAGAAATATCGCTGTAAACGACAACTTTTTAATTTTTTTAATACAAAGTTGTCAATTTACAGAGATATTACTTCACCCAACATGGGTATATGTAAAAATACACCCCAAAACACATTGCCCTACTTCTCCTGAGTACGGAGATACCACATGAGTGACACTTTTTGCAGCCTGGGTGCGCAAAGGGGCCCAAATTCCAACGAGTACCTTTAGCTTTTACATGGCTGCTCACAATTTAGCCCCGCCCAAAATGCCAGAACAGTACAAACACTCCACAAATGACCCCATTTTAGAAAGAAGACACCCCAAGGTATTCGCTGAGGGGTATGGTGAGTCCATGAAAATTTAACTTTTTGTCAAAAGTTAGCGGAAAGGGAGACTTTGCGAGAAAAACAATAAAAATCAATTTCCGCTAACTTGTGCCAAAAAAATCTTCTGTGAACTCGCCATGCCCCTCACGGAATACCTTGGGGTGTCTTCTTTCCAAAATGGGGTCACATGTGGGGTATTTCTACTGCCCTGGCATTTTAGGGGCCCTAAAGCGTGAGAAGAAAATGCGTAAAAATGCTCCTCCTAAAAGGTACTCATTAGAATTAGGGCCCCTTTGCACTCCAGGCAGCAAAAAGTGTCACTCATGTGGTATCGCCGTACTCAGGAGAAGTAGGGCAATGTGTTTTGGGGTGTATTTTACATATACCCATGCTGGGTGAGAGAAATATCTCTGTAAACTGACAACTTTGTATAAATTTGTTTTAAAAGTTGTCATTTACAGAGATATTTCTCTCACCCAGCATGGGTATATGTAAAAATACACCCCAAAACACATTGCCCTACTTCTCCTGAGTACGGCGATACCACATGAGTGGCACTTTTTTGCAGCCAAGATGCGCAAAGGGGCCCTAATTCCAATGAGTACCTTTAGGATTTCACAGGGCATTTTTCCGCATTTTTCTTCTCACGCTTTAAGGCCCCTAAAATGCCAGGGCAGTAGAAATACCCCACAAGAAACCCCATTTTGGAAAGAAGACACCCCAAGGTATTCCGTGAGGGTCATGGCGAGTTCACAGAATTTTTTTTTTTTTTGGCACAAGTTAGCGGAAATTGATATTTTTTTTTTTTTTTTTTTTTACAAAGTCTCATATTCCACTAACTTGTGACAAAAAAATTTTTTTTTACATGAACTCACCATACCCCTCACGGAATACCTTGGGGTGTCTTCTTTCTAAAATGGGGTCACATGTGGGGTATTTATACTGCCCTGGCATTTTAGGGGCCCCTAAAGCGTGAGAAGAAGTCTGGAATCCAAATGCGTAAAAATGGCCTGTGAAATCCTAAAGGTACTCATTGGTTTTAGGGCCCCTTTGCGACTCCAGGCTGCAAAAAGTGTCACTCATGTGGTATCGCCGTACTCAGGAGAAGTAGGGCAATGTGTTTAGGGTGTATTTTTATATATACCCATACATTGTGTGAGAAATATCTCTGTAAACGACAACTTTTTAAATTTTTTTACACAAAGTTGACAATTTACAGAGATATTTCTCTCACCCAGCATAGGTATATGTAAAAATACACCCCAAAACACATTGCCCTACTTCTCCTGAGTACGGCGATACCACATGAGTGACACTTTTTGCAGCTAAGATGCGCAAAGGGGCCCAAATTCCAACGAGTACCTTTAGGTTTTACATGGCTGCTCACAATTTAGCCCCGCCCAAAATGCCAGAGCAGTAAACACACCCCACAAATGACCCCATTTCGAAAGTAGACACCCCAAGGTATTCACTGAGGGGCATAGTGAGTCCGTCTGAGATTTTATTTTTTTGCCAGAAGTTAGCAGAAATGGAAACTTTATTATTATTTTTTTCCTCAGAAAGTGTCATTTTCCGCTAACTTGTGAAAAAAATGAAATGATACATGAACTCACCATGCCACTCCGCGAATACTTTGGGGTATCTTCTCTAAAATGGTGTAATTTGGGGGTATTTATACTATCCTGGCATTCTAGCACCTGAAGAAACATGACAGGTGCTCAGAAAGTCAGAGCTGCTTCAAAATGCAGAAATTCACTTTTTGCACCATAGTTTGTAAACGCTATAACTTTTACCCAAACCAATAAATATACACTTATTGGATTTTTTTTATCAAAGACATGTAGAACAACAAATTTTGTGAAAAATTTATATAGAAATGTAGTTTTTTTTTGAAAAATTTTACAACAGAAAGTGAAAAATGTCATTTTTTTGCAAAAATGTCGTTACATTTTTATTAATAGCAAAAAAAGTAAAAATGTCAGCAGCAATGAAATACCACCAAATGAAAGCTCTATTAGTAAGAAGAAAAGGAGGTAAAATTCATTTGGGTGGTAAGTTGTATGACCGAGCAATAAACGGTGAAAGTCTGGTCACTAGGGGGGTGTAAACCTGTGGTCTTCAAGTGGTTAAATATGCACATGCTCAGCCAAGTGTACATGTTTATTTCTATGGAGAAAGGATTGCGCATGTTGACACTGTACACCCATGATACTTCCTGAGAGTAGAATCGTTCATATATTATTATTATTAGATCATTATTTTTCCCATTTTAATAATATTTTCTGGACAAGTTTGATCTAATATTTAGAGTCACTTTAATGGAATTTCTTCAGAGGGTTGACAGTGTCTGATCAGTTGTCTGCCTAAGTCTACTTTAAGGCTAGTTTCATACTAGCGGCAGCCTTCTCCGGCAGGCTGTTCCGGCGGGTGAACAGCCTGCCGAATTCGTGATGCCGCTAGTGCACGCGTGCCGCCGAGCACATGTCGAGAGGCGGCCAGGATAGAAGTACGACATGTACTATTTTTATTCCGCCCGCCTCTCGCATGTTTGCCGTGCTGCCGCCGGAACTCTGGCCCGCCCCTATTATAGTCAATAGGGCCGGAGTGGACTTCCGGCGGCACGCGTGCACTAGCAGCAGCACGGATCGGGCAGGCTGTTCACCCGCCGGAACAGCCTGCCGGAGAAGGCTGCCGCTAGTGTGAAACTAGCCTTACACTAGCCTTTTTGCCTGATCCAGCAAGGATCAGCAAAAACACTTCCGTTACTGATATACAAACGGTTGTATCCGTTATGAACAGATCTGTTTGTATTATCTTTAAAATAGCAATGACAGATCCTGCATGAACTTCATTGAAAGTCAATGGGGGACGGATCCGTTTTCTCAGTTTTCTATTGTGTCAGAGAAAACGGATCCATCCTCATTGACTTGCATTGTGTGTCATTCCGGATCCGTTTTGCTCTGCATCCCATGATAGAAAGAAAAGTGCAGCATGCTGCGGTTTGCTCTCCGGTATGGGAATGCAACCAAATGGAACGGAAATTCATTTTGGAGTATTCTATTCTGTTCAATTTTGTCCCCATTTGTCCCCTGTGCTGGATCTCAATACCAGAAAAGTTAAACGCAAGTGTGAAAGTAGCCTAAGAGATGTGTGGCCAGTTTCCAGCAACAGTTCAGAAATTAATGGTCCGTGCTGCCATATCGCCTGTTCACAATGTTTTTCATTGTGTTTTATAACCAAACCTTGTGCAAAGTTGAAAACATAGGAAATCCTAAATAAGTAGTTATAGTAAAGCAATAATAACACCAACAGGAAGAATGTCTACATCTAAAAACAAAGCAATCCGATTGTAGAATGACGAATGCACAAAATGTTTTTATAAAAACCATGAGGAATTAATACAGAAAATACATTACAAAATTATATCCTTTTTATTATACGAAGGACAACGTTTAACTTTAACTGCTGAAACTGGAACCCTCCTCTTATATATCAGCTTTCCTTTTTATCTCAGTAGAAAGAGAACAAACCTGCAAAAGATGGTGAATTGGTTTCATAAATGTTACCAAGTCACCAGGCGCCTTAGCGCCAAGGGATTGGCCACATGTTCAACATTAGTTGGGTTTTCAGAGATTGTACTTAGTGTAATGATCGCATGTTAAACTTATTTATTTTCCAACATATCAATTGTCATGTTTCAGGTCTTACAAGAATACACTATAATGGTCAGATTAAATGCACCAAATCTTGGTGAACCTAAACCATGCATGCTAGAAAATGTGATAGATCAATGGCCAATCTTGACTGTGATGGTGGTCACAGATATTAGACAGCTCTACACTAAGGAAGTATCTGCCCCAATCCTTCCAATTAATAATGTTAGTAGCAATATGCATGCAATTTTAAAAAACACAGGTGGGTGCTTCACTCTAAACCAGGGGTGCACACAGACAAAAAAGGACCCCCGTGTTCACAAACCATCTATTAACGAGCACCTTGTAATGTCCTTCTAACAATCTACCAATATCCGAAAATGAAATTCATTAACTGAGTTCATTATATACACAATCTAATGGGCAGTGGAGAACATCTTGTAAAGGGGTGGTCCAGTACTTTTACAATGATGACCCATGTTAAGGATAGGCCATCAATATCTGATTGGCGGATGCCCCTGCCAATCAGCTGGAGCTGGCAATAGAACTACTCAGTGGATAGAGCTGGTTACTGTAGGACTTCTTCCAATGAAGCAGGAGCTACTGAAAAACAGCTGTTCTTCAACAGTAGTCTTTGAGCTAACAAGAGAACCACCATATTTTGAACGCTGCATAGGATATGACCGCTAAAGAAAACATAAAATGTGAAGAAGCATCAAAATCCAAAACGCGATTATTCCTTTATCGCAGCCACAGTAGTATACAGGTACAAGCAACATTTCAACCCCATGACAGTAGTTGGGTCTTTGTCAAGCTTGACAAGCACAAGCCCAGCACAAACTTACCAACAAGTTGATGTATAGAGAGCTAATTTCTATTGCTGCAGTGAAAAAGATTGTTAGATAGTGTCTACATATATACTGAGCCTCAGTAAATGGGAATCCTAGAAGTATGCTTTAAATTGATAGCTCTACCCAAAGCATTTACGCCTGATAGGGGTTTTTCCCACTCTAAAAACAGAACCCTTTGACCACTGTTTGCCTTTGCGAAGCAATCACTTCAATGGACCGGTGGCCACACTTAGGATACGGCCACGCGGCTAGGTTTCTTGATGCAGTTTTGGAAGCCAAAGCCAGGAGTGAATTCAAAAAAGAGAAGTCGTATCTGTTCTTTATACTTTCTTCTTTTATGATTCACTCCTGATTTGACCTTTTAAAACTGGATCAAGAACCCTAACCGTAGGGCCGTACCCTTACACGCCACATTCTCTTGAAGCAGATTCCAAAACTGCCACCTTATATTGGCAAGGGGGTCTAGAATTTATTACATAACCTGTGGGTTAGATAGGAATACCAATTTAAGCATAAAATGGCACTATTAAAGAGCTTCTTTGCTACAAACTGAAGACAGAATGGATTACTGAAAGCACACAAGACAGTAACGTGTAATTAACACACAAGAATATACCACTGACTTATTTCAGTGAGCAACATAGAAATGTCTGTTGTGAGATCGTCTATTTCTGGGAAGATTCGAGGGTGTTTGTTCAATGAGCCAATCTACAGGTCTATTTTGGACAATACTAATTGTCCCTCTGTGACACTTTATATGAGAGCAATGTCACCGCTGGCCACTGTTTAGTGGGTACATCAGGACAAACACACATAAGCGGATTTTCCGCACACCAAAATAAAGCTAATGACGTGCACATCCACAAGTTAGGTCGATTTACTGCATAAACACATCGGGTGAAATGGAAGAAGTCTAAAACAGGTTGCATAATGTACAGTAAATCCGGTTATTTTATTTTAAGACATACTCACAATGTTAGTGACATCTGGAGAGGCTCCATTCTGCAGCAGAAGGAGGACTATGTTCAAGTGGCCCATGAAAGCAGCCACATGTATTGGAGTGAGACCAGACTGTGAAACAAACCAACAGGCATTTTACTCCCCTGCACAAGACTAATGGGGCGTGCACAAGTCAGCAGATGTGGGAGAGGATAGAGAGAGGTGACAGTCAATCTTATATGTCAGAGGAAACACAGAGACAGGACAGAAGAAAGCAGGAAATGGCTAGATGGATTGGAAAACTAAGAAAACCTGTTCTACCTCAGTTATAGCCTGGATTGAAGCCCCATATTTCACTAGCAGTTCCATAACTTTGATACGGTTTTTCTTGCAGGCAATGTGCAATGGAGTAAAACCATTCTGTTCAGAGAAACAACTTGTTAGCAAGACTCATGCACTCATCAAAGCCTGCAAATCATGCAATTCATGCAAACCACCCAACTGGTGTCATATATAGTGTCATAAAATGTTGACCACAATGGGGCACCTTTATCATATGAAATATACCAGGACACTGATGGAAAGATACCACATGTGAAGGTGCGTCAGACGGGCTCGGCTATATTACTGGTGGCCAGCTACAAGGTGGCATAAGGAGGAGGTTTGTGATACGTGGCAAATTATGCTATTTTCATAAATATGTGGCAATTTGCACCAAATGAAATGTCTCATTTGTGCTTTGTAAAGAGTCGTTTTTATAACACTGGTGACAATAAGTATGAATAAATGAATACCTTATGAATGCAATTTCTTTTAATAATTAAAGAAATCTAAAAAGTTGCCCATCAAATATTTCCATCACCCACGGTTTAATCTTAATAAAATTATAAGTTATATCATTTATACTAATTACTGAATATTACCGTACATTAAAGAGAATTTTTTTTTAAATTATCCTATATTACAATATAGATTCATGAAAAGCTTAATTTAAAAGGCTAGGTTTTTTTTCCAGATATTTTACTTAGTATTGATCAAGTCTATAAGGTGAGTCTTTCTCTGCATGAATAAAAAGACTGGAGCTTCATTGATAGCTTTAAAGGCTATGTAAACATTCAGGGGCATTTTTTATGATTGCATTTTATTCATTTTTGGCTATAAATACTTTTTTCGATTGGTCTTTATTAAAAACGTTAAGCCGTTTCTGAGATACAAGGGTTAAAAAATCTGTCTGTTTTCACTAAATGCCGTCATCTGATGTCTCATGTGTAGTTCTTATCTCTGATCTTATCTCCTGACTTCATAAACACATAAGCCATATTCGTACCAGTTTGATAAGAAGTGAGCTATAACGAGTGTTTGTGAGGTCAGCAGACCAGAGATAAGAGCTACACATGAGCCGTCAGCTGATGGGAAGAAAACAAAGTCACAGCTTGCAAACAGATTTTTTACCTTGTATCTCAGAAATGGCTGAACTTTTAAAATCAAGATTAAATGAAAAAAATCATTTTTAGCCAAAATGAGCAAAATGCAGTCATTAAAATGCCCTTGAAAGTGTACATAGCCTTTAACCAATTCGCTGCTGTATAGAAGTGAATGGGATGTTACATGGAGGCCAGCTGTTTATAGAAAAAGCCAGTACAGTATGTATTCTAAGGATGCGTTCGCACAGAGTTTTTTGGAAGAAGTTTTAAGTCAGAAGTGGATCCAGTAGGAAGGAGAAGTATAAGTCCTTCCTTTATATTTCCGATTCCTTTCAAATCCACTTCTGGCTTTGGTTGGAAAAACCTGCAGGAAAATCTACCTCAAGCTCTCCTCCCAAAAACTCTGTGTGAACATACCCTAAATGGTTGGCCCCTAATGAATATTCATGAGCAGTGATTTTGACTGGGATACACAGAAGAAATTCACAAGGATTCCAGTATCAGTTACATGAAGACAATAACCTTCTCGTATATTTAAGGCATTATTTATGCAAAACATAGAAAAAGAATGCTTTGATGACATATGCCCTTTAAAACTACGGAGATAAAAAATTCTAAAGCAGAATAAAAATAATGTATGGATCTTATTACCAGGGCACGGGCATTAGGGTTTGCCCTCTTGTCAAGAAGAAGTTTGGTCACTCTGTAATGTCCACAATGGGCGGCCACATGCAGAGCTGTCAGGTAATCCAGGGTGACATCATCTACAGGCGCCTTATGCTGTAGTAGGTGTTTTACACATTCCACGTGGTCTCCTTGAGCAGCCATGTGAAGTGGAGACAGTCCATTCTATAGCCAAATATGAAACTAACCATTAGTTCAATAATGATAACGAGCACAATGTAGACAAAAGTTGTTTAGATCTAGACCTCATTGACATGACCGTATTTTTGGTCCACATCCGGTCCGCTTTTTTTTTGTGGATTGGATGCGGACCCATTCATTTCAACGTGGCCACAAAAGATGGTGTGCTGTCCGCATCCGTATGTCCGTTTCGCATTCCGCAACAAAATAGCATATGTCCTATTCTTGTCTGTTTTGCAGACAAGAATAGGCATTTCTTACAAAGGGTGGGACATGCTGATCCGAAAGATGCGAAACACTGACGTATCGGTGCTCAGATTCACAACTTGCGGATCGCTAAAAGCATACAGTCGTGTGAATGCGGACGTACACCACCCTAATAATTCTCTATTACAAGCTATACTGTCCTTATACCAAGTCATGGTACTTCATATAACAGTCAACATTCCTGAGCTACTGCTTATCAGAGAAATGCATCCAAAATAAGCAATACACCCAAGAAATAAGAGCAATTTTCTGTTTTATCAGTATTACAGCCACTTTTTGGAATTTAGCTGAGATTTTCTGCATTTAGTTCAGTCTTCCATATTGTAGATACATAGCTTGCGTTGCCTCGTTTGTCATTAACCAGTACAAGTAGATGTTTCTTTCTTCAGCTTAATAGAAGGACATATTAAATGAGCATTTGCCTTGGTCCTTGCAAGTAGTGGCGCTCCTCTCTCTAGAAGCAGCTCTACAGCAGTATCATGTCCGCTTCGTGCTGCACAGTGTAGTGGTGTAAGTCCATCCTGTAAGACAATAACACATCGGCATCTGATTAGACATTTTCACCTTAAATATGATCAGACTGAACAGTTCCAAAATTTTATAGTAAACCAGTTCCTATATCAAAGCAATTATTAATGAGAAATCCTAAGAAGATTTTATGCCTTCATATATATTCTAAAGGGTTTCTCCACTTTGACAATCTTTACTTGTTAGAAGGGTCTCTTAACAACAAACTGATTACGAAGTATCCCAAAATTGAGATCCCTAGTGATCAGATGTAGTGTTCACTTTCCCTGCAGCCCAACCACAAAAGAAATTAGGCATTACACTGTCAAATCAATGGGTTGTCTGCGAAATTCTCTTTGTTACAGTTCTCCATTCTGGCCAATCCTTAAGAGAGGACCCTATTTCTTCATAATAACTCAGAATTGCCTAATAGGATACATAGAACAGTTTTTCCAATGAGTATAGGCATCGGATAGACATCATACCTCAGCATTACCTATATTTTTTGAATGAGATGAGAAGACTACTCAGATGTAAAAGTTGGTCACATATGTGAAGTAGTAGTGACTATTAGGTTTGTCAATATGTTAATTAATATCACAAATAAACATAATGGCAAAAGAAGTTCACATAAGCAAGATGCCTGTTCCTTATCATTCCTGTGATTAGAGGAGAGTCGGAAGACCAATACCCATAAAGTGGTTGGCTGGTCTCCTGCCGATATCAGCAGGTTCAGCTGAAATATCTGTTGTGCGTGGCTAGCGTAAATCTGAAATGTTAATATTTAAAGGGACTGCCTAGCCATTGATTTTATAACACCAGTGGATAAGCCACAAAAGTCAGATTAATGGTGTAATCACTGGTTATCCATTTCTGGTTGAGTAGTGGGAATGCATATATATGGCTAGTCGCTCTCGATTATAGACTGTGGGATATATGCTGTATGACATATACAAAAAGCCAACTAGTATGTATATTAGTAATATAGTAAAATAAGTCTGTAAAAAGACACCCTTCCAGTTCAGTTTATTATCCTGCAAAGTTGATTTAGAGGAAGGTAAAAAAAAAACACGAGGTAGAAGCCAATTTTCCTCATTTTAGAGGAAATAATTCCTTCCCGACTTTAAACAGGCAATCAGAATAACTGCTTGGATCAACAACCCTTTATAACCTGTAATATTACTACAATTCAGAAATACATCCAGGACCCTCTTGAACTCTTTGAGTTCAGCATCACCATCTCCTCTGGTAGAGAGTTCCATAGTATCACCGCTCTTACAGTAAAGAATCCTCTTCTATGATGGTGTAGAATAGTTTTTTCCTCTAGATGTAGAGGATGTCCCCTATATTAGAGACAGGGAATCTAGACTGGGGACAGGAAGTGATGTAAATTGTAACAATCTCTGTACAAGAATGCAGATAAGTCAGTGTCATATAAGCAATGGGAACTACATATTATAATTGTCTCATCCAACCTACACTCACAACATACCACTGCATAACGAGCTAGCATCCTCACATTACCTGCAAGACATCCTATCTCTGACTCCCCTTCAAACTATACTCACCATCATTACATTAATTATGAATCATTTTACATGAAAACACCACGTGGCCACAAATTATCCAGCTACTTTTCATCAAAACCATGTAATGTGTTGTAAGGGTCCTACACTTGAACTATTTGTACTTTTTTTTGTGCTCGGAAAGTACTAGCTAGAAAATTCAGAAGGCCAACACCAGCTCATGCACTGGAAAACATTTTTAATAGGATGTCCTGTGCTTTTGTTCTGTACGTGACTTTTGCATGCTCTCGGAGGATTGAGAATGTGAGTAACTGCCCTGATACGGCTGTATATAGAGCTGGGCTGTAGGCTGAGCTCTTTCCCATACTATAGTTGAAAGCTATTAAAAAGTTGATAGTTGGTAACACCAAGATTACCACTAATACTAAAAAAGACCAACAAATCAGGTTTGGTGACCAATACAGTTTCGGCTTATGTTTATTAATTAAAGAGAGTACTTCAGATTTAGGGGTCATTTTATCTAGAAATACGCCTATATTAGGCGGCAGGCTCATCTCATTCATTATTTTCTATACTTGTTTTAGGCGTAGAAAATGGTCTAAATGTAAGCCAGCAAGCTGTCTTACGTTAAGACTGGAAGTTTTGTAGAGCCAGCCACCTTTTTATAACTTTGGCAGATCCACCGCTAGATATAGGGGTACTAAAATGCCGGTCTTAATAAATGACCCCCTTAGTGTTTAGCATAAGAAGTAGAAAGCTATAGTAGGT
The DNA here is from genome assembly GCA_033119425.1 of Bufotes viridis. NCBI lineage: Eukaryota > Metazoa > Chordata > Amphibia > Anura > Bufonidae > Bufotes > Bufotes viridis. The sequence continues at coordinate 436,499,421 of CM065589.1, forward strand.
ACACTTGACATATATCTTTATATAACAGAATCTACCATATCATGAGTCTCATTACTATCCCATTCTTATAACAGCTTACTTCTTAAACACCTAGCATAGCCTTTACACATGCTTTTTTACAATTCTACACAAACTGGAAAAACAGATCCAGACTTAAAACTAAATTATTTAAAGAGTCCTTATTTTCAGGAGAATGGATGCAACTTTATCATTTATAATTAATCCTTCAGCAGATTTATATCTTCATTATGTCCTGAATTATTTAAGGACCTCCAAAACTCTGCATCCTTAGAAACATTATTCATTCTCCATTAAGCTAAGAGAAGAAATCTCAGGAGGCATTTAAGTTACCTACTTCCCTCCAGATGTGTCTCCACCAAAAGCTTAAACAGTAGTCATTAGGACTGAGTTTGTCAGACAGGAGAAATCATATTGTACACTAAAGGGTACATAACTAGTGAAACAAATAGGATGTACCTTTACAGTTTATTTAGCAGTGGTAAAATAAGTCTACATAAGTTTGATACAGTGACCATATAGAAGCTTTAAACTGTTTTGGCAATATAGTAGTAACCTTGTATCATTTTATTACCATTTTAAACATCAGAAATATGCCTTGACAAATATTCACATATAGTTTCTAATATACAAATAAATCATAAAAGTTCTACACTGCATCCTACCTCTCAGGATTGGTGAAAAGACCCTTGTGAATAACTTTGCATTATTATTTGTGATTGTTACAGAGAAAGCTTAGTTTGAAAAAACTTTATATATCTTACAGTGACATATCAAAGGTTTTGATCAGTAGGGTTCTGAGTACAATGAGGAGAGAGCATTCCTCACATAGGGTGCGTTCTCTCTCTTCTCTGCAGGAGAAAGAATCAAGAAGGACCCATAGTCTTTCTACTGAGCCTGCAGGAGGGGAGAAAGCGCACTATGTGAGTCATTCTCTCTCCTCATTCTAGCGATCAGTGAGGGGTCTCGGCACTTAGACACCCCCCCCCCCACCGAAAGTTTTTTCAAACTTCATTGAATTTTAATCAAGCAAGGGAGGATAGCATTTATAACATATATATATATATATATCACTACTGAAAATACACAAATAACACTTTGATGACAAAAATAAGAGCAAAAAATATCTTCAGTATTGGAAATCATATTGGGCCTGACATGAGACAAAAAATGGAAAGTATGGAAACAAGTTATAAATTGGTAAAAGACAAATAAAAAAGGGCAGTCACCTAGGTGAAAGCCATTACCAAGTACAGGAGACCTGCTAATTCCTCAAATTAAACAAACATTTTTCTAATCTAAAATGTATATTAATAAAAAGCATTGAAAAACATAAAAAATATCACATTATTATTTTGGTAGTAAAATAAATAAAAAGAACCGTTAAAACACCAAGTGTCTGTTATTAAAGGGGTTGTCCCAGATCATTAGAAATCTCAGGCAACCTCTATAATATTTTAAAATTAATAAAAAAAAATCATATACTCACCCCTTACTCCAGCTGTGGTGAAGTACTCCCGCTGCTGTTTATTTTAAAACAACAGTGGTGACTTGCCTAAATAAAGCATGTCACCACTGCAGTCAATTAGTGTCCTCAGCAGTCTACAGATGAGAGCTGTGATTGTCTGCAGTTGGCGATGCCAAATCCAGTTTCGTCACTGTACATACCGCAGCAGCTCATGACACGCACAGTGAGATGCTTGGATTTGGCACCTCACAGCTGCAGCCAATCACTGTCCTCAGCTCAGGACAGCCGAGGACAGTGATTGGCTGTAGTCTTCACGTACTGTATCCAGGCATCTCAGACAACCCCTTTAAGGCCCTTTTGAGGCCTGGTTATTAAAGGGTTACACTTAATTCGACAGTTTTTTTTGTACTACTAGTGAATCTTACTGTTCCAAAGCATTATTGCTTACATTATTGCATTATTGATTACCCTAACAGGCAATCTATCAGATCATGCCTTTGTTGAGCCCCAGCTGCCATAGTAAGCCACTGGTCTATAGGCTGAAAGTGGGAACCCCTCCCTCAGTTCGACATCTTAGATGCTGCAGTCCATTTTGATTGCGGGAGCTAAGGGGTTATGTTTGGTATTAGAGATATAGCCGTCAGTCACCACCAGGCCCTAGCTGTTGATTCCATGGGCACAGCTTCCAGCTTAAAATGCAGACAAAAATATCTTACCCTGGTTTTGGCATCAATTTGTCCTCCCCGATCAAGCAATAATTTCACCATATTTGTATTTCCTCTTTTGGAGGCCACGTGCAATGGGGTTATTCCATTCTGCATGGAAAAAATAATAGCATTAGCAGAAAACAATGCATTTCATTGCTGGTTTCAGAAAAAGTAATTGTTAGAGCCATTTAACCTATTTAGCTTCAAAGTTATTTTTCAAAAACATCCAACCAAAATATCCATGAACATCTTACACATCTGTATCACAATATCTGTAAAAAAAAAAAAAAGAATATGTAGCCTACACTGTATCAATACCTAAAAAGCACACCCCTACTTCATTAAGGGAATTGATTTACAAAAAAACACAAATGTGTCCATATGTATTGAAAAAAAGTCATAGAGATGTAAGTCTTCTGTAAAAAATGTGCGATCTACGCTGCTAGGGCTGTGTCTTTGTGCTTCTGCTGAGAATAGGCACATAAGGTCAAGTGCCTGACATCTGTTCCAGCCAAAATAAATTAAACAAGTAAACATGTCGAAAGAAGGACAATATAAAATAACCGCACCCCTGAAGACCATCAGGCTGTGGCAACATGGCGACTCTGGCTGCAACACAACCTCAGTGTGACAGTCACCAGATAGCCAAACCTGCTAGATCGGGCCGTACGGTGCGGTGCCTTGTAGCGCGGGGGTCCTAGGCAGTGGTGTATCTTGGTTTTGTGCTGCCCTAGGCGAGACTAAACTCGGGCACCCCCTAATATAAATTTGACCCACCCCTTCCTGTTAAGGCCAAACCCTTGTAAACCCCACCTCTTCCTCTTTAGGCTCCACCCTTTCCTGTTAGAGCTTCACATCTTCCTTTCTGTATTTAAAAGTGAATAAGGAAGGCCAATATTTTGTGCTTTCTGTACCAAATGTTGCATCCATTATTTAAAGAGAATCTTTAGATATAATAATATAACGTGTAAATTCAACCACTTTACAGAGATCAGTCATCCAGGATCCACAGATCCCCCTCCCCATAACAGTGCCATCCACAGATCCCCCCTAAACAGTGCCATCCACAGATCCCCCTTCCCATGACAGGGTCATCCACAGACACCCCCCCCCTATAACAGTGCCATCCACAGATCCCCCTCCCCATAACAGTTGCATCCACAGATCCCCCTCCCCATGAGTGTCATCCACAGATCCCCCCCATAACAGTGCCATCCACAGACCCCCATAACAGTGCCATCCACAGACCCCCATAACAGTGCCATCCACAGATCCCCCCATAACAGTGCCATCCACAGATCCCCCCCCATGACAGTGCCATCTACAGGTCCCTCTCCCCGCTGCTCACGGAATTATACATTTATTAACTGTAATCTGTAATTTTTACTTTAAATGAGCGCTTATCTCTTTATTAGGGTATCTTACTCTCAGCTCTGGTAACAGACAGTGCGGGCGGAGCTCACTCACTGACATCACTCCTGCACCGCCTAGTGGGAGTAGCAGGCACGTGACATCAGTGAGTGAGCGCCGCCCGAACTGCCTGTTACAGGAGCTGAAAGTAAGATACCCTAATATAGAGATAAGCGCTTATTTAAAGTTAAAGTTTACAGTTAATAAATGTATAATCCTCTGAGCGGCGGGGCCCTGCATATTCTAACCCCCAGGCAAGCGTCTCCATCACCATGGGAACGCTTGGGGGTTAGAATATACCATCGGATTTGAGTTTTCACGATCTCACTGAGATCGTGAAAACTCAGAACCAATGGTATATTCTAAACACCAGGCAAGCGTCTCCGTCACCATGGGAACGCCTGGCTGGGGGTTAGAATATACCATTGGATCTGAGTATACCGGCATTGTGCCGCCCTAGGCAAATGCCTTGTTTGCCTCGTGATAGATACACCCCTGGTCCTAGGTTCAAATCTGACCAAGGACATCATCTGCATGGAGTTTGTATGTTCTCCCCATGCTTGCGTGAGTTTCCTCCCCACTCCAAAGACATACTGATAGGGAACTTAGATTGTGAGCCCCATTGGGGACAGCATGATGCTAATGTCTGTGCAACGGAATATGTCAGCGCTATATAAGTTATTTTATTTCTTGCGCCTGTCATGTCGGTTTCTCTACAGCCAAGCCTCCCATGAAGATATCATGAAGATGGCCTGTGCTGTAGCAATCCTATGGGACAAGATATCATCACAGGACGCCCTGTCGTACAAAGACATACAATGAACCAGCCAAGGGGGCCATGGAAGTGCCCGCGGAGGTGATTATTCTTTTATTTAATTTAAAGAAGTATTGCAGCATACCAATCCACACACATGGTAGCGTCAAAATAAGTCTATAGGCTGGAGCTGTTTGAATACGTGATGTCAAATAATTGACCATCTGCTGATAAATCCTCTATTCTAAGAGGGTTGGACAAAGATGGAGTCACCAGTAAATATTCATCAGTGTCCATTATTAGATACACATCAAGGTCAGCTGCAGTGTGAGTCACATAGAGCAGAATATAGTTATAGGATTTTATTCTGGAGACATTAGCTGAATGTTCTGAGTGGAATTAATAGGACACCAGGGGGCGCCATAACACGTATGGAACACAACATCTAGACATAAGAGCACTGAAACATCATAAGCATTTGTGTGATCTTCAAAGAAATGTCAAATGTAATTGTGGGACAACCCCTTTAAGCACGTTTAAGCTAACGGAAAATTTAAAGGATGAGAATTTAAGCTAACGGAAAATTTAAAGGATGAGAATTTGCCGATAAATGTCCTTACTCTTGCTGTGAAGTCTACAGCAGCTCCTCTGTTCAGCAAAAGCGTTGCGACATTGACGTTTCCATAATGAGCAGCAATGTGCAAAGGTGTAAAACCACTCTGCAAAATGCAAGAAAACAATAGAGTGAATCCCAGGCAACAGGTTTTAACAATAGACGAGGTGAGGAAGCGTTAGCTTGCAGTAAGGAATATCAGGGCGCAGCCTGGATGTCCCTGGGGGGTCGGCAGTAAATTAGAGAAACATGTTAGGCAGCAATAAGCCAAATTATCTGAAGCAACGGTTACACTACATTAGTGCAGGACATATTCTGGAGCATGAGAGAAACGTTACATAGAGAAATACATACGTGTGTGATGGTGAATCCTGCGCTAAACTGCACCTCACTAAGGTGAGAAAGATTTAGGGAGATTTATCTTCCTCCTATTCTTTGCCTTTGGTGTAAAAAAGTCGCAAACCCCAGATTTTGTGATATTTTAAACACCGCTGTGGCTATATTTCATCACAACTGGCGTTTTTATGTCACCATTACCAGTTTCCGAAAAGGAGGCATGGGTGGGGACATAAACACCAGCACATTATCATCATTTATACCAGAAACAGGGCTAAACGATGACTGAAATCTATACCAGCCATGACCTGGAGCAGATTTCATCCAGGTGCATAGACTGCTGTAGGAGGCATTACCCTGGGAACACACCTGAGCGTTTTTCAGCGCGTTCAAACGTGCTGAAAAACGCTCAACATGTGAAAAGCCATGCATCCCTATGGGCATGGTTCACATTTGGGCGTTTTACAGCGCGTTTGAACGCGCTGTAAAACGCCCAACGCCCAAACAAGTACATGAGCTTCTTTTGGGCGTTTTAACGCGCCTATGGACAATGTTGCCATAGGGGAGAATCACTGAATCGCGCGTATGACGCACGTTTCTTAGTGACAAAAACGCGCATCCAAAAACGCGCGTAAAACGCGCGTCATACGCGCGATTCAGAAACGCCTAGGTGTGTTCCCAGCCTAAAATGTATGATTTGCGGTTGTTTTTGTGTCAGTTTTAAGTCTGGCTTTGCTTTGTGTGCCTGTAATGGCTGGAATGATGCACATTATTTGTGGTTTACACGTGTTAAAGGGGTTCTCCGGGCTTTTTTTTTATTAATGACCGATCCTCCGGATAGGTCATCAATATCAGATTGGCGGGGGTCCAACACCCGACACCCCCGTCAATCAGCTGTTTGAGGAGACGGCGCGCGCAGTGTGCACGTCCATCTCCCGACTCTCTTCCTGCCCGCTGCTGCTGTCTCATAGACATACAGCGGTGAGTGGGAAGAGAGAAGAGAGACGGACGTGCACACTGCGCGCACCGTCTCCTCAAACAGCTGAACGGCAGGGGTGCCAGGCAGAGCCGGTGCTATAATAAGGCAGACCAAGCGGCTGCCTTAGGGCGCAGAGAAGGGGGGGGGGCGAAAATTACTTGGGCGAGTGGCGCAGCAGTGCCGCTGACCGCCCACCCAGTGGCGCACCGACAGGGGGGGTTTTAGGGGTCTGGACCCCCCCTAGAACCCAGAACCAATTTTTTTTAAAAATCTCTCAGCGCCGCACCGCCGATCGCAACAGGCAGCGCGGCCCTGGTTCCAATTGCAGACGGCGGTGGGGAGGCAGTAGGAGATGAGCGCTTCCATTGCGGAAGCGTTCATCTCTATATTCATCTGTGTCGCCGTCCTCAGGACAGAGATACAGATCAATGTGCTGTGGCAGGGGAGGGAGAGGCGCCTCCCTTCCCTGTTCTTCTGATAGGCTGCAGGCACTAGTGCCTGCAGCCTATCAGAGGCCGGCTCAGGTGGCGCGATGACATCATTATCATCGCGCCGCCTGAGCCGGGCAGCACACAGCGCGGCCGGAAGAGGTCTGCTGCTAACCTCATGAAGGTAAGTATTAGTGTTTTTTTTTTTTTTTAGTGGTGGCACATTTTAGGGGGCACCTGGTGGCATTTTGTTTTGTGGGGGTACTATGGGGGCATTTCTCACTGGCCCGTTTTGGGTAGGGGGCACTATGGGGGCATCTGGGGCACTTATTTCTAGCCCATTTTGGGGGCATACTATGGGGAATCTGGTGGATTTTTTACTGCCCCATTTGGGGGGGCACTATGGGGCATCTGGTGGCACTATAGGGGCATTATTTGGGGGCACCACACCATGGGGGAGTGGAGCATTATGGGGGCATTTATTTATTTATTTCTATCCCATTTTGGGGGAGCACTATGGGGGAATCTGGGGGCATTTTTACTGCCTTATTTTGGAGGGGGTCCTATTAGGGCATCTGGTGGCACTATAGCGGCATTATTTGGGGCACTATGGGGGAGTGGAGCACCATGGGGGCATCTGGGGGCTCTAAAGGGGCTTTTTATAGGCATATTATGGGGGCACTATGGCATCTGGTGGCACTAAGGGGGCATTTTTCACTGGCACATTATGGGAGGCACTATAGGGGAGAGAAGCACTATGGGGCATCTGGTGGCACTATAGGGGCATTATTTGGGGTCACTATGGTATTTTTTTTACTGGCACAATATCCCCTATATGCACTATGGTATCTGGCTGGCACTAAGGTGTATTTTTACTGGCACATGGGAGGCACTATAGGGCCGGGCATCACTATGGGGCATCTGGTGGCACTAAGAAGGGGCATTTTTAACTGGCACTTTATGGGGGCACTATGGGGAGAGAGAGCAGTATGGGGGCATCTGGTGGCACTAAGAAGGGGCATTTTTAACTGGCACATTATGAGGGCATTATGGGTGAAAGAAGCACTATGGGGGCATCTGGTGGCACTAAGAAGGGGAATTTTTACTGACACATTATGAAGGGCACAAAGAAGGGCATTTTCTACTGGCACATTATGGGGGAGAGGAGCACTATAGGGGCATCTGCTGGGGGCACTACAAAGGGGCATTTTTTGCTGGCATATTATAGGGGGCACTATGGGGAAGGGGAGAGAAGCACCATGGAGGCATGTGCTGGGGGCACTAAGATGGGGTATTTTATACTGGCAAATTATCGGGGCACTATGGTCAAGTGGGAGAGGAGCACTACGGGTGCATTTACTGGGACACTATATAGAGGTATTTTATACTGGCATACATTATGGGGACATTAGCTCAACTGCGGGCACTAAGCAGGTGTATTTCTTGTACTGTAATATTATAGGGAGAATCATTACTACTAGGGGGCATTATGGTGAGCTTTACTACTACTGGGGGGCTATGGCGAACATCACACTAGTATGGGCACTATGGGGGCATTATTACTAAATGTGCTCAGGCAGGGAATTATTTCTATTGGTGGGAATTTGGTGAGCACTGTTACTTTGGTGGGCACCCTGGCACAGTATCAGCTTAGCACAATTATTTTTGGGGACAATATGTTTATTCTATTAGTGTCAGGGATACTATATACTGGGCACAGTTATTTTTTTAGAGCACTGTGTGCCAATAATTGTAGAAGGGGGCACTATCTGTGTGGTACAGGTATTTTTCAGGGGATAGTTTCTGCAGTATAGTATTGAGGAGCACAGCGGGAACAGTATTGGGGATGGCAGGATGGGGTGTTCAGAAGATATGAAGATGATGGAAAAGTGGGAAACTAATGTCTGTTTGTCAATCTCTGCAGAGACAGGAGATGGGCGAAAAATCATCATGGCGGTCTGGTCTGAATGGAGAAGATGAGTAAAAAGAACGTCTACATCAAAGGTGACATCACTGGATGTAGGAGGTATGTGGCGCTATGTAGGATAGGAGATGCACCGGCTTCTCCTCCTGCCATTTGCAAAAGGAGGATTCAGAGCTACGTGAGGACGGCCCAAGGGGACTGGAGCAGCTGTTGGTGACTGTGACTCACACAGCCAGGCCAGATGGACTGTCGACTGGCGTAGGGAAGGTAGTAGGTGATGAGCGCAGAGCGAATAATGTTTAGAATTATCACACAACATTAATGGGGGGACAAATGAAATGTCTGTAGTCTGTGCCATGGAGGGGGAGAAATGTGCCATGGGGGGATGATGTGCCATGGGGGTGGAAGAAGTGTGATACAATAGGGGGTCATAATGTGTTTAATAGTGGGGGGTGGGGAGGGCGCCAAAATGTATCTTCGCTTGTGTTGGCAAAAATCCTTGCACCGGACCTGGTGCCAGGTGTCGGACCCCCACCGATCTAATATTGATGACCTACTGTATCCTGAGAACCGCTTTAAAGTAGACCAGGCAGTTGCCTGGCGCAGGTTGAGATTTTCTTTTGTAACTTTCCATACTCCAGGACTAATTTCACTTTTAGCCCTTAAATACAGACCACTTTAAAAAGTGGCAAAGAACACCAAATGTCGCAGAAAACGGCGCAGATACCATGACATGACTTTTTTAAGCCACAAAACTGACATATCTGATTTGATAAATGTTTCCTTTAAAAGCTGTATTACATACAGTGTTACGGCAGAGAGAAGCGTTTCTTCCCGACAATCGCCTGCTCGTCAGTGGAGGAGACCGCTGCTATTACATGCGGGGATCTTCTCCACAGTATGGGAAAGAGCGATCGCTAATGCTGCTGGCAAACGTTTGTTTATAAACCAGTTTAAAAATCTAGATTGTCCAAAGAGCGAGCGTTCGGCTGCAGTATTACACTCTGCCTGTCTAATACAGCTATTAGTGTCGATAGAGAGATAGATAGATAGATAGATAGATAGATAGATTGATAGATAGATAGATATAGACAGAGATAGATGGATAGATATAGATAATAGATAGATAACGATATTAGATAGATAGATAGACAGATAGATATTAGATAGATAGATAGATAGATAGATAGATAGATAGATAGATAAAGTAGGTAAATAAATAGATCTATGTGTTATATGTGATATGTTAATGCACGGTGTTCGTTTCCTGTTTTCGTCAGCATTGCAATCCTTTGAATCTGCAGTTTCATTGCCCGTCAGAGTAGGCTCACACCAGAAACGACAGTGTTTGCAGAACTCGCTTCTCGGCTTCTCTGCAATGCAGCAGTAGAAGGCGTTGATCCCGGCAGTCATTTATGGGTGCTGTATCTATACTGAACGGTATCGCCTTTGCTGTTCTAGTAACAGTAATGTATGGCATGACTCATGAATAAGTATCTTTTAGAATGCATCTTATATAGTGTATATGATCGTAAGTGGCTTTGGTACATGTCTGTACTCTAAGAAAAGCCTCTGAATATCAGACGATGCTGGCATATGACATAACATCTTCTATTGTAACCACTATAAAGTCATTTGTCCAGACAGAATTAATCTAGACTAATGGGGGCTTCTGTATTGATAGGCGGTAGGCTGCAGCTTGCGTCCCAAGGTCATATATCAGACATTGTGTAGAATGGGGTGCTCACATCCACACACTGTAAAACTTCATTTTCATGTGTCCTCCAGCACATATTGTATTCATTATGTCTCCAAATCCTGTAAAGCCACTGCTAGGTGCTTTATAATGTAACTGGAACAAGGGTCCACCTTCCAAGAGGTGAAGTGAGCACTTTGATCTGCATTTGGGACATTTCAGCCCAAGTTCTCTACCATAAATAAACCTTTTCCCTAAATAAAGTATATTACAAAAATATTCCCTGTCACTGTCCCGACGCATTAGCAAAAACCCAAAAAATGTGGCAGTTACACTTTAAGTTTATTGTATTTCTTTCCTGCTCTTTATCATTTAATACATTCATATAATCATATAATCAGTATATTTTAAGGGGTATTATAGAGAAAAAAAAGTGTTTTTTTCCTGGCTGTGCATTCTGTAAAAAAAAAATCAAAAAATCAAAGAACTTATACTCATTTCTCCCATCCTGTGCTACTGCTATTCTTACAGTGCCAGGGTCCCCGCTGTGCTCCACTTCCTGCTGAGTCATTGGCTGAGGCGGCCATTGCTGAGCGGCCTTCACAGCCACTTCCTGCTGGAGCAGGAAGTGGAGCATAATAGGGACCCGGGCACTGCAAGAATAGCAGTGGTAGCAGATAGGTAAGTATAATCTCTGTTTTTTTTTACAGCATGTGGTGCCCAGGGAACGCTTTTTTTTGCACTGGGATAACAATTTAACATAGTTGACCAGGGTGGTACACAAACAATTGGTGTTCTCTGCTAAAAATAAACCAGACAAATCTGATACCAGTTTTTTCAAGTCAATCAAGTTACTAAATCTTTATAAGGGCTTGTTTACATCTGCGTTGGAAGCTCATTTCGCGGCTTCCATTGCAGATTCGATAAAATAGATCGGACAAGAACATTCTGCATGCAGGACTTTTTTGTCCGATAAAAGAAAGAGGGTCCTGAACGGAAACTGAACTGACTCCAGTATAGTCAATGAAGTTTGCTCAGCTCAGTTATGTGCCGAATCCAGCACTGCCGTTATTTTCATTGCTCTGCACCTTTAATTGAGTCGAACAATGGAAATATAGTGGTGTGACCTCACCCACAATATATAGATCAATTACCGATTATAGAGTAATTTGGTAATACAAATCAAGACAATGACCAACCTAGTAAAAGTATTGTCTCCCCCACTCTTCACTTCTCTCATCCTTTATTCATCATTCTAGCCCTTATCAGTCATTACTAGGGTGGGTTCACGTTTTTCCCATCCGTTTAACCTGTTAAACAGATGCCTCGGACTGATGCCATACAGTGGAATCTGTTCACCATAGAGTTCCATTGTAGAATGTGTTTTGTATCCTTTTTTTTTCTAACGTATATGTCATACGGAGACAAAAAACGTGATAATAACCCTGCCTAACTTGAAATCATGTGTCTGAATGGGCACTCCCATTTCCTGCCAATAGTATATTTTTACTACAGTAAGCAATGGCGCCAGCATCCAGAAGCCAAAAATATTCTTTATTACACCAAAACAGGTGTACCGTAATTAGTGTCATTTTAATCCTTGGTTACAGTTGCGTCTTTCTAACGCTTGAAAAAGGCCCAATTTTAATCATGGGTTGAAATGTCGCCAATTACTGTATACCTGTTATGGCGCAATAAAGGATATTTTTGGATTCTGGATGCTGTTATTTGACTGGAAGATTATTTTTTAAGGAGCCTGGTGCTGTCTAGCTTTCTATTCTTTGTTTTATATCTGCTATGCTCACTCTTTCTTTCTTCTGGCATACCTCTTTTTCACAGTAAATTCAGGCTAATCATTTTCACTGCATTGAAAAGTTATATACATTAATGCAATAATAAAAAAATACACAACAAAAGTATACTTAAAAATATGCATGCAACATAACAACATGGAAGAATCTATATGAATACCTCTGTCGTCCTATTCACCATCATCTGAAGTAGCATAATTTGGAAAAAGAGCACATATTAGTTGCACTTTATAGCGTATAACATTCAACATATTTACTACAGCCAATGGATGTGGGAGGTGCTGTTAAAGCGACCCTCTGGTTCAAGAGAAAAAAAAAACACATTTATTGGGGAACAAACAAAACACATGGTGACCTCCTTTTCATTTTTTCAGCTGCAGATCTGCCACTACCCAGGCTTCAACTTCCTCATCCAAGGTGGCCACACCACTTCTCAGACTACCTAATGCATACAATGCAGTTGTTAGTCCAAAACACTTCCTAATTGTGCATCGGTAGTCCAAGACACTTCCTACTTGTGCATTGGTAGTCCAAGACACTTCCTGCTTGTGCATCGGTAGTCTAAGACACTTCCTGCTTGTGCATCGGTAGACCAAGATACTTCCTACTTTTACATCGGTAGTCCAAGACACTTCATGCTTGTGCATTGGTAGACCAAGATACTTCCTACTTGTACATCGGTAGTCTAAGACACTTCCTGCTTGTGCATCGGTAGACCAAGATACTTCCTACTTGTACATCGGTAGTCCAAGACACTTCATGCTTGTGCATCGGTAGTCCAAAACACTTCCTACTTGTGCATCAGTAGTCCAAGATACTTCCTGCTTGTGCATCAGCAGACCAAGATACTTCCTGCTTGTGCATTGGTAGTCCAAGATACTTCCTGCTTGTGCATCGGTAGACCAAGATACTTCCTGCTTGTGCATCGGTAGACCAACATACTTCCTGCTTGTGCTTCGGCAGACCAAGATACTTACTGCTTGTGCATCGATCGACCAAGACACTTCCTACTTGTGCATCGGTAGACCAAGAAACCACCTGCTTGTGCATCGGCAGACCAAGATACTTCCTGCTTGTGCATTGGTACTCCATGATACTTCCTTCTTGCGTTGCCCTGCTCTTGAATTGGCTGGCTAATCCAAGGGCAGCATAAAGTGTCATGGACTGCCAAATACACTATGGAGCAGATTATCATTTAACATAAACATACGCCACTTTTGTGGCATGTATATGCAGTTTGCAACTTTTTCAACAGCACTTGTGCAAACATTTTTGCACAAATGCAGTTTTTCTGTTGGCCTTGCCACTTTCTTAAAAAGGATCTGTGCTGAGGGCGGGGAGGGGCATGGCCAGTGGCCCCATAACATTTTTCTGGCATAGAGGAACACTCAATTCTACACTAGCCAAGAGCTGGCATAAATTTCTGCCAGATGCTGCGCCTAATTTATGCCACAGCATATGTCTCATCATAAATCAGGCACAGCATCCGGCAGTATGCCTGGTTATCATAGCCTGACATACTTGGTTTGAGAAGCGGTGTGGCCATCTAAAGTTGGAAAATTGGAAAATGTGCAGCTGAAAAGATGACAAGGAGGTCAGCATGTAAGCACTCTGTTTGTTCCCCAGTAATTGTAAATATGTTTTCTTGAACTAGAGAGTTGCTTTAATACTCTCTTATTGTAGCACTATTTTTCTGACTGTAATAATAATATTACTCTGTATTACACAGTATGTTCATAACCTCTTAAAGACCGGACACACTGTTCCACCAAGATGATCCATCCCCTAACAAAATATAAATTATCAACCTAGGACCTGGCTTTCTCTTCGGCACTGCTATCTATCTCATTGGATCAACTAAACAATCATTCAAATTGACAGGACAAAAGTATCCAGGGCAGTATGGTAGATGCAGAAAATAAATTCACTCCACTGATAATGGTAATCTAATAAAAATCTGACATTAGATAACTGTTACAAATGGAAAAGCAGGAAATATACTGATATTGTCTCTCCTGCATTTCAAACTGGCCAAATTCAGGTCAGTCCTAATGTCAAACATGCTTAATTTAAATTAGCCTCTTGTTATATATAATGGGACTAGCCTCTTATAATATATGATAGGACCTGTAACCACACATGCCTCATAAACAGCCGTCCAACAGCCCCCCAAAAATGTCTACATATAGTGCATTCAGACAGTCTTCAGACCCTTGCTTCCCATTTCTCTTGATCATCTTTGAGATATTTCTACATCTTGATTAGAGCCCTTCAGTTACATTATTGGGAAAGAAGCCTGTCTGTATATGATCTCACAGTCGACAATGCATATCAGAGCAAAAAGCAAGCCATGAGGAGAAAAGAACTGCCTGTAGAGCTCAAACACATGATTATGCAGCAACAGATCTGGGGAAGGGTAAAAAAAAGTTTGCTGCACTGAAAGTTCCCAAGAGTACAGCACCCTTAATAATTATTAAATGGAAGACATTTGGAATGTTTCCTAGTGGACGCTTCCTAGAGCTATCCACCACCCCACCAAAATAATCAGGGGAATAAGGCCTTGGTAAGAGAGGTGACCAAGAACCCAATGGTCTCTCTGAATGAGCTTCAAAGATCCTATGTGCAGATGAAAGAATCTTCCAAAAGGTCAACCATCACTGCAGCATTCTACCAATCTGGGCTTTATCGAACAGTGGGCAGAAAGAAGCCCTTTCTAGAAAAATGCATTAAAGTTTGCAAAAAAGCACCACAGACTATGAGAAACAAGATTTTCTGGTCTAAGGAAACCAAGATTGAACTTTTGGACTCAGTTCTAAGCGTCATGTTTTAAAGAAACCAGGCACTGCCCAATATTATCCCTACAGTGAAGCATGGTGGTGGCAGCATCATGCTTTGGGGGTATTTTTCAGCAGCTGGGACAGGGAGACCGGTCAGAGTTGAGGGAAAGCTATGCAAGAGCAAAGTACACAGATATTCTTAATGAAAACCTAATCCAGTGTGCTCTGAAATTCAGACGGAGCCAAAGATTTTCCATCCAACAAGACAGTGACCCTAACACAGGAGTGGCTTAGGGGCAACTCTGTGAATGTCCTTGAGTGGTCCAAATATGTCTGGAGAGACCTGAAAATGACTGTCCACCAATTGTCTCCATCCAACCAGACAGAGTTTGAGAGGATCTGCACATAAGAATGGCTGAGAATTCCCAAATCCAGAGTGCAAACCTTGTGGCGTCATACTCAAGAAGACTTGAGATTGTGATCGCTGCCAAACGTGCTTCAACTAAGTAGTGACTAAAGGGTCTGAATACTTGCAAGATTTTAGTTTTTCACCTATAATAAATTGGCAAGGATTTCGAACATTCTGTTTTCATTTTGTCATTATGGGGGAATGAGTCCAGAATGATGGGGAAAATCTGAACTTTTTTTTTTTCCACAACATATTAAAATGTGAAAAAGTGGAAAGGTCTGAAGACTTTCCGAATACACTGTACAATAACCCATGGCATCATTTTAATAGCATTTGTTCCTTGTCAAGTATAGAATTTCATCTAATGAATTTGTTTGATATTCACATCTTACCTTTGACTGCACATCAGCATTATGGTCATTCTGAAGTAAGAGGGCTGCAGACTTTGTGTCATCCTTCCTGGCTGCAATATGCAGAGCCGGCAGCCTAACCTTCCCTTTTGTATCATTCTCCAAAAGAATGGCAACCACCATGTTATGTCCTTGCTGCAGAGCAACAGCCAGTGGAGTGAAGCCATCCTGGCAAGGAAGCACAGATAACATCCGCTTTTATAGCAATGAATTATAACAGTCATTAATGGTAAAACGACAAGATTGAAGCATTCTGCATTCTATAACTGCCTGCAAAATCTATATAGGCAATTTTAGTACAAAAATAGGAACAAAAGACATTTTTTAAAGAAGCTGACCAGTTTCAGTAGGAATTCGAGCAACACTCAGGTCGTGCTCGAGTTCTCACAGCCAGACTTCGGCTGCAGTGGTGACGTCACGTTGACAACGTGTGAGTGCTGTGGCCAATCACTGGTCTTAAGCAGTGCACTGCTTAGATCACTGACTGGCTGCAGTGGTCATGTGTTGTTGACCTGACATCACTGCTGAAGCCAGGTCAACAGAGCCTGACCGGGAGAAATGGAGCAGTGACATGGGATCTGCTCAGTAATGGTAAGTAATGGTCTACTTTTTGTTTTAGTCGCACCTCAAGTGTTGTCTAGTTCCTCCTGAAACCAGATAACTCCTCCAGAGCCATTATTCATTTTCTTTTATTTTGGGCTAACACATGTTTATAATGGATTTTTAGTATCAACTGTACTTTGGCTTCTGCAGTATCTATGTTTCACAGTATCTAGCAGCTGCAGAAAGCTGTTCAGTGGGAAATCATCAAAACGTTCCCACTTTACAATACATTTGGGGTTACTGTTCTTCCCGGCTGAAATCTTGATTTTTAATTTACATCTATTAAATATTGATGTGGGTACACTTCACGAGGTTGCAATAAATGCTATATGGTAGCCCTCATGAATGAAATCAGCAATTGGCAACATATAGGTGGCAAGAATGACTTACCTCTGTGGCTGTGCTCTGATTGGCCCCATTTTCAAGTAAATATTTCACAACTTCAAGATGGTTTTCTTGGGCAGCCATATACAGAGGGGTAAATCCATTCTGTAAGTAAGGTGAACGCAACATTACATTTCTCTTTCTTTAACCATATTTTATTACATCAATTTCAGACATTCCATTCAGTCAATCAATCTACTGAGAAGGCAGAAGTCATCAATACTTTATTTTATTTTACTCCCTTACTTACATGTTAACACTGATTTGGAGACTGAATGCTCAATGTGTCCAGATACATAAGTTCAGCAATCTTGATCACCAATTTAGGCATGCCTCACTACCCAACATACCCCATATTAAAAGGATGTAAAAATTTGTTGATTTAGTGTAGTTTCACACTTGCGTTAGTGTGATCCGGCAGACAGTTCCGTTGTCGGAGCTGCCAGCTGGATCCACCGTTCAGTGTGACAACTGACAGCAATGGTAGACGGATCCGGGTGAGGATCCGTCTACAAATGCATTGCAAGAACGGATCCGTCTCTCCGCTTGTCATGTGGATGGACGGATCCGTATTGCAGTCTTTTTCACAGTTTTCCCGGTCTGCGGTAGGACGGATCCGTCCTTCAGTTGTTTCACAATACTACAAGTCAATGTAAATTAATGCCGGATCCGGCATTTCAGCGACTGATCAGGCATTTTGGACGGAGATAATACCGCAGCATGCTGCGGTATTATGTCCGGCCAAAACGCCTGACAGTGACTGAACGGAAGGCATACTGATGCAAACTGAACGGATTTCTATCCATTCAGATTGCATTGGGATATGCCTGATCAGTTCTTTTACGGGATAGAGCCCTTTTGACGGAACTCCATGCCGGAAAAGAATAACGCAAGTGTGAAAGTACCCTTACTGAGTTTCTCTGTAATAATTATCTGTAATAATCACTGTATCCGTGCCTGCAGTCTTTGGGGCATCTTGGATTAGCCCTGTGACAGCATAAGGGAAGAATTTGTAGTAGACAAAGATGTTCTCTGATCTGTGCTGTTCTGCGCTATGACCATGCTAAGCAATGTCAGAATACTGTAGGCGGTAGTGTCAAATATCTGTTAAATGCCGCTATACACACTTGTCCCGCTGCAAACGCTCAAAAATCTTTATTTAAGTCTTGCCAGCTCTGGCTTTTCTAACCTAGCACCTGCCTATATGCCGCTGAAACGAGATCCGAACCTCCATGAGCAGCCCGTCTGAACCTCATTCTGTGTGAATACTGTAAGACAATCCTGCTGCAATCTAAGAGCACAAATATTTTGATGGCTCTGGGATAAGATTCATTGCCACCAATATCATTCATGTGTAGAAAGGATGGAAAGTGGTTTCATCTTGCTTCAGTCTATAAAATACAGTTCCCTTAGTGAAGCACCCCCGACTCATGTTACATCAGTGATAACCTACAGTATGTAGTCATTGCAGAGTAGCTGTATGTATTCAGAGTTTCTTCCCCAAAAGTAAAACATCTCGGGTGTCCTCTTGTATGAAAACTTTTGAAGAGGTTCTCTATTTTTCACTTAGACATGTCCAAAATTACCAGTGAGCACCCTTGACCAGGGATATTAGTCAAGAAGCAGGGCAGAGAAGTTGAGATATCGTTAGGCAGGTAATTCAGCCACAATCATATACTGCCAGGGTAATACTGGCATACTGCTTACTGCCCTCATAAGACCACCATTAAGAACCAAAATGATGTCCAGCATCCAAATACTATTTCCTTAAAAAGGACCCATCACCTTTCCTGAAATGTCTCTTTCAGTAACTTCCCGATGCAATAATGATTCTAGAGCATTCTTTCATATGACTTTATGTTGTTTTGTTCCTCAGTTATTGCTACTAAAAGCTTACTAATGAATCTGAAACTAGGTATCACCAGAGTATGTGCGTTCGGGGGGAGGTGTCCCCCACAGTCTCATATGAGCAGCCATGACAGGAAAGTGTCTGACTGTCCAGGTATCCTCCACAGGTAACACCCAGTTCCAAATTCATTAATAAACTTCTATCAGCAATAACTGAAGAACAGAACAACATGCAGTTATTTGAAAGGGTGCTCCAAAATAAACATTAAACAGGGGGAAAAAATGAATTTGTAAAGCAGACAGAGGTGCCAGGGCCTCTTTAAAGAGCTGCCACATAATACTGTAATTCAGTTCTTAAATAAGACCACCACTTGCTCACTAATGCTGGGTGATTTTAGTTTACTCCTGGGACTCCCATCCAGCCCTTAAGGGTACTTTCACACTGGCGTTTTTCTTTTCCGGCATAGAGTTCCGTCCTCGGGGCTCTATATCGGAAAAGAACTGATCAGTTTTATCCCCATGCATTCTGAATGGAGAGAAATCTGCATGCTGCGGTATTATCTCCATCCAAAATTCAGGAACACTTGCTGGAATGCCAGATCCGGCATTTTTTCCCATTGGAATGTACTAGTGCCGGAGCGGGCATTCAAAATACCACAATGCCAGATGTGTACTTCCGGTCTGCACATGTGCAGACTGGTAAAAATGTGAAAAAATATATAATGGATCCGTCTCTCTGCATGACAAGTGGAGAGACGGATCCGTTCTTGCAATGCATTTGTAAGACGGATCTGCGCAAATGCAAATTTCTACCAAATAATTTCTTGTAACAAATACTGAATGAGATGATTGCTTCTAACCTGCATGGAAATGTTAGCGAGAAGGAGGGTTAGGGGGAATGTGATAGAGGAAGTATGCAATGGTGACAGTGAATGTAACATTTTTGGGAAAACCGCTTTATATAATATATATTTTAATATTATAGAACCTAGACATTTCAGGTCTTTAGAAAACAAAACTCTGCTCCTATGTATGACAGATTGGTAGAAAAATGATTATAATGTATTGTAAGAATATAGTAAAAGTTTTTCAATTTTACTTTTTTGCAATTAGATTATGCCATAACGAGTCACTCTATCATTCAGTCATATAATGTTCCACTTCACTGTTGCAGTCAGAAAAACAGACCCGGAGTGGAGGACAGAGTGGTGCCATGGGAATGAAGGGCGTTTGGGATGGTGAGTATATGTTTTTTATTATTATAATACTGTCCCTGCCAATAAAAAAAAACATCTTAGACAAACACTTTATAGTAACATTTATGTCCCAAGACATTGGGCAATGAACATGTGAGGCATAGTAGAACTAAGAAAGAAAAGTATAACATACTACAAGTGGGACCTTATCAGTGTAGCAAAGAAACACCAACCGCCAGACTCCATGAAAATAGTAAAAGAGTCTGTCATCTAGGAATAAACAAGGAGAAAATACAGTAGCACAGACATGTACTATGATTGCAACCGTGTATGGTGGCAAATGGAAAATCTCGAAAAGCCCTTCAAATGTCAAAATGTTTTGTTGGCTTAGAAAATTACATTCTTCAAAGTGAAGTTATCAGGTCTGATTTGGCAGGTAACAGACGTGCGGCGCAGAGGGGAGGGAAGAAGAGTACCCTTCCACTAGGGAAAGGGAGGAGTGGTGACCCCTAACTCACCTGGCACTGGCCCCTGGCTGCCCTGACGTCCCTAGATGGGCTGCTTACCCGTACGCCGATTACGTGCCTCATCCTTGGCTTACCCTGAAATAAGCCCTAGGTAGTGGGTAGGACGGTGGGAACATTAGTTCTCACCACTGACACCTAGGGTAACAACAGGAAAAAAAAATTCCTACACAAATCTGCTGAAAAAGAACATGTTTACTGTTAACGTTTAGCTTTTTTTGTAAATCTTTCTTTTTCCTTTCTACTTAATATTTTGGTGTTTGTGTTTTAAAAAAATAATTTTTTTTTACTATTAGCACCCTTAGGGGCTAGAACTCTTATCCATTTCACGCTGATATCTATCAGGGTGAATAGAATCTCACACTCTCCCTGCTGCCCTGTGCTCTGTGCATACAGCAGCAGGGAACTGACCATGGCAGCCAGGGCTTCAGTAGCCTCCTGGATGCCATTGGAACCGATCGGAGCGCCAGGGTTAAACTTCTGGGGCTCCGATCGGAACTGCCACCAATAAGGAGGGGAGATACAAATACTGGGGGGCTTGGGTGGGGGGGGGGGGGCGGACTGCACCACCAATGTTTTTAATACTGGGGTTTGGGGGGGGCAGAGGGCGCACTGCCCACCAATGTTTTTAATACTGGGGTTTGGGGGTGGGGCAGAGGGCGCACTGCCCACCAATGTTTTTAATACTGGGGTTTGGGGGCAGCGGGCGCACTGCCCACCAATGAAGATAATTAATTCAAATACAGGAAGCGGGTGCTGGCTGCAGAATCATATAACCGCACCTGACCTCTATGAACGGATTGCAGCTTCTTGTCACAGAGGTCGGGTGCGGCTATATGATTCTGCAGCCAGCACCCGCCTCCTCTTGAATTTGAATAAGTGAGTGAGTAAACCTCATTGGTGGTGCAGTGGCCACAGCCCCTCCCCTTCTCATCTCCTCTGTGCTCTCATTGGGGGCAGCGGGAGCAGCGGCACAGGGGGGAGGCAGAGAGTGCTTCCTTCTCCCCTGTGCTGCTAAGGGAACATGGATCGAGCGCGAAACATGTTTCCGATTCGTTTTCGGCAAAATAAATGCTGATACCAATAACTTTGAAAATCCTGAATATCGGCCGATAATATCGGTAAAACCGATAATCTGTCGATCCCTAGTCAGAATAGACGATCTGGAAGAAAAGTCTATATCTGACAACAAGGGAAGCAGAAAGGGAGAATATACACTAGCTGGGAGTGGCTGACAGAGAACAGTTAAAAGGAAAAGCTACAGATTCCTAAATGGGACAAAAAGGAACGCAAATCTAAGCAGGAAAATCTGGACCCACCTTACGGATACATTAAAATATAATAAATAATTTAACAAGTTTTTTAGATGACAATAGGCTGGTTGAGGTGCTGTACATTGAATATATGTGTGTAGTGCAGTAACTCTACTGTGTTATGTGCCACTTGTGCAGGGGTGGGAGACTAGGGGGCCACATTGCTCAGGGGCCCACCGGGGGATTCACCTGTACACCTGTGGGCCAGTCCCAGCCTGACCAGAATCCATTCTCACCACTAGGTCATGGAGCGATCTCTTAAGAAACTGAGAGAGTAGCCACCACTGCGACCTTCTGACCCCAGGCAGAACAGGGTCAGCGATAGGTCGTGACACCCTCGTGACAGAAGTTTTCTGGATTGCAATTTCTTGATATACAACACGGAGGAAAAAGAAATGCCGTATAAAAAATTAATATACTGCCTGTGCTGGTACCAGGCATAACTAGAAACCAAGGCAAGTGATTTTAGGACAGAAGCTGGAGGGTCTTAAAAAACGATGCAGAAATATTCTGGAACCAGTTATGTGAATTAATGGTGCCTAAAATCAAGAATATGTAAATTATCCCTGCTGAAATGTTAACTCACTAGAATGTGCTAAGGCTGGCCTGAATGACAAGGTAAAATGATCCTGCTTACTGCCAAAATGTTTCGGAAATACATTAAATGGTGTGAGACTAGAAGCGGGTGGCAGATACAAGAAGAAATAAAAAGTCATAGGCAAGGAACAGAGCACAAAAAAGCAAAAAGACAGTCAAACAGGATAAATGTGGTATCACTGAAGATGGGTGGGACTGTAACAGGGGAGACAAATGATAAAGAAAAGACGATAAAAGGGACACCACTGGGTAGGGAAGCAACGTATCAACACAAGGGCATTTTAATATTGAATGGGTTGTCTCATGCACATAATCACTGTTCATATACCCTAGAAGGGTCCCCTGCATTGGACCCCGTCCCCGTCCCCCCAGGCAAAACTGGAGAGCATCTTAGTGTGAGCGGCTTCTGTCTTACTATACGGTACATGGACGGCCACAGACATAGGCTCTATGTGACTTGCTGGTGGATGTGCTACGAACACATTGAATATTTCCTAGCACAGAAAGCAATTATATATGTTGTCTAGTTTGCTCTGCCAAACACTCCAGCTATTTGACTAACACAAACTGAGTGTTCCTTGGGAATATGTCTACTAAGAGGGGGAATGCACGGCATATGCAGCTGTGTTCATGTACTGGCAGGAGCGCTCTACCCTGCCATACAGAGATGGAATTACCAGTCACTAAGTGCTCGTAACCAATACAAACAATCCTTGTGACATGTTGGGAACAATGCTAAAAATGCTCCATGCTAATATGACATCTAATGAATGAAATGACGGAGCAGCTGAATATGCATCAAATGATGTATCTGACATAACTACCCTCACTGACTGGCATCTTATTATAGGAATGGGAAAAAAAAAACATCATGCCCATATTACTAAGGAAAATCAAGTGAAGCCTTAAATGATCAGTAATTTAGGATTTGATGAAATTCTTTTGTTGTAATGTAGGGATGGTCTATCTCTATTATAACATAGGTTTATAACTTAGGTTTGTTTTAATGCTCTGTGTCTTCCTATGTTTGGGGCTCCCTTGGACACCAGGGCCTGTGTGCACCTGCTACCTAGGCCTCATGCACACAACTGTATGTATTTTCTGGTCCGTAAATCGCGGACCCACAAAATATAGATACCGTCAGCATTTTTTTGCAGACCCATTAGCTTCAATGGGTCCACAGTCCTCATTTTGCAGACCAGAATAGGATATGTTCTATAATTTGTGGATAACACACGGGTCGCATCAGATGTCAATAGGTCTGCAAAAAAATGCAGAACACACATGGACAGTATCTGTATTTTAAGGATCTGTGATTTTGGAAAATATATAATGTTGTGTGCATAAGGCCCAAACAACAACCATGTGTATCATGATAATATCTGTGTACCAGTATCCATTCATCTATTCTTCCTCCTTTCCCTTTTCTTTCTTTCTTCTCCCTCCCACATAGCAGTGTGTGCCATATTCTTAAAAAACATCTGTCAGCATGATGAACCATATAAAACCAGGCATATTACCTGGTAGGGTTGCTCATGCTGAATAAAACAATACCTTTCTTTTGTCAGTATGTTGAACCGCTGTAGAGATATCTCAGTTTTTATTTATAGGCACATGAGTTAGAGCACCAAGGGGCTGGTCATAGATCTTGGAGTACCACTTTTGTAATGCACCTGTGCTCTGCAGAGAACAAGAGCATTACAAAAGCGGTGCTCCAAGGGTCTAGCTGGCCCCTTGGTGCTTGAACTTGTTCATTTGCAAAATGACAAATACTGAGATATCTTTGCAGCAGTTCAACATACTGAGAAAAGAAAGGTATCGTTTTAATCAGCTTGATCAACCCTACCAGGCAATATGCCTGGTTTAATAGGGTAGATTATGCTGACAGAGGTTCTTTAATTAACTGCACTTCAAATCATAAATTATATATGTCCACATCTCTCACTGTGATCCCATTGGCAGAAGATTGTACTGTGTCCTCTAATAAACTATAGAACATTACTGGCTGTGTTCCACATTAATCCAGTGTAAATCCCCTGTGGCTAGGTTATCCATCACATTATGAAGACTTCTCCACTGCTAAATAACTGGTGGTCGTGATTGTGTTTATTTTAAACTGTAAATCCAGCAATGACAATCATTTTAATCCAGCTCATGCTGCACACTAAAAATATAGGAAGCCTTGCCAATGCCTGCTTTAGTGGCTTACATAATGTCGAGAGCATTTTAGGTGAAAAAAGTCTCAATTCTCATCTCACTCTGACTGATCTGCACATGATTAAAGTGCATTCACATCACCGTATAGCTTTCCGTTCTTCTGATCAGTCAGAAGAAAAGAGAAAGAGAAAAAAAAACAGGACCCTGTAAAAAAAACGGATCCTGTTGCATCAGTTGTAATCAGTTTGAACCATTCCCGTCTGAGATCCTTTTTTAGGGTACTTTCACACTAGCGTTAAAGTTTTCCGGTATTGAGTTCCGTCATAGGGGCTCAATACCGGAAAAAAACGCATCAGTTTTGTTTTAATGCATTCTGAATCGAAAGCAATCCGTTCAGTATGCATCAGGATGCCTTCCGTTCTGTCCCTTTTATGGTATTTGGCCGGAGAAAATACCGCAGCATGCTGCGGTTTTTCTCCAGCCTAAATTTCCGGAACCGGCATTAATTTCTATTGAAATGTATTAATGCCGGATCTGGTACCAAGTGTTCCGGAAATTGCCGCATTGACGGATCCGGTCTTCCAGTCTGCGCATGCGCAGACCTTTAAAAATTTGAAAAAAATAGATACCGGATCCGTTTTTCTGGATGACACCGGAGAGACGGATCCGGTAATTCAACGCATTTGTCTGACGGATCCAGAAACAAATGATATCCGTTTGCATACCGATATCCTGAGCCGGCAGGCAGTTCCGGCAATAGACAACAGCGGTGAGCAGAAAAAGAGAAGGCAGGCGCCGAATCCTTATATAGTTGATCGGCGGGGGTGCCGAGTGTCAGATCCCCCTAATCTGATCCTGAGGATAGGTCATCAATATATAGGTACCGCAAAACCTCTTTGGTGACAATATTTTTGAGAAACTTCCTGTTATGCCAGCACACATGCTAAAGCTAAATCCTAAAACTGAAACGATACTGTAGGTTTATCATACAATGTAAGAGTATAATGATAACCTTATAAACATTAAATAAATCTATGAGATTTAATAAAATATCTGGTTCAGAGGTGGACTGTAAAGGACTGCTGTTCCAGAAAAGTATGTGGCCCCTTGTTATGACAATAGTTAATTGGTGTTTTCTTCACTAGATGGTGGTGGGCCCCTTTTTCTACTGGATCCCTTTGTAGCAAACTATACATGGTACATCCAATCCGCTTCCTTATGTCTGTTCTGCAAATTAGAGAATATTTTCTGTTTGGTCTGCAAAATGCCTTCAATGAGTCCTCAAAAAAATGGCACACGGACAGTTTCAATATTGGCGGTCGGCGGACCACAAAAAAAATACAGTTGTGTGCATGAGGCCTAAGGTATATGTTTATTTTTTACAATGTTATTTATCCGGTTCCACATGTTCAGGGCTTTTGGTGATACTATTCTAACAAGTACACCACGTTGTGCGCAAACTGAGATTTACTAATCAAATTGTGCAAGCATTCTGGAGTATTGTGCACCAAAAACAGAGTACCTGCTTTGCACCAGATTCATTACTGTGTTTTAGACACTTTTCTAAGTCATCCAACAAGGTGGCATGGATTAGTAGAAAGGGATGAAGACTTAAACAATATGTGCCCCAAATTTTGGCGCACAATACTAGTGTAAAGGAAGTCAGGTTGTGTGAACAGACCAGTCAGTCTAAAGATGCACCAGATATATGATCCAGCATCAGCCACTATGATAAGTTCTCCACATTTTAGACTCTTTAGTCTAAGTTTGAACTGTCTTAAAATTAGACAGTATCAGGTGCATTGCTAGGCCAAATGGCGCCCATTCTTTTTCTGCTCTGGAGTCCATTCTTTTAGCATAATAAAAGTCCTGCATGCAGGTTTTGATGGAATCTGCAATGGAGGTCCTGAAATCTAGTAACTATAACTTCAAATATTGCTACTCTTATGTGTAGTCATGTTAATTGCACTTTATAATAATTTTCTGCTTTGAAAAAAAACGTCACCTGTGTATAACTGAAAACCCACTAGTCTCGAAACCTGTTAAATGTCTTGTTTCCTTCTGCAGGGTCAATGTAACAAATACACCTATCCACAGAGTAAACCCGCCATCTACTATGTGCTTACTGACAAGCAATGAATACAGAGCTTCTGCTGAAGGCAAATTCTGTCTCTTAGCTACATGTCAGCAGAGGAAGAGCTACCATACTCTACTTTCAGACATTTACAAGGGAAGCCAATTTAAAAAGGTCATTTTGTGGCATGTTTTCAGGTCAGACTTGATCTTCTACCCATCCAACCTTTCTCTTTCTTCTATAATAACTTGCCAAACATGGTGATGGCATGACAAATAACACCAATACCTGATAGATCACACTGACTTACAGTGAGGTCCACTGGGTTCCCTTGTGGCTTTTCTCATCAAAATTTGGATTCTGGCATGGGTTCCTTTATTTTGACAAGACTTGCACTGAAAACAATGCTATTCTTTTCATCAAAGTTTTCATTACTGCCAAATGACACTCCAAATGGAACCTCTTATGGCAGTGTGAAAAAAAAAAACTGTTAGTGGCATCTTACAGATTATGACATAAAGCACATTAAAGAGCACATGTCAGCATGATCAACCCTATTAAACTAGGCATGCAGCCTAGTAGGATTGATCATGCTGATAAAAACAATTCCATGATTATGAATGTCCTTTGCCCCACTGGAGAAAAAAACAAGCTTTTATTGATGCAAATAAACTCCCTGGAGCTCTGAGGAGCAGGCCAAAACCCTTGGAGTGCCATTTTGTTTACACCACTTCAGCTTTACAGCCCTCCCTCTAGATTCACAGGTCGAGATTTGAGACATCTCATCTAGGACTGTCTTTTTGTGCCTGCGCTGTGTCTGGGGACTTGCATAGTGGATCTGCTGCTGAACAGATTCCAAATGAGCAAGCACCAAGATCCATCTTCTTGTTACTGCTCTCTCGATTTCTTCGCTTGCTCAGTCGGAATCTGCACTTCTTGGAGAGCGGCAGCCCGGAGGATATGGTGCAAGGGCAATAAGATTCTTTTGTCACTGCAGGGGAAGGCGGGAAGGTACTAAAGCTGAAGGGGCATATACAAACTGGTGCTCCAAGCGCTGTGACCAACCACTCTGTGCTCCAGGAAAGTCATGTGCATATCAATAAAAAATGTGTTTTCTAGGCAACCGGCCAATGGACAGTCAAACATCAGGGTATTATTTTTATCATCATGATCAACCCTATCAGGATGAATGCCTGGTTTAATAGGCTTGATCATACTGACAGATGCTCTTTAAGATTACATGTTACACAATGTTAATATTGCCCTCCAAATTATTGGTGCAAGTATAGTATTATGTTGAAATATCAGAGTGTGCATGGTCATGGTCAGTTTTCTGTGTCGGAAAAGATTTGCAACAGGATAATTGTAGCAGCTCCAGGGTAGACATAGATTTAAGATCAAGCTCTTCTCTCAGCCTCGGAGACAGCTGCCTGGACCCTATCTCTATCTACAACCACCTTGTTTCAAACCCTACAATGTGCTTGCTTGGAAAACATTCACTTATATAAAAATATACATATATGTAGACAAAAACATACAGCAATTCAATTGGTAAATGAATATGACTGTGAATCACTACATCACAGATCAATTCAGGTTCTCGTTCCCCTGTGAGTGATGGGCTGGCATTCCTGGCAGTTACACCCATGGGGTGAGATATAAACAGCAAGTGGTAGAAAAAATATTGCTTCCCAGTTAGTAAGTACAAGTAAGTTAACGGGGTTGTCTCAGTTTAGCAATTAGCATTTATCATGCAGAAAAAGTTTATACAAGGCTCTTACTAATGTATTGTTATTATCCATATTGCCGCCTTTGCTGTCTTGATTCATTTTTCCATCACATTATACACTGCTTGATCCAGGGTGATAACCACCCTGCAATCCAGCAGCGGTGGCCGTGCTTGTACACTATAGGAAAAAGTGCCAGCCTCTTTGGTGTTCAGGAGTGTGGGAGCGTGCCACTGAAATGCATGCGCAGCAGCTCCCGTGCAGGCCACCTTGCATCTGCGCTTCATTGGCGGCAGTAACCCCTGGAAACAGCCACTGTATAATGTGATGGAAAAATGAATCAAGCCAGGAAAGTGCCCATTTGGACAGTCATGATACATTAGTAAGTGCCTTGTATTAACTTTGTCTACCTGATAAATGCCATTTGCTGAAGTGAGACAACCCCTTTAATGTCTTCCATAGAGAATTGTTAGTCAATGCTATGGAGACTTATTGTCACTATAGATATACACACATTTTCAGAATTATACCAGGGTTATATACCACTGAATTCATACCTGAGACTGGGAATTAATATTGGCTCCTTGCTTGATAAGAGTCTTGACGACTTCTACCTGTCCAGCGAGTGATGCAATGTGCAGTGCTGTGTTCCCTTTCTGAAAAAATAAAATAAATTACATATTACAATATCGCATTTATTCTTTTATTTTGCTTGCTATTTCGGTCAGTATAAACTGTTTCTAGCCTTTCACTTTCAACCTTTCAATTAAATCTTTTCTTTTCACTGCTTCCCTTTTTTGGTCATCTCCACACTTCCATAATACTGTACTTGACTTAGAGCAAGGGCTCTAGAAAATGCTACTACTACAATATTACAGAGGCAGCCCATACCCATCAACTCCTTGCTCTCCCTGGAGGGCATGGCCACAGTGCTACTTTCCCGGTTCTTTGGGCTTGCATTCCGGTAACCTGGACCAGGGGGTTTTCTACTTCTCCTTACCTGCGGGCCAAACCACAAGAGCAGCTTGGCTGATCCTTTCTGCAGGCTACGCCCTATTTCTTGCTGGTCGTGTCTCACACTGCCTGTAGGGTGTGCAAACTCACTCTGGATCTTAGAGGACCAGAGCGTGCCCACCATAATTTTCCCCAGCCTATGGCCGGTCCCCCAGGAGCTGATCCTCTTGTTAGAGGGTGCCGGAGCAATAGGTTCTAGTCTGCTAGAATCCTGCAAAGATGTGCTATGCTATGCTTGTTTGCCCATGTATTAACTTCTGCCTCTTTTTCTGATTTGACTCTTTACTGTCTGCCCTGACCTCTACCTGATCTCCAATCTGAACCTGAGATGCCTGGCCTGACCTCTGATTGTTTATCGGATTGCAAATACTATGCCTGCTCTGACCTCACCCTCTTGCCGACTACAGTTTTGTGTGATTCCTTGGTTTACCATACTGGTGTCTTTTATCCCCTGTGGGTCAGCAGTCATTTTTAAAGAGACTACACCAAGAGATAGCAGCTTGGTGGTCACCTTGCAGTGAAGTCCAGATCCCTTTATAGGGGTTAAAGGGTGAATACCAGGGGGCCACTTAGATAACCCGCTTAAGAGTAGCCCCAAGCCAAATTTATTCAAGTGGCACAGTGGAGCCATATCAGCTTTGTAACATACTAATAATGATAATAATAATAAGGCTCCACAGCAATATGGCATCACCTGTATGTTGTTGTACAAATGCAGGATTACCACAGCTTTCCTATTGGAAAATGTTGCAATCTATTCCTACCCTTCACGTGATGAAATGCCCAGTGATGTTTTTATCAGTAAATTTCATATGATAATATATGTTCACAATAAGTATATGGTACCTTAGTTGCAGAGTCCACTGAAGATCCTCTTTCCAAGAGTTCCTGCACAAGATAGAGATGACCCTCTTTGGAAGCAAGATGTAAAGCATTGAGTCCATTCTGTAACAAAATAAAGCTCATGACTATACATAGTCACATGGGTAAGGCTGGAAAAAGACACAAAACACTTAAGTCCAACCTATAATTCTACAGTGTTGATTCAGCAACCCATCCTAGTATGTGACTTGGACTCTTTGCCTCCATTTCTGACTTTGCTAAGAGGCAGTGCCTTTTTCTGCAGTTATGTTGTTTAAAACATACTTTATTATTTTGTTAGACCACTAGCAATCTTTATTCTTTTCTCACACAAATAGCCAGGGGCGTGGCGAGGGGTGGCAGGCGCAGCTATGGCACGGGCGCATCCGGAGAGTTCAATGATCGACATGGTGGAGCAGGGAGCCATCTGCTCCCTGCTTCACTGTTCCGCTGAGGTCAGGCACTCCCCAGCAGGCAGCACATCGCACTGCTGGCTGGAGGAGTGGTGAAAGCCCAGGACCAGCTTCCTGCACAGCCAGCAGTGCGTTGTGTGTGTGGCCATGTCTACTGCGGCTGGGAACAGCAGATTTGCCAATAATCAGGGAAACAGTATGGAGCTGGACGGAACACTAGGGGCCAAAGGTGGGTATTACTTTTGCAAAGGGGACACAAGAAGGATGTAACTACTATGAGGGGCCACAAGGAGGACAAAACTACAGTGAGGGGGCACAAGGAGGACAAAACTACAGTGAGGGGGCACAAGGAGGACATATCTACAGTGAAGGGGCCACAAGATGGACATAACTACAGTGAGGGGGCCACAAGATGGACATAACTACTGTGAAGAGGCACAAGGAGGACATAACTTCAGTGAGGGGAGTACAAGGAGGACATAACTACAGTGTGAGGCCACAAGGAGGACATAACTACAGTGAGGGGACACAAGGAGGATATAACTACTGTGAGAGGGTACAAAGAGGACATAACTAGAGAGAGGGAGGGGCACAAGAAGAGCATAACTACTGTGAGAGGGTACAAGGGGGGACATAACTACGTGAGGGGGCACAAGGAGGACATAACTACAGTGAGGGGGCACAAGGAGGACAAAACTACAGTGAGGGGGCACAAGAAGAGCATAACTACTGTGAGACGGTACAAGGAGGACATAAATCCAGTGAGGGGGCACAAGGAGAACATAACTACAGTGAGGGAGGGGCACAAGAAGAGCATAACTACTGTGAGAGGGTACAAGGAGAACATAACTAAAGTGAAAGGGCACAAGGAGGACATAACTACAGTGAGGGGGCACATCAAGTACATTAGTACTGTGTGGTAGCACTAAGGGGAAAGCAATGCCCTAAAATACCCTGTTATATATTGGGATGGCTCGGTCTTACAGGGCCAGCACAACGCCCCCTGCTAAAGATTCCACAGGGTCATTTACCATCCGTTTCCATATATGATTATTCTGTTTGGTTTGTCACCAGTGACCTTGTTCTGGATCCAGTGGACATCACACAGACACGCCAGTGAAACCCTGGATGTAGTAGGACCAGTTAGTTCTTTCATTTATAGCAATGTGTAATGGTACCGCTACGTGCACCGCTGGAGTTTTTCCTCTTTATGTAAATTTGGGTGACAAGTGTAGGGGTAAGGGGAGGGGTGCAATGCTAAATCCTTGCCCCGGATGCTGGAAAGCCTAGTTACACCTCTGCCACTAGCTCCCCAGCATGAGGACCAGACCCAACAACAATGGACAACAAGTACAAATATTCTGCATAGTGGTTGATGCAGCAACACATTCAGATTACTAGTACTGTCTTGCAATGTAGTAGTGTCTTGCAATGCAAGGGCGAAGTGTACACCTGTGACCAGCTCTCGTGTGGGATCTGCTTTCTAATTCGACAGGCAATAGAAAAGGCTCACACTTGTCACCCAGAGCTGCTTTTACAATGCTGAAGGTTGCTGAGCCCAAATCTCCCACCAACCCCTGAAATTCTAATGTCTGTACATATTGTGTAGCCTTTGCATAAGACACTATAGTAATCTGATATAGGATATAAATATCTCTTCTAGAATCCAGAGTAGCACATGGCATTGTATTACAGGAGCTCAGTTGTGCTATGTCTTAATGGTGAGTAGAACTATGAATGCAGCTCAGAGCGATATTACTATGTCACTATGAGATATATAAAGAAAAGTAATTTCTGTGCACTTCTCCGCAG
Source organism: Bufotes viridis (assembly GCA_033119425.1). NCBI lineage: Eukaryota > Metazoa > Chordata > Amphibia > Anura > Bufonidae > Bufotes > Bufotes viridis. The sequence goes on from CM065589.1 coordinate 436,531,684, forward strand.
GGTGAACAGCCTGCCGGATCCATGCTGCCGCTAGTGCACGCGTGCCGTCGGAGGTTGTAGTTTTATTCCGGGCACCTCTCGCATGTTTGCCGTGCTGCTGCGGGAGCTCTGGCCTGCCCCCATCATAGCCAATGGAGCAGAAGCAGACCACCGGCGGCACGTGTGCACCCGCCAGAACAGCTTGCCGGAGAAGGCTTACGCTAGTGTGAAAGTAGCCTTAATCAGTTAACCAGCATAGGCGATCAATATTAGGAGTATCTGACAAAACCTGGCCATACACGAGAACGGTGGGCTCGGCCGAAACACTAATGTTACTTACTCCTTCTTCTTGTGCCCCCTCACTCCTTACTCTCCCCCGATATCATGAGAAGGACCGTGCAAAATAAATATTCTCTCCTGATCCTTTTTTTTACTCCCAGGAGATAAGGCGCCAGAATTGCCTGGCACGTTTGGCCGAGCTAAAGGGGAAGCCAGGAGGGAGTCGGGAGAGACAGCTGTCGGCAAAATGTTTGGCCAACAGCTATTGAATGTGTATGGGCAGCTTAAGATCAGCTATTTGAAGGGGCCTGTTCATTGTTTACATAGGTCTGTACTGCACAGCCCAGTATTTTGCAGTGGCTGTGGTTGACTTGGGCAAAGCTGCAACACCAAGCACAGCTGCTGCAAAAACTACTGTACGGTACTGTGCAGTACAGACCCATGTAAACAACAAAGAGTAAGTGTTGAGGGTCAGACCCCAATAGGTCTATCCTAAGAAAAGGCCTCCATTTTTAAAACCTAGATAACCCCTTTAAATTTGCAAAGTTAAAATATTTAGATTCATTCAATAAATAAACTGTAAAATTGTGATCAAAGGAGAATAAATACACTTTAAAGGGGTTGTTTCTGGAATAAAAATAAGTTCACTAGGGCTGAAATGATTACTCAAAATATTTTCGGGCATCGAGGATTCGTTTGTGTGACCACAGAGCGGGAGTGAAGCGCTTGCTATTATTCACTGCTCCGTGGTCACCTGCTGGCCCGTACTGCCCTGCACTGTATCCTGACACATCCTCACGTCATAGTACACATAAGTGCACACTATGACCCGACGCTGTTTGACGTCAGGACGGCAGTGTAGCGCGCAGAGAAGAAGATGGAGGAGCTGTGGAGCAGCGCCCCTACAGGAGAGGTAAGTAATGGCGCTGGAGACATGGCTAGGAGGGGGAGATGGTGGCACTGGGGACAAGCTGGTGGCACTGGGGGTCAGCTGGTGGCACTGGAGGGGCAAGCTGGTGGCACTGGGGGGGGCAAGCTGGTGGCACTGGGGGGGCAAGCTGGTGGCACTGGGGGGGGCAAGCTGGTGGCACTGGGGGGCAGCTAGTGGCACTGGGGGGCAGCTGGTGGGACTGTGGAGACAGCTGATGGCACTGGGGTGGCAGCTGATGGCACTAGGGGGCAGCTGATGGCACTAGCGGGCAGCTGATGGCACTGGGGGGAAGCTGGTGGTACGGAGGCAAGCTGGTGGCACGGGGGGGGCAAGCTGGTGGCACGGAGGCAAGTTGGTGGCACTGGGGGCAGTTGATGGCATTGCGGGGCAAGCTGGTGGCACTGGGGGGCAAGCTGGTGGCACTGTGGGGGCAGCTGGTGGCACTGTGGGGCAGCTGATGGGACTGAGGGGACAACTGATGGCACTGAAGGGGCAGCTGATGGCACTGGGGGGAAGCTGATGGCACTCGGGTGGCAGCTGATGGCACTCGGGTGGCAGCTGGTGGCACTAGGGGGCAGCTGGTGGCACTGAGGGGCAAGCTGATGGCACTGAAGGGGCAGGTGATGGCAATGAGAGGGAAGCTGATGGTACTAAGGGGGCAGCTGATGGCACTGAGGGGGCAGCTGATGGCACTGGGGTGACAGCTGATAGCACTGGGTGGCAACTGATGGCACTGATTAGCAGCTGATGGCACTGGGGTAGCAGCTGATGGCACTTGGGGGGGGGAAGATGATAGAACTGGGGGGAAGCTGATGGCACTGGGGGGCAGCTGGTGCCACAGAGGGGACAGCTGATGGCACTGGGGGGAAGGTAATGGCATTAGGGGGGTACCCAATGGCATGGGGGTCAGCTGATGGCACAGTAGGGGGGGGCCTGATGAGTTTTTATAAAGAAAAATGTTCTTTTAATTCGTTTTTATTAGAGTACTCAATTAATCCTTAGATTAATCAATAGAATACTCGATTACAAAAATAGTCGATAGCTGCAGCCGTAAAATTTACTCTGTTGAATCATGAAACTGGAATCATAAAAATGCTCCTGTGTCTTGATATTGCTGTTACACACTTGTTATGGTGCCATCTGGTGTTCTTTTTATTTTGTCTCAAGATGTCCACCTTATGTGACCAGTGTCAGTGACACATGCTCAATAGCTCTGCTCCATCTCCTGGATCCTATGGCACACAAGCAGCCAAGGGATTCCTGCTTTTACGCAGGCCAACCAATAACAATAGTGAGCTAGAAGTGGCTTCTCCTCACCAACATTGAACACATTAGGTGGAAGTTCAGACAGGGAATCAAAATAACGGCTTTTTTTTTTTTTACTGTTCCAAACAATTTTTTTTTTGCTTGATCTAAGGCTACTTTCACACTAGCGTTTACATTTTCCGGTATTGAGATCCGGCAGAGGATCTCAATACTGGAGAAAAACGCTTCCGCTTGTTCCCATCCAGAGGAACCATACTACCAGAATTACCACATCCGGTATAGCAGGACACCGCCATGACCCACCAGAGAATGACTGCTTTCTGCAGAAAAAAAATCATTTTGAAAGAAGCTGTATTTTTCCAGTAGAAAGGCAGCATTCATACAGGAAACCTGATAGAAACCCCAAGGATCCCAATATCTTGAAAGGGGTGTCCCGCTAAGTCCGGATAGGAGGATTCTGGTAGTCTGCTTTATGCTGGATCAGACCGCTGGATTTACTGAATGCATATGTGAACTTAGACTTAAACATATTTTTTGTGATTTTTTTTAAAATCCCGGTCTATATTTAAAAATAATCCTAAAATCATGCAGTTTTCGCACTGGCCACTAGGCCTAAAACATGTCAAGACTTCTTGTCCTTTGAGAACAGTCACAAGGGCCAAAGACACAATGGACAGGAGCTGACTCATTGATAATGGGATGGCTGCTGAAAAATTATCTGTAAACATATTATTAGGTCTAGTGGTCAGTGCAAAAACAACACAATTTAAAATATTTTTTAAATATAAATAGTGACAAAGAAAATGTAAGCAAAATTTGGAAAAAAAAAGTTTAACCTAAAAACATGATTTAAACAATAGGTCATTTTCTTATGACCCCTTCAATATTTAATTGTGGGACAATGCCTTCAAGTAACAGAGAAGCAATAGCACATCAGTATGCCTAGACATATAAGCAAGGTCGTATACTTTGATTTGGAGCGAGACATGTGTGTTTATTCAGAAATCACGTGTCTCACAGTGACATTAACCCATCCAACTGAAAATGTAATACAAAGAAAAGATACAGTATAATAAGTCATTGTGAAAGTGAGAATAAATATAGACCTATAACCTCCGGCACTCCAGCTGTGGAGAAACTACGACTCCCAGCATGCGCCATTCATTTCTATGGAGTTCCAAAAACAGCCGAGAAAGAGTGCATGCTGGGAGTTGTAGTTTTATCACAGCTGGAGTGACGGAGGTTAGCCATCACGGCCTTAGGGCACGAGTCAAATATTATAAAGTTATAAATCTATTGATGCATAAAACCAGAAAATATTCTACCAGCTTTGCAAAACGGGGCATAAATGTGCTTAAAGAAGCAATCAGAAAGAAATGCCTAAAAGAAATTAATTAACGCAAGTGGAAGGAATGAAAATTTTTGAAGAATATAGAAGTACTATTAATGTCATTACTCAGTGATCTTCCGCCTGCCCCAAAGGCTGAAAATAGAACTTAATGAATGAATATTTTTAGCAGCTGCAGTACACTTCACATGATTATTCTCCCCGAGTAAAAATAAAACAAGTGCAAAATAACAAAAAAAAAAAACCCTCTCCATTAAAGGAGCCACAGCTATCTCGTAAGCGCAGACAGCAAAGTCCCAGAGGGCACAACGCACATGTTTGGCCACCCTCCATTCATTTCTATGGGGCCACCGAAAATACCCGAGCTATTTCTATCAGCCCCATAGAAATGAATGGGAGCGGCAGCAGCGTAGCGCGGTGCGCGCCGATTCACTTCTATGGGGAGAGCGTTTGGTGGTGGCCTGACCTAGGGAAACCCGGGGTCCTCCAGCCACCACTTTCCCCACTCCGTTATCGATATAGGTGCGGGTCCAGCACCTATCAGACAATGGGGACATATCCTAGCGATATGCCCCCATTGTCTCAGATGGGAATACCCCTTTAAGACTAGGTTCACATATGTTCCATTAGGAGAATCTTTCATAGATGCCATCAGGACAAAATATCGCAGCAGGCAGTGGTATTTTATCCAGCAGAATGACAGAGACCAGCACTGAAGCCCGACAGACGCCGTTATAGTCCAAGGGGCCTGTTGGGCGTCATTGTTGTCCGTCATAGGCCAGATTTAGGCCTCTTTCACACTTGCGTTCTGAGGATCCGTCAGAACGCAAGTCGCCTGAAAGCATTAGAAGACTGATCAGGATCCTGATCAGTCTTCGAAATGCTTTCAGGTTACTATGGCAGCCAGGACGCTATTAAAGTCCTGGTTGCCATAGTAGTAGTGGGAAGCGGGGGAGCGGTATACTTACAGTCCGTGCGGCTCCCGGGGCGCTCCAGAATGACGTCAGAGCGCCCCATGTGCATGGATCACGTGATCCATGCGATCATGTGATCCATGCGTGTAGGGCACCCTGACGTCACTCTGGAGCGCCCCGGGAGCCGCACGGATGGTAAGTATACTGCTCCCCCGCTCCCCACTACACTTTACCATGGCAACCAGGACTTTAGCATCCTGGCTGCCATGGTAACCATTGAGAAAAATCTAAACGTCGGATTCAATGTGCATTAATTCCGGATCCGGCCTTGCGGCAAGTGTTCAGGATTTTTGGCTGGAGCAAAAAGCGCAGCATGCTGCGGTATTTTCTCCGGCCAAACAATGTTCCGGTCCTGAACTGAAGACATCCTGATGCATCCTGAACGGATTTCTCTCCATTCAGAATGCATTGGCATAATCCTGATCAGGATTTTTCGGCATAGAGCGCCGAGGACGGATCTCTATGCCGGAAAACAAAAACGTAAGTGTGAAAGAGCCCTTAGGGTGGCCATTTATTTTTTTCATTTTTCTGTTCCTATAGCAGAACAGAAAACCAGAACTTGCAACCCATACGATACTATAGAAGTTCCTGTTAAAGACCATGACGTGCACCCACTGTGGCACACACCATGTTGTCATCAGTGGTCGCACAGTGGAAATGGTGAAAGAAGGAGAGCGTCAGTCCCTTCCCACTGTGACGCGGCTGGCCACTGCCACCAATGAAAATGTGGATCTGCTATGAGCGGCTGATAGTGCTGGGGGTCACTATCTTAAATATGAGGGGCTGATATTTTTAGGATCATTATAATCTGAGTAGAGTTGTTAACTGCCGCGGATCGCAGCGCCCGGTCACAGGCAGGTTTCGGCAATGAGTTTCTTCTGCCTGCATTTGTATAGTAAACGTCACTCCTGATTGGTGGCCAGTGACCACGCCTCCTCCTCCCGTCTCTCCTCATTGGTGGAAGCTGCACAGGGGGAGGGAGAGACTGCCTCCTCCTGAGAGCAGCGCGATCCATGTTCTGTGATACTGGGCTGTGCGGCAGCGCAGCCCAGTATAGATAAAATACTAATCCTGGTATCGAGCTCGATACCAGAGAAAAGTATTGATTGGGTATCGAAACTTCGATACCCGAAACAACCCTAAATCTGAGTGGTTGATAGTGCTGGGGTCACTTATTAATAATGTGCGGAACATGGTGTTACTACTTTAGTACCTCTATGTGCCTCACATTAATAGTAAGTGACTCCATCCAGTACCTCCTCACATAATGGGCCACATGGGGTTAAACGTGTGGGTACTATTAACATGAGACACATGGAGGTCCAAATTGATAAAACCATGTGCCTCACATTAATAGCAAGTAACTCTATCATGTGCCTCACACATAAACCCCACGTTGCCCATTATGTCTATTATGTGAGGAGGTAATTGATGGGGGTACTATTAATGTGAAGCACATGACTATCAATTTGGAACTCCATGTACATCACATTAATAATACTGTAAGTGACCCCATCAAGTACCTCCTCACCTCAAATAATGGGCAAAGTGATGTTATTTTTGTGGGTATTTTTTGTGTTTTTGAGTATTGATTTGGTATCGAGTATCGTAATACTTTGCTTGGTATCGAAACTGAAGTCTAAATTCTGGTATCGTGACTAAAGATGAGGGAATCAAAGTCAATTTGTATAAAACGTCGTCCTAATACTGTACGGAGCAGGAGCTCCGTACAGTATTAGAATGTATTGGCTCCGATGAGCCGAAGTTATTGCATAAACTTCATAAATTAATTTGTACTGTAAAAAAACTGAGTTCAGGAAATGTTCATTTACAGTACATATTAACTTATGAAGTTATTGTGCGAAGTCTCGCTCAGCTCATCGGAGCCAATACATTCTAATACTGTACGGAGCTCCTGCTCCGTACAGTATTAGAACGAAGTTTTATGGGAATCGACTTCGGATGTTTCATCCGAAGTCGATTCGCTCATCCCTAATCGTCACAACCTACTGTACTGTACGTGTATCTAACCTAGTTACAAGTGCAAGCAATACAAGGAGGATATTACATGCAGTGCAGAAAGAATAAATGGGGAACTTAAAGGGGTTGTGTCACTTCAGTAATTGGCATTTATCATGTAGAGAAGGTTAATACAAGCCACTTACTAATGTATTGTGATTGTCCATATTGCTTCCTTTGCTGGCTGGATTCATTTTTCCATCACATTATACACTGCCCGTTTCCATGGTTACAGGCCACCCTGTAATCCATCAGTGGTGGTCGTACTTGCACACTATAGGAAAAAGCACTAGCCTATGTGCGCTCCCATGGTCCCGGCCACAAGAGAGGCTGACGCTTTTTCCCATAATGTGCAAGCACGACCACCACTGATGGATTGCAGGGTGGTCTGTAACCATGGAAACGAGCAGTGTATAATGTGATGAAAAATGAATCCAGCCAGCTAAGGAGGCAATATGGACAATCATAATACATTAGTAAGTGCCTTGTAATACTCTCTACATGATAAATACCACTTAGGGTACTTTCACACTAGCGTTTTTCTTTTCCGGCATTGAGTTCCATCCTTGGGGCTCAAAACCAGAAAAAAAAAGCTTCAGTTTTATCCTAATGCATTCTGAATGGATAGAAATCTGTTTAGGATGTCTTCAGTTCAGTCACTGTACGGCGTTTTGGACGGAGAAAATACCGCAGCATGATCTGGTTTTATCTCCGTCCAAAGTGCCGGAACACTCATCGTAATGCCGGATCTGGCATTCATTTCCATAGGAATATATTAGTGCCAGATCCGGCATTAAAAATACCGCACTGACGGATCCGTTCTTCCGGTCTGCGCATGCACAGACTTTTAAAAATGTGAAAAAAATACATAATGGATCCGTTTCTCCGGATGACAACCGGAGAGACGGATCCGTTCTTGCAATGCATTTATGAAACGGATCCGCATCCGGATCCGTCTATAAATGATGTCCGTTTCAACACAGATTGCCGGATGCCTCTGTCGCAAGTGTGAAAGTACCCTTACTGAAGTGAGACAACCCCTTTAAGCCTGCCAGGCATACATTGAGACGGAAGTTGTATGTGCCACAGTTTATGCACACAAAATAAACAGCATACAGGATGGGTAGTTTACTGTACCTGATTACACGTATTGATGTCTACTCCTCCTTTTAGGTACTCCAGTACCTTATCCAAATTGCCTGATCGCGCAGCTTTGAGGAAGCTGGTATTGCTGTCCGACTGTTAAAACAAAAAGTAAATTGGTCACATTTTTGGCGCAAACTATACAGGATGTAAAGCTCATTGTATCTGCAATGTAAGAACTGTTAAGCCATGACACATATGCCAATATAAGTCTGGCTGACGTCAACAGAAAGAGAAATCTATATATCTAATATTAACAGTAATTATAGTTTAACTCATGGACAGTCCATAAAATAAGGGACTTTATTCCACTGTCCATGAAAAGAGTGATTTTCCGTCAAGATGAAGTTCACAGTAAACTAAGGCTTACATCTACATATCAGTATGTTGTCCTGGACATAGATGACACCTAATCTATTATGATTTACACTACATTTGTCCACAAAAGGTATGGTTATGATTCTATGATCAGTTGTCCAGAGAAAAGAAACAGGTTGTTAACTCTCTGTACGTGTGTCACTGCATGTAAGGGCCTCCAGGGCAGATCCTTTCAGTGAGTATGGCTACGGTACCCTCTTTTCATCGGACCCAGTGTATGCGGTGGGCAAAGGTGGCCGGAGTTGCGGAAACAGCTTGGTGGGCTATGCAGCACAGCTTGTTTGCCTGCTTCTGTAACCCCCACTGTATACAATGGGTATTCCTCTTTAAACAGACACAGTATAGAGGATGATTAAAATAAGCCACTCACTTTGTCATAGCCTCTCCCACATCTACAAGTACTGACTAATGAATGTAATAATTATTTTCTGTCTATACACGCACCTTACACAGAATGTGATCACAAGCAGCAGTGCTAGGGGGCCTCATAATCGATACCCCAGGGACCTAAACTGTACTATACTATACTGGTGCAGGATAGTCTTTAAGGCGCTCATACAAATTCAATAGCTGTCAGAAACGACAGCTATCTCTCCCGACTCCCTCCCAACTCTCCCATACACATGTGGCCTAGGCAACTATTTGCACCCACTTTACACCAACTATTGGTTCGCTTTCTTTGAGACAAAATGTTGGTGCACAATGTCCTATCGGAAGCCATGTCCCATTTCCCCTTAGCAATGGCTTCTTGTTGAGTTGGAAAACACGAAACAGGCGAGGCTAGGTCTAAAACCTGATACATTAGGACCCAGAACTGCGTCAAATTGTGGCACCTCTTAGGACATGCGCAATTACATGCACCTATTTATTAGGTTACGGAACGTGGTCATGCTGCAATCAAGAACAGGGGCGGACTGGGAACTTTAATGTGGCACTGGAAAAAAAATTCAAAGTGGCCCCATGTTGTAGGCAGGTCCAAATTGACAGATGCTGGGACAGCGGAAGGAGGCACAGCCAGTTAAACCATATTGTGCTCAAAATACCATCCCAGCAGAGCCAAATCCTCAGCGCAACACAATAAACTGCTCCAGCAGCATAAAACATCACAGTGCAGCATAAAATAATGCACCAGCAGCAAAAAATACCTTCCCAGAAGCTGCCTCTCTGTGGTGGCCAGTGCCAGCTGCCACGTTCTGTCATCCTTCACCAGTTGCCTCAGGATGGCAAAGTTGAATTCAAGAATCAAGAAGCCACCTGTGGTCTCCAGCTATGTACATATATACTTGACGCCCCCAGCTTTAATCAACTCTGGGAGCAACAGATTCTTACTTACCTAGCTGGCGGCTGTGAGGAGAGTTCTGGCAGCCCCCTGGACATCGGCCCACCAGGAAATTTCCCTGAAGAGTCTATGGCCAATCCGCCCCTGATGAAGAACCATGCGGCCACACAGGCCCTAATTGAACTAATGAGACCGCACTGTTTAAGCTGGTCTGCATTGTTAATGGTTGCACTGTATTGCAGGGACCACACGGTCATTAACAATAAAGACGACTTAAACAGTGTAGTCTCATTAGCTTAATCAGGGCCTAGTGCGGCCTGTATGGACCCACGTTTTTTGCTTGCAGCATGGCCGCGACCCAAATTCCACACAACCGCGCTGTGTGGTCGTACCCTTATGGTCTGGCCAATGTTGCTGCTATAGATGTACAGATCAGTGGCAAAAACCTCAGTAGTATAAGCCATTACTAAGTTTTGCTGAACAGACTTCTAAAACTTTTTCTACGCCCTACTGGTAAATCAAGGCAGGGACGGCGTTTAAAATATAAATTATTTTGCTAATGGCTTTTATGTGACCTGTGACCAATATGCAATTGTAAGAAACTCGTGCAGGAATAAACACACACATAGCATAGTCAATGCAAATAAAGGCGTTAGCCATCTTTATATCTAGTACGTATAGATATGGGCACTGGGCTGGTCTGAGGGGTGCTATAGGCAAATGTTATCTCTTTGGCACATTAACTAAAGGTCACGGGAAGCAGCACGTCCTGTTAACAGCAAACCAGTAATCCGCATTGATGTGTCACCAGCCCCCCTGATGCTTAGCCAATCGTGTAAGCAGATAAAGCACAGCTCAGCTGAGCAGTAACTGCAGCGAGGACAAATGCTGCATCACGCCCACAGACGGATGCTTAACCAGTGCATGACTGGAGGTACCTACATAACGTCTCGCAGAGCTGAAGCTCTCACTGAGCTCTTTCTTTTGCGCAGTTCAGTAGAACATGCATCAAAGTGAGATTATGATGAGCTGTGCCAAATGACAAACTCAGCTCTGCTAAAACTGTGAGTCCCTGTCACCCAGTGCCATAATAGTACATGAGTAGCAGAGGCAAGATCCAAACAGTAGTGGACTAGGTGGACGAACTCCTACTGGTGGCATATATCACAAAGACCTCTCATTTCTACCATAAACCCTTTGTAAATTGCAATAGATAAAAGTTAAATAAAGTCAAATACCATTTATATATCAATAAATATAAAAAATTACTCGTAGGACACCAAATATAGGTGAGTACACTGTTCTCATAACTAACTACTGTACAATAAATTAATATTTTTGTGAATAATTGGTAAATTGCAGAATTGCAACAGATATGTTTACTAAAATGAAATACTAATACAGGACATTTATCGTGAGGGGAATTTTTTTACTCGATTTTGCAAGTCTGCGTTGTCGTAATTTGCACCAATTTTATCAAATGCCGCTCAATGTTTGCTTGTTATCTCGTACCTGTGCTGTACACCAAAACTTTGCACATGCTCAGTACAGCATCTCTGGTGAAGAACTGAACTGAGCATGTGCCGAAGTCCTGATGTGCACCGCAGGTGAGAAATTACAAGTACAGGTGAGTGCAGTATATAGACACCTGAGAGGGGTAACCTGGGGCTAGGGCTCACCCTCAGGGCACCGAATAGCTCATTTGCATACTTGAACAAAGTGCTTTCTCTGCTAAGTGCAGCAATGGAGAAGAAAATGTAATTATTTGTCTGTGCAAGCCCTACATGCCACTCTGCTTGGTTTAATAGGCAGAAACAAGCTGATAGACCCTTTATATCGGCTTGACTGGTTAGCCACACCCACTTGCCCGCTCACTTTCCAAAGTTGGAGTAAGTGGTGTAAAAACACATAATATCACAAACTTTTTGCACAAATATGCCCAAAAAGTTGCAAAACCTTATTCTGGGACTTTTTGGGTACAGCCTCATGTTCAGGTTTCTTGATGCAGTTTTGAAGCCAAAACAAGAAGTGAATTCAAAAAAGAGAAGTGGTATCTGTCCTCCATAGTGTCTCTACTTTTATGGTCCACACTGCATCAGGAAACCTGACTGTGTGGCCATACCCTTAGAAAGCCAGAATTCTGGAGTGTAGGGAGTGATAAATTCCCACTAATGTACCTTTGGAACATTTTGTTTATCTACATGTTTGTAGTTAATGAAAGTTATTAACAAGGAACCAACCAGAAACCCAATTCTTTATGACGTAAGACGGGAGGGCAAACCACTGAAAACAGCACATGAATGTACAGTACATGTACAGTAAAAGCTTATCAAAAACCAAGTTGTTACAGAAAACAGCTGTGATCCACTCTTACGTCTTGGTCAGCTTTGGTCAGGACAGGTTTTCAGCCTGATGTCTGAGCAGAATCTCCCAGCATTCCTTTATCACTGTCTGAATAAGGGGGTATGCACACGCCCCCATGTATTTTGTGGTCCACAAAACGTAGATCTGTAAAATACGGATGACATCCGTGTGATGTCCATCTGACATCCATTTTTTTGCAGACCCATTCACTTCTATGGGTCCATGGTTCGCATTTTGTGGCCAAGTATAAGACATGTTCCATCTGTTGTGGAAAGGACATAGGGATGTCTTCTGTGTGCTTTCTACATCCGAATGTCCGTTCTGCAAAACAAAGAACACGTCTTATTCTTGGCTGGATGTCTTCCGTGTGTTTACGCATCCGTATGTCCATTCTGCAAGAGGCAGAACACGTCCTATTCTTGGCTGGATGTCTTGCATGTGCTTACGCATCAGTATGTCCATTCTGCAAAAGACAGAAGATGTCCTAAGTTTGGCCGGATGTCTTGCATGTGCTTACGCATCCGTATGTCCATTCTGCAAGCGACAGAACACGTCCTATTCTTGGCAGGATGTCTTGCATGTGCTTACGCATCCGTATGTCCATTCTGCAAGAGGCTGAAGATGTCCTATTCTTGGCAGGATGTCTTGCATGTGCTTACGCATCCGTATGTCCATTCTGCAAGAGGCAGAAGATGTCCTAAGTTTGTCCGGAAGTCTTGCATGTGCTTACGCATCCGTATGTCCATTCTGCAAAAGGCAGAACACGTCCTATTCTTGGCCGGATGTCTTGCATGTGCTTACGCATCCGTATGTCCATTCTGCAAGAGACAGAACACGTCCTATTCTTGGCCGGATTTCTTGCATGTGCTTACGCATCAGTATGTCCATTCTGCAAGAGACAGAACACGTCCTATTCTTGGCCGGATTTCTTGCATCTGCTTACGCATCAGTATGTCCATTCTGCAAGAGACAGAACACGTCCTATTCTTGGCCGGATTTCTTGCATCTGCTTACGCATCCGTATGTCCATTCTGCAAGAGACAGAACACGTCCTATTCTTGGCCGGATGTCTTGCATGTGCTTACACATCCGTTTGTCCATATTGACTGCAAATGCAGACCATGGACCCATAGAAGTAAATGGGTCCGCAAAAAAACACGGATGCCACATGGACATCATCAGTATTTTGTAGATCCGCGTTTTGTGGACTGCAAAATACCTACAGTCGTGTGAATGCAGTCTTAATCTGTCATCTGCATTCTGGGGGAAGAAAAATTATATCAAATGTTGCTGTAGGGAAAAAACAAGCTCCTGCTACATTACTGGAGCTCACCTAAGCTGCCAGGCATCAGCCTGATGACATGCTTTTTGATTGTTTCCACTGACAACAAGGTTTAGCTTTGGGCTATAATACAGACAGTAACATCATCTTAGTATTACACAAGTAATACAATGTTTTTACACCGTCACTCTACTTAACTTGCATTGTTCCTACTGTAAAGCAGTGATTATGGTGCAAATCATAGGGGAGACAAGAGCAGGGCACAACTGGTACATTAAGAGCACAATCCACAAATACAAGGAACTGTTATGTCATGTGTGGATTGACTTTATTATCATAAATTATCATTATGCAGAAGTGAAAATGGCTTTCAATCCAAACAGATGAGTCTAAGCAGAAAACCAGATAAAGACACATGAATCCCGGAGATGTGAGTCACTGCATTGCTACTCCTACTTCTAAACCAGCACCAGCAAGCACCAGCCATTCATGCCAGCTGGATCCTGATTTTCTGGCAAAGCTTAAGTCTTGTAACAAAGTATTAAACTGTTGCCTTAGGGTTCGGCCACACATTCACGTTTTATGTTGTTTTTGAAACCAAAACCAGGAGTGGATTCAAAAAAGAGAAGTGGTATCTGTCTTGTATACAGTCTCTCCTTTTATGAGCGGCTCCTGATTTTAGAAACTGCATTAAAAAAAACTGACGGTGTGGTCGCACTGTTACGGCGCTGAAATAATCAAACTCTACCATACATATGACCTCTAGTCACAATCATTCTGCATATACACAGCTACTGCTACTCCTTCTCTATCACAGAGATGCAGATTTGGTTTTCCGTATGACGTCCAAGAGATGATTCATTTTCCTACCAACGTGTCCAAATCTGATATCAACATTAACCTCTTTATTTTCACTTTAAGATCACTGTGTAGGCTTATCTGTACCCAGGAGGAAGACCGCAGGTATAACACTGTAAAATCAAGATGAGTCAAGCCAAAGGACAAGCTCAGCTTTGCTAAATCTGCTATGTAATAAAAGGGTATCCCCATCATAGACATCTAGATCAGGGATGGGCAAACTGCAGCTCTCCAGCTGTTGCAAAACTACAACTCCCAGCATGCCAGATAGCTGTAAGCAGTCTTTGCATGTTGGGAGTTGTAGTTTTGCAACAGCTGGGGAGCCGCAGTTTGCCAATCTCTGATCTAAGGCATGGAATCGGGATCATGGTATGACCCCGCAATGCAGCTGACTGCAGGCAGTCAAGCCACGCCCACCCGCAGCAACCAATGGGTGCACTATTTTGCAGTAAAATGATCCCAGCATTGGCTGCTGTGGGTGAGCGTGGCCACAGCGGTCACAGGACCAGGCCACTTCCGGTCCAATAGGGACCTGAAGCTGTCAGGAATTAGGTCATAGCGTGGGAACAGTGGCACTGCTGACAGGTGAGTAGCATTTTTTATTTAGTTTTTAAATTGGGCACAGGTTCTGACTGGGTTGGTCAGCTCGAAGCCTAGACAACCTATTTAATTGTTAGAATATGTAAGACAGGATAGATCAAATTAAAGGGGTTGTTCATCTTTGTAGAGCTTTCTACAGACCCAGGGTGTGGCAATCATACTCTGCTTTCCCACCACTGGTCTCTGGCTCTATCGCCACCCTGCTGGCTCTGCAGGTCCCAGTTCTCCCAGTGTCAACATATGATTTTACCCTGATGATGCTACCGCTGCAGTCATTGACTAGCCATACCAGTGACATGATACCCATATGCAGCCGTCACTGGTTCACATGCCAAATGAGTGACACATGACTGATTTGGCGAGTCACTGGCTGCAGCAGTCACGTGACCTGGCATCAAACCGGATGACTAGTGAAGACCCCGGGACCTGCAGGGCTGTGGTGGAACCCAGCGGCAGGGATCAGGTAGGTGTGACTACCACCGCGGATGTGTCCACACTGTAGAGGTTCTGTAGAAAAGCTCTAGAAAGCTGAACAACCCCTTTAAGAGTTGGGTACAAATTATAGTATTTATAGATGTCTAAGTTATGCATGTGACCAGAGTGAACAGACTGGAACAGTGAAAGTCACCTGGGGGTCACCTGAATTAGGCACGCATAATGTCACTGCCATTACATGAGCCTACAGGCAGAAAATCACATGAGCACATCGATCACTTGGGATAAGATTGTTGGTGGTAACATCAGGAGCAGCACATGGAAAAACTAATGGGATTGTCCTTTAATTACCACTAGCCTGCTTTTAATTATTTCAGTAACAGTTTATAAATTTAACCCATTCAATAATGTCCACATCAAATCTTAATCTTTTCATAATTCCCAATTTTTTACAATCTTTGACAGAATGGGCTTTTATGTGGTTACAAAATAGGACCAATATTTTCAATATAATTTTTTTTTTTTTTAGGACTGTAAAGGTACGGCCTTACAGTCAGGCTTATGGATGCACTTTTTGAAGCTAAAAACAGGAGTGGATAAAAAAAAAGAGAAGTCCTTTAAGCTTTCTGTCCTTTTATGATCCACTCCTGATTTTGGCTTCCAAAACTCCATGCAGAAAGCTGTACCCTAAAAGGTCATCAATATCAGACCGGCAGGGGACCGCCTCCTAGTACCCCTGATAATCAGCTGTTTGCAGGAGCCATGATGTGCCGGATGCGGGCACAGCTCTGGACACTGTGTACTTGTGCATGCCTGGTCTCTGCAGCTCTCTTCCATTCACTTGAACAGAACTGTACTTCAGCAACCAGCTATGGTTACTACACAGTGTACGGAGCCATGCAGACGCCTGATCAGTGAGGGTGTGAGGTGCTGGACCCCGCTTATCTGATAATTATGACCTATCCTAAGGACAGGTCATCCATATTAAAATTCTAGAAAACCCCTTTTTTCATTTTATATACAGAAATATAGGCAGTTACAGTATACAAGTCAAATGCTCACACTGTTCTTCATTTTTGGGCCTGATTTCAGCGCTTTGTTTTGTACTGTTTGTGGCGGAGAGCCAGACCACACCACTGCTATGGGGCCCCTGGGACAGAGGGGCCCGCTGCTCTGCGTCCATTACAACATCCCGTTCACTGATTAACAAGCCACACTTCTTGGTTTGTGAAGGAAAAGTGCTGATTGGTGGACCAGCCTGTCACTCACTAATCTGTTGCGTGTGGAACTCAGTGACTGAAGACTACTCCACCAATCCTCATTTTTCCTACAGGACAGAGAAGATCTGATTGGTCTGCCAAACGGAAGACCCCACCTGTGCAGAGGGAAGGGCGGGAGCCTGTGGAGGCCGAGCTATGTAATACAGTGTATTATATCATGTGACTGATGATGGGGTAAGTTATAATAAACTGCTATTATATGCTGGACACCAGGGGAGAAGGAAGGAGCTGTGAGCTGTGGGTATCCACATATGTGCATGCTTTCTACGTGTGTGCATTCTTGTTTAGCTGTGCTAATGTACAATACATGCACGTCTTTGTGTATGTATATTATACGAGTGTGTAGTTATGTGCGTATATTTGTACATCTCTGTACATTTGTATTTTCTTGTCTCCATATATATATGTGTGTGCACGTCTATCAGTATTTGCATGTTTCTATGCACATTGTAGTATATCTTTCTTGTGTTTGTGTATATATGAATATGTGTGGATGTCTGCCTCTCCTTTGTACATACTGTATGCATATATGTGTGTACGGATGTAGCCATCTTTCACTTGACGCATTGTACCACACTATAAACAATACTCGCTATTCGAATACACTTACTATTAGAATGGAGTGCTGCGCTTATAGCACATAAAACAGCGCTAAATCCTTATTTGTTGCAATGGAAGGAGGAGCCCATTCAAAATTTAGCTATGGGGCTCCACGATTACTAGTTAGGCCCCTGCTGTGAGCTTATTATTTGGACTGTCGCTTTGGCAGAATCGTACTGACCGTGTCAGCCCAATCTCTTCAATTGCAGAGCTCTGTACAGTGAGATTTACCATGGTGTAGGGGATGTATATACTGTATATGTCTTAGCTGCACGGTGCTTTATACATTATACTGTATATATAGAGAGAGGACGCAAAGGGGTTAAGAGTGAATGCACACTGCAAAGCCAAGTACAGAGGCATAAAGAGTTCCTGCTGGTCTGTATTACCAGTAGGTACTCCGTGTGCTGCCATATAGTGCTTCCCTTACACACTCATTATAAAGCTACTTTCACATCTGTGTTTTTGCTGTCCGGTCTTGAGATTCTGAATGGGATCTCAAAACCACAGCAAAACGCTTCCGTTATAATAAAACAATCCACTGTATCTGTTCAAAACAGATCCGGTTGTATATATCGAAAATGACGAATCCGGTTGTATTATATCGAAAATGACGAAGCAGATGCGGCACCATTGACTTACATGGTTTTTGGTGCCAGATCCGGCCTCTTCAGTTTCCAATGCCGCACACAAAAACGCTGCTTTCAGCGGTTTTGTGTCTAGCATGGGAGTGCTACAAACTGGAACGGAATGCATTCTGGTGCACGCTGTTGCGGTTTGTTCCGTTTTGACAATCAATGGGGACAAAACTGACGCGTTCTCAAAACGGGACAGCACAACGCAGATGTGAAAGTAGCCTAAAGCACCTGCACTCTGCTTAGGGCACCAGCAGGGTATTAGCGGAGAATTTAGTGGAGGGTTGTTAGCATAAAAAGTTCCTGTTTGTAAAGAGAGTACAACAGCAAATGATAAAACTGTATTAGAGAACTGCTTGCTGTGCAATTCCCTAATACAATCTTAGAGTCCATTCACACGTCTGCAAGTTTGTTGCTGTCTGCAAATTGCGGATCCGCAAAACACGGACACCGGCCATGTGCGTTCCTCATTTTGCAGACCGCACATGTCCGGCACTATAATAGAAATGGCTTTTATTGTCTGCGGACTAGAATAGGACATGTTCTATTTTTTTGCAGAACGGAAGTGCGGATGCGGACAGCACACAGTGTGCTGTCTGTATCTTTTCCAGCCCCATTGAAAATGAATGGGTCCGCACCCCTTCCACACAATCCGGAACGGATCCGGACCAAACTTGCGGACGTGTGAATGGACCCTTAAAGGGGTTGTACACCCCTGGGGGACTCTCAGGCAGACCGCCAGCATGGCCAGACCTGCTAAGGAAATCATACTCACCGGATCCCCGCTGCTGGGTTCCCGGTTCTCATGTCTCTCTGCATGAACAACCGGTTGGACGCGAGTCATGTGGCCGCTGCAGCCAATGACTGGCTGCAGCAGTGTCATATCTCCCATGCCTCACATGACCCCGCTACAGGTTCATGACTCATGTCAACCGGGATGTTGATGTGGGGAGTCCTGAAAACTACAGCGGTTCAGTAGGAAAGAAGGTTCCGGAACCCAGCTGTGGGGATCAGGTAAGCATGGCTGCCCGAGAGGTCCCCTGGGGTGAACAACTCCTTTAAAGTAACTTCAAATGAAAGCTTCATTAAGTTACCTCTTATAAATTATGGTGAAGATGTAAGAAAATGGAAACATTTTCTTCTAGTTGCCTCCACCCCCAAGACTCTGAGGAATCAGTTCTTTAGCTTGTGAGTATAATAATGATTCAATGATCATTGCATTGTATGGTTTAACTATGAAAAATGAGTCCAAAAATTACATTGTGAAGGAAGTGCATCAGCACCGAACATGCAGAACGCTATTCCCTCAGTTAATAAAACCATTTTATGTTGCAATGCAAATAACGGTTTATTGCTGTCATTAAGAGAAACAATCTAAGAGTCTTGCAGGTCTGATACCTTTAATGTCCAACACAAAGAGAAACAATGACGTTACATAGCGAGCTTTCGAGACAACTCACGTCTCTTCCTCGGGCTAAGGGCTCATGCATACAACCGTTGCTTGTTTTGTGCTCCACAAATTGCGGATCCGCAAAACACGCATACCGGTTGTGTGTATTCTACATTTTGCGGAACGGAATGTCCGGCCCATGATAAAACAGTCCTATCCTTGTCCATAGTATGGACAATAATAGGACATGTTCTATTTTTTTGCGGAATGGCCATGCGGACATGCGGAAATGGAATGCACACAGACTATATCCCGTTTTTTATGCTGACCCATTGAGGTGAATGGATCCGCATATGGGTCGCAAAAAAGGCACAGAAACTGAAAAAAATATATGTTAGTGTGCATAAGCCCTTAACCTGATTTCTAATTAGTAAATTATTTTCTAATGCAAATAAACAAATGATATTGTTTTGATATTATAAAACCATAGGCAGGGTATGCATAGTTTATGATGGTGCTGCAGACTGTATTTGCTTAGACGTGAGCCTAGGGTTATACAACGACACAACTAACTGTCCCACTGTAACACTGCAGAAGGTCAGCGGGGTCATGTGACCCCTGACCTAACGTGACTGCAACAAGACCGCTGTAAATAACTCAACCCGGCTGAATTTTTTAATTGCACATAAATTTGCCATCATGGACCACGAAGCAGGTCGTGTGCAACTGCGAACTGCCTGCGCCTAGTCTATATCTATCTATCTATCTATCTATCTATCTATCTTCTATTATCTATTAATCAATCTATCTTATATCTATCTATCCCTCTATTATCTATCTATCTATGATGTATCTATCTATCTATCTATGATCTATCTATGATCTATCTATCGATCTATCTATGTATCTATCTTATATTTATCTGTCTATCTATGATCTATATATCTATATATCTATCTATGATCTATCTATCTATCTATCTCTGATCTATCTATAATCTATCTATCTATCTATCTATCTATCTATCTATCTATCTATCTTATATTTATCTGTCTATCTATCTCTGATCTATCTATCTATCTATGATCTATCTATCTATCTATCTATCTATCTATCTATCTATCTATCTATCTATCTATCTTATATTTATCTGTCTATCTATGATCTATATATCTATATATCTATCTATGATCTATCTATCTATCTGTCTAACTATCTATCTATCTATCTACCTATCTATCGAAAACAAACCTCTCTCCAAACTTCCTGTCTTTATCATAAGTGTTACTTCTCCTTAGTCTGATGTACTCACCATAGATTCCTGCTCTGAGATTTCTTCAATACTGTACCCATAGTAGTCCAAAATTTTCTCCAAATCATTAATACTTCCAACATGACCAACTGATTTCCCAGTGTGACATGCCTGGCAAAGAGGTGCATTGCCCATAACTATTTGACCCTAAGCTATGGACTTGTCAGCAGCGTCAGACATCCATGTCAACCCAGACAGCCAGTGTTCACTACTCTCAGTTTATCCCTTTGCTCACTGGAGTCTCTCTGGGGATTCATCTCCAGCAACTGCGGTCATCACTGAGTGACCATTTCCAATTCGGGCACTGCCTGTCTATTTTTACACCTACTAGGCCAGTTATGCATGTAAATGGAGGAGGCTGCCGTCCAATACACAGCCAGCCTTCTCAGCAGAAGGAGTCCAAGTCTGCCAGTGTGAAATGCCTCTCTGTGCATGTGAGCCCTACTGAATTACTCACTGTGGGCCATGTTTTCATTTTTCCCCTCGCTGTCTTTCTGATTATGTAACAAATGCCACTGATACATTACATTCCTCTAAATCACACAACCACACATGTATTGTATTCTTCTCCATCACACAACTACAAATGTATTGTATACTTCTCAATCACACAGCCACAAATCTGTTACATTCTTCTCAATCACACAGCCACAAATCTGTTACATTCTTCTCAATCACACAACCACAAATGTATTGTATTCTTCTCAATCACACAACCACAAATCTGTTACATTCTTCTCAATCACACAGCCACAAATCTGTTACATTCTTCTCGATCATACAGCCACAAATGTATTGTATTCCTCTCCATCACACAGCCACAAATCTGTTACATTCTTCTCAATCACACAACCACAAATCTGTTACATTCTTCTCAATCACACAACCACAAATGTATTGTATTCTTCTCAATCACACAACCACAAATGTATTGTATTCTTCTCAATCACACAACCACAAATGTATTGTATACTTCTCAATCACACAACCACAAATGTATTGTATACTTCTCAATCACACAACCACAAATGTATTGTATACTTCTCAATCACACAGCCACAAATCTGTTACATTCTTCTCAATCACACAGCCACAAATCTGTTACATTCTTCTCAATCACACAACCACAAATGTATTGTATTCTTCTCAATCACACAACCACAAATGTATTGTATTCTTCTCAATCACACAACCACAAATCTGTTACATTCTTCTCAATCACACAACCACAAATGTATTGTATTCTTCTCAATCACACAGCCACAAATGTATTGTATTCTTCTCAATCACACAGCCACAAATCTGTTACATTCTTCTCAATCACACAACCACAAATGTATTGTATTCTTCTCAATCACACAGCCACAAATCTGTTACATTCTTCTCAATCACACAACCACAAATGTATTGTATTCTTCTCAATCACACAACCACAAATGTATTGTATTCTTCTCAATCACACAGCCACAAATCTGTTACATTCTTCTCAATCACACAACCACAAATGTATTGTATTCTTCTCAATCACACAACCACAAATGTATTGTATACTTCTCAATCACACAACCACAAATGTATTGTATACTTCTCAATCACACAACCACAAATGTATTGTATTCTTCTCCATCACACAGCCACAAATCTGTTACATTCTTCTCAATCACACAGCCACAAATCTGTTACATTCTTCTCAATCACACAGCCACAAATCTGTTACATTCTTCTCAATCACACAGCCACAAATCTGTTACATTCTTCTCAATCACACAGCCACAAATGTATTGTATTCCTCTCCATCACACAGCCACAAATCTGTTACATTCTTCTCAATCACACAACCACAAATGTATTACATTCTTATAAATCACACAGCCACAAATCTATTACATTCTTCTCAATCACACAGCCACAAATCTGTTACATTCCTCTAAATCACACAACCACAATTCTGTTACATTCTTCTCGATCACACAGCCCAGCCTCAAATCTATTACATTCTTCTAAATCACACAGCCACAAATCTGTTACATTCTTCTCAATCACACAGCCACAAATCTGTTACATTCTTCTCAATCACACAGCCACAAATCTGTTACATTCTTCTCAATCACACAGCCACAAATCTGTTACATTCTTCTCGATCATACAGCCACAAATGTATTGTATTCCTTTCCATCACACAGCCACAAATCTGTTACATTCTTCTCAATCATACAACCACAAATTTATTACATTCTTATAAATCACACAGCCACAAATCTGTTACACTCTTCTCAATCACACAGCCACAAATTTATTACATTCTTATAAATCACACAACCACAAATGTATTGTATTCTTCTCAATCACACAGCCACACATTTATTACATTCTTATAAATCACACAGCCACAAATCTGTTACATTCTTCTCAACCACACAGCCACACATTTATTACATTCTTCTAAAATCACACAGCCACAAATCTGTTACATTCTTCTCAATCACACAGCCACAAATTTATTACATTCTTATAAATCACACAGCCACAAATCTATTACATTCTTCTCGATCACACAGCCACAAATCTGTTACATTCCTCTAAATCACACAACCACAATTCTGTTACATTCTTCTCGATCACACAGCCTCAAATCTATTACATTCTTCTAAAATCACACAGCCACAAATCTGCTACATTCTTCTCAATCACACAGCCACAAATCTGTTACATTCTTCTCAATCACACAGCCACAAATCTGTTACATTCTTCTCAATCACACAGCCACAAATCTTTTACATTTTTTAATCCCTTCCCGAACGTCCCAAGTAAGTTTACGTCGGCAATCGGGCTTTTAAAAATGGCACCCGCTTGCGAGCAGGTGCCATAGCTTTAATTTTAAACAGCAGGCACCCGGGACTAATGTATGCGATTGAAAATAACATCCACCACAAACATATCAATGAAAAGGAAAAAAATGAGCTCTCACACAGCTCCGTACACATTAAAATAAAAAAAATTATGGGGGTCAGAATATGGCAATGCAAAGAGAAAATTGTTTTTTTTCAAAGCTTCAAATTTAAAAGTTTAAATAGTAAAAGGTGTAACCCCCCACCCCCCATAAAACAGTGGTGGAACGTGTTTTTTTAATAGTTCTATCCCATATGGAAATTTTTCCTGCTTCCCGCCACATTGAATGCAACCGTAAATGTGCTATTAGGAAGTACATCTTATCCCGCAGAAAACAAGCACATTCGGCTATGTGAATGAAAAAATAAAAAAGTTATGGCTTTGGGAGGGCTGGGAGTAAAAAACAAAAGCAAAAAGCAAACAAAAATCAAAACCGGTCTTGAAAGGGTTCTATTATACAGCCACAAATGTTTTACATACTTCCAATTCACACAACCACAAATCTATTTTATTAAACTATATAAAAATTGCAATGCAGTTTGAAGAGGCATGTAATCTGTACTGAGCAACAATATATAAAGTGAACATGAAATTAAAACCAGAACATAAACTACACTATAAAATCTCTGATTCCCAAAACTGTAAGGGATTGTGGGAGCACAAAGAAGTAAAATCATTTTATGTGCCTGTACAACCTAATAGACTTCACTGAAAAGGCCAGAATGGCGTCTCTAGTCTTTCTAATGAAGCAGATTCATATTTTCGGGTGCCTTGGTTTTGGTATCACTTCAATGGGGCTGAGCGCGATACCAAGCACAGCCGCTACAGAGCAGTGTTTGGTAAGCACGGAGACAGCGGCGGCGCTCACAGGAGTGCCGGTGCCTTCTCTAACAGCTGATCAGCGGGGGTCCTGGGTGTCTTAACTCCACTGATTAGATACTCATGACCTATCCTGAGGATAGGTCATCAGTATCAAGATCTCGGAAAACTCCTTTAATTCACTCCGTATATACTAGCTCCTGTCCAGAGGCTTTACCGTCTTCCTTTTCTGAACTTTAAAAATGGCAGAGAGTCTCACTTAACCTTCTGTCAGATCATCAGGCAGACCAGGGTGGAGTGAGGGGTGGTGACTCAACTACAGTACTACACCTCCCCTGCTATCCCATGGTTGTGGTTGGTCAGGGCTTCCCACATTATACCGATCAATGCACTGCTCCTCTGCTTGCATGTTTATCTAGGCCCATCAAGAAAATAATAGTCATTCCTGTCCTCCACCTACTATTCCAATTAGAGTTACCTTGCAGATAAATCATTCCCTGTGCAGTACAGTCATAGAATGAGATAGAGAGCTTTCATCTCTCTAAGAATACTGCTAAAGAGCAACAATATTTTGTACTCAGGTTTTAATGGGATAGTACTGCCAACATAAAAAAAATATGTAAGAAAATAAAATTTAAGAAAAAAATCTAAAAAAAGGTGTTTTCTATGAATGAATAAAAACATGGCATAAATATTGGTAAATGTGCTGTGTTCACATTGGTATTTTTAGGAAAGTGGATAATATTCAGTAGATCTGTGCCACAATTCAATGGAAACAGAAGAGAGGGGTCACAGCAATACTGCATGTAAACACTTCACCATGACCGTCCCATGTAAATGCACCCCAAAGATATTCAGCTGTCACCAAAGTGCTCATCCACATCAGATCTATGGGCATATGGTCAGCTATGGCCACCTATTAGTGCAAAGAAGCTGCCATACAGCATGACAGATCTAAATCTTGTAGATCTCTATAATTAGGCTTCAAAAAAGGGATATATATATGCCAATGCGTTCTCCTAAAAGGAACGGTGCCGTCCTCGGTTATACAGGATACCACTAAGTGGTGGCAATCTATCGGTACACTTAGGAGGGCAGCGGTTTTATCGCTCACAGTGGAACTCTTTCACCGTACAAGTTAATTTTAGTCTGAGTATTGGAAACAATTGACATATTTGCCAAATGCAATTCTGACATGATGGTGATTACTCAGGTTATTTTGGGAATAATGAATGACCTCTGCATTTTTCCTTCATGCTTCTGTACTTCAGATTAGAGCTGCTGAATTTAATGAAACATTGATTGACATTCGCTCTGCTCAGGTCTTCTGCACTCATCTAAGGCTACTTTCACACATTTGTGTTTTGGTTTTCCGTTTGTGAGATCCGTTCAGGGCTCTCAGAAGCGGTCCAAAACGCATCAGTTTTGCCCTAATGCATTCTGAACGGAAAAGGATCTTCTCAGAATGCATCAGTTTGCCTCAGTTGAGTCACCATTCTGCTCTGAGGGGGACACCAAAACGCTGCCTGCGGCGTTTTGCTGTCCGCCTGACGAAGAGGAGCCAAACTGATCCGTCCTGGCACACAATGTACGTCAATGGGGACGGATCCGTTTTCTCTGACACAATCTGGCACAATAGAAAACGGATCCGTCCCCCATTGACTTTCAGTGGTGTTCAAGACGGATCTGTCATGGTTATAGAAGACATAATACAACCGGATCCGTTGATGACGGATGTATTATTGCAACAAAAGCGTTTTTTGCAGATCCATGGCGGATCCGCAAAAAGCGCTAGTGTGAAAGTAGCCTAAGACAGAGCAGGATGATGCATTGCTATACGGCTAACTTCTATGGAAAACTGATTCAAACTATAGCATTTATAGAGGGACAAATCTGTCACAAATATATCTAATAAATGCATTCTTCACTAGAGGATCTTGAGGGTGCCTTCAAACATGGCAGATTTTGTTGGAGAATATTGCTGAGATTGAACATCCCTTTCATTCACCTGAATCGGGCTTACAGAAATCCATGTGCTTCCCACCAAAACAACCCCATTCATATGAATGGAACTTATGTCAGTCACAGAAATTTTCAGCACCAAAATCTGCTGCTGTGAAGGCACCCCTATTTTCTTCTTATGGTCCAACAAAATTTCTTATATCTCAGTAAAACTGGACTCCTGACGGATATTTATAACACCTATGAAGCTGTCGAAGAAGGGCAGTACATAAAACATAGCTATCGGCTGAAGACTCGTCTCTCCTGAACCCTTTATACACATTTGTCTGGCTTGGTCGAGCATTGTCCTGAATGTGGAGAAGGGAGAAAACTGAAGCCAGACACTTCACAATTTTCCCCCGCAAAGAACTATTCCCTGTTTTCCAATACAAAATATGATAACTTAAATGGTGACATCTCAAAATACACACGAGTAAGGACTAGCAACGCCTAAAACATGTCAACCTAGCGGTGGAGGGAGATGTTGTCCACGTCTGTGAATTGTGACCATTACGAATAAAGTGAAGGCCAAGTTTTTTATCCGAAATGCTGGAACCCTTGTTTTCTCAATATCTCAAAATACAACTTGCCCTGCAAAACACAAGCCCTTATACATCTACAGTATGTGAACGTAAAAGAAAGACGTTATGGTTCTTGGAAGGTGAGGAGAAGAAGGATGCAAACTTAGAAAAGAGAATTGGTCTGAAGGGATTAAGCTTCTGTGTGCACAAGCATCTGTCGCTATGTTTTGCCATTTTTCAGAAAATGTCGAAATATTTTTGGTAATGATCCTTGCGACTTGAATGGAAGTATTCTGCGGTAAATCCCTTCCACTAGCCACATTCCATTAAGATTTCATTCCTTTTGTCAGGCAGAATAGCATACTTTCTGACATTTCAAAATGGAAAGAGATGCAATATTTGGTCAAAGCCCTCACTGAAAAAAGCCTTTCATCCCTGCAGTATTCTGTAGATGGGTACGTGCCTGAATCTACTCTGAAACCCTTTATCTTGGGATGTCCACTGCAGTACTGTATGTAAAATTAGACACATTTACACAACACTGTGCTGCATTTAGAGTATAGAGCAGAACACTTAAACAATATGATGGGCAACCAGGGGCGGACTGGGAAAATAAAACTAAAAGTGGCCCCAAGTCGTAGGCGAGTCCAATTGACAGAAGGCAAGGCAACACAAGTAGGCAGGGCCAACAGAAGCCACAAGTTGGCAGGAACAACTGAAGTAGGCAGGGCCAGCAATACCATAGTGCAGCACAAAATACCGCCCCAGCAAAACCAAATACCACAGTGCAGCATAGAATACTGCCCTATCACCATACTGAGGATGGCGAGAATTCAGGAGAGCACCTGCGGCTGCTGGTCAGGTGCATACGTAGCTGATGCTCCTAGCATTAATTAATCCTGAGAACATCAGATCGTTATGTACCTGGCCAGCAGCCATTGAGGAGGGCTCAGATGGCCTCCTGGGCATCGACCAACTTCGAAATTTCCCTGTAGAGTATATGACCAGTTCGCCTCAGAACTGGTGCATGAACCTCAATGTTCTGAAAAGCTTTAGAGAGCTCTGTAGCTGTAATACAGGCAGTTCTATGAGCTAAGGTGGGCTCAACATACTTTTAAAGTCCCAACACATGGCTTTTAATCCCAATTCTCAGAATCTGAAAAGGCTAGAATGTACCTCCAAGGCCTCTTTCACATGTCTGTGCCAGGTATGACATCCCTGACAAGACAGTTAGTGTTTCATCCTTGAAGATGATCGTGAAGGATCCACTGTTGGTCCGTGTGTTCATATTGTGCCCTCTGTGTGTCACCTGTATGCCATGTTCATTGCCAGGCTGAAAAAGGGACTTCCAGAGTATCTCCTACAAATGGTCAGTGTCCTCCTTGTCAGTGGTTTTATGACCTACAGTCTTCAATGGGTGCTTGACATGCATTACTGACCGAAGTACTGCATATAGCTGATGTTTTTCCAGTGACCCACAGTCAGTAGGAAAACTAAGGACGTGTGAATAAGGGCCCTTTCATACAGTGTTGGGCCAGTGATCTTTATCAGTGATGGTGAGCCAAGAGCAGGTGCGACCCTAAACCCAGAACGGATGCAGATCTTTCCATTATGTTTCTGTAGGCTTCACTCCTGGTTTTGGCTCAAAATAACTGATGAAATACACTGATCAAACAGTGACTGTGTAAAAAGAGGCCTAAACACATTAAATGACAGCACACATATTTTGGGACAGGTTTGTAATACATTCACTTTTTTTGTGACAGATATTATATGTTAACTGAACATATAACAAAGATCTCCTTACTAATAAGGACAACACATGGATGCCAATTCAGTTCTAGAACTGATCTGAATAGAAACCATTTTGCATATGTCAACCATATTATAACATCATTTTCCTACTACGGCGAGCTGGTCCCACACACTGTGACTCTCCGCCCTGTGTGCACCGTATCCTAGCAACTAAAGAATCTAGTGCTCATCTAGAAGCCCCCACATAACAACAGGTAAGCCATGTCTGCCTCACACCCTGCCCACTTCCATCTCTCCTCAGATCCGGATTGATAAATGAAGCTTATCACAATTAGCAGCATCCTTCTTCTACTGAAACATTTAGGCAACCTTGCTCCAACCGCAGCTTTTAAAAAATACCAGTATAGTCACACGTGCCGGTGTTGCTGTGTTTTGTTTTTGCTGTCATTTTGGGTAAATCACAGCATGAAAATGCCACAAAACTAGTCCATGTAATTGCACCCATAAAATCAGTTTATTTTATGCATTTCATATGGGCAGAAGACAAATCTAAAACATAATAAATGATGAGATGCAAGTATGTAATGTAATGCAATCTAAGACTGCACACGTGCAGGTTCTGATCGGGGTTTGTAAGCCAAATCCAGATGTGAATCATAGAGGGAAGGAGAAGGTATTAGCTGCCTACACACGATGAAGCACCGCTAACGGCCAGGCCACACATGTACTTGGGGGGCTGCACCCGTACATGCTATCTTAATCATTTAATACGTGTGTTGAAAAGCATGTACACTGTGCTGGATTGGGGGTCCTGGGGCGCACCAGAGGAAATTATTCTCAAGGAGCAACCCAAGACCCTGGTGGCAAGTGACTGGCTCCAAGGGAAGCCAAATGTTTTTTTTCCCTGGATCTTTGAGGCTTGCTATGTTACCAGAGCCTGAGCCCACTGGTGGATTCTCGGGTACTCTGGTGGGCCAGTCCGACCCTGCATGTTAGTCCATTTTTTGGCACATTTTGATTAATAAATCTCCCCCTGTATTAAAGTCTCACGCTCTGCAAAGTGTCTTCTCTCCTGACAGGACTGATAAATGTAGTAGATGCCCTAACTCAATCATTCAGGATCAAATGGAATAATTAACGTCCTAAGGGCACCATCCTTCTTTAAAACGCAGGTGACAAAACGCTCATTGACCTGGTTACAGGTCAGGAAATGTGGTATTGGTTTGAGATTCAACATCCTGATCTAGCGAGAAGTATTTAGATGTTTTAGACCAGGGGTAGGGAACCTCCGGCTCTCCAGCTGCTGTGAAACTACAATTCCCAACATGCTCCATTCATTTCTATGGGAGTTCAGAGAAGAGCAGAGTAAGTATGCATGCTGGGAGTTGTAGTTTCACAACAGCTGGAGAGCCGGAGGTTCCGTACCCCTGTTTTAGATGCCGGTCTTAATACCCCTTGCGCTGGAGCTTGATGCGCCTAAGCTATGCGCATCCCGTGCTGGTGTGGATTTAGATCATTTTCTACGCCTAAAACTTCCCTGCCTGCGCCATACCCCTTTTTTTTTTAGACCTGGCATAAGCGGGGAAAAGTTGCAGATTTGCCCACAAATCCCCTTTGCGACCAAAGCTGTGACAGATATGCGCCAAAAATTGGCATATATATCTTATAGTAAATGTCCCTCATAAAACCTATTGTAGTATTGAGTGACACTCCCTGTTATAACATACTTACTGTATCTAAACATCATTCACATTATAGCAGATTTAGATTTCTTTTCTTAAAAATGCAGGGAGCAGACTGTACTAGACAGTCACTGTCAATTAAACACTGAATCAGGCCAAAACTACATATACTCATGACATAGAAGAAGGCATTACAGTAGGCACTTTTTGGCAATTACAAAGAACCAGGAGGAGCTTGGGGATATCGTATTCATTCCAATGTCAATCTGCTTGGGGATGGTGGGAGCATACGACTGGGCAGGCCTTCTCTGCGAGGATGAGAAAGGGAACACTGACATCCAGTTCCATCTGGCATTTGGCTGAGGAGATTAGTGGTCCCTGCACTGTGAGCTAATCCCACAGGGAAAGGCACAGTGCAAGAATAAAAGGGAATGACAAATACAAAAAAAGAGCAAAAATGACCTGCAATAATGCAATATACACAAACATTTACACAAGGCAAAGGATGAAAGTGGAAAACTGTAAATAATATAAAATTTTGTCAGATAGGTAAATCTAGTATACAACTAAAACGACATGAAGAATAATATACAATGCTTAAATGTGGGGGCTTTACATGATGTGGACCCCGTGAGAGCCCTAGGCAGGATTCAGTTATACTGCGGTGTGCTTCAACTGTGAATTAAAGCTATCCATCAGTTGCAAGTGTTTCATAGATTGTAGATTGTAAGCTCTTGGGGCAGGACCCTCATTCCTGTGGTTTTAATTGTTGACTTGTTTGTTGCTCTCTAGCGCATGATTCCGATTGTACATAAACCCTCTGATTGTAAAGCGCTGCAGAATAAGTTGGCGATATTATAAAGATTATTATAATTATTAAATGGGCCAAGGTTAACTTTTTTATGTTTTTGGACCTAAAAAATGTGAACTGCATGGTTCTGTTTTGTAAATATGCCCAATTCAGAGATTATAACGGAAGATTATTCATTTTTAGTGCGCTGGTCCCTGGTAGAATGTACCTACACAGGTTTGATAGACATTATTACAATACTGATCTTTTTGTTCTCCTTTTTTGTTGCGGACTCCCTTCTTTTTTCGCTTGTGCGAGATAGGGCAATGTCAAAGCCTGCAGAAAATCCCTTCCTGTTATTTTAGAGGACGAGAAATAGAAAGTAGCCCAAGTAGAGAGTATGAACACATTACAACTAAATAACTCAGCTATACAGTATACAAATATCAATGCCATAATGCCTGAAGAGCGTGACAGTAGGACAAGCATTTACGGAAGACTGTGTTCGGTGCTCGGTAATGGCTAAAAAAAATAATAATAAAATATAATCATTGTATTTAATCTTCTATATAAGTCTTATAATCAAAGACACAATTATACTTCAACTTTCCCCAATATCTCCATAAAACTCTGTGACTCACAAACACAGCAATTACATCTGTGTAAATGGACCCGAAGCCACAAGCCGCAACATGAGCAAAACGTGAAATGTTCTGCAATACTTGATGGGCGGACGGATTAATAAATAAATGGCACTTCTCTTCATTTCGCAGGAACAAAGGAAGAACCTCAGCTGTTCAGACATAATCACTTGATTGGAGCTCAAGGAAGCGGCCCCGGGCACTATAGGGAAAGCTGAAATAACGAAATCCAGTGTCCAGCAGCAGAACAGAGGCATGAACGTGTCACCAGTCGTAAAAAAGGACAACGTGGCTCCTTTGCATGGCGCTGACCTAATTCTCAAATGGTAGTGTTAGTACCCCAACAACCAAACAGATGCAAAGAGTAGTTGGAAAGTCTTTGATAACATAACTGAAAATACTTCCACACAAATTATAAAAGTATAAAGCTAATAAAAAGAAATACAACTATTATTTAGATTAGTGATATATTTGTAAAAAAAAAAATTATATTTCATCAGTGGAATAAACTGATTAAATCAGTGGGCTGCCAAGGGGAATTCAAAATATGGATACTCCCCCACCACCAATGTGATGATGTGGAACAGGAGTCTGTCCCCTTTTCTACTTAAAGGGGCTTTCCAGGATTTATATATTGATGACCTATCCTCAGGATAGGTCATCAATATCTAATTGATGGCACCCCTATTGATCAGATGTTTAAAGGGGCAGTGGTGCTCCAGTGAGCACTGTAGCCTCTTCCTAGGCCAGTTACAGGGGCGTAGCTATAGGGGTGCAGAGGTAGCAGTCGCTACCGGGCCCAGGAGCCTGAGGGGCCCCAAGACACTTGTGCCGAAGACATCAGTATTATAGAAAGTGCATGCAGGTCAAGTTACACCTCTGAGGGAAGGGGGCCCAAGCCGAACTATTGCGCCAGGGCCCATGAGCCTTTAGCTATGCCCCTGGCCTGTTAGGTCATGTTCATCGATCACATTGCCTAGGTGCAGCTGTCCAATTAAAGTGAATGTGCCTGTCCTACAACACCAAACACAGCCACTATACAATGTACAGCACTGTACTTCATTAGTTGTGAGGAGGCTGCAGTCCTCACCGGAGTGCCAGAGCCTCTTCAAACAGCTGACCATCTGGGGTGCTGAGCGTCAGACCCCCATTGATCTGATCTTGATGACCTACCCTGAGCATAGGGCATCCATATAGTCTCAGAAAATCCCTATAAAGGAAATGTTGATGCAAAATTATAAAATTAATATAAAATACAATAAAAGGGTCTAACCATGCACCAAATGTATCTTCCAGCACCAGCCACTGTGATAAATGACTTTTGACCGCTTGTCTAAGTTTATGTTCACACTTTAAGTGTTGGTAGACTTCTAGTTAGGTTTTCTTCACTGGAGGCACAGACCCTGTATCTATTAGCCATGGCGAAAGCTTAGCACCTTGCTAGCCACCCCCCAGATACCTAGAACCCCTAGGCACAGCCCCTCAGTAACAGTGCCAAAGTAAATGATATGCCAAGGTACTGAAGTTATCACCACTATACTTTTCAGTATTTGTCCAGGGCATATGTAGTAGGCATATGACCTTGGTGGGAAATGCTCCAGTATATTCAGTGTATGAAGGCTCTGTTAGACATTGCCCCCATATTGTAGTAGGTGTTAGGGAAAGCAGCACAGATTACATTCTGTAATTAAAATGTGTCCTGACTCACAGCCAAATGTCTGGCAGTGCCCCTCGAAATCCGACAAGACAACATGTAAGGAAATACAAAAAAAGGGTCTGAACATTTGGTAATCTTGCTCTTCAAATTAACATGTTAGAGAGGATTTGGACTATTACAGTCCAAGCTGTTCACCTATCAATTCTGAAATCAGACAGGACCCCTTCAATAATTACACTGTCTGGCTCTGCAAAAACAGTCTGGCCAATCTCAAATGAAACCATGTGCAAGTGCGCAGACATTTTAGGGATGAAATGGGCAGAAGTGATTTCCTACTGAGAATATACTGTCTGATGGGGCAAAGGTTAAAAGATTTTCTTTCCAGGGATTTTGCATTTATTCCACCCATGATCCAGAACTGTTTCCACACTGACATTAACATACACCTGCCATTTATAAAAAAAAAAAAAAGATAGAAATACTAACAATTGTTCTTATTTCCGTTTTTATCTATTTTACAGAATATGTCGAAGAAGTTTAGTTATATCCAAATCTGCTGTCGCCCTAAACATTGGTTTGCATCCCGTACTGTGATTTACAGCAAACTATACATTCCAAATAAAACCCAGATTATATATTACATTGGGATTGACAAAATTAGAATTTCATTCCCGCATTGGCGAAAAAAAAACAACAATTCTTTATTCCACAGGATTGTGCACAGCCTCCGGAAATACCTCCTACATGTTTCAAACCCTAAACGTTTTTCTTTAATCATGGGAGCCATCATCATGATTGAAACGTGTAGGACGCATTTCCGGAGGTTGTGCACAATCCTGTGTTTTTAGTGCTGGAACGGATTTGGAACTTTGTCAATCCAAGTTTGTAAACCCCCACACTCCAGCACAGGACGTGTTATCCAGGACCACCGCAATTGGGGAGTTTATGGAATTATTCAAAAAACAGGGTAATCGAAACTCTCATTTTTTGATATTTAGTTGTTCTCTATATATATTATCACTATAAATGTATAAGTATGATTTACCCCAACTGTTTTCCCTACTGACTTCATTCCGAAAGGATGCAAATGCAAAATGCTATACATGTTACATACATTTTTTGATTAGCATGGAGACATTTTTAATTATTTGCCCACTATCAAACCAAAAACAGTATACTGCAGATATAAACAAAAATCTGCACCGGTAAAACATCATCTGGCAATCCATTATATACCGTAGCTGGCTGATGGCGCTTACAATCACATTTATATTAATAATCCTACATTCGCCTGCAATAATGAGACCATATATTTCCTCTAATCTCTCCAATCTCACCTGATTTCTAAAAGATATACCATATGTTCCACTTTAGACACCTGCAGGCACTACATACTGTATATAGATATATATATATAAGAAGACATTTTGAGCTCCTTATATCTGCTCCTTATTTTCTCTCCCCACATAACATTATGCTATTTTGTAGGTTTTTTGTATGCTTTACCAGCTATTGCTTGTTGGATCATGCAGACCCCTATTATGAAGGCACAGTTTCCCTACAGATCGCTGCCTGGATAATGAATTGCATCCCCTATACATAGAAACCTATGTATAGCATGTTTGCTTCTAATACGCTTTCACCTAAAGCAGCACAAAAGGAAAAAACCGAGGAGCGAAGGATCAATCACACCCCACCCTCCGTCTCCTGTAACCAGGCCACATGATGACAGGCAGCACAGAATTACTCCTGGGAGAGCATGTGTGCCCAAACCGTAATTACAGGAACATGAAAATTTCATTTAGATGGATTCAAGACAAAGCACGGCTGGAGCACTGTACGGAACAAGCAGCACTGGCACCACCTGCAAATAATGTCTTTTCCTATTGGCAGGGATGGATCAGAGGATATGAATTCACAGTGATGTTTGCAGACCACTTTATCCCCTGCTGCAAAATGCCTGACATCTTTAACTAGACGAAGCCTTGGAAGCGCTTTTACCCGACTATACCCTCTCAGGCGCATACCCGGAATTGTATTCCCGATACCTAGCCACACCCGAATTTTATTTTTCTCACATAGTAGCCTGATCCATGAGCCCTGCGGCAGTGCTAGGTACAAAGCCGGGTTTGTTACTGGCTCATTAAGAGATTACTTGCTTCATTTGCTTACTAGGGGTTATCTGTGGGATGACGTTCATGAGCAAACTTAATCTTCCGATTTCATCGATGACATCACAGGCAGGAGATGACATAAGGCTCTGCATGGAAAGATGTCCATCATGTGTGACAATTGCTGGTTGTATTTCTATACATGCGTTAACCAATCTCCACGTATCTGCACACAAACTAGTCCGAGATAGTTCAACACTACGTGGATCTGAATGGGTTAATGAGATAAAACAATATACTGCATGTCACAAATCCAAACATGTCACAACATGCGGTCGACTGTCTGCCCAGTGTAAATGTTCATTAGCTGGTACAGACTGGTGACCAACTGCCGACAGCTGTCTACACAGCGCTGGATCTGGGTCATACAGTATGCCTGGGTTGGCATGGATGACATGACTACGGCTGGCAAATACTGAGCGGCACAGACATGGGGAAGTGTTACATGTATGGAGAGGTAGCATTCACTGACTGTCATGAACCAATAATGGTCATCCATTCTCCAGAATGTATGACATCATTTCCGACTAAGGCTACTTTCACACTCGCGTTTTGGCTTTCAATTTGTGAGATCTGTTCAGGGCTCTCAGAAGCGGTCCAAAACGGATCAGTTTTGTCCTAATGCATTCTGAATGGAAAAGGATCCGCTCAGAATCCATCAGTTTGCCTCCGTTCAGTCTCTATTCCGCTCTGGAGGCGGACACCAAAACCCTGCCTGCAGCGTTTTGCTGCCCGCCTGACGAAGCGGAGCCAAACGAATCTGTCCTGGTACACAATGTAAGTCAATGGGGACGAATCCGTTTTCTCTGACACAATCTGGCACAATCGAAAATGGATCCGTCCTCCATTGACTTTCAATGGTGTTCAAGACAGATCCGTCATGGCTATAGAAGACATAATACAACCGGATCCGTTTATGACGGATGCATGTGGTTGTATTATTGTAACGGAAGCGTTTTTGCAGATCCATGACGGATCTGCAAAAAACGCTAACTAGATAGTATTTGTAAGTCACAGATAAGCCATTATTTTAACACATCCACTGTGATTAATACAGTATTGTGTACCCATGGTCTGATGGCACAATCAACGCAGAAAGTAATGCCACCAAATAATACATATTAAGGGTTAAATATACACATGCCTCCTCCATGGATGACTGGCTACAGTATATAGTCATAAATCAAGATGACAAAGGCAGACAGATCCAGAGATATATCCAGATTAATCAAAATCAAGATATAATTTCTGTTACGTATAGTGAATGTAAACTCTATACTGCTATACTGCCAATGAACCAGAGTATGTAAAAGCTTGGTGATATTTATGGTCCATGGTGACATTTAGGACTATCTAATTGCTAATCCTAAAGTAACTTTTTATTCATATTATCATACATGTGCTATGTCATACAAACTGAAGTAAATTACTACAGCATTTAGTCCTAGTCGGAAGTCGGAAGGCCTCTACTGAGTATTCTGACTTCTGATTTCAGAAGATGGAAAGAAGATGGGTTGAAATATGGAGGTCCCAGAACAGGGATTTTTCCCCCAAGGCCCCTATGAGAAAGAGCGAGAAGGAGCATACTAGTTTTAGCAGACCTGACCTGTCCATGGATTACATGGTCAGCCATTCTTTGAATGACCACTATGTAGATGCTTACTCCCCCCGTGATAACAGCTAATATCCAATAGCTTGTTAGGCCAAATGACCC
Source organism: Bufotes viridis (assembly GCA_033119425.1). Classification (NCBI taxonomy): domain Eukaryota; kingdom Metazoa; phylum Chordata; class Amphibia; order Anura; family Bufonidae; genus Bufotes; species Bufotes viridis. The sequence goes on from CM065589.1 coordinate 436,568,676, forward strand.
CCAGGCAGATATCTATCTAAAAAGACATTATCTTCATGAAACAACCCCTTGAAGGGTATATATGACTGCATTTGGGAACAGATTTACTATGAGGCAGACAGGTTAGACATGTAGACACAGAGTCTTTAAATTCACCACAGTTATATCAATAGCTCAGGTTGTATTGTAAATCTGGCGCATCTCTAGATTGCCTGTCTAATTTAAAATGGCTGCCAGCAAGCAGTCCTAGAATGTGAACAGGACTGGTTTCCTTCACCAGCAGTGCTGACTAGGGGGAGAGGGGCTGAGGCCTCATTTCACTATGTTCTGGCACTTACATATAGTACACATTACCGAGGTTTCCTGTCAGGCTGCTCAGCCTCAATGGCATATCATAGGCAGGATCACATAATTACCATCTATTGTATAGCAGTGTGGTGAGGCCCTGTCCCTCAGCCTCCTAGGCAGCACTGCTGGAGGAAAGATCCAGTCCTACTTGTAAGACAGGTTGCTGGTGGCCATTTCAAATAATTCCTGGGGAACTCCATTAAGACGACTTTCAGATTTCTTACAATAGAAATTTTGACGCAAAAAGTTAGATCTTGAGCTACGCCCATTTCCCACAGAAACTCACCTGTTGGCAAGCAAGTCTACGCCACATCTCTTGGCAAACATGTGAAAACATGTCCTTAACACCACAGTAAATCTAGGCTATTGTATTACAAAAAATGCTGTAAAAAAGTATTTTGGCATGTAGAGATGCTGTCTACATGTTAGAAGCACCTCTAGATGTCTCCAAAGCAGAAATATCATTACAAAACCTACACCTTATGAGCGTCAAACTAAACTACAACAATTCTGATTCATCATATTATCTTTACACTCAGTTCACACTTTCGCGTAAAACGCCGCTTTTGAACGCACATAAAAACGCACAACAGTAAAGGAACTATGCATTCCAATGAGGGTGGTTCACACTTGCGCGTTTTTATGCGCGTTCATAGGCGCCTATAAACGTCCGACGCATAAGCAAGTATGTTCGCGTTAATTCGGGCTTTTTTCGAGCGTTTGGTGCTAATAGACTTCAATGGGAAACGCGATAGGCGTGTTGTTCGGGCGTTTGTGCAGCGTAAAATGCGCCTATGGACGCGAGTTTTTCAAAATTCACACCTCAGATTGGCCAAACTATATAGGGAGGGCTGTTTGGTCATTGGCCAACTATGCAGTCAATCACATAAACGCGCGTCAAACGCGCCTACACTATTTAGCAAAACGCTTGAAAAAACGCGCCTACACGCCAGTCTTGAACGCACCAAAAACGCTAGGCTTCAAAACGCTCAGGTCTGAACCCAGTGTTACTGGTGGTGACTTTCCTGGAGAGTCCTGTTACACATAGGACCCTACTCCTTTGTGAGTTAATGACAGTACAGCGGTCTCTCAATATGTATTTGTTTCCGAGACAACCATTGTATGTTGACACCATTGTAACTCAAGTCCATAACCCTATGGAAAATTCATAACGGGTCAAAAATGTCCAAGATGTCATCCCAAGATGAAGAAAATGAAGATTTAAGAGAAATAATCAGATAATTAAGACAGATAACTGGAAGCTGTACAGATGCTGGAAGCTGTAAATCACTAACTATGAAGAGGACAAGGTCTTCTCCACGGTCATGTATGGCACACAATGTACCAGAAAAATAAAATGGAGCCACCTCTACCTCACCTCCAAAGGAGCAGCTCATCCTGGGACAGACAGAGGACAGTACAAAACATGACGTGATGCACTATACTGTAAAAAGGAGCTACTGGACATCAATACAGGTGTTTCACCAGAGAAATGGCCATGTCGATGGTTGTATCTGAGTCTGAGGCATTGTATGTTGAGTCTAGTTTCAACTACAACAAAGGCCTGGGAAACACCATGGTAAGTTAAAAATATTGTATCCTGAGGCCACTGTATCTGGAGGGACCACTGTAAAGATCTGTAAGAATAGAGGCCATAAAGAAAAACGTGTGGGCAAAGTGAAATGACTATTGTATATGTATGTATGGGACAAGGGCAAACTGACCACCTATGACTCCCAGCATGCTCCATTCATTTTGCTGGAGTTCTGAGAACAGACAGGCAAGTCTACATATTGGGAGTTATAGTTTTACCACGGCTGGAGTGCTGGAGGCTAGCTATCACAGATCTAGGCAGCCACTTTACAAGTGCATCTTACAAGGAATGTATCACCTATATTTATCTTCTTAAAGGGGTTCTACACTTTTTCTTATTGATGATCTAGCCTTTGGATATCATCAGCATCTGAAAGGGGTCTGACCCCCCACTGATCAGCTGTTTTGGAAGGCAGCGCCACTGGCAGTAGCACGCGGCCTTCTTGCTGTTTACTGCAGGCCATATTCTTTTTTTCTAATATGTATTTTTTGTATTGTATTTCCTGAACATAATTATGGAGGCAGCCATATTGCCTGAACTGATGGGGAGAGTTTTCTAGGTATGTTCTATGACTTGCGCAATGGTCATTGTGCAGGGAAGAACACGCTGTGATATTACCAATTGTGAATGGTGAATCCTGTTACTATACATATCTAAATATATATATATATATATATATATACATATATACACATTTATAGGTGATATGTGTCATTGTAATCCTGCATGTGACAATAATGAGATGACTGCTGAGAAGACTTAGCGGCCAGTGCGAAACCTGTAGGGCATTTTATGATTTTTTGGAAAATAAATAGCGATGACACATTCCCTTTAAAAGACAGCATGAAAAGTTAGCACATAAAACAATAAAATACGTCTCCACATTTGTTTCTTTTTTACACATTTGCTTTGTTGTATCAACAAAGTGCCGTGGATTCAGCTTACATCAAACTCCATAAGAAGGACGTCCTTGCATTCGTTGAATTAGCAGACAGCTTTATAAATAAAATGACACATCCAGGACACAGGGATTTCATATGTGAAATATGAATTTTCGATGAGTCTGCAAAGTAATGTATCTATTTGTCCCATAACGTGGCCCTGTAGATCGATTAGCAGTGAACTAAGGGTCAATAGACGGGCTACTATCTGCTCAGTAACTCTGCCAACATCACTCTTCCCTCTGCCAATAACTATTCCCTTAGAGCAGGGATGTGCAAACTGCGGCTCTCCAGCTGTTGCAAAACTACAACTCCCAGCATGCCCAGACTGCCTACACTGTACAGCTATCAACCTACAGCAGGGCATGGTGGGAGTTGTAGTTTTACAACAGCTGGAGAGCTGCAGTTTGCCCATCCGTGATCTAGAGCATGAAATCCTGGAGAATGAATGGACCAGTCAGTACAAGTGTGACATAGCAGGCATCATTCCTCAAGGCAAGTAAACCTACCTTGGCCTACTGTATTACAAAAAGAACCTTAAAGAGAGTCTGTCATCAGAAGACGACCTATCATTTAAATCATATTTTTATGCAACATATTTTGAAAGAATTTCTATTTTTCATTTTCCATGCCAATATCTATTTAAAAATAAATAAAAATCCTGCGGTTTTCGCACTGGCCACTAAGCATATTAATAAGTGCCACTTCTTGGTCTGTACAGATCACTTAACTGCTTATCATTAAAGACAGGATTAGAATGACAGATATCACCTATACATTATAGATAACACAGGATCCAGCATTCACAATAGGTAATATCACAGCTTATCTATTCCCTCCTGACCTGCAAAAAGGTCACAGATCATGCATTCTCCCATAGAAGTCAGTGAGGTCCCTCCTGTCCATTGTGGCTATGGCCCATGTCACCGCTGTAAAGCATATTTCTAAATGCTGTTAAGAACAGCTCAGGCAAGATGGCCGCCCCCATAATCATGTTCAAGAAATAGAATTAAAAAAATGACTATTAGAAAATAAAAACTAAGAGAAGGGATATATGTCACTATCTGGCTTAAACTGACAGAAAGACAGTTTTGGTGACACATTCCCTTAAGGGTGCATGCACACTACTGTATGTATGTCTGCAAAATGCGAATCCACAAAAAATATGGATGACGTCTGTGTTGCATCCGTTTTTTGGTGTGGATCCATTGGACAAGAATAGGACATGTTCTATCTCTTTGGAGGGACTACGGAACAGACATACGGATGCAGACAGCACACGTCCGCATTATTTGCGGACCCATTAAAATGAATAGGTCCGCATCAGATCCGTAAAAAAATGCAGATTGGATGCGGACCAAAAATACAGCCGTGTGCATGGGGCCTTGAAGGAGTATTCCACATAAATGTATCCTCTGACAAGTCGGTAGACAGAATCTTAGGTCTATGACAGGGGTCAGCAACCTTCGGCACTCCAGATGTTGTGAAACTACAATTCCCAGCAATGCTCCACTTCATTTCTATGTGAGTTCTCAGAAGAGCAGAGCAAGTATGCATGCTGGGAGTTGTAGTTTCACAACCGCTGGAGTGCCGGAGGTTGCCTACCCCTGGTCTATGATCTACCAACTCCAAAAACAAATGGGCAATGCAAAGTTACACTGCGGATCTGCAAAGAGAGTCCGAAATTTGCATTAGAATCTCTGCCATTGGAACAATCCTCCATAATACTTAAAAAAGAGGCTCACTGAAAGAAAGCGTTAGACATTTTTTAGCAACACCGTGTTCATTTACAGGCTCTACTTGGGTAGCCTGGCCCTATTATTTTGGAAATTGATGGAAGTCTGAGCTTATTGATGCCCCCCCATCCCAATAATGTTTTCACATGTAAATCCCATGTAATAATGCATGTGCTGCATAGTATGAGGAGATACCATTTTCTTGAGAAGTCATATCATAGCGGTAGGAAAGCAGAAAGGATTTGCTTTATTTGTGAAATGCTGCATTTCTGTGGTAGGTCGGCATTGCCCCCAACTCGACAGGCTGCATTGCACAGGGTCCATATTCTATGTATTAACCCTAGCAGACACTGTAATAACCTGTATTGCAGAGAAGGCAGCATCAATAATTGACTGCTGGTGCACCGTCGGTGTAGAACAAGGCTAGCAGATGTAAAACCACAGCTCAACCATTTTCCATCAGATTATTTCATAGGTGACACCTCTGGGAATCTGATCATGTTACAGGTTCCCGTCATTTCCATAGTCCTTTGCTTGCACTACTAGACGCTCCTAGCAAAGCATACTAACAAGCTGAACCTTGCCTCCATGCTATGCTATAACAATAATAAAAATCCATGTTGTGCAGATCCAAAGCCACACCTGGATGCGCATTCCATGCATCGATACGTGGTGTGTCCCTACAGCTGATCCGCACTAGCATGGTGCCCAGCTGATGAGATCAAACATGAGAAGGTGGGGTCTGCCCAGAGGATGCACTGATGCAGGGAAACTCTGCATCTCGGTAAGGGAGGTGCAACGGCTACATTCACATTCAGCAACAGATTGACATAGGACATGAATATTAAACTGGACATGGCCCTGGGTAGCTTAATTACAGGCGACTGCAGATATGCCATATCCTAGAGACAGACTACTATAGGAGAGAGGAGGAGGACACAGGCACTGGTGGAGAATCATGAGCACATTGGGGACTGAACACAGTACAGTCTTCATACCTTACGTTTTCGATCTAGGCGATCCCTGGGGATCTTGCGTCTTCTCCTCTCTTTTTCCCTCTCTTTCTCTTCAATGGGAGGCAGTTCCAGGTCTCGTATTTTTTTAATAGATGCAGCAGCATGAGCCATTTTGACGAGGCAAGAACCGGCTTCAAGGACTCAGGAATTAGGAATAAAAATCCAGTGCTTTTCTTTTCTTCTTTTTTTTTTTTGGCTGTCAGCCAGAACTTTCCACTGTAATCCTCCAATCCACAGATAAATCACAGCTTGTGTCCATATGCAGCAGGGCCCATCAGACCAGAGAGCATTTCAGTGAAACAGTTACACCTGACACCTAAGCAGGTGTCAATGACAAAGGCGGGGAGGAAAAAATGTGAGGATCTGCTCCTTTCACATTGGCATGGTCCACGATATTCACTGACTGTACAGAAATGGGAGCTTCAGACCAGCTGATAGTCCATCCTTTAACCCCTCGCCAAACCAAAAAGGTCTGCTGGGACCCTTCAATACAGCCTGCGTCTTCTGACTACAGCCAGGAAGAGGCCACCTCCAAGAAGTCAGCAGGGGAGGAGGATCTCCTTTAAATTCCACAAGCACCTCATAGCAGAGTAGGAATAAAAATGGTGCAGTCTGACTTAATGACTTGATGCTGCCGCTGCTAGGACTGCCTCGGATTGAGCACATGACATGTTTCCTTCCCTCTGTCCTTATGCTTCTGGTTTCTGTTTAATTACATTATGGCAGCTTGGAGCTGAAGCCGCGGCGGCTGTGCCTGGTCCACCTGCTTGTGACCTATCACTATTCAAATACAAGGGGAAACTAGCAATAGCAGCTCTCTGAATATTCATACGGCTTACACCGAACGTGAGTCTGCATGCAGCGAGCACAGACTGGAAATGCCTGCTGGAAATATACATTCTGCAATCCACCAGAGGATCACCTGCTATAATCCCGACAACAAGCTGATACATGATGGAAGACTTTAACACATTATGGTTTAACGTAAAATCTGTCACTAGAACCGACGTAACTAACGTAGGCCATCAATAAAAGGTACAAATACAGTATATTTACCAATAAACACCCCCAACCCCAGAATGACTGACCGGACAGATTTTCTCGGAAAAGCGCCTGTCACCTCTGCTGACATATCTGTTTTAGTAAATACTTGCATTCCCCATGTAATAATAAGTCTGGAGCATCTATTCTTATGACTCTATGTTGTGCCAAATAAAAAATAAAATAAAGAAATCATGTAACAAAAAGCCACATCACAGCTTCTAGCAAGTCCCCAGTGATCACAACCTCACCGTCATGGACTGTGCTATTAAAAAATGTGAAATACAGACTATTTTTTCCTAGAACACAAAATAAATAAATAAAAAGAATACACTAAAAACAAAATAAAAAGATCATAAACATAAAGCCCCATACACAGTATCAAAGGAAAAAGGTGAAAAATTATTTACCGTATTTTTCGCCCCATAAGATGCACTTTTTCCCCAAAAATGGGGGAAAATGCCCCTGCGTCTTATGGGGCGAATGCTGAGCATCGCAGACTGCGATGTATGAGCGGGGAGGGACTGGGAGGAAGAGCTGGGATGGCACTGTTATAGGGTGGGGGATCTGTGGATGACACATATATAATAGTGCCATCCACAGATCCCCCACAACAGTGCCATCCACAGATCCCCCAAAACAGTGCCATCCACAGACCCCCCACAACAGTGCCATCCACAGATCCCCCATAACAGTGCCATCCACAGATCCCCCATAACAATTCCATTCACAAAACCCCCATAACAATGCCATCCACAGATCTCCCATAACAGTGCCATCCACAGATCCCCCATAACAGTGCCATCCACAGATCCCCATAACAATGCCATCCACAGATCCCCATAACAATGCCATCCACAGATCCCCCATAACAGTGCCATCCACAGATCCCCCATAACAGTGCCATCCACAGATCCCCATAACAGTGTGTCATCCACAGATCCCCCATAACAATGCCATCCACAGATCCCCATAACAATGCCATCCACAGATCCCCCATAACAGTGCCATCCACAGATCCCCCATAACAGTGCCATCCACAGATTCCCCATAACAGTGCCATCCACAGATCCCCATAACAGTGTGTCATCCACAGATCCCCCATAACAGTGTGCCATCCACAGATCCCCAATAACAGTGTGTCATCCACAGATCCCCCATAACAGTGCCATCCCCAGATCCTTCATAACAGTGCCATCCCCAGATCCCCCATAACAGTGCCATCCCCAGATCCCCCATAACAGTGCCATCCCTAGATCCCCCATAACAGTGCTTCATCCACAGATCCCCCATAACAGTGTCCTCCACAGATTCTCCATAACAGTGACATCCACAGATCCCTAGTAATAGTGTCATGCACAGACACCATTAGTTTCAAACCCACCAAAAGCACACCTTTTGGTTAAAAAAAAAAAAATTCTTATTTTCCTCCCCAAAAACCTAGTTGCGTCTTATAGGGCGAAAAATACGGTACATGACAAACAGGGGGAAAAAGTTATGGTTTTCAAAAACCCATGTACTATGAAGGGGGTAAATGGGGGTAATAGTCTTAAACTGGTTTCAATATAAAATTTACATCTGTCGTTGAGTCTAGTCAAAAATGGCAGTACGGGGTACACAGCTTTACAGGACTGTTCTAACGTGGCCATCTAACCATGTATGATTGACTTTCTATTAGATTTAGAGGGGTATTCCCATCTGGAAATTTATGGCATATCCAGAATAACTGGGCCCACCTCGCACCTACCTCTCTATTCATTTCTATGGGGACTCTGAAAACAGCTAGGGGCTGTTCACATCTCGTTTTTGCTGTACGTCAAGCAGATACGTTTTGACATACAATAAAAAAAAAGTATCAAAATGGAAGTAATTTTGTGGTCATCTATTCATTTTCTTTATGTATACATTTGATGGATGTGCATACATTTCAATACATTTGTGTCTGTTTTTTTCACAAAAAAACTAATATATATTTTTGTGAAACCTTTCATTTTTTAAATAAAGATTTGAAGGCATTAGCGTTTAATGGATGAAAACGTATTGTCTTACTTTTCCATCCGTCTACGATTCACTGCAATATAAAAAATGTATACCCTTCTATTCTTTTTTTTTGCAGGACAGAAAAACGTGTTAGGCTGTACTATTCTATCCTGTAAAAAAAAATAAATACAGAAATATAAACAATGACAAACGGAGTCAGAAGTATGCATGTTTGCCCAATTATATTCTATGGATACGTCAAACCATTGATTTCTATACTGTTATTTGTTTACAACTGTATCCGCTTGACATACAGCAAAAACGAGATATGGACAGCCTCTGTGAGCGTGATCAGTTATCTCTCCATTAGAGATGAGCAAATCGAAGTTGACAAAGTGGAATTCGATCCAAATTTCAGGAAAAATTCGATTTGCACCGAATTCGAGTTTCCACACGATTCGTGGTAACTAAACGCATTTTTTCCTAAAATGGCGGCTGCACGTGTGAGGACATGGAGCAAGGAACTCTGGGAAGGCAGGATCACCCATAATGCCATGCATGCAGCCAATCAGCAGCCAGCCAGCCCTGTGATGTCATAGCCCATAAATAGCCTAAGCCATCTTGGATTCTGACATTTTCCAGTGTAATCAGTGCAGGGAGAGACATCAGCAGGCGCTAGGGACAGTGCTAGAAAAAACTTAATTGTGCTAAAAAAAAAGATTTACAAGTTCAGGGAAAGATTATTCAAGGTGTAGGGAAAGGATAGGGAGGAATCATTCCACAGCATTTATGTTGAACAGGGTTCAGTAGGGGAGGTTACAGCCTATTACACCTTGATGCACTGACTGGGCACCCAAATTGCCATTATACAGCTCTGTAATTCCAGCAAACCGTTCTTGTTATTGTGGTGCACGTGCTGTTTGATACAGCCATTAACAGGAAACAATATTACAAGGAAATATTTCTACGTCTTATTTGCCCTTGTGCGGTGCAGTTATATGTTCTAAAGGATTTTTTTGGCTTGTATTAGTGGGAAAAAAGGGCTTGTGTGGTTAGTGTGAGAATTACAGCCCTTTCTGTCGTGTATTAGTGGCAAAATAAATATATATTTGCCGTTCAGCGGTGCAGTTATATGTTCTAAAGCCCTTTTTGTCGTGTATTAGTGGCAAAAGTAAAATATATTTGCCGTTCAGCGGTGCAGTTATATGTTCTAAGGTGTTTTGTGGCATGTATAAGTGGAAAAAAGAAAAATATATTTGCCATTCAGCGGTGCAGTTGCATATTCTAAAGCCTTTTGTGTCCTGTATAAGTGGAAAAAAATAAGGGCCTATTTGCCGTTCATCAGTGCAGTTATATGTTCTAAAGCCCTTTTTGTCATGCATTAGTGGCAAAAGAAAAATATATTTGCCGTTCAGCGGTGCGGTTATATGTTCTAAAGCCCTTTTTGGTGTGTAATAGTGGCAAAATAAAAATATATTTGCCGTTCAGCGGTGCAGTTATATGTTGTAAAGCTCTTTTTGGCGTGTATTTAAGTTGAAAAAAGAAAAATATATTTGCCATTCAACGGTGCAGTTATTTATTCTAAAGCCTTCTGTGGTGTGTATAAGTGGAAAAAAGAAAAATATATTTGCCATTCAGCGGTGCAGTTATATGTTCTAAAGCCCTTTTTGTTGTGTAATAGTGGCAAAATAAAAATATATTTGCCGTTCAGCGGTGCAGTTATATGTTGTAAAGCCTTTTGTGGCGTGTATAAGTGGAAAAAAGAAAAAAATATTTGCCGTTCAGCTGTGCAGTTATATATATTCTAAAGCTTTTGTGGCGTGTATAAGTGGAGAAAAGAAAAATATATTTGCCGGTCAACGGTGCAGTTATATGTTCTAAAGCCCTTTTTGGCATGTATTAGTGGCAAAAATATATACTGTATATATATATTTGCCGTTTAGTGGATATGTTCTTATTCCCTTTTTGGCATGTATTAGTGGGGAAAAAGAAAAAGGGCTCATTAGCCATTGTGTGTTGAAGTGAGAAAATCACAGCCCTTTTTGGTGTGCATTAGTGGCAAAAAAAAATATTTGCCATTCAGCGGTGAAGTTCTATTGTACTACAGCCATTTACAGGATGTATTAATAGGATAGATACGTATGTCCTATTAGCCGTTCTGCTGTGAATTGTGATTGTTATATTTATTTTTTGGGGGTGTATTAATAGGAAAAAGAATAAGGGAAAATTGATGGGTGCTAGTAGAGTTTCTTCAGTATGAACTGAATTACGTTGATTAGCTATTCATTGGTGAAAATTGTTTGTGGTACAGCCTTTTTTGGGAAAATTGGTCAGTTGCTCTAACTATGGTCAAGGACAATATATGTCCTTTACGGCCCACTGGGTAAATGTGGTTCCTGCCCAGCCACACCAGTCTGGGTTGGCAGGGCCACTTCCGCCTTTACGTTCTCACGCCGTTGGTCCTGCAACAATGTCTGCCTCTGCCTCCTCATCCTCCAACGTGTCTTCAACCTTCACTGCAGGAACAATTCACAGTGCCCCTCCAGCATACCACATGTGCAGGGCACGGCGGTGTCACACTGTTCCGCACCTCGTTTGCCTGGGCAGGTCTGGTCATGGCCCTCTGCGCTCGCGTTCCGCCGCCATGATGGCTGCTGTGGCGGGGGGTAGAAGCAGTTCCAGCTCCTTCAGAAGCAACTTGAGCGTAAAGTCGCTGATAAGCAGCTTTCTTAACCTGCCTGGTGAAGAAACTACTCACCAGCAGCTAGACCTGGAGCAGGACCTGAACCAGCAGATGGCCCTGCCACCCCACATTGAAGATCCGCTAAACTATTGGGCAGCCAAACTGGATTTGTGGCTGTAACCAGCAGAGTTTGCCCTGAAAAAGTTGTCCTGCCCAGCCAGTAGTGTGGCATCAGAGAGGGTGTTTAGTGTGGCAGGGGCCATAGTTACCCCAAGAAGAACTCGCCTGTCCACCCAAAATGTGGAGAGGCTGACTTTTGTCAAGATGAATCAGGCGTGGATCAGCCAGGATTTCCACCCACCAATGCCTGATGCATCAGACTAGATCATCCATGGTGCCACACCAACACTTTGACAAAAGAGACCGTTTTCTTCTGGCTACCTGCCTCAGCTACTATTCTGATGCTGCCAGCCGCCTGATGCCACACATCTGATGCCAAGTGCTCCTTCTTTCACCCACCATCTTCAACTGGTACTCATATTGACCCCCACCTATCCACTCTGTCACCGGGTCACTCTGTGGTCTCCTGATGCTGCTGCCACCTCCTCACTATGTCACCTTGCCACTTTGTGGTAAAATGCTGTAAAATGATGACGGTGGAAAAGGAGTGCGCTTCTTCTTGGCGCTAACATCGACCTGTAAGGCTGAGTTCATACTTGAGTTATTTGATCAGTTTTGGCCCTGTGACTGCCCAAATAAGTGAAGTGTGCAGTAATTCTAATAGCGACGCCTGTCATCTGCATGTCATACGGACTCACAGTATTATTTCACTAACACAGCAGACTCCCTATGCGTGTTACTGCAAGGCACAGGGTTCTACACCACTATAAAGGCTCTCTGAAGCAAGTAAATAGCAGTTTTTAACACGATTCGCTGCAAATAAATTGGTATCGAACCAAATTTTTTCTAAAAATTCGGCAAACTGACCGAATCGAATTTGTGAAAAATTTGCTCATCTCTACTCTCCATATTTGTACATCACTGGTTTATCATTAACTCTATGATGCATACAACTTATTTTTATACATCCTCTTTTTTAGGTTTTCAGTTACTAAGAAGTTACTACCTAAGTGTTAACTAATAAAGCGGCAACTTCATTTGTTAAATATTTTTGTTAACTTTAAGTTCTGGGTGGAAATGCTCTTTAAAATATTTTTGGGATACAGTTGCTACAATGTGACAAAGATGGTTAAATTGAGTTAAAAGTTTTTTTTTGCTTTTCATAACATCCTTTAAAATAATTATTTATGAAGATAGCTGTCATTTTGTAATGTATTTATTTTACCTTTATTGCTTCTGGGCTGTGGTCACATGATCCTGTCCATGCAGCTCTTGTGATGCTATGTCTATGTAATAAGCTTGGTGGGAGGAGCTATAAACAAGTTGGGTGTTATTAGGGGCTGAAGCAGAGAAAGGAGAAATGCATCATGGGTTTGGTTGGATGCAACAACAGGAAGTGCTACAGAGACAATGTAGAGAAACCAGAATGATTTGTTTACATGGTGAAAATGGTCGGGAGACTCCAAATTGAAAAAACAAAAATGTGGAAGATGTACATGATGTAAGTAACTTGATAAGTGTATCTGTTAAAAACCATAGTAATCACGGAAAACCCCTTTAAGGTGTCAAACAATGTAAGCACTTATGAGAATGTTCACATTTATGCTTTTACTAGCAGAAGGACCCGGCTTTGCATGGGTATATTTTATCTATTTCGTTTCATGTTTCCGTGTGTCGTAAAAAGATATCAACAGTATCCCCCATAACAGTGACCTCTATAGTACCTGCCCCACTGTCTGCTGAGCTGTGTATCTAATCCTGTCCTGGGTGATACTATCTGCTGAGAGGTGTATATAATCCTATCCTGTGTGATACTGTCTGCTGATCTGTGTATCTAATCCTATCCTGTGTGATACTGTCTGCTGATCTGTGTATCTAATCCTATCCTGTGTGATACCGTCTGCTGAGCTCTGTATCTAATCTTATGTTGTGTGATACTGTCTGCTAAACTGTGTATCTAATCTTATCCTGTGTGATACTGTCTGCGGAGCTGTGTATCTAATATTCTATCCTGTGTGATACTGTCTTCTGAGCTGTGTATCTAATACTATGTTGTGTGATACTGTCTGCTGAGCTGTGTATCTAATCCTATCTTGTGTGATACTGGCTGCTAAGCTGTGTATCTAATCCTATCGTGTGATACTATCTGATGAGCTGTTTTTCTAATCCTTACTGAGCTGTGTATCTAATCCTATCCTGTGTAAAGCCTCATTCACACGTCAGTGTCAGTTTTGGTTCAGTGGTAACACAGACCCATGTTTAATCCGTGTTTCCTCCCGTGACAAATCTGTGTTGGGTCTGTTTTTTGCTGTCCGTGTGCCATCCATGTTTCACTGACACTGAGCAGCTGGAAAATAATTTTCAAAGCATCTCTTCTTAATGATCCGCGAAACACTGATGCAACACGGATAGCCTCCGTGGTTTTCACGGACTCATTGACTATAATGGGCGTGAGGGATCTGGGAACACGGACCAAGATAGGACATGCATCCATGCTGAAAACACAGACCAACAGACTGTGCTAAAACACTGATGTCTGCATACACACATTCAAATGAATGGGGACATGTGCTGTCCGCGGAGAACACGTACAGTACACGTACGTGAAACACTGACGTGTAAATGAGGCATTATACTGTCTGCTGATCTGTGTATCTAATCCTATCCTGTGTGATACTGTCTGTTGAGCTGTGTATCTAATCCAATACTGTGCGCTACTGGCTGCTGAGCTGTGTATCTAATCCTGACTCGTCATATGACTGAATAGTTAAGGATCTGCGGACTGCTAAAACCTGTGATCAGTTGTTATGGCAACCTGGAGTAGTACCTGCGAGCTTCTATTGACTGATAAGGGACATGTGACCGTGTGGATGGCAGTTTGAATATGAATAGAAAGCCTTGCAGGCTTCTATTGACTAATGCAGGTCATTTTTTGGGAACATCTCAGGAACGGTACAGTACGTCCTAGAGCGCTAAAACCCGGTCTAAAACCTTCCCGGACAACTGATGTACCCATATGCCAAACTTGGTGAAGATCGGTCCAGTCGTTTGGTCGCGCATAAAGAACGTCTAGACAGAAACTCATTTTTTTTATATATAAGAAATAAGAAATAACAACAATGTGAATGGTGGTGGCATAAATAACATGTAAAACTATCAACTGTCTATGATTGTAGATATAGTATATGTTCTACACACTGTCTCATAAAATGACACACTGGGTTAATAAATTTAATTGGCTAATGGTACTGGTACAAGATTTCTGTACTCAAATGATGTCGTGTCACTTCACTCAAGAAGTGAAGAGCTTATTATATAATCAAGAAGAGACGGAGAATGCCCTGAGCACCCAGTCCTCAACTATTGGCATTAGAGCATTGTTGTGGTGGCACAATTGTCTAACACAATCAACCAAGTCTTAAACAATGTCAGTGAAGCAGAACAGACCCAGGGATCGGAGAATCCTGCAAAGTAGGTGCTAGAGAAGCTCACAGTAGGATAGTGTTTTCCAACCAGGGTTCCATGGGATCCCCTAAAATACAGTTAGGAAAGCTTTACACGTGCCAATCTTAATCTCACCCCTCTTGCTTTAGATGCATTGCAATTATTAAGAGACACATGTGTAATCAGTTTTACACTGGTTTTAAAGTAGGAGAAGCACAGTGGCTTAGTAGTTGGCTTGCAGCAGTGGGGTCCCGTATTCACAAGATCTGCATGGAGATTGTACGTTTTCCCATAAAGACAGGGAATTCTGATTGTGAGCTGGGAATAGTAAGTGAGTGATAAAGTCTGTATAGCACTGCAGAATATGTTGGTGCCATATAAACAAGAGACAAATAATAAAGCAAAAGGACCTGTCAGAGCTTGAATATTAGACTCAATGCTTATTGATACAAGCACAAAAGTAAGGGTCCTTTCACACTGGCGTTTTTGTTTTCCGGCATAGAGTTCTGTCCTCGGCGCTCTGAGCCGGAAAAATCCTGATCAGGATCATCCCCATGCATTCTGAATGGAGAGAAATCCGTTCAGGATGCATCAGGATGTGTTCAGTTCAGGACCGGAACGTTTTTTGGACGCAGCATGCTGCGCTTTTTGTTCCGTCCAAAAATCCGGAACACTTGCCGCAAGGCCGGATCCGGAATTAATGCCCATTGAAAGGCATTAATCCGGATCCGGCCTTAAGCTAAACGTCTTTTCGGCGCATCCGACGTTTAGCTTTTTCTCAATGGTTACCATGGCAGCCAGGACGCTAAAGTCCTGGTTGCCATGGTAAAATGTAGTGGGGAGCGGGGGAGCAGTATATTTACAGTCCGTGCGGCTCCCGGGGCGCTCCAGAGTGACGTCAGGGCGACCTACACGCATGGATCACGTGATCGCATGGATCACGTGATCCATGCGCATGGGGCGCTCTGACGTCATTCTGGAGCGCCCCGGGAGCCGCACGGACTGTAAGTATACCGCTCCCCACTACTACTATGGCAACCAGGACTTTAATAGCGTCCTGGCTGCTATAGTAACCTGAAAGCATTTCGAAGACTGATCAGGATCCTGATCAGTCTTCTAATGCTTTTAGGCGACTTGCGTTCTGACGGATCCGGCGGGACGGTAGTGCCTGCCGAATCCTCAGAACTCAAGTGTGAAAGGACCCTAAATCTGCTGTGTGAGAAAATGTGTGAGGGTACTTTCACACTAGCGTTTTGGATTCCGTTTGTGAGATCTGTTTCAGGGCTCTCACAAACGGTCCAAAACGGATCAGGTAAGCCCCAATGCATTCTGAATGGATAAGGATCCGTTCAGAATGCATCAGTTCGGCTCCGTTTCGCTTCTTTTCCGTTTGGAGACGGATACCAAAACGCAGCATGCAGAATTTTGGTGTCAGTCTGAAGAGGTGGAGCCTAACGGATCCGTTTTTAATTACAATGTAAGTCAATGGGGACGGATCCGTTTTTAATGACACAATATGGTGCATTTGAAAACGGATCCGTTCCCCATTGACTTTCAATGTAATTCAAAACGGATCCGTTTTGGACTTTGTCATTTTTCTTTTAACTAATGCAAACCGATCTGTTCTGAACGGATACAAACGTTTGCATTATAGGTGCGGATCCGTCTGTGCAAATAAACAGACGGATCTGCACCAACGCAAGTGTGAAAGTACCCTAAAGTGAATGAAATGGTAAAAAGTTCTCTTTGCTGCCTGGGTTCACATATTTAATTGTCATCAGGGTCCGCAGTGGCTTTACAATATGAACTGACATGGCAGAAAGGTTGGGCGACCCTCCAGTTCAAAAAAAAAAATCTAATTAGAAGCGGTGCAGCCATCTTGGATAGCAGAGGGGGAGTCCAGGAACTTGTGTTGTGTTTGTTCCCCAGTTAATGTGAATTTTTTTTTCGGGGCTCCTTTAAGAATTAGCATCCATGTGTCAGCAGACCACTGGATAATTTGCCTGCAAGGAAAGAATAACCCCTTCAGAACCCTGACATTTTTCACCTTAAGGCCTGCGAACGTGCCATGTTTTGCAGTCTGCAAATTGCGGATCTGCAAAACACGGATGCCGCACGTGTGCCTTCCACAATTTGCGGAACGGAACAGATGGCCCATTATAGAAATGCCTATTCTTGTCGGCAAAACGGACAAGAATAGGACATAATCTATAATTTTTGCAGCACCACGGAATGGAGCAACGGATGCGGACATCACACAAAGTGCTGTCTGCATCTTTTGCGGCCCCATTGAAGTGAATGGGCCCACACCTGAGCCGCAAAAAATGCGGCTCGGATGCAGAACCAAACCACGGTCGTGTGCAAGAGGCCGAAGGACAAGGCCGTTTTTTGCAAATCTGACATGTCACTTTATGTGGTGATAACTTTAAAACGCCTTTACTTATCCAAGCCATTGTGAGATTGTTTTCTCATCACATATTGTACTTCATGAAAGTGGTAAATTTGAGTTAAAATATTTAATTTTTATTTATAAAAAAAAATACCAAATTCACCAAGAATTTGGAAAAATCTGCAATTTTCTAAATTTCAATTTCTCCGCTTTCAAAAAAGATAGTGATACCTCCTAAACATTTCCCATATGTCTACTTCATGTTTGGATCATTTTGTAAATGACATTTTCTTTTTTTGGGACGTTAAAAGGCTTAGAAGTTTAGAACCAAATCTTAAATTTTTTTAATGTCTCCATATTCTGATTTTTTTTTATTTTTTGGGCGACTGTCTTATGTCTCATTTTTTGCGGGATGAGATGACAGTTTGATTGGTACTATATTTGGGTGCGTATGACTTTTTGATCACTTGGTATTACACTTTTTGTGATGTAAGATGTAAAAATGGCTTTTTTTGACAGTTTTTTTTACGGTGTTCACCTGAGGGGTTAGGTCATGTGATATTTTAATAGACCTGGTTGTTATGGACACAGCTATATCTAATATGTCAACTTTTTTTTTATTTTTGAAACCAAAAAAAATTATGTTTTAGTGTCTTCATATTCTGAGAGCCATAGTTTTTAAAATTTTTTGCCTGATTGTTTTATATAGGAGCTCATTTTTTGCGGGATAAGGTGACTGTTTGATTGGTACTATTTTGGGGGGCATACGCCTTTTTTATTGCTTGGTGTTGCACTTTTTGTGATGTAAGATGACAAAAAAATTATTGTTTTTAGCACAGTTTTTATTTTATTTTTTCTACAGCGTTCAGGTGAGGGGGTAAATCATGTGATATTTTTATAGAGCCGGTCACTATGGACGTGGCAATACCCAATATGTCTGGTTTTCTTTTTTTTTCTCTTTTTTTTTCTTTTATGTATTTTATTTTTGGAAATGTATATTTTTTTTTTACTTGAAACTTTATTTTTTTTTAATATGAAAAACACTTATTTTTGTCCCACTCTGGGACTTCAACTTTTGGGCTCTGAATCCCTTTGCAATGTATTACAATACATCCTGTATTGTAATACATTGCATCTCAGCTTGTATGCTGACAGCCTGAACTTGGAGACCCAGCCTAAGGCCTCTTGCACATGACCATGTGCTGGCGGACCGAATGCACGGGCACCGACCGTGCGGCAGCCGCATGTGGATCGCGGACCCATTCATTTGAATAGGGTCCGTGATCCGTCCGTTCCGCAAAAAGATAGAACAAGTTATATTTTTTTGCGGAACGGAAGCACGGAACAGAACCCCACGGAAGCACTCCATAGTGCTTCCGAGCTGTTCCGTTCCACAACGCATCTCTGGATTGGCGGACCCATTTAAGTGAATGGGTCCGCATTCATGATACGGAATGCACACGGCTGGTGCCCCGTGTATTGCGGGGCAACGGCCGTGTGCAAGAGGCCTCAGGGCTGGATCTCACAGGCTTCCGTAGAAGGCAAGCCCTGATGCCTATGGAAGGCATTGGGCTTGCCTTCTCTGCCATCGGGTCCCCGCCACTGCAGCGCGGGGACCCGATGGAGATGCGGAGGGCACCCATCCTCTCCGCAAACCCTCTGCATGCCGCGGTCAAGGGGTTAATACACGGGCATCGATGTTTTCACCAATGCCGGCATATGCAGCAGGGGCCCGGCTGTCAGTGACTGCCGGGTCCGTGCCACTGATCGGGCGGGCGCAGCTCCTGTACCCGCCCGATCAGCTCACCGTACATGTACGGCGCTTGTCCTTAAGTGACGTCCGCCAGCGCTGTACATGTACAAGACATAACAGAGAGCACAGAACCATAAGACAATGTACATAAAATACCATAAGACCTGGTGTTCAATAATCCAAAAGTTCAGATCAAATAGGTTTTCTCACAAAAAGTGTTTATCAACCAATCACAAGATAGAGGATAAATAATGGGTCATACACGTCGTATTTTTGATCCGGCCTCGTCTCGGCATGTTTGCCTCCGGCCCGCCCCTATTAAGGGTATCCTTATCATGAAGCACTAATTTTATGAATATGACCACTCTGACCATATGTCTGAGTAATAGATAAGAATGCTGGTAGTACAGAATGGTCAGCCATATTGTGTGTATGGCTGGGTTCACCACAGTGTGAGCTGCTTTTATACAGCATCTCTCTGTTCTGGCTCATAGAACAACAAATGAGGTCCATATACCAAATGCCACAGGAGCAGGGTTGCCAACCGTCCAGAAATTTCTGGACATTCCATATAAATAGGCAACTTTTTTCCTGTGTCCGTGAAAAAAAGTAGATGTCTTCGTGAGTTTCTTGAGGCTGGTGGTACTTGACTAGATTCTTTTGGTGGTAATTATCATCATTTTACAGCTCACAGTAAATGCTGGTAATGAGTTCTTATCAGTATATTGAGCGATAGACATGTATTACTTACAATCTTCTTCATTCGTTATGGTTTGTCCATAAAGAATTGGGCAGGAGGTTGTCTTCATGAGGTATCTTTAAAGATATTTTATGGGCATGACCACTCTGGGCATATGTGCGAGTAATGGATAGAGTATGGGAGGGAGAGCTGGCATTAAAGTAGGAGTTTTGCTTTTGGCTGAAAGAAAGCTGATTTATCAGGAATATGTACTGTGCTGCTCCTGAAATTTCAGAAATCATTGCTTTTAATACAGAACAAGCACGTTGTGTAACAGAGACTCAGCAGTTTGTGGGCGATGTGTAGAAAATGTGGGAAGATATGTGGATAAAGCAATCTGGATAGAAGGTTTTTGACATATTTGCTATTTATCTTTAAAAAAATCTACATTCAGTATAAAAGAATAACTGACAATAAAGAAAAAAACATAGATGTCCTTCTCTAGAAATTTCCATGGAAGTGCTCCGTAGTACACATTAGGACTGAGGAGCTGTAAATACAGTGCTCCTGGGTGCTGGTGCCACAGAGGAGCGTACCGCACTGGGGTCCATTTAAGATTAGATAAATGTTTGTTTTCGTGACGCCAGTTGCAGTGAAGCAACAAGGGCACAGGGCCCCTTTTAGTGATACGGTAGATGGTACCCAGGTGTAGGAATTCCAGAGTGGTGTAGGGTAGCCTATAATGTCCCTTAATGTTGGTGCACGTGTCACGGTGCTCCTACCTGGATACCCTGGAACCCCAGGCGTTGGCTCTGAAGCTGACAAAGGGGGTAGTTTAATTGTGGAATGAATAATAAATTAAGAGTCCAGACCTTGTGATGAAGTTGATTACAGCTTTACTTTGGTGAACGTTCATCAGAGACAATCTTCCAACTTTGTCTTGGTTACCAGCAGGCTTTAGCATTAACTGTGGCAGGCAAACACCTCTCTACTACATCTGTCACTCTCTGGCTCTGCTGTGCTGACAGGCTGGCTATAGAACTCAGCTTCTTCTTTAGGCTGTACTTCCCTTTGTAATCTGGTCTGTCTCTAGCTTTGTCCAGGAAACACTTTACTCCTGGTTTCGGAGGCTTCAAGCTGTGGCCTCCATGTCCAGAGGAGCTGAAGGTGCTCTAGCTGGCCTTAGCAAGGTCCGTCCAACAGGGACGAGCTCCTGCTTCCTTCCCCTAGCAAGAGGGTCTCTCTACACACACTAAACTAGAACTCCACCCTCCCTGCAGCCAGTGGGACATGCCCACCACACCACAGAGGGGGGTTAGAATGGAATAGAAAGGTTCCATTTTATGTATCTATAGCTCTACTATTTATTCTGCCATCTGCTGGTGAACCAGGCATATTACGCTTGAACAGTTACATACAAGATTAGGAATACACATTGTACAGGCCCTGGAAATTAATACATAGAATGACACTTGGGTAACCATAGGAGATAGTAGCGAGGCGCAAAGGTGGTAATGCAGGACTGGGGCATTACATTGGCTGTACTCACCGTTTCCTGGTCTTTTGCCGGCACTGCGCACTGTGCTGTGACTTGATGTTGCACAGCATGAGAACACACTATGACCTGACACTATGTGGCATCATGTAACAGTGCAGCATGCTGCTGGCAGAAGAACAGGGAGCGGTGAGTGCAGGAATAGCACATTGGATCTGCGAGTGGTGGCACCCTCCAGAGGAGGAAAGGTAAGTTAAGGTTGATGTCTGATAAGGAATGTGGGTCTGATCTAAGGTCTGATGAGGAATGTGGGCCTGATCTGAGATCTGATGGGTGTCTGATATGAAGTCTGATTGGGGGTCTGATAAACATTGGGGTTCTGAATAAAATATTTATCTTCTTTTCCTCCTCTGAAACCTAGGTGTGTCTAATGGGCAGGTGCGTATTAGGGCTCATGCACACGAATGTGTGCCTGCCATGGTCGTATTACGGCCTGCATACAGTGGGTCCGCAATACACGGGCAATGGCCATGTGCATCCCGCATCACGGACCCATTCACTTGAATAGGTCCGCGATCCGGGAAATGTGGTGCAGAAGGACGGAGTGGAACCCCACATAAGCACTATGGAGTGCTTCCGTGGTTTTTCTGGCTGTGCCTCCGCACCGCCAAAAAGCAATGCATGCACTACTTTTTTGCGAAACAGACGGATCACGGACCCATGCAATTGCAATCCCCAATGCACGGAACGGCCGGCACACGTTCTTGTGCATGAGCCCTTATAGTGAGGAAAATACGGTAACTAGCGAGAGGGAGGAAGGTAGGTAAGAGGAAAGAAAATATATAACCGGATAAAAGTCTTCAGGGTTGAATACGTAATGTGTTACTTATTGCAGAAGCACATGATACACATGCAAATATTTTACCTAATTAGAAGTTTCTTCAATTCAGTTCAACTGTATTGTCATTATACCAACACAGAATTGTACAGTATAATGAAACACTACCAGGGTACTTCTCCAGTGCAATAATAAAAAAGAAAACAGAAAAAAAAGCAACTTAAGTTCAGTTCAAGTACAAGCGAGTGTAAAAATTCAAGAGATTCAATTAAAGGGGTTGTCTCACTTCGGCAAATAGCACTTATTATGTAGAGAAAGTTAATACAAGCCACTTACTAATGTATTGTGATTGTCCATATTGCTTAGCTTGCTGGCTGGATTCATTTTTCCATCACATTATACATTGCTTGTTTCCATGGTTACAGACCACCCAGCAATCCGTGCTTGCACACTATAGGAAAAAGCACCAGCCTCCGTGCACTCCCACGGTCCCGGCCACCAGAGAAGCCAGCGCTTTTTCCTATAGTGTGCAAGCACGGCCACCGCTGATGGATTGCAGGGTGGTCTGTAACCATGGAAACGAGTAGTGTACAATGTGATGGAAAATTAATCCAGGATTATTATTATATATATATATTATTATTATTATTATTATTAATATGATTATTATTATTAAGTGACACAACCCCTTTAAGTGCAATGCTGAGTGAAAATGTAAGGAGCATGGCTAGATCAAGACCAGTCTGTATTCTGCATTTATGTTCTAGTTAGTGTTAGTTAGTGTTGCTGGTGTGACAAAAAGTGGCTAGGGTGTGTATGGTCAGAGGAAATGTTACAGGTTTTCCTAAAAACATCTCGTATTGTAAATGTCTAATATAGGTGGTAGGGCAGCTGCAATGATATGCTTGGCACTTTTCACCACCCTCTGCATGGCCTTATGTTCAGCATAGGTAGCCCTACCATACCAAGCAGTAAAGCAACTGGTCACGATGCCTCCCTGACATTATGGATGGCATTACCCATGATGCAAGGGGGCAGGTCACCATTGCAGCCTGCTATTGGCTGCACCCCTTCGTCGACAAATGTTTTGATCTGCGTGACGGGGAGATGCAGCGGCGGCCGTGCAGGGATCCGGAGTGACGCAGGTGCCAGGGAACGCGGTTAGTATGATCTATAGGTGAGGCCCGGGCATTGTGGGGGGCATTTTTAGAACTGGATAACCCCTTTAAGCAAGCCAGAGAGACACTGAAAGACAAGGCATGCAAAACCTTCTATGCCAAAAGAAGGTGTCTTCATTATCTCAAAGCACAAGTGACTGGCTTAAAATCTTTGATAGCATCATCGTCCCAATTCTCCTGTATGGTAGCGAAGTATGGGGTCAAGATATATACTCAGACTGGTCAAAGTGGGACTCTGGGCCAACAGAAATATTTCATCTATAATTCTGCAAATACCTTCTCCAGTTCCATCAGAGCACCTCTAAAAATACCTGTCAAGCAGAGCTGGGCAGATTCCCACTATACCTGGCTGTCCAGAAGAGGGTGCTGTCATTTAGAGTCCATCTACATAGAAGCAGTCCCAGCTCTTAAAACCACAAAGCCTCGCTGCACCAAGAAGCCCCAGAAAAACTAAAGACCCCAAAACAAGTCACCCAAAATCAGCATCTGGAGGAATGACATAAGAACGTCACAGAAACTGAAAATCTTTCAGATCCTACAGAGAGAGTACAAACTGGCTCCATTTCTGGAGAAACTCCCCAACCCCAGAGACCGACAGATCCTGAGCCGCTACAGACTGAGCGTCACCGACAGAGATACATGCCCAGGAAGAGCAGACTGTGCCAGCAGTGCCACCAGGAGGATGTGGCTCACTTCCTGCTGCAGTGCCGCAAATACTCAGCAGTGAGGGACACTCACTTTAGCAGACTGTCTGATCTCTGACCAGACTTCACCTCCATGGAGGAGGAAGAGAGATTATCCATACTGCTGGGGGACGAGGAGAACACAGTGGCCATAGCAGCACAATATATCAGTGCTTGCCATAGAATGAGAGGAGTGTGATACACCATGGAACCCTATAACCCCACCCTCGATGTGCCCTTATCCCCATTCCCACTCCCTACCAAATTATTTTCAACTTGATAGATAGACAGATAGATAGATAGATATAGTTAGATAGATATTAGATAGAAATAGATCATAGATAAATAGAGATTAGATAGATAGATAGATAGATAGATAGACAGACATCATTGCAATGACTAATGCAATATCCTATATATATATATTTGGCGAGCACACATTTTACCAGCAGTATATGCTACAAAATAGGATTAAAAAACAGATGTATTTTGTGAATACAAATATCAGTAATGTATTATGTCTCCATATAGATGCCATAGCAATGTGTTTCTATGACAACCTGCTCTATCATTACTGTGAAAGAGTGTCTAACCCATATTAAGGTAGATTCCGTGGATTTTTTTTTTTTTTTTATAGAGAGATGCAGGAAGGACATCTTGGAAAGCAATACAAAAAGCTGAATGTTAGGATATGTTTCTGCCTGGGAAGTGTATACTTCCAGGTTTTTGGTCTTTCAGATGCAGTGGTCATATTTGACCATGGCATCTGAGGGGTTAAATATCCGTGATCAACATTACTGTCTATGACAAATATTAGCCACAGGAGTCTGCTGTGTGAAACAGCAGAGACTTGGTAACTATGGAGCGCTGCACTGGGCGCCATCCGACTAGACATCTGCCGTAAATGTACAGCGGATCTTGGGAAGGGGTTAATGTGTACAGTAAAGTGTACATTTATTTAATTGAAGGCCACGGTCTTGTGGGCTCCTTAAAGAGCATCTGTCGGTAGGATCAACCCTATTAAAGGAGTTATCCAGTATCTACAATAGTCCATGTACCAGGCCCCTCCTTGGGAGTATACTTACCCCAGTTCCTGCGGCGCTCCTGGTCCCCACACCGCCAATGCTGCTACTCCCTGTACACAGATTCGGTGTCAGAAAGGAGCAGCCAATGGCAGGCGAGATTTGTTTACCACCCTGCTTTGGAGGGAAAAACCCAGACAGTCTGGTTTTAGCTATGTTGTTATGTCTGAAAAATTCTTTTTGTCTGGAAAACCTGCTGTGTCATTGCCATTGCGTACCATTGAAGCTTTAATGTAAGTCTATACCAGACGGGAGCTGAAACAATGTATCTGTTTGTGCTGAGTTTCCCCACTCCACCCGCCCACTAGAAGGTACTAGTCTGGCAAAACTGTATATAAGGAGAGCAGTCAGAGCCCCTAGTGTGCTGCAGTTAGGGACCAGTGCTTGGAGGGGAGACTCATGCCAGCCTGCATGAGTGACCAGAAGAAAACGCTGAGATAGGGACACTAACCCACAGACCGAGGGTCACTAGCCCTTTGACCAAGGAGCCACCAGGGCTATTAAGCTACAGACCGTGGGCCCTTGACCTTGGCTCAGGCCTTTGATTAGCATCAAACACTTCTTCTGCCAGGGAGGAGACTCTGCCAGTCTACTGAGTGACCAGAAGAAGACGCTGAGACGGGGATATGCTGCCACAGACCCTGGATCACCAGCCTTGGACGAGGGTACCAGCCTTCTGAAGAGAAAGAGGGACAGCTAGCTTAGGCCTTTCCTCAGCATCAAACTCTTCTTCTGCCAGGGAGGAGACTGGAGAAGCCAGCTCAATGCCTCGCCTGTATTGTTTTGAACCTGAATTCCTCCAATAAAGAAGCACCCAGATCTACTGCAGACCCTGACTCTGGACTTATTTCCCATAGGGGGGCACCACGCCTTACCATCCCTTCCGAAGAGCAGCTACACGTGGTGACACAAAGACGGTGTCCGGGGGACCAAGCGTAGCGTTGTGGCCACCCCAAACCTGGCCACTGCACGTATGGGAACAAATCATACCCATCGTGTGAACATTGATTGCAGCGATCCCAAGAAATAAAACTTGTAATCTTTAAGCAATTGAAGGCTTCAATGCACCGAGGGGCATGACCCTCATTGGACACTGAAAAGCTAAGGTGCACCGAAGGGCTAGGTCATTTCTCTTGGTGCACTGAAGCCCTTATTTGCATAAAGAATACGAGTTTTTTCTTGAGAAAGCAACAACCAATTTTCACACGGCATATATCATTTTAATCACCAGGATCAACCCCACCACTCAGTATGCCTGGTATAATAGGCTTGATCCTTTTGATAGAAGCTTATTAAAATAAATACATATAACGTGTAATGTGTAAAATATAATACAATTAAAATAAAATAGCTTTCGATAAGTAAACATATTTTCTCATTATGGATTTAAAAAAAGGTGCAGGCCTCTATTGGCTCAAGCTAAGTATAATAGTCCCTTTATACAGAATATTGTATTTAAATAGGAATAAATATTTCTCTGTTTTACGAAACATACAGTATATAAATTTAAAAAAATGTATTATCTGGCACAAATGTAGCTTGAGCTTCCATGAGACCAACTGCAGCACGCCTGACATCTAGTGGCTTCCTTCATTTCAGCTTTATATTTATAGGGACCAGATCATGCACACAGACACACGCGCACAATTAAATGTCCTTTTACATGTGTAGATTGTTCGAGCCCCCTGCTTATTATCAGCAGAACATGCTCACATAAAAAGTCTGATCACACGACAAATGGGTCGCCAATGATTGAGAAGAGGTGTTCACGATCATCAGTAGGGATGAGTGAATCAACTTCGGATGAAACATCCGAAGTCGATTTGCATAAAACTTCATTCTAATACTGTACGGAGCTGCTCCTTACAGTATTAGAATGTACTGGCTCCGATGAGCCGTTATTATAACTTCATAAATGGATTTGTACTGTAAAAAAACATTTCCCGAACTTGGGTTCGGTTCCAAGGTACCACTTGGAACCGAACCCAAGTTCGGGAAATGTTTTTTACAGTACAAATTCATTTATGAAGTTAGTACGCGAAGTCTCGCGAGACTTCGCAAAGCAATTACTTCGGCTAATCGGAGCCATTACATTCTAATACTGTACGGAGCTCCTGCTCCTAATTTTTGCTTTCAAAACAGCATTAGGAAACCTGACCATGTGGCCGTGCCCCTAAGGGTCCTAAGGATCTCTATACATTTTTCATGCTATGCAATTATTTCTTTCTGGGCTCAGATAATTGCCTCCATCTCCAATAAATTCAAAGGTTCTCCATTCATAATAAACATCCGTGTAGGTTACACTATGTGTCTAAGGGTCCATTCACACGTCCGTGGTGTGTTGCGGATCCGCAACACACCCGGCCGGCACCCCCATAGAGCAGCCTATTTTTGTCCGCAGCTGCGGATAAGAATAGGACATGTTCTATTTTTTTCCGGAGCCGGGGACTGGAATTTCGGCGGCGCACTCTGGAAATACGGATGAGGAGAGCTCACAGTGTGCTCTCTGCATCCATTCCGTCCCCATTCAGAATGAATGGGTCCGCACCCGTCCCGCATAATTGCGGAACAGGTGCGGACACTGAATGCGGACGTGTTCTGAGTATGGGAATGTCTGATGTGGGCTTTTCCTTTCTGTCAGCTTTATGTTGGAATTTACCAGGATCTACTATAATAAAAAAAAAGATTGCAATGATTACGATTTTTTATGTGGTAGAACTATGGGGCTCAGGGGCTCATTTATTAGGACCGGCGTTTTAGACACCTGTCTTAATAAACCCTGCGCTGGCGGAAGATCTGGTGAAGTTACATCGAAGCACCTGCCTCTACATAACTTCGGTGCAT
The DNA here is from genome assembly GCA_033119425.1 of Bufotes viridis. NCBI lineage: Eukaryota > Metazoa > Chordata > Amphibia > Anura > Bufonidae > Bufotes > Bufotes viridis. Next base: position 436,596,499 of record CM065589.1, read on the forward strand.
CCACTGCCAGTCTAAATCTACGCCAGCTCCCTTGCTAGCGTAGATTTAGGCCTCTTGCACACGGGCGTCATGTTGCGTTGCGGGAATTGCCACGATTTTTCCGCGCGTGTGCTAACGTTTGTAGTGCGTTTAGCACGCGCGTAAAAAAATCCGCATGCTTGGTACCCAGACCCGAAGTCAGACTTCATCACTGAAGTCTGGTTTCGGGATGAGTATTCTGTATATGTAATTATTTTCCTTTATAACAAAGTTATAAGGGAAAATAATCGCATTCTAATTACAGAATCATAGGTCCAATTATAGAAGCATTTGAGTGGACCATGTGATCCTGTGACGTCACCAAAGGTCCTTCATCCAACAGATGTTGGATGAAGGACCTGCCGTGATGTCACAGGATCACATGGGTCACATGGTCCACTCAAATGCTTCTATGATTGGACCATGTGACCCTGTGACGTCACCACAGGTCCTCAAGCATCCCAACCATCAAGAGAGAAGACGTTCTGGGGCTCTGCGCGTACAATGGGAGAAGGTAAGTTAACTCTTTATTATTTTTAACCCTCTATAGCCCGGGGAACATTTCATTCTGTAATTAGAATGCGATTATTTTCCCTTATAACTATGTTATAAAGGAAAATAATAACGATCGGGTCCCCATCCCAATCGTATACTAGCAACCATGCGGGAAAATCGCAACGCATCCGCACATGATTGCGGATGCTTGCGATTTTCCCGCATCCCCATTCACTTCTATGGGGCCTGCGTTGCGTGAAAATCGCAGAATATAGAGCATGCTGCGATTTTCACGCAACGCAAAAGTGATGCGTGAAAATCACCGCTCATGTGCACAGCCCCATAGAAATGAATGGGTCAGGATTCAGTGCGGGTGCAATGCGTCCTCCTCACGCATTGCACCCGCGCGGAAAACTCGCCCGTGTGAAAGGGGCCTTAGACTATTTTCTACGCCTAAAACAGGTGTATTAAATGAGAAATGAGATGGGCCTGCTGGCCCATCCACACCACGTCCTCTTTTTTTAGATCTGACGTGAGCGGGGAAAGTTGCAGATTGAGAAATATACACCAAAAAAATTGCACATATCTCATAATAAATGACCCCGTATGTTCTTGTTATGTGCATATATGCCTCTTTTGAGGAACCCTATGATCATTAGCCTTGGTAGCAGCTGCCTGACACTGGTTGCTACAGTGAAGTTTACTGTTAAAAAGATATCCCAGTTTTTATTATTTACATTTATTTGTTTATATAATAGGAAATTATATCATTTTCAAATGTACACGTATTTAAAATTTTGATTACATGGCTTTCTTATATCAGGTTGTTGACCCCTATCTGCAAAGCAGAATGGCATAGCCTATGAATCAGCCAGTCCTGTGTAATGCATTCATGGCCTAACTGAAACATGGCATCAGTCATGTGACACCCATTGACATTCAGTAAGCAACAGTGCTATGTGCGTATATATGACGTATATGTGCTGGGTCACACAGGACACTTCCATGGGATAACTACAGCAGACTAATGGTGGAAACCATTGTGGCTATCACAACAGCTACTTCATTGTATCTGTGTTTAAATGGCTGCCTGTTTCCAAGTGAACTGTAAAATGGCTACCTGTCTCTAGGAAATGTTGTCATGTTGTTAATAAAGTTAACTGTAAAGAATTAAAAATAAAAAAAACACATACAGGGGAAACAAATGTTAGATGTGCTTCTACTCTGAGAGACGTGATGAGGTGCTGCTGCAGGCAGTAATACTGTACATATGTTCTGCATCTCAATAAACGAATATTCACCTGTTAGGGCAGATTCATATTCCCGTTATGGATTCTGTTTTTGTTTTCCGCTATAACATGGTTATAATGGAAAAAAACTGAATCCATAAGACGGAAGTCAAAATGGAAGCCTTTAAGAGGCATTTCGTTTTGATTCTTCATAATACAAGTCTATGGGCGTAGTAACGGATCCGTTCTGGTTTCCATTTTGCAGGAGTCCAGTCTGCTGCCCTTAGACTGGTATTATGGAGGATCATAGCTTTGCGTCATAATGGAAGTCTATGGGCAAGCATAATGGATTTGTCTGGTTTCCGTTATGCAGAACGGAAAAAAATTCCTGTCGACAGGACTTTGTTTTCCGTCTTGCATAACGGGAACCAGAAGGATCCGTTATGATTCCCATAGACTTCTATTATGACGGATCAAAATGGAATGCCTCTTAAAGGCTTCCGTTTTGACTTCCGTCATATGGATTCCATTATTTTCCGTTATAACCATGTTATAACGGAATACATAAGGCTGATGTGAACCCGCCCTTAGCTACACATTTAACTGAATACCAGAGGTCACATGACAGGCTTGAGAGTCACATGACTGACGCCACCTTTAGTGCTATTCAGATTTCTTAGGGATACATTTTACAAAATTGAAGTGCACTGTGACATTTTTCCTTTAGCAAGAGGCTATTGTATAACTGTCCAGTCCCTAAACAAATAAATGTAATTGTTAAAACTGTAATACCTCTCACGAAAAACTCTAAAGTCCTTTTTCCAATTTGATAAAACGTATGAATGTATCTTTGATAGAAAGGCTACTTGATCTACAGGGAAGTCACCTATAGATGGCACTGGAGAGACAGTGGTCCTTCTTCTGGAGGAGAGCTTTATGTCTCCTAAGGCCTCTTTCACACGGGCGTCATGTTTGACGCCCGGATAAGAGGCAGGTGTGTTGCGGGAATATGCGCGATTTTCCCACACGGGTGCAAACGTTTGTAATGCGTTTTGCACGCGCGTGAGAAAAATCGCCATGTTTGGTACCCAGACCCGAAGCTGGACTTCATCACTGAAGTCCGGTTTCGGGTATTCTGGATAATTTATTATTTTCCCTTATAACATGGTTATAAGGGGAAATAATAGCATTCTTAATAAATCATGCATTGTAAAATGAAGTGGAAGAGGTTAAAAATAATAAAAGTTAACTTACCTTAGCCACTTGATCGCGTAGTTGCGATCTGTCCTCTCTTTCCCTGCATCAGCTAAGAACTAAAGGACCTGTGATGACGTCACATCACATGGTCCAATCACATGGTCCATCTTACCATGGTGATGGACCATGTGATTGGACCATGTGATGTGACGTCATCACAGGTCCTAGTTCTTAGCTGATGCAGAAAAGAGGAAAGATCGCAACTACGCGATCAATGGCTAAGGTAAGTTAACTTTATTATTACTAACCCTTCCACTTAATTTTACTATGCATTCTTTATTAAGAATGCTATTATTTCCCCTTATAACCATGTTATAAGGGAAAATAATAAAGATCGGGTCCCGTTGCTAAGCAACCATGAGGGAAAATCGCACTGCATCCGTACTTGCTTGCGGATGCTTGCGATTTTCCCGCAGCCCCATTCACTTCTATGGGGCCTGCGTTGCGTGAAAAACGCACAATATAGAGCATGCTGCGATTTTCACGCAACTCAGAAGTGATGCGTGAAAATCACCACTCATGTGCACAGCCCCATAGAAATGAATGGGTCCGGATTCAGTGCGGGTGCAATGCGTCCTCCACACGCATTGCACCCGCGCGGAAAACTCGCCCGTGTGAAAGGGGCCTAAAGGCCCACGTTTATCAATGTATTTGCAGCTTTTTTCTTGCACATTCTACTCCAAAATCTTATCTGTAGTGGGATACATTTATTAGTCTGGGGATGCTCAACCTGCGGCCCTCTAGCTGTTGCAAAACTACAACTCCCACCATGCCCTAATAGCTGTAGGCTGCCTAGGCATGCTGGGAGTTATAGTGTTGCAACAGCTGGAGGGCCGCAGGTTGGGCATCCCTATATTAGACGTTTGCACCAGAAATTAGACCATCTGAACCATAACATGTTAGCTTGTAAAGGTGCAGTGAAAAGTTGTCACGGCTTGGTGTTTGGCCAGAAGTTAGATACATATGAATTGCGACTTTTTATAATTTAAATTTTTGTACAATCTCACTCGAGTATGGCTTTATACTTGAAGAAATGTATTAAAATTGTGCAACATTTAGAAAAATATGTCACTAATAATGGCAATGTTGCCTCCAGCAAAACTGGACGAAAAATACTGTAGGTTATAAATTGCACCATAGACTTTACGCTTTTATAGTAATGACTAGTGATTTTCATTTACTACCAGAAGAGGGCAGCAAATCCTCACACTAGATTTACTGGGACTAGCATCTGAACAATTCTTCCCAATATGCTTACATCATTTGTCTTAATTGCAATAGTCTATGGTTTATAAGAACCACTTGTCAGAGTGAGCTTTCTTTAGTTATTTGGACACTATAGGACACTATTTGAGCCTTTGATGATGTCATATATTAATAAATCTTTTTTTTTTACTAATACAAACATACATTTGCTAAGACTAAACCGACCAAAATTACATACTGTGCAAGTATCTGTCTAAGGGCCCTATTAGACTGCCTGATATTCGGGCTGATGGATAATATACACATTTATCGACGCTCATTTGCACCAGGCTATTACACAGGCCGATGCAAACTGAATGTGGAAGGAATTCCGCAGTCATTCCTCCCATATTCAATCCTATTGATTATCAGCAGCACAACTCTGATTACACGGGGGGGATATGCTGCTCTATAATCGGGCATCCTTAGTTCTTATGAGAGATGCCAATCAGCCTGAACTGCTTATCGATTAGTTGGGCCAGTTAAAAAGAACAAGCGTTCCTATGAGCGCAATTTGTACTTTTTATTGGCACCATTTAATACTACATTCAATGTAGTGGGAAGCTGGAAAAAAATTCTGCACAGATTGGGGAAAAAATGCAATTCCACCTTAGTTTTATGGGTTTCGTTTTTACAGTGTTCCTTAAGCGGTAAAACTGACAGGTCAACTTCATTCTGCATGTCAGCACGATTACAGCAATTGCATATTTTTATAGTTTTTCTTGCATTTTATTACTTAAAAAAAATAACAACTTTGAAAAAAAGACTTACTTTTCCTAGCCATATTCTGACCCGCATCATTTTTTTAAATTTATATGTAAGGAGCTGTGTGAGGACTCATTTATTATGAGGCGATCTGCAGTTTTTAATGATATTTTGGACTGTCTATGACTTTTTGATCAATTTTTATTTAACTTTATTTGGGAGGAAATGCAACCAAAAAATAGCAAATCAACTATTTCAATTTTATTTCCAATACACCGGGATATATATAGTGGGCACGGATGCAGTGATACCAATGGTCTTTATTTTTTTTAAATGAGGAAAGAGGAATGATTTGAGTTTTAAGATTTTTATTTTTTATTTTTAAAAACTTTATTTTATTTTTTAAACTAAATGAACTAAACTTATTTTTAGCCCTCCAACGGGACTTCTCCCATAGACTGCAATGAAGGAAACGGGTTAAAGGGAGACTGTCACCAGTGACATCACTATGTAACCAAGGGCAGCGTCAAATTTGTTTTCCTCACCTGATTACAGCTCTGCCCTTGGTTTTTAGATCTGTAGCTCCCCCAGCACATAAATTCCATTGTTTAGCAATATGTAAATGAGGCGTTAGGGCAACAAGGGTATCGCCGTCATTTTCGCTGCACTTATACCCATCTCTTCTCTTTTGCCACCCCGTCCCTTGGTGACTGAAACCCCCCCTTTTTGTTTTTACTTAGTATATGTTGGAGGTGTGGCGACCTCCTTCTCAGTCGTGCACACCTGACTAGTGTTTCTGCCCTAGATGCTGGTTTTCAATCAGAGTGAGTATAAAGCTGAATGTGTACTCACATTGCCTGCTAGTAGCCATCTGGTTCCAGGAGGAGTGCACAGTGGGCTCGGCATGCATGTTGGTACCTGCATCCCTGGATCTAATGGAGGCTGTTGCAGCACCAGAAGGGGTTAATAAGTAAGGTCTATCCCAGCGTGCATGCTGGGCTCACACTCCCTGGATTTTATGTGGCTGTCGTGGCCCATAACAGGTAAGACAGCGTTGGGAGGATTTTATGTGGCTGTCATGGCCTATAGTAGGTCAGATTTAGCGTTAGTACCCACTCTAGGAGGCAACCGTGTCGGGGTGAGTGGGCTTACTACCTTTTGATCAAAATGTAAACCAATGTCTCCACTGTTTGCATGCGATATCACTAATGTCCTCTTACAGCTCCCATCTTGGGCAGAGCTCTAGTTGCTGAGTGCTGTTATATTTTTGTGTCCGTCCCTTGGACTATTGATTGACTGAGCTAGGTAAGATTATGTCTGTACCACTCTGTGAATCAGCAGCACAAGGGAGGTGGCTCGAGTGCAACAAGAGCAAAGGCAGTGCATTAGGGTACTTTCACACTAGCGTTTTGGATTCCGTTTGTGAGATCCGTTTCAGGGCTCTCACAAGCGGTCCAAAACGGATCAGTTAAGCCCCAATGCATTCTGAATAGATAAGGATCCGTTCAGAATGCATCAGTTCGGCTCCGTTCCGCCTCTATTACGTTTTGGAGGCGGACACCAAAACGCAGCATGCAGCATTTTGGTGTCCGTCTGAAGAGGCGGAGCCTAACGGATCAGTTTTTTTTTACAATGTAAGTCAATGGGGACGGATCCGTTGTCAGTGACACAATATGGTGCATTTGAAAACGGATCCGTTCCCATTGACTTTCAATGTAATCCAAAACGGATCCGTTTTGGACTTTGTCATTTTTCTTTAAACCTAATGCAAACGGATCCGTTCTGAACGGATACAAACATTTGCATTAGAGGTGCGGATCCGTCTGTGAAAATAAACAGACGGATCCGCACCAACGCTAGTGTGAAAGTACCCTAACTTGCACTAAAGCCTCATTTGCTTATTACAATAAAATAGAATTTCATAGGAACCGCTGATCTACAACACAAGCGCAGTGTTGTAATCAGGTGAGGAAAATTGACTTGGCACTGCCCTTGCTTACTTAGGGTTGTCACTGGTGACAGACTGTCTTTAATGCACCAATGTTAATTTCATGAATTATTGTCCATCCAATGGTGTACTGAAATCCACAAACCAAGTGGTGGAGAGCTTGTCCCGACCCTGGTTGGTGTAGTAAGTAAGGTAAATGGTGCATTGTAAGGAAATCCCTGCTTATTTCCAAACTATTGCCTAGTCATCATTGCTGTGACTATGGAGAACATGTCATTTCTATACTATTCTGGCTTTGCTACAAGTAAATGCTTAGTTGTGACTTCCCGCCACTTGTAGGGACGGTGCTTTGATCAGGAAGAGGGAAACTTTATTAGTTTAAATTATTTAGAAAGCAAGTTAAGCGTTGAGAAAATAATAAATAAACGTACACATTAACTAAAAAAAAATATCAACATTTTAAAATGTATGAAGGAGGAGGTGTTATTTCACCTTCCAATCTAAAACATTGGCAATTCATGGCTGTTAATTTCCTACGTCTCGGGGAGCAGGTGTGCCAGTCTTCTCTGCCGCCGCAATTCCCTCAAAATTCACCACTTTACAGTGAATAATTCATCAGAGGTTATGATGTGCCAGCTCTTATCTTCTGGGTCACTGCATACATGTACCCTCATCCTGCCTTGAAGTGTGCATTTGTCTTGGCGGGTGGAGTGGTGGAAATGTAATGGAAACACCATCTGTGAGCAATTAGACCAGTATAAGAGCCCTGCAAGAGTCTAAATTAGAACGTTCAATGGTCCCCCTTAGCAAAAACTGCACACACGGCATGCATACGTTATATCAAATCTCTTCTGTAGTAAATCCGTGCCTCAATGTAAAAAAATCTAATATAATTATTAAAATAGTATTTAGAAGATGGACTTCTTGCAGGTAGTGCCCCCTCCTCCAGAGCTCCTTGCACTAGTAGTGCCAGGGCACTGACTTTAATTGATGGTGACAGCCCTACCCTGATTGGAAACAGATTTATTACGTTGGCATATTACAAGGCGTTACAGACCCAATGAAAAGAGTGTCTTTAATATGGCATTACTCATTCTGATGAGGATCCTGCAAAGATTTACGTATTGATCCCCATATTTCAAATATACGTTATATTATATTACTGGCCATATTGGTACCATATCCTCACTGGCAAAAATCAATGGCATCTGAAAAAATATCTCTGATTCATATGTGTGGTCAGGCAATGAAAGGAAATACAGCAACGAAAAGGAACACCAACACAAGATGTTAGCTAAAGATACGAAAATGTGACTGAGGGGTTTATTTTTGTGCTGTCCATTGTAATTATGTAACTCCTGAGCGGTAGACCCACCATGAAGACAGACCACGCAACTATTATGGAGTCCAGGGGGGCCCTGAGCTGAACTCCTGTTCCTGACATAAATCTACTAGATTTTATGTCAGCTACCACTAAGGCAGCGTTTCTCAAATAGTGAGGCTCCGTAAAGGGGGGCTCCAGGTGACAGGAGATGAACGCTTCCACTGTGGAAGCGTTCATCTCCATAGTGATCTGTATCGCCGTCCTCTGGACAGCGATACAGATCGCTGTGCTGTGCGGCAGTGGAGGGAGAGGCGTCTCCCTCCCCTGCTCCTCTGATAGGCTGCGGGCCTTGTGCCGGCAGCCTATCAGAGCGGTTCAGGCGGCGCGATGACGTCGCGCCGCCTGAGCAGAGTGCAGAGCGGGACACAGGCCGGAAGAGGCATGCATCCAGCGCTTCCAGGGAGGTAAGTATTGGGTGGTTGGGGGACCCTGGACCCTATTGGGGGGGGAGAGAGAGAGCCTGCACATAATTTGGAGGGGGGGGAGAGAGCCTGCACATGATTTGGGGGGAGGGGGGAAGCCTGGACCCTGCACATGATTTGGGGGGAGGGGGTTAATGTAGCCTGCACATGATTTGGGGGGAGTGGGTTGATGTAGCCTGCACATGATTGGGGGGGTTAATGGAGCCTGCACATGATTTGGGGGGGAGGGGGGAAGCCTGGACCCTGCACATGATTTGGTGGGAGGGGGTTAATGTAGCCTGCACATGATTTGGGGGGAGGGGGTTAATGTAGCCTGCACATGATTGGGGGGGGGGGGGTTAATGGAGCCTGCACATGATTTGGGGGGGGGGGTTAATGGAGCCTGCACATGATTTGGGGGGGGAGGGGGGGGTTAATGGCCCTCACCTGTGGGGAGATTGGTGTACAATTTTATAGACAAATGATACTATTTACAGTCGCGCGGGGGGCGCAAAATGTTTTCTTCTTCCTAGGGGGGGCATGACAGAAAATAATTGAGAAGCACTGCACTAAGGGAAGGGTGCATATAGATTTTTACAGTTTCCATTAAAGGGGTTCTCTGGGAATTTATATATTGATGACCTATCCTCAAGATAGGTCATCAATATGAGAATGGCGGGTGTCCAACTCCCAGGACATCTGCCGATCAGCCTTTTAAGGAAGCTCACTGGAGTTTCGCTGAAATCCGTAGCCTCCTCGCAGATTACCAAGCACAGCGCTGCCCATTTGATTGCTTAGTATTGCAGCTCAGTCCCATACACTTGAATGGAGCTGAGCTGCGCCTAGGCCATATGACCAATGAATGGGACATCACATGGCATAGGAAGAGGCCGAAGCATTCACGGTGTGTCACGGCCTCTTCATACAGCTGATCTGCAGGGGGGCCGGGAGTCAGACCCCCACCAATCTGATACTGATGATGACCTATCCTGAGGATAGGCCATCAATATAAAAATCCTGGACAACCCGTTTAAGTCCACTGGTAACTGTATACATTTTGACGTCTATGGACAGCTTTAGTAGCACTGTACCTGCATACTGTAGAGCACTATAGGGACAGATGGACTGCTATCGAGGAAAACTGGATATCAAACAACTGGATCCTACTATTTAACACAAGAAGAGGGTTCTGGCAGCTGCTTGTCTCCATCCTTTCATGCACCTTGCACTTTAGATTGAGCTCAACAGAGAAGAGGAGTTAAAGGGGAATACACAGAAGATAGCTGTCAGCTGAGTAACTATATGGGGACAACTATCTTCTTTCTATGGCATGTTTTAATCCTGCACTGATAAGAGGCTTTCCATATTATTTCTTTGTCCTCAGCAGGATCTTCAATCCTAGCAGTATGAAACATAGAAGAAGTGGACACGTATAGCAAGTCCTAAATTTGGATCTAGTTTGATTCCATTTTCATTACACAAAGGCAGTGTGACCCCTCAACAGGTCTACACTTCATAGGCACCATTTATAGCAAGTAAAGGAGTTGGGTACCAGCTCATAGAAAGAATCACCCAGACAAGGACAGGTCAAGGAGATATCAGTCCCCATGTCCAGAGAAGTTTCAGGCTATAAAGCTAAAGAATCCACATTTTGTTGCTTCAGTATCAGTTCTATGATTCACTATTCCATATATGTATTAAACAAATGCAAATAGGATTACTGTCGTTTTTTCTAAGCAGCCTAAGCCGCTTTTGGCTTGTTTTCACAGTTGGGTCTGGGATAAATGCGATTAGCTATTTCATCACGAGATGGGAAAATTTGTTTCGATCCGAATATATTCGCAGCGAGTTATATTAAAAAACTGCTATTTCCTGGTTGCTGAGAGCCTTTATTGTGGTGTAGTGGTACACTGTGCCTTGCAGTAACACGCATAGAGAGTCTGCTTTGGTAGTGAAATAATACTGTGAGTCCGTATGACATGCAGATGACAGGCGTCGCTCTTAGAATCAATTCACACTTCACTTATTTGGGCAGTCGCGGGGCCAAAACTGACCAAATAACTCAAGTATCAACTCAGCCTTACAGGTCAAAGTTAGCACCAAGAAGAAGCGCACCCCTTTTACACCGTCATCAGCTGATTCCACATAGATGTCTACAGAACCTGTTCTATTAAACGCTTATACAAGTAGAGCGCCCCGACAGAGTGGAGAGGGTGTCAGCAGTAAGTTTGTGTTGATGTCACTGATTAATTTTCCCCATTATCTGATCCATCAGAACAATTACCCAGAAAAAACGGATCCTGTTTGTGGAGCATACACCTTCACTCGGTTAGCATTTGCTCAATAATCCATCAGTATTGCTAAATGAAAAGAATTTAAAATGGAGTGGATCTAAAACAGAGATTACACGTGAAGGGAATATTTGCATGTCTTCTGTGTATTCTACCCACTCCTGCTTTTAGATACAAAATCATAAGCCAATTCTGATGGGACCATACAGGCCTTACAGCTGCTACACAGACAGGATCCGTTGTGCTTCTCCTTTTTCCTTCCTTCTGACAGATCAGAAGAAGTGTCAAATAAATGATGAAGTCAGCCAGGCCAAAAGCCTAAATAGTGGACCAGTCATGAAGTGGGGACGGTGGGAACAGCATGATAAGTCCACAGAGTGGCCCTATGACATAGTGGTGAGGTGGAAGCAGCATGAGGACACCACATAATGGCCCAATGACAGGTCTGGAGTTGGCAGCAGTATGAGGAGGCTACCGAGCGGCACAATGACAGAGTCTGAAGGTGGCAGCAGCATGAGGAGACCACAGAGCGGCACAATGACATAGTCTGGAGGTGGTGGCAGCATGAGGAGACCATAGAGCGGCACAATGACATAGTCTGGAGGTGGCAGCAGCTAATTTTACCACACATAAGTGCAGCACTTAATGCTGAATGCTAGTTTATTTTCCACCAAAATAATTCAAAAAAGATTTTACCGCATATCACTGCAGCGCTGAACGCCGAATATCTTTTTCTACTGATGTACGCCACTAAAGGCTTTACCACATTTTACTGAAACAGTGAACGCTGAATATATTTTTCTTTGTCCACGTATATACGCCACTAAAGGCATTTCAACAGAGGGTTATAGCCTGTCAGTTTCAAAAACACAACAGCGCCTGAGGCAGAGTGATCTGAAGTGAACGGGACATAGCGGAGGAAGTAGGTCCGCTCTGGAAGAGCGAGACGCGGTCCTTGTGCGGTTTCTGTGCTGCAGAAAAGTACCTGTAGTGTCCAGTATGCAATACCGCAGATAGATGTGGGCTGGTGTGAATTAGTTGGCATTTTTGTGCAGGGTTAGTGCATAGTGTATTCATCTGTATTGGTGCAGACGTCGTCATGTAAGCGCGCAGTGTGTGAAACGTAAATACAAATTTTCAGCACAACGCAATTCAGTCCATACCGCAAAAAGGACTTTCCCACATAGAACTTCAGCGCTGAACGCTGAATATATCTTGATTTTTCTACAGAAATACGCCACTAAAGGTTTTTCAGGATATAAGTGCAGCAGAGAACGTCGAATGTATATTTCTTTTTCTACTGATACACGTCAATAAAGGTTTTTCAAAATATAAATGCAGGAGAGAATGGCAAATGTATATTTCTTTTTCTACTGCTATACGTCAATAAAGATTACTGCAGAAGTGACCTGAGAATATATTTTTCTTGTTGGACTGAAATAGGCCACTATACGCTTTCAACAGAAAATAACTGCAACAGGAATAAAGGTTTCTAGGCATGAAATCTAAAAATGTGTGGTCACTGGTTTGCTTACAATGACTGCTTGTAGCATACAAAACGCTTTCAATAATAAGAAGTATTCGAAACATTGTGTTTGGATAGAATGGAAAATATCTGAGCCTTGTGTAACCAGGCCGGGTCCGCTATGATGAGAAGCCTGCTGGAATCTATGGGCTCCTGCTGATATCATGTTAGTGCCCTGCAGACAAGAAGCACAAGTAACAAGCACTGATGAAATAACACCAATCATTTCACACAGGACAAATCTGTCTCTGTCCCTGTCCTTAAAGCAAGATGCTAGAACCACAACACTCCAAAACAATAATTAGGAGCATTTAAGTTCTTGGCACTGGCAGTGACAGAGACGCTAAGTGACTTAGCGGGGGCTGGGGGTTCTAGAAAATGACTGCAAGCCTATTCATCTGTAAAGCAGATTATGCAAATATCCAAGAGTACACTGAAAGTGTTAACTCAGAAGCCGCATTACAGCTACTCCTCCTGGTATGTTAGATGATATTCACAGTATTAACGGCTCTTCTGATGAGCTATCAGCTGTTTGAGAAGGCACTCACGCTCCTGTAAAATGAAAATCAGGCACAATATAGTACATGACAATCTCTAACAAAGCTAGAACCAGCCCCAGAGATCTCCCCATTCATTGCTCCAATTGCTCTGCTAGATTTATTTCATGCTGGCAGATCAGGAAGTGTGTCCTGTCTGCTCCAGCTCTCTTCCTTCCACAGGTGAGGGGGTGTATTCTTTCAGCTGCAGCTCTCACCTATCACAGGTCAGGGTGTGTGTCCTTTCTGCTGCAGCTCACTCCCTATCACAGGTGAGGGGGTGTATTCTTTCGGCTGCAGCTCTCACCTATCACAGGTCAGGGTGTGTGTCCTTTCTGCTGTAGCTCTCTTCCTACACAGTGTGTTTCCGCGGGAAGGGGGAGCAGGGTGTCCTTTCTGCTGCAGCTCTCCCCCTGTAATTGTCACAGTTTCTAACTGAAGATATCTCTGGTGGCAGTTGAAGGATAGGACTACGCATGTGAGACCACCTTAGTAAGATGGCTCTATATGGAATAATATATTATTGAATAATTCCGTGACTATACTACATTTTTAATGACAGGAGGTATGAACCAGCACCGAGAGAAGACTGGATTTTTGACATTAGGTCTCTTCTATATAAGCAGTGCGTTATGGTTTTATATGCTAGGGGACAAAGCATAGGAGAGAGTTCCCATCACCGTTTCATTTTATGTTCTTCTGATCCATCACAAGAACAGAGAAAACAAAAAAAAAAAAACAGGATCCTGTGAAAAAACGGATCCTGAGCATCAGTTATGCACATTTGACATCCGTCGCATCTGTCTGAGATAGTTTTTTTTCTTTTGACAGTCAATGGGGCCAGAGCCGACCTCGGGCCCCACACGTGCACTAGCGGCAGCACGGATCCGGCAGGCTGTTTACCCGCCAGAACAGCCTGCCCGAGCTCCTAGCCTAAGGCCTCATGCACACGACAGTTGTTTTTAGCGGTCCGCAAAATGGGGTTCCATTGTTCCGTGATCCGTTTTTGGTTCCGTTGTGTTTCTGTGGTCCGCCAGAAAAAAAGGAAGAAAAAAAAAAGTGTAATTTTAATATCTCCATCCAGGATAATGGAATATATATGCAGGTCATGGACGCGGATGACAGTCGGGTGTGCTTCCGCATTTTTTCACGGTCCCATTAACTTGAATGAGTCTGTGAACCGTTTTTCGCGGACAAGAATAGGACAGGTTATATTTTTTTTCACAGACAGTAATCACGGACCAGGGATGCGGAGGACAAACGGTGCATTTGACGAGTTTTCCACGGACCCATTGGGTCCGCAGAACAGCACGAAAAACGGACCAACGGACACGGAATCAAACAACGGTCGTGTGCATGACGCCTAAGAAGAACAGAAAATGAAACGGAGACATGAACTCAGCCTTAGGCCTCTTTTACACAGCAGATATTCCGTCCAGTAAAGGCAGCCTATTCGTCAGGTGAATGGCGCCATGTCTACATGAGGAGGCGATCGGGAAGAGCACTGTTCATTCCCGATCACCTACTTGTGTAAAAAGCTATTACTCCTAGTTTTTCACAGGCATAAAATGTACTTGTACACAAAATGCCATTTATTTTTGAGAACAGCAACTTAAAATGGAAATTCAAAATGTAACTTTTTCACATTTGTGGCGGCCTGAAAAATACATGTTGGAAAGAAGAGCATAGCCCTAGATCAGTGGACAACACAAACTACTAAATTACTCTGTATGATTCCTATGTTGAAAGCTACAGAGCATAGCAAAGATGATTGATACATGCTGACAAGTTGTCCTGCTGCAATATGAATCTACAATACATGTCACTGTGTAGCCCTTATACCTTACAAGCCATGGTTGTCTCAGTATCTGGCCCAGATAATGTGAAATAGGAGCGTCACAGTCTATACAAACCATGCAATGTGACTTCATCCAGTAGATGGCACTGTTGCACAGCTTCTGCCTTGTTTAACCTTTATAGGCAGAAGGGGATGTCTGAATGGTTTTATCAGACATCTAATTCTGTGCAGCAATAAACTAGTTAATACTAATTTAATACAATGCTACCTTTCATAACACTGACGTCAATGCGAATAAATTCACTGACACCAACACAATTCTGTAGATATGAAAAATGTTGTGCTTAGCTGCTAAACGGATGAAATTGTCGAAAAAACTGCAGCATAGCTAAGAGAAATAAAAGACAGAAGAAACATAGATGATGGATGGATAGACAGACAGACAGATACTATAGCCAGATACAGTAGGTACATAGATAGATAGATTTGGTGACTGATAGATAGTAGAGACAAATAATTCATGGATAGATAATAAAGTTGATGATATACAGTAAAATAGATGATAGATAGTATAGAATTAGATAGATAGATAAATAGATAGATAGATAGATAGATAGATAGAGAGATATAGATAGATAGATAGATAGATAGATAGATAGATAGATAGATAGATAGATAGATAGATAGAAAATAGATATGAGATAGATAGATAGATAGATAGATAGATAGATAGATAGATAGATAATAGGTAGATTATAGATAAATATAATAAGATAGATAATGTATAGTTAAATAGATATGCATAGATAAATATGAGATAGATGATAGATGCATAGATAGATAGTATAGATAGATGATAGATAGAGAGATAGACAGACAGATAGATAGACCTTAGATTGTGAGCCCCATTGGGGACAGTGTGATGCTAATGTCTGTAAAGCGCTGCAGAATATGTCAGTGCTATATAAGTCAGTAGAATAATAATACTGTACATATTGGATTTTACTCCCATTAAAAGTAAAAGTAGAAGTCATCAGAAACATATTTCACATCGCAGTCTGCTGGATCTCACAGGATGCGACATTGCCGGATCCTCTACTTCACCGCCGGATCCCCATTGACTGCAATTAGGTTGGGCGGTGATCTGGCTGATTTCCAGCATAAGGCTACGTTCACACGACGACATTTGTCGCGCGACAATAAGTCGCACTATTGTCGCGCGACAATTTTTATAATGGGAGTCTATGGTGTCGGCATGCGACATGCTGCGACTGCGACACGATGATCGCAAAAAATCCATTCAAGATGGGTTTTTCTGCGACTGTCGCGTCGCAGTCGCAGCATGTCGCAATGCGACACCATAGACTCCCATTATAAAAATTGTCGTGCGACAATAGTGCGACTTATTGTCGCAGTGAAGTTGTGCCCTATTTGTCGTGTGAACGTAGCCTAAATGCCACGTTTCAGCCAGACAAAAACCATTGCATCAGATGTTTTTTTGTCTGGGAGCCGCATCTCTATAACAGAGATGTGAATGCAGCCTTAGATGACAATGCCCATTTTGGTGCCTCCCTCACCACTGTGTTGGTACAAGAGGCGGAGGGGCAGATGGAGAGATGGTGCATATATGTCACTCAGAATGTAGACTGTGGGGGTACAGAGCAGGGATAGAGGGGTATATATATTTTGCTATAGGGCATCTATGTTTTAACTGTGGTAAAGAGCTACTAGATATATACAGTATGTACACTTGGTAAGATACAGGGGGAACCACCGGGTACATTACATAGTACAATATACAGTAAAGCAGTCATCTATTGAGGACCATTTTAGAGAAATCACAATCCTGTCAGTGCACCATATCCAATATGGGAATTACATGTCATTACCTGTGTAAAATAGCCTCTTCAGACAAAGATCCGGCCCCTGATGGCACAATCGCCTTTTTGAGGCTGTCAGATGAAATGTGTCAGGTTCAGTGCATGTCACAGTACGCTGCCTCTTCTTAATATTGAATGAGCTGTGTCTGCGCTGCCATTTATTACACGCCCGGTCTAGCCAAAGGCTTTGAAATATGTAAATCTGTCTCATGGAGAAGACTGGTGTATAAGGGCAAGAGAAGATACAAATAGTTGGGTGATGAGGAATAAATGGAATGTTTGTAATAAATTATCATGTTACAGAATCTCCTTTAGGTGCATGTATGGTATTCATCTGTGAATTTCTGGACACAATATATTTAGTAGATGAGTAAAATCCATGGAAAACCATTCTCAGTTTTGCAGGTAAGTTAGGGTATGGCCACACGGAGGAGAAGTCATATCTGTCCGATTTTGGCTTCCAAAACTGCATCCAGGATCCTGACCGTGTAGCCGTCCATTTACAGAAGTCAGTCTTCTTGTAAAACTCATGTTCTTCTACCAAAAACATTATTTCCTATTGTGTCATCTCCACTCTCACCTATTAGTGCCAAATGTAAGGTAAGACCTCCTCACCATTGCACCCCTGATCAGTTGAAGCAGAATACTTCCCATTTCTAAGGAGTCACTGAAGTTGACTCACTTTCTTCTGAGGAAGTGTATAAAAATGAATCCCCCTAGATTACTTCATATGTCTTTCCATTAGGCCTTGTTCACATTTCCGTCTCTGTTCGATGTCTGTGGAAGAATCCATCCGTGAAGATGTCGATAAAGGATCTGTATTTGGTCCATGTCACCGTTTTTTGCCCTCTATGTGCCATCCATATTCCACGGACACTGCTTAGCTGAAAATTAATTTCCAGAGCATATCTTATCAGTGGTCAGTGAAAAATGGACCGAACATGTTGTGTCAGTGATTTTTCATGGACCTATAGACTTCAATGGGCATGTTTGGTCCGCATTATAGACCAGAGTAGTGCATGTCTCCGTGATTTTTTTAATGACCCAGTCATTAAAAATCTCATATGTGAACAAACACATATCACAATCAATGGGTATGTATGTTGTGCGCAGTAAATGTGGACAGTACATGTCAATGAAAATCAGAAATGTGAACAAGGCCTTATTCTGTTTACAGATGTACAGACCTACACAGCTTTAAAATGTGGTGTGAAAAATCAATTTTATGGAAAATCGGGTAGACTTTCCAATTTTATACATATAAATAGATTTTGCATTAGTTACATGTACTGTTGGGAAAAAATGCAGAAAGGTATATAACACGTGTTAAGGGCATATCCTTATAAAGTTAAAAAAAAAGCGTATACGGAGGTCCATGGATAATGCACAGTGCACTTGCACCTATTCCATAACTTACATATCTCTGTAGATCACCCTCCTAAGCAGCATTCTCCTAAGCAGAATGTGGTACATTATACAGCAGTGCTAGCAGTGTAGCTGTAAATTCAGCTCCGGTGTCAGACTCAGCATCTCTGTGTGTCATTCTGCCTTTGTCTCCCTCCAGCAGCTCACTGCTCTTACTCCTTATCCCCTCTCAACAGACTTCTGTGGGCATCATGTAACCTGATCCCTCAGTGAGCTGATAGCCTTTCTCATCTTTAGCTGTGAATTGGGGGCAAATAATCAGTTCAGAAAGCAAAAAGAAGAAAAAAAACAGTCTCATAATAGAAGAAAAGAGACATTTTTCTCTAATAAGATATATTACAAAATTTCTTATATCATTTCTTTTGATTTCTGTAAAGCTTGTTGATAGTACAGTGCCTATTATCTCCAGCATCACTGCAAGCAATCCTATTAACTGCTGCAATTTAATGATGTGCTGAATATAACATTAAAAAATTGTCATTTTTATAGCATAATATCTGATTTATTTCCTCCTTAGATGAATACTCCATTCAACCTAAGATGTAAGAAATACATTTTAGTCAGCCATGTAAGACCAGAGGTCACAATAGTCACAGCTGAGACTTGGTCCAGAGGGACCACACAATGTATTCTAGGGCCTCATGTGCATAGCTCAAATTGCTAGTAACTGGATCTGTCACCTCCTTCACTTCCTGATAGCGCTGCTGTTCATATAGGGACCTCTGGATAGTCATATAGTACTGTAGTCAGTAATTAGTCCATAGGATGCATGGCAGAGCATCGATTGAAATAAATGGCGTCTGAAATGTATTGTCGTACACTTTATCTATGATCCAAGCTGAACTTCACTCCCAGCTTTAGGTAATACAGAAGTGTCCTGAGTGGCTGAACTCTTTATAATGGTGTGTTTAAGGCTATTTTCACACTAGCGTTTCTGTTTTCTGGTATTGAGATCTGTCATAGGATCTTAATACCGGAGAAAAGCGCTTCCGTTTTGTCCCCATTCATTGTCAATGGGGACAAAACGCAACTGAACAGAACGGACTGCTCCAAAATGCATTCAGTTCCGTTTGGTTGTGTTCCCATACCGGAGAGCAAACCGCAGCATGCTGTGGTTTTCTTTCCGTCATGGGATGCAGCGCAAAATGGATCCTTTTTCTCTGACACACAATGTAAGTCAATGAGGACAGATCCGTTTTCTCAGACACAATCGAAAACGGATCCGTCCCCCATTGACTTTCAATGGAGTTCATGACGGATCTGTCTTGGCAATGTTAAAGATAATACAACCGGATCCGTTCATAACGGATGCAGATGGTTGTATTATCAGTAACGGAAGCGTTTTTGCTGATCTCTGCCGGATCCAGCAAAAACGCTAGTGTGAAAGTAGCCTAAGAAGACTCCCATCTTAAATCACTATGTAATAATGACATACTGCTTTCTTCCCTATAAAGTTGTATACATTTTTTTTACAAATAACTTTGTCAAAATAGGGTACACAAAAGAGACAGAACCGGATTCAATTGACCTTGCTAGACCCAGCTCTGCAGTAAGTAATAATAATTCATCCTGGCACCATTAACATATGGGTAAGGTGACAGCCACACCATGAAAGACAACTGAGAGCTGGGTCCTGGCCACCTACATGGTCTCTCGTGCACCCAGGTCTAGATGAGCCACAGGCCCCTATAATGATTATAAGTAACACTGCTGGATCATCACAAAATCATGGAAACATCACATAAGTCACCACATTAAGTCATTGTACTATGGAGCACTTCCAGTAAGTCTCTATACAGGGCTGGTCTAAGGAGAGCCACTACCCTACCTACGCTGCATCCAAGGTATCGCACTCATCCAGCCAGAATACTGCTCCATACTGATGTGGGGCAAGCACTCTGTAACAGCTATCTATGGATGGATATTTGGCTTGGCTATTTTCCCTTGTCATGTCCCTGATTTTGACTAATAGGGAGCCACTTCCACATGTTGGCATTAGTGAGATGGTTCTTTTTCCTTGGGAGATACCTCTTTGCATATTGTTTTCCCAAGGAGCATTGACAATAAGTCTCCATACCATGGAGCGCTTCCAGTAAGTCTCCATACAGAGCTGGTCTCTTTAAAGAGAGCCACAACCCTACCTAAGGGGGGGATGAATGTAATGGTTAAAGCTGGGACATTGATTATTCCCCTGAGCCAGTCAAATACTCTTCTAGATACTGTGGAGAGGAAACCAAAGCTATTCATTTCATAACCTTCTGGTATATAATCAGAGTCCACATACCGTATCATATTCAATTCACATATTCCACTAAACTGCAACAGTATCTGCAGGTATGACAGACGTCACATATGGGAACAAAGAACGTTCATACACTGAGCTTTCCTGATCTTTTGTCTGATTATTACTGAATTCAGCTCCACAACGCTAATCTGTGGGGATTTGTACGGTTTATAAGGATTTGTATGGCTGTCTTTTTTGTTTCATTCACTTTGCAGAACTGTACTATTAGTTTATACAGATGAGACTGAAGGACCAATTAATGGAGCCAGCATTCATTTCTACAGTACTTCTTTTAGGGTGCTTTCACACTTGCGTTTTTACTTTTCGGTGTAGAGATCCGTCGTCGGGTCTCTACGCCGGAAAGAAACTGATCAGGATTATCTCCATGCATTCTGAATCAGGATGTCTTCCGTTCAGTATTGTAACGTTTTTTGGACGTTGACAAAACCTCAGCATGCTGCGGATTTGTCTCCGTCCAAAAATCCGAAGACATGCCGTAACGCCGGATCCGGGATTAATGCCCATTGAAGTGCATTAATCCGGATCCGGAAATAAGCTAAACGTTGTTTCGGCGCATCGCCGGATCCGACGTTTAGCTCTGCACATGCGCAGCAGCAGTTCCCATCGCGGCCCCAGTGTAAGCTGGGGCTCCGATCGGTTACCATGGCAGCCAGGACGCTACTGAAGTCCTGGCTGCCATGGTATGTACTCCTGATCAGTCTTCAAATGCTTTCAGCGACTTACGTTCTGACGGATCCTCAGAACGCAAGTGAGAAAGCACCCTTAGAGAGACTTGGTGAAACGTCTGCTCATTTTTGAATGTCTCATTCCTGGTCTTGATACAAACAAGCAAAGGAACAGGAGATAAGAAATAATTATAAAGCATAAGTTGCTACAAAGACCAAGTGCAAATTACTGAATTTATGACAAAGACTGATTTTAGGTAGTTAAAGGGATTGGGGACATTGGTTTAAGTGTACTACAGTCACCTAAATATTACATACATGCCTCTACTACCTTAACCAGACTTTTCTGATGCCCCGTTTTCAATTCAGAAATTCTCAGCCGGAAGTGAAGATTTTCGCCGAGTCAGTGACGTACAGGGCCACTTTGTGCAGAGCGAAGCCTCTTCTTCCGCTTTGCAAGGAGCCCAGTGACGTCACCGTCAGCCACAGTAATTAGGCAGAGTGCACGGAGGGCGGTAACTAGGCGGCAACACACCGCGCTAAGCCACACCCCTCTGGTCCAGTGACGTGCGCTTTCTTATCCGTGAAGGGAGGGACTGAGCCAGGAGGCGTTTAGGGGGTAACTAAGGGGGAGGAATTTGTGTGGCAGGAGGCGGAATATGAATGAGGGGGGCGGATGCATGGAGGATTTGAACGACAGCTAAAACCACGCTAAGCTGCGGTGCGCTGGGACCCACAAGGCAGTGCGGCAGGAAGTTACCGCACATGTACACGCAGATGTAAGCAATCAGTGGGGGACTGTTGGAGCCCTGGAGAAGTAGTAAAAATACATAAATACATCAGGGAGTACCTTGAATGAGCTATTAATGGTGAGATAACATGTATTTAAAAAAAAAAGTTGCTCCCGGACAACCCCTTTAGCAGAGGGGGTATCCTATTCAGGAAGCCCATCTCTTGGCCAGACAGCAGTTACCAAGAGCATCTCTTGCTCTAGAGACTCCGTCCTTGATTACAGAGACAAACCATTGATTTGAATGGGCAAAGTCTAATGTTTAATTTTCCCTGTGGTGGAGCTGGAGGGAAACTAAACGTAGGCTAGGGCTAGACGACGACATGTGTCAAACGACAATTTTTATAATGATACTCTATGGTGTCGCACTGCAACATGCGACATTCTGCGACACGACAGTAGCAAAAAAATCATAAAAGATGGATTTTTCTGCAACTGTCGCGTCGCAGTCGCAGTATGTCTCGTGTCGCAGTGCGACACCATAGACTATCATTATAAAAATTGACGCGCGACATTGGTGCGACATCAATGTAGCGTGACACTTGTTGTAGTGTAGTTGTGCCCTATGTCGCGTGACTTATTTCGCGCGACACATGTCGTTGTGTAGCCCTAGCCTTACTGCCAAGAGCTGATGACTGGGGGTAACACTGTGATTATGGTGAGATGGGACAATTCCTTTAAAGGGGGTATCGAATAACAAACTTTTATCGCCTTTTCACAGGATACGTAAAAAATATAAGATTGCTGTGTTTTATCATCAGTGGTAACCCCAAGGTCACTAAAATAGGGGTCTCAATACCCCCATTTCAGTAGCATTTCAACAGAGTGGTGGTCATGGAGATAGTGGGGTACTGTGTTGGGCTATCTCCGTCAGGGCCACTTGTAAACCGCGTGAACACGAACGATCATATTTACAAAAGGACTGAGGATTATCGTACATTATAAATGAACGGAAATGAGCACAGGTCGACTTATGTTATCAGCGCTTCATATGGGCAATTTATCCAAGAACCCTTAGAGTTTATTATCAGTATAAAAAAGAATAAAAGTAACAAAGTGGTTTCATTTAAATGAAGAACATAATTAAGAAGAACTTGCAGAAATAATATGTTAATAATGCAGCTACTGTGGATTCAATGTGGTGGTGCGCTGTGCAGAAAATCAATGCAAGGGCTTATGTTCTCCCAGTAGTATTGGCTTGAACTCCATTCCACATTAATAATTTAGTAAGCCATGCATATTACAGACGATGAATACCCACTCTACCCTTGTTGTGTTTCTTACCTACATCCATGCCTGGAAATTTACATTTTATTTACTGCTTATTTTATGGCCATTGATATGAATGCTCTATTAACAGATAATAGGCAGGAGGATATGGTGCGCAGAAACGGTGGTCTACCAGCAAATAAACAAACCGCAAGGGGCAAAAGGTGGTCTACACTAATGGATGAATGCATGGACAATTTATGGATATAAGAGAATAGTTTGAGCTATATGATATGATCTGTAGCTTATATGATCGAATAGAAACTAAATGCCAGTGGCTCCTCAGTATAGAAATGTAGACACTTCAGTGCCGGAAAAAAAGTATTTGACCTTCCCAATTTCTTCTAGTTTTACACATCTGTCACACTTGAACAATGCAGGTCATCACAGTACTCTTCATATTAGATCATTTTAACCTAAGTAAACACAAAATACTGTTTTAAATGATGGTAAGGTAGAACTTTTTGGAAGAATATATCTGGTGCACAGCAAATACTGCATTGCACCATGAGAACATCATACCAACAGTCAAGCTGCTAAGAAAAAACTGCTAAAAACATATCTCCCAATTGTCCCCTGGGACAGTCCCGGATTATGATGGCCGTCCCACGGTCCCATCCCCGCTAAGTTATGACCCGATTTCAACTGTATGTGCATCCTAAGGACACAGATACAGTTGAAGGACCGTCTCAACTATTCATCAGCCGGTGCTCTCCCCAGCAGCAGGCGTAATGTGGTGACGGAACGCGTACAGGTTGGAGGATCATCCCCAGTGTGTGCATTGTCCTTCTCAGCCCAGCAGGCGTGATGTCTCCGCATCTTGGCTGCTGCTCGGGAGAGCAGGAGGTGCTGTTAATCGGGGGAATAGGGCCAGGTATTACTTTTTTAACACTAAGGGGACAACATTATTGTAAGAAGGGCCCTAAAGGGGCATTCTACTTTGTGGTGGCACTATGCAACCATTGATGCTGAAAAGAATTACCTTGAAAAAATTGCATTTTGTAAATACACGTTTTGTCTATCTTATATGACAATTAGTTGGATGTTCTGAAACATTTCAATGTGACTTCCAGAACCCCTGCCAGAATGAGGAGGCAAGGGCCCTTGTTTTAGGTGGAAAGGTACCAGTGCCCCCTCATCCTCAGGTTCGCTGGATGTTCCAGCAGTCAGACCTCTATCAGTCTAATGGACATGCCATTCCACTCTGTAAGTGAAAACCCAATTTAAAGGAATAAACAGCAATTCCTTACCCTGTTTTAGATGACTCAAGGACATTGCACGTCCAGTTCGTCTGCATTTAACTCTGTAAGGACGTCCTTGCAGAGTCAGGAAGGAAATGTTCCTCTCATATGGAACAATTCATGACCACCTTATGCCTCATTCACACGTCAGTGTTTGGTCAGTGATTTCCATCAATTATTGTGAACCAAAACCAGGTGCAGATCTTTCCGTTATACCTTATGTCTGTGGAGGCTCCAATCCTGGTTTTGGCTCACAATCACTGATGGAAATCACTGACCAGACACTGACATGTGAATGGAGCTATAGGGCTTTTTGCCTTCTTCTGGATAAACACAGTAGGACTGTAAGTTACTACTAGATGGACTTTATCAACTTTATCAACTATGTCACTACATAAATCTTTTTATCTGCTATACTATAGGCAGAATACAGGCTGTAACAGAAGATGACTTTGTCGCAAAAAGCTTGCCGAGCGGAGGCAGGGAATTTCTATTTTCTACCACTTCCCTATAACTGGACTGCTCCTACCTTACAATAATAGTCCTATATTACATACAGTAATTCTCTAGTACATGTGGAAGTCTGCAAAAGGCAAACTGATGGCTACTAAATGTAGGTAAAACTAAACAGTTTACATACTGTAGCATCCCAAGAATCAGCATTTGCCCCACCTCATGTAACACTATTGACTATGGCTAGTAAGTACATCACTATAGAGCGTTTTTTTCCCTCTGATATCAGTAGGAAACTTAATAAAAAGGAGCTTTCATCACCACAAACAAGCTTCCTAATACTAGCTAAACGCTATGCATCGGTACTGTAGCAAAGTAAAACGTATCGCTATGTGAGTTCACTTCATTCACAGTTACTTCTGCCCCAAGGGGCTCTGACATTTCCTATAATACGAAAACAATGCAGCCATACATTTCATGATAGCACTCACTGGACCGCAGCAAATGCATTCAAAATGTTGATATTCCTAATCAAACTTTACCATGAAATACATTGCACACAGCTAATAACACTAAGAATACTGACCTCCATAACAAAAACAGACAAAACCCTCTAGGAAATAGCAGTCCCTGATGTCCCTCAATGTGTCAGCCTCAGAAGCTCTCCCCCAGAAAACAGCTGCTTGAGGACCTCTTTGTTTCTCCGGATACTCTGGTGATAACCAAAACTGGACATTTACTGCGTCTAGAATTCTGAATGCAACAAGCCAAATGCCTTGAAAAAGGCACGCTCAACCTACGGCCCTCCAGCTGTTGCAAAACTACAACTCCCATCATTCCCGACAGCCTACAGCTATCAGCCTACAGTAGGGCATGGTGGGAGTTGTAGTTTTACAACAGCTGGAGGGCCGCAGATTGAGCATCCCTGCCTTAAAAGGGTTGTGCCAAGTTTTCAAGTTATTCCCTATCCATAGGATAAGGGATAATTAACTGAGCGTTTGGGGGAAGGGGCATCTGCTGGGGCCCCCACCTATCCCAAGAATGGGGGTCCCATTCTGTCGTCCTGATGGATGCCCTGCTTCTTGTCGTCCTGGTGGGTGCCAGTGCAGTAAGTAAACTGTAGGTGTCATGTAGGCATTAAGAAATACAACAATCCCTTATGTCTTCATCTGAAATGCAAAATTAAATTGCACATTAGACCTCAAGTTTTAGAGAAGAAAGAGGCCCAGCTTGTGGGGACGGGGGGCAGATACAGAGTTTGGCCTCATGCACATGACCATATCCGTTTTGCAGTCTTCAAACCGCTAATCCGCAAAACACGGATACCGGATGTGTTTGTCCCACACTTTCCCACAATTGCGTTAATCTAGAAATGCCTATCCTTGTCCACCATACAGACATGAATAGGACATCTTCTATCTTTTTCCAGTGCCACGGAACGGACATAGGGATGCAGACAGCTGTCCGCATCTTTTGCTGCCCGATCTAAATGAATGGGTCTGCATCGGATCTGTAAAAAATGCGATTGGAAGCAGACAAAAAATACAGTTGTGTGCATGAGGCCTTAGAGCAGGAAAACTGAATATTTGCCCCGGGTAAAGGAACGCATTACTAGGCTTCTTCCAAATTAATCATTCATATACTTTTTAAGTGTAGTTTAGAAAATGGAAGCTGAGCACTAATGGTTGATAACAATGTCACTTTTACCCCAACACTTGTGATGCCAGAATAAATACTAACATTAAAGGGGTTCTCCAAGCCTGTACCTAAAATGGCTATTCCAGCTAACCTGCTTGCCCTTCTGTCGCTCCACCAATTCCACGGTCCCAGCTGGGATCACATGACTGCCTAACTCTCTCTCTTTCTCTGATGACCCGACCAGATGTGCTCCTCTTTCTTCCAGTTCAGCTGAATAATGTACGTATAGCTGAACAGGAAGGAAGAGAAGAACATCCAGTTAGAGGAAGGGCCAACCGCCAGTCAGGTGGCCACGTGATCCCATCCTGGATCGCGGAGTCAGCAGAGAAATGGAAGAGTTTTTATGAAAATGTTTTCTTTCCACAGGATAGCTGAAAAAGCCACTTTAAGTATCTGCCCGGAGAACCCCTTTAGGATGCACTTTGTAGAATAGCGTCCTAAATGACTGTAGTACTCGCTTGAGATTTTGAAGAGGGTGAGACCCATCATATGAGAGAAATGAAAATCGACCAGCTCACCTCCTCATAAGAACTCCTGGGCACGGATAGGGCCAAGTAGGTCCATTCATGAAAATCCAAAAGAGTAAATCCAGCACTTTAAATCTTCAAATGCCCTTTATTTCTTTACATAGAAATAACTCCCAGATACAGACCTTCCACCAGCAGCATCATATGAGATGCATTGGATGTGGTCAATACGAGATGACGATAAGGGGACAGAAGAGATATTACAATGTGTGACTGGAACAGACCAGAATATCACAGTTACCGAGTACTTGGAATATCAATAACCATAAAAATAAGACGCAGACATTATGTCACAGGCAGACATGCATTGAATGTGAACTGTATGGCATCATTGTGAGCAGAGAAAGCACCACATGAATATTAAATAGAACAAAGTCAGAGAGTTTTTAGATTCAATACAGCGGGTCACCTCTATAATCCCAGTGTAATTCCCTAACTATTAAATAATCCAGGGCAGAGATTAACAGTTATGATAAAGTGATTGGTGATACAGTGATCCCTTTAGATACAAAGGCCTCAGGACACAATAGGCTCAACATACAAAGCCTCAGACTCAGATCCAACCCGTCTCATCCACTTCTCTGGTAAAATAGTTCTATTAGTTGCTAGTTAGCAGCTATTCCTGTCTGTTATATGTCAGGACTTGGTTAATCAGTCTTAGTTATCAGCTTGTGTTTCTTAAATCTTCATTTTCTCTCATCTTGGATGACAATTTGGGGCTTTGGAACCGATTACTCAAGTGTTACACTGGTTTCCACAATGGGAGTCCAGGAACCAATTAACCCCTTAGTGACCACCCTAAAAAGGCATATTGGTGGTCACTAAGGAGTTAATATTGTAACTTAAGAGTCAACTGTATTGCCATATAAATCTGGTGTTGTCTACCTGTATAACTATGCAAAGTGCTTTTTTATGACAACCTGACAAGCAAAATAGTTTAGAACCAAGCACCTATCATGCACCTCTCAAGGGGTTATCCCATATTTAATGGAAAAATTTTAATCAGACATCATATATTACATGTCAATCTCTTTCTAACAAAGCTAGACGTTGAACCGGCCCTGTGTCTCACATGGATCCAGAGATCTCCCCATTCATTGTTTCAATTGCTCTACTAGATTTATCAAGTTGGCATCTCAGGGTCGTGTTCTTCATGCTGTAGCTAATGGGGTGTGTCCTTTCTGGATGCAGCTCTCTCCCTATCATAGCTTAGGAGACAGTTGAAGGATGGAATTCATGGGAGCAGCGCTGCCTTCTCAAAACAGCTGATCGGCGGGTATCCGCGGTGTTGGACTCCCACAGATCACATACTGATGACCTATCCTGAGGATAGGTCATCAGTAAAAAATCTTGGAAAACCCTTTTAATATATGTGATTATTTGTCATAGCTTTTATATAGCGCCTACATATTCTGCAGCACTGTCCAGAGATTGTCACCATGCGCATCAGTCTAGTCTAATTTTCCTGATGCAAACACACCAGGGACAATTTTACAGGAAACTAATTAGCCTATCAGTATGTTTTCCACTACCACATAATGATCTGAACGTCAATGACAATTGTTAATGATAATCGCTATGGTGCTAAAATGACTGGCTCTCAGCTCAGCACATCTGTTCTATTGGTTTTCAAGTCTAGCAGATGAGTCAAACTCTTCAAATCAGTGACAAAATGATGAAAAATGTTGTAACACTGGTTAATTGGGGGAAATCTTCCCATCTCTGTCTAGTTAAAGGGTTTTCTAGGGTTTTCTGAGATACTGATATTCATGACCTATTCTCAGGACAGGTCATCAATATCAGATCGGTGGGACTGATCAGCTATCTGAAGTGGCCACGAGGCGCTCCAGCTTACCAAGCACAGCACCAGCCATTGAATACCGGCCGTGCTTGGTATAGCAGCTCATCCCCATTCACTTGAACGGGATTTAGCTCTGCCTAGGCCCATAGACATACAGCAGTCAGCAGAAAGAGAGAAGGGAGACGGCACGTGCGCACTGCTCGCGCTGTCTCCTTAAACAGCTGATTGGCGGGGGTGCCGGACCCCCGCCGATCTGATATTGATGACCTATCCTGAGGATAGGTCATTAATCTCTTTAAAGAGAACCTGTCACATAATAAATCAAATTTGAGCTACATAAGTACTACTGTTGGCCATTATCCCCTGGGCATGGCATACTTGCTTTTATGAATATGGGTCCCCCCGTTGTGGAGTTCTGTCCTCTGCAAATTGCGGTGCCACATATGTAAATCCGGTAAGCCTAGCCACAGAGGTGTGGCCAGTCACCCCTCTTCTTTGGTAGCTCTAAATCCAATTGCAGGGTGGTCTCAGGAGACCATGCTGCATCATAGTTGTGACAGGACAGCCACCGAGAAGAGCCCAGCTATGGTCTCCTGAGAACATCCAACTTCCACAAAGGCATCAGCAAAAAAGTCATCATGACTGATGACACCCATTCTTATATAGGATGCGTACAGTCAGCAATCCTAGGTCTCCATGTATGTGTATATAGACATCCAAGTAACTACATGCTCTGAAGGAACGACTATTTGGTTTTGTACAATACAATCAACACAGAAACACAGTCGGGTCTTTTCTTTGTGTTTCCACTAACGTTCAGGTTGGGTCTCCGGCCAAGGCACATTTTCTGTCGTCTCTATTTTGAGTGGGCTGGAGATAAAACACTGACCTTTGTAAAAATGCTCGGCCGGATTTATATACAACAGATGAAAGATTCTGGAAAAAGAGCGTACACATTGGAATAACATGATCAAAAATCCAAGTTAGATCAAAGTCTAAAGGAAAAATGAACAGATGTGATCAATGGCGTTATTAATGGTGTAACCAACACATGAATAGACTTGGAAAACACCAGAGGATGTTATTTTAAGCTTTCTTCCTGGTTTGAGCTATATCACAGTCTATTATTTAACAGCATGAGAACAAATAAGAGCTCAGCTGGCTGGCTACCTTCATGCACGCTCTTTGCAATCCTCAGTATTATCTCATTTTTTAATCTTTTCATATTTATTTCAGTCTATGACATGTTTATCATGTGCTGGGTGGAAGTATCAGTTGTCACCAAAGTTACCTTGTAGCCCTAAACCTAAAGGTTCCCATACATCTTCATCAGCTGTCGGCCAATGACCATTCCACCTGACCGCCCCTCATCACCCTCAGTAGGTATTCTGAATGGAGAGAAGGGAGTACAGGTGCATTTAGATGAGCAGATCATTCTTAAAGTTTGACCATTTTTTGGAGCTGATTTTGGAGCATTCTGCCTCAAAATCAGCTCCAAAAATGCCCCAAAAAGCCTCACATTAATTTCAATGGGAAGCAGAGCTTGCTTAATTTTTTTTTT
Source organism: Bufotes viridis (assembly GCA_033119425.1). Taxonomy (NCBI): domain Eukaryota; kingdom Metazoa; phylum Chordata; class Amphibia; order Anura; family Bufonidae; genus Bufotes; species Bufotes viridis. The sequence goes on from CM065589.1 coordinate 436,626,946, forward strand.
TAAGAAAAACTGTAAAAAAGAAGAAGCATGCCCTATCTTGAGGCAAAATCAATGCTGAATCCCATCGAAATCCCATTGAAATGAATAGGAAGAAATCCCATTGAAATGAATAGGAAGAATAAAAAAACAGCTCTATATGTTTTTTTTTTTTGCGTTTTCCGCACTTTGTTGGCATAGGTCTCCGTCAAAAACCTCAAGCTGAAAATGCAGCTTTGTATTGACGTGAACACCCATTGGTTATAAAAAGACGCATCAAATATGGACCACTGCACTAAAAAAGCCTGTTCAGTGCTTGGAAAATAGTTTGTGCGAACAAATAGATTACCATTTAAAGGCCACGTTAACATTTGTGCTAGTTATTTCCCTCTGTCAGAGGGGTAGAACAACAAACATAACAGAAGTGCCAGATCCGGCACATAACTGAAGCCAACGGAGCCGAACAGACCCCACTGATTATAATGGGGTCTGTTCAGCTTGCGTTCATTTGTGGTATATGTTCTCCTTATACAGCAGATGTCCATACTCTATACTGGTTCTGAACTGTACTACGCTCTTCAATACTGGGATATAATAAAAAGAACACCTGCAGTAGCACTGGTCATTTTTACCACTGGTGTTAATAGGCAGGCTCGGACTGGCCCACAGGGGTACAGGTGAATCCCCCGGTGGGCCCCTGAGCAAGGTCGTCCCCTAGTCTCCCACCCCCTGCACAAGTGGCACATAACACAGTAGACTTACTGCACTACATATAGATATTCAGCATATAGCACCTCAACCGGCCTATGTTCAGCTGCTGTGTGAGCAGGTAATATTTGGATATATCCGTACGGTGGGCCGCCAAAATTAATTTTACTGGTGGGCCCTAGGCACCCCAGTCTGACACTGTTAATAGGTGACATATAGAACTTATGACAGATGCACTTGTCTGGTCCATGTTGGGACCAATATAAGTAGAGCCGAAGCTTGAAATTTACTACACAATTCTAAATGATCAAACTTTCTAACCTCCCAAAGTATCTTTTTTAAATATATTGACTACTCGCTTCTGATATCATCAGAATTTAGATAATTGTACTGGATTGTTACATCCATCATCTTAATAAGAAAAATACTTGATATTTTGCTTCTTGCGTAGCAAGAAGATATCACCATCCTGTGGTAAGTGTATTGTGTATGGATGGCAAAACGTTAAATGTGATGTAAATCTGCGCAGTTTCAGGCTATTTTAGTCAAATCTTCCATTAATTTCATTTAATCGAGAACATAGGAACATTTCTGAAGCCGAATTATGATTCATCGTCTGATAGTTCTCGGGAAATATGACAATTAAATGATGCTTCAGTTTCAGAAAACTGTGTGAATAGCTGTGATTCAATCACTGCTTGCCAACAAGTGGCTACATTCTGGCTGTAGATCAATTAATAGCCAAGTGTTTACCAGAAAGCAGTACATAGGGCGCTTGTTCCAGATTCACAGGAGGGTCAGCAGTAAAATTAGCTCCTATTATCATCAGAACAAACTGTCCTAAGAGAGCCGGCCCCGTTTCTATGCTTGTAACCCCAGGGTAAAAGAAAACAGAATACAAAGAACAGCCGATATATTCAGTCTCTGGGGTGTAAGGCAGTTCAGCAGTGATAAAATACATGTAAAGCCAGCTTTGTCCCTAGGAATGGTATCTTTGAGAACATGCATAGAAACGAGAAACACAAATGGTTGCCAAGATTGTCCTTCAGATAAATCTTATGTTCTACACATCGCGGCGTATGCACAGAATACCGGTATATTGTGTCTTCATTTTACGAATGAGACCTCTCTAAGTAGATCTGAATATGGTATGAATATATGGTGTCACGGTGCAGTTGAGGTTGATGCCTTTGTCCTGTCCTACTCTTTAACAGCCCCTTAAAGAGCTCTGGATCTGTTTAGTTCTGCTCTATAAAGTCAGAGTTATGCTCAATGTCTTCACTTTGAATGCACTCTAAAGGGAGTCGCCTGAGATCCTTTTCCAGGCATCTCACCAAATACTCAGGCTGCTGCTTATCCCCTATCCTTGATCTCTCATCCACACCACCGTATTTTTGGTCCGTGTCCCATCCGCATTTTTTGCGGATTGCACACGGACCCATTGATCTCTACGAGTCTTCAAATAAAAACATCCCACATCATCCATGTGCCGTGTGCATCAGTGCAGCCGGGCCGCAAATGACAGAACCTGTCCTATTCTTGTCCGTTTTACAGATAATAGGCTTTTTTTTTTCCTTTTTTTTTTACAGTGGATCCCATTAAAATTGCACACGCACCACAAAACTGATACAGTCTTGTGCAGGAGGCCTTAGGCCTTATTTGTCTATTTACACAACTATAGATAGGTCCTATCCTTTCTGCGGCCCGACAGAACGGGCATATGTGCTGTCCGCATTGAAAGGAACGGGTCCGCATCTGATGCAGTTCGGATGTGGACCAAAAATACAGTCGTGTGTGTGAGGCCTAAACTGTTCTGGTTGGTTGCAATGTCAGACCTCACCATATGCTCCCCAGGAAGTGAAGGTCTGAAGAGCGGAAAGATTTAAAATCAGAACCCAGTAAAAGGGAGAATCTGGCCTCTGGTCCAAGCATGAGTAAAGCTTTGAAACCATTCTGTAGAGACACGGGCATAATGACCAGTGGAGCAGGTGCTGAAGCCAAGCAGCTGAGGTGGCCCAATCCTCTGCCGCAGGAATAGCAGAGCTACAAGACATAACAGATAATACAACATATCTAATATGGAGCAGTATCTGGTTCCTCGCACAATCTATGTGCTCTCTGTCTGAGCATATTTCCATGGTTACTGCAATCACTGCGCTATACCTTCTTTACAAACGTGGTTTCTGATCATTAATGACCAGTCTGAGATCTTCAGACACCCAAAAGAGCTATCATACTTAACCCTTACACATCTATGCAGTCTACACAGCAGCCATGCTCGACTGCCCATTGATGCTTTTAACCATGCAGATGCTGTTTTTGCCCTTGGTCAATGACTACATTTCAGTGTTCCCTATCACATCTGATTGCTTTGGATTCTTACACCGCTCTCCAAGCTTATTTCTCCTCACATCACTTCTCGGCTATTGCAAATCTGATTCATTATGGAATTTAATCAGAGATGACCTTGATGGATGTGTCCTTTAGGGACTTCCATAACAACAGCACCCATGCAATCATCTAAATGGTTGCTTCCTCACAGCACCTTCATACACCTTAGATAGCTGTCAGCTATTCACCCTAACACCTCCATTAACATGCAAGCTTGGTGCGGCTGAGCGTGCATGTGTCCCCAATAGATAAGGGACATAAGGGAGGTGGCTGGCAGTGGCTTATCTCTCATGAGGACAAAGCAGGGGCAGATTAGCCATAGACCTTACAGGGAAAATTCCTGGTTGCCGCCCAAGCCCCCATCTCTGCCGTTGGCCATATACATAATAAGCTCTCATAAGTACTCATATACCGGGCCAGCAAAATCCCCTTCTGAATTCAACTATGTCCCACATCTCACCTCCTAAGCCCCCTGCTCCATATCCTAATCAGAGACAATTGGAGAAGGAGGAGAACAGAAAATGGCTGCTATTGATGGCCAACAAAGAGGGACAGCTTTTCGGACAACATATTGTGGTGCACTGTGGTATACGGTATTTTGCGCTATGGTGTTGCTGACCCCACTACTTTTGTTGCCCTGACTCCTGTCAATTTGGACCCTTGTACAAATTGGGGCCACTTTTAAGTATTTTTTCCAGGGCCACTTTAGGTTTCCAATTCTCCCCTGGGACAAAAGATTGGACGTGTTCAAAGTGACCTATCCTTCTTTGGCCTGACATTTGCCTTGAGGTGAGAGATGGAATACATTCATACATATTAGATGGTCAGCCGCTCCCAACAGGTTTTGCCAATGTTTATCTAGAGCAGGGATGTGCAAACTGCGGCTCTCCAGCTGTTGCAAAACTACAACTCCCAGCATGCAAAGACTGCTTACAGCAATCAGCCTACAGCAGGGCATGGTGGGAATTGTAGTTTTACAACAGCTGGAGAGACGCAGTTTGCCCATCCCTGATCTAGAGCAGGCATGCTCAACCTGCGGCCCTCCAGCTGTTGCAAAACTACAACTCCCATCATTCCCAGACAGCCTACAGCTGAAGGGCATGGTGGGATGAACACATTTAGGTAGTCTTCAGACACTGGTGGTTGTAAGCGGGCATGCACTTTTTATTTTTGTAGTAAATAAGAGAAGGAAGAGGAATATGAAACTGCCCATAATGATCTCACAAGCTAAGTCTGGTTCTAACGCAATTTTTCTGGAAAAGACTCACCTTGTCTGGTCCTTTCTGGTGACAACTACTAGTCCAAAGGGACACCACATATCTGGCCTCCTTCATTTGCTTTAGGTTGTAGTTTGAATTGCTTTCTAGCATTACTTTTCCGTTGAAGGTGTTTATATCATTTAACCACGGTGATAAACGCTAATTGGTTTCTTAGGGTTAATGAGAGTTTTGCATTGAAATGTTATGGTAGTAAATGAATTAACGGAGGAACACTTGGAATAGCAATTAGTGTTCAGTTTCAGACAGCTGCATCTTAAGTTCCCCTTTAAGGACAACCTGTCACCATGAAAATGCAGTGCAATCTGCAGGCCGCATGTTATAGAGCAGGAGGAGCTGAGAAGATTAATGTATAGTTTTATGGGAAAAGATTCAGCAAAACTTGTAATTTGTGCACTAAAATCTCTGCTCTTTCTGAGCTCAGTAGCTAAGTGGGCATCTTATCAGTGATTGACAGCCTCCTCTGCATAAGTGTGTATATACACAGATAGCTGTCAATCAGTGGCATACCTTTAATGGAGGCAGATTACACAGATGCTATAGGGCCCATGAGAAAGAGGGCCGGCACCGAGCTCCTTCTTCTGTTCCCTACAAGAAAAAACATCAGCAGAGCCGCCATTAGGGGGAGCCCAATGCAAAGAGATTATTTCAGCTTCCATTCCATAAATAGAAACTGTATCATTTCCTATGCACTGAGCTCCCCCTAGTGGTGGTTTCAGACAACAAACTTTGTAGTAGAAAGTTATTTGCCAGTCGTCTGGTGTAGATACATTGAGAAATATGGTGATCACAATCAGCGCCATATTTATGAAGCACCTATTCCACTTTTTCCAATATAAAAGTCAGACAAAATGGGTGAGGTGGAGGGTGACACTTCTTTTTATAAAAAAATCTGGGGCAATCCACTTTGCATTGCCTAGGAGCTAATTGTCACACATGTACTGGGAAACTAGGTGGGGAAGGGGATGATACTACGTTTTTCTATGGGTCCCTACTACATCTGTGTACAGGTCTGCTGTCAATCACTGTGCAGTGCCTGGTTTCCCCCAGACATGACACTTAGAACTGAGGCTAAAAAGTTCAATCTTGGTGTCATCAGACTAGAGAATTTTATTTCTCACAGTCTGAGAGTCCTTTAGGTGCTTTTCTGCAGACTCCAGACAGGGTTTCATGTGTCTTTTACTTAAGCCCAGATTGGTGGAATGCTGCAGTGATGGTTGACCTTCTGGAAGGTACTCCCATCTGTGCACAGGATCTTTGGAGCTTAGCTAGAGTGACCATTGGGTTCTGGTCACCTCTCTTACCGAGGCACTTCTTCCCAGATTACTAAATTTGTTGGGGTGGCCAGTTCTAGGAAGACGCCTGGTTGTTCCAAACTTCTTTTAATTAAGAATTATGGATGCCACTGTGCTCTTGGGAACTTCCAGTGCAGCAGAAATTTTTTGTATCCTTCTCCCGATTAGTGCCTTCACACAATCCTGTCTCTGATCTCTACAGGCAGTTCTTTCCTCCTCATGGCTTAGCTTTTGCTTTGATATGCATTTTCAAATGTGAGAAGTATATAATCAGGGCTGTGTCTTTCCAAATCATGTCAAATTAACTGAATTGATCACAGGTGGAGTCCAATAAAGGAGTACAAACATCTCAAAGATGAGCAAGAGTAATGGAATCCCCCAGAGCTAAAATTCAAGTGTCATAGCAAAGGATCTGGATACGTATGTCCATGTGAAATTGCAGTTTTTCCTTTTTAATAAATTTGCCAAAATTTCTAACTAAAATTGTCTTTTCACTTTCTCATTATAGGGTATTGAGTGCAGATTGATTGGGGGAAAACCATATTTTTTTCTTATTTTAGCACAAGACCTCAACATAACAAAATGTGCAAAAGGTGAAAGGATCTGAAGACTTTCCAAATTCATTGCCTTTATACACATTTTAATACCAGTATATGTAAAGTTTTATAACAACGTCCACCTCATTGTTTGACAACACAATGCAAATGATATACTGTAGGTAGGTAACTTATTTTGAGCGCCAAATGGTTTAGCATAGATTATGACAAGATCTCAGCAAAGCTCTTCTGAAATAGTTACAAACAAATTAATTATAAATATAAATTAGAGTGGTTCTCTGCGCTCTCCTACATTGCGCTCTCCTATATTGATGACTTATCCCCAGGATAGGTCATCAATATCAGTTCGGCAGGGATCAGTCCCCTGGTACCCCCACCGATCAGCTGTATGTGGAGACAGCACGCGCAGTGTACATATACCATCTCCTGTCTCTCTTCCTGCTCGCTGCTGCTTTGCCGTAGACAGCAGTGGTGAGCAGGAAGAGAGCATGTGCGCACTGGGTGTCCCGTTTCCTCATACAGCTGATCAGTGGGGGTGCTGGGTGTCGGACCCCCACCGATCTGATATTGATGATCTATCCTGAGGACAGGTCATCAATAGAGCAATAGAGGAAAGCCTGGAGAACTCCTTCAATGTTTAGTCAGCAATTTTAAGAAAAACACTGATTCTTTACCAAGCAGACCAAAAATAACAACCAAATACACTCTGCAGCCCGTGCCCGCTCATATATTAAACATCACTGTGTGGGTTAATAATTCAAAGTACTTAGGACACACTCCAATAGCTACAGCATACTAGAAAACAAGAATGCATGTGACCAAAAATGATCAAAATGTAAAATTCCATTATTGACGTAACCAAGAATATACAAAAACAGTGGACAACACAATGGTAGGAAAAGATACAAAGTGGTCATATGTTACAAAAAATGATCCAGTGCAGTACGTGACATGACACTAGTTTGTCACAGAATAAAGTGTATGTTATGAACATGCTTTTTCTGAATCCTAGTCATGGAGAGTATATGGCACCTAACAAAAGGATTATACACCATATTAGTCAAAACCGCTGATTAGTGTCTCAGCTTGAAGCTTTTATCTGGTAGCTGATTCTGCTGATTCTTTACAAAGAAGACTTTGGTTTGATGGCTAAATAGTTACATATCAATTTGAGGCAAAAATTCTCATTTGTTTAAAATAGTAATATGTAAGAAATCATTAACTGTTACATCTGGAATAATAATATTGCAGTCAGTGTTGGACTGGGGTACTTAGGGCCCACCAGTGTAACTGATTTTGGGGGCCCACCCTATGGCCGCCAAAAAAAATGACTCCGTGTGCATTCTGTGTCTGTATGTCCGCATGGCCGTTCTGCAAAATGATAGAACATGTCCTATTATTGTCGGGATTACAGACAAGGATAGGACTGGTCTATTAGAGGCCGGCTGTTCTGTTCTGCATAATGTGGAAAGCACACACCCGGTATCCATGTTTTGCGGATCCGCAATTTGGTGACTGCAAAACATCCAACGGTCGTGTCCGTGAGCCCTTATAGTGATAACAGAAATATTAGAGATGAAGTAAGATGGCAGACATTCACAGCAAAATGCACAAACATACATGTGGCAGAATTTACACATATATGGATATCCTGCACTTAAGTCAGTCAGAAAAAGACACATGCAGTGCACACCAATCACCCATTGGACAGATGTGGCACACAAGACACTTATACATGGGTCACATGCCACTGATGCATATGGCACATGCTGCACATTTACCACTGATACATAGATCATATATAGCACACACCAATCACACACCAAGACATTTATGCCTAACCCTATTAAGTGTAGCACACTTAAAGGGGTTGTCTCACTTCAACAAATGGCATTTATCATGTAGAGAAAGTTAATACAAGGCACTTACTAATGTATTGTGATTGTCCATATTGCCTTCTTTCCATCACATTATACACAGCCCGTATCCGTGGTTATTACCACCGTGTAATCCAGCAGTGGTGGCTGTGCTTGCACATTATAGGTAAAGGTGTTGTCCTATGCGCACTTCCAGCCTCTCCCTATAGTGTGTAAGCACAGCCACCAGTGCTGGATTATGTACGAAGGGGTCTTAAGACCACGTTCCCTTGAGCATGGGGGTCCTAGCACAGACCCCCATCAATCAGACACTTATCACCTGCCGTGTCATAGATGTTGGACCTTTTCACATTCCCTATCTTTAAAGGTTTTCTTTCGGTGTAAAAAATAAATAAATAATCTGGCCCAAAATATGTGTCAAACTAAAATAGAAATGCTCGCCTGTTAAAGGGCCTGTGTCCACTTTTTTAGTTATCCTCTATCTACAGGATTGGGGATAACTACCAGTAAGTGATCCGTGGGGGTCTGAATGCTGGAGCCCCCACTGATCCCCCTTCTTGACTGAGTGGCAGGTGGAGCATATGCCCTGCCTCTCCATCCATTCTCTATGGGGTCGCCGTAGATGGCAGCTTAAGGCGCTGGCTATTTCCAGTGGTCCCAAAGAGAATTAATGGAGCAGCAGGTCATATGTGTGGCCTGTCACATCATAAAAAGGGCGAACAGGACCCGTTCCTGGGATCAGTGGGGCTCGCAGAATCAGACCCCACTAATCATATAGTTATTCCCTATGGTGTGGAGAGGATAACTTAAAAACTTGGACAACCCCTTTAAATCCTCCACCACTCCACCAGTATCTCTTCACATGGCAGCAGTGATGCCTGTAAATACGGAATATCACTGTAAACCATATGTGTCAATACTGGAGAATATGACGCACTGTGCAGAAACCCCCTTTGCAGGTCATAACCTTTAACAAAGCCCAAGCAAAGGAGCTAGAGGAGCAACGTGAGCAAAGGGCACAAGCGGAGGGTCATAACAGAAACAGAGGCATTAGGGTCACCTGAGGCAGGGTAATAGTGGGGATCCTGGAGCAGGGGTAACTGTAGAAGAGGCAATATTAGGGGTGCACTTAGAGTGGGGGTATCTGGAGCTGGGGCACTTATGGGGGTGCACCTAAAGCAGAGTCATTAGCGTCACCTGAGGCAGGGTAATAGTGTGGATCCTGGAGCAGGAGTGACTGGAAAAGAGGCAATATTAGGGGTTCATTTAGAGTGGGGGTATCTGGAGCTGGGGCACTTATGGGGGTGCACCTAAAGCAGAGGCATTAGCGTCACCTGAGGCAGGGTAATAGTGGGGATCCTGGAGCAGGGGTGACTGGAGAAGAGGCAATATTAGGGGTTAATTTAGAGTGGGGGCATCTGGAGCTTGGGCATTTATGGGGGTGCACCTAAAGCAGAGGCATTAGCGTCACCTGAGGCAGGGTAATAGTGGGAATCCTGGAGCAGCTGCAGGGGTATTAGGGGGCAACTGGAAAATATGCAATATTAGGGGTGCATTTAGAGTCGGGGCATTGGGGGGCATCTGGAGCTGGGGCACTTATGAGGCTGCACCTAAAGTAGATGCCACTCTGAACTCTGCAGAGAGCAGCACACATACACAGATCTGAGTCTACTATAAACAAATCCCCTATTTCCCCCTTACTGTCTCCTACAGCTCACTAGTGTCACACACCTGAGAAATCAGCCCAGCACCATAGAGGAGTCCTTCTCTCCAGCAGCCAGTTTTCTGACAGCAGGGAGGGCAGGAGGATGGCCAGACATGTTCTCTCCTCCTTCACTGCCAGCAGCCTGAAAAGTTTAGAAGATACTGCGGGGCCTCTTATACCATTTACACCAGTAGGAGGCTGCATCGCTGTGCGATACTATCACCTAGTGGCTACAATAATTATCTCTCCTGAGAAACAAGAAAAATAATTACTCCTCCGCCTTATCTCCGGGCACAGGAGAGGGGGGGCCCACCGAGGAATCCCCCACCTCCCCGGTGGGCCAGTCCGAGCCTGATTGAAGTGGAAGATGGGAGAGACAGATGGTAATCTTATAATAACAAATCTATCGCAAAGCTATTGCAGGAGAGGCTTTCGTACAGCTGCCCAGTAAACCAGACTGGCCATTTCTCCTTCTGTCACTTTATTGGAGGTAGCCTGTAACCTGTTATATGAAGTCTTTGATTTTTAACTATTTGAATCATGGAATTGACTTTTAGGTTCTGAACTATAAAAATATACCAATTTAGATGTAATCGTTTTTCCTAGATACGAAGGACTCCCTTTAGGCCCCTTATAATAGCCTTGTCACTGTACGTACTATGTAATGTGTCATTTTGCATAAAGCATATAGAATATGTATATAATGTACGGTATATCATGTGTATTAAACTTTTCCAATAATAGGCCCATGCTGTCTAGTTCAGCCTTACATTAGTGGTCAATCCAGTTAGGAGTTGGCACTTGTCCGCTGCCAAATGAAATCTTGTAAGGTATTAATGCAACAGCAATTTAGATAAAATTTATAAATATTAGCTAGTATAAAATAATGTTCTGACTGTCTTAGGGAGAGATCTCACATGTGTACTCACCGACTCACTATAAATGGAACCATGATGACATCAGGACTAGGTGCTAGCTGAAAATATGCTGAAAACATGCTCTGATTTTCCATGATCAAACTCCTGGTTGTATTCTATAATGGAAGAATGAAATATATTCTACAGTATATAAAAGTAACAACCCCAGATTATAATCAATAGATTGCCAGATCTGAGGCATAATAGAGAAAGGATGCACCCTAGCCAAGCTAGTGGAACTAATGTCAGATATTTAGGCTTCCTATTGATGTGCACGGAAGCAGAAAAGAAACTGCTGAGCCCATGTGTGCAGGCAGGGGTGTTGACAGGGGGCTGTCAGAAGGAAATATTACACTCAAAGATGAAGTGATGAGGGACTCTTAACCATTTCCTGCCTTTTGTATATTATAACCTGATTTGTACACATGAAATGCACTGGAGGCTAGCTCCATACCATGCTCGGTCTGAAAACCTGACAGTATACACTTGAGACAAATTGACGCAGCCTGTCGAGAATGTCTCCACATACATCCATGTTTGGCGTCCGTTTGACAGATCCGTTTAGATTTTTTAGCCGGTTCATGACCACCCGCCGTATATTTAAGGCAGGAGGCCCAGGTCTCTAAAGCCTACGCCATTGTATATTAACAGTACAGGCTTTAGCCGGCTGTCTGAGCAAAGAAAGCAGGGGACCCAAGAGAGAATATAGGAGAGGTTCACTGCTTCTGTCTTCTCTATTTGCTCATACACTGTGATGAATGAGTGCGGCCCCAGTAGAAAAGACCCCCAACGGTATTTCCTGATTTTCGAAGGACAGAGTCTAAAAAAAAGTTTAAACAAATATAAAATATAAAAAATAACAAACCCTCAAAAAAAACACAGATTAAAATCATTTTCGCACCGCCGGCCAACTTGATTATTCAAAACCGAACACGTAATTTATTAACATTATATAATATGAAAAATGACAATTAGTGGAAAAAATAGCTAAGACGTAAAAGCATATTTTTTGCAAATTTTTTTTTTTAAATATAAGCCTAATAGGAGCACATTTATTAGGACAAGCGTTTTAGACACCGGTCTTAATAAGCCCCTGCTCTGGCAGTGGATCCGCCTAAGTTATGTACAGGCACCGGCCTCTAAATAACTTCGGCATTTCCACCACCGATTCTAAATGTAACACAGCTTTCTTACCGTCTTACATTCAGACCATGGCATAGAAAATAATGAAAGAGACGGGCGTACCCACGCCACGCCCACTTTTTTTAGACCTGGTGTGAGTGGGGAAGACGTCGCAGATTCTGTCTTAACATGGCGTCCGACAGAATCTGCACCAGATTGCGTATATCTTTTGGTAAGTGACCCCCAATGAGTCTACAAAAAGGCCTAAATTATGTGCATAAAATAATGACTAGAAACCTGAAAATAACCAACAAATAAAAAGGCTATAGTAATTAAACTAACGTGTGTAAAAAACATTTCTAAACAGGATCTGGTCCTGATGACCAAAACTGCCCTGGTGATGAACCAGTTAAAAGCGAGTTGAATGCTGCTAATTCCTCAGATGGATCCAAACGTACAATCATATACTAGATACATCTGCTGCCGACTACGCTAAAGGGGTTGGGCCAGCTTGTACTTTGGTGGCATATTGCTAGGATATACCTCCAATGCCCAATAGGTGCGGATACCACCTATGTCTAGAATGGGACCCCAAAATTGAAAGAGGGCGTGGCCACCTTCTATGGGATTGTCAAAAATAGCCAAGTGCTCAGTTATTTCCAAGACTCCCATAGAGATGAATAGAGAGGTGGCCGTGCTTGCAGAGTGCGCTCTTCACTTCTATGGGAGTTCCGGAAGTAGCTAAGCATGCTCGCTCGGCTCTTTTCAAAACTCCCATAGAAGTGAATAGACAGCACGCCATGCATGTGTGGTGTGCTATCCTTTACTTTCAAGCGCCGCACCTATTAGACATTGGTGGCAAGTCCTATCAATAAGGCTACTTTCACACCAGAATTTTTGATGGATCTGTCATGGATCAGCAAAAACGCTTCCGTTACTGATAATACAACCGTCTGCATCCGTGATGAACGGATCCAGTTGTAATATCTTTAACATAGTCAAGACGGTTCCGTCATGAACTCCACTGAAAGTCAATGGGGGACGGATCCGTTTCTATTGTGTCAGATTGTGTCCGAGAAAACTGATCCACCCCCATTGACTTACACTGTGTGTCAGGACGGATCCGTCTTGCTCCACACCACATCACGGACAGAAAAACGCTGCTTGCAGCGTTATTCTGTCCACGATGGGGACGCAACCAAACGGAACAGAAAGCATTCTGGTGCACTCCGCTTCGTTCAGTTCAGTTTTGTCCTCATTGACAATAAATGGGGACAAAACAGAAGCGTTTTCCCCCACTATTGAGATCTTTGACGGATTTCAATAGCGGAAAGGAAAAGCGCAAGTGTGAAAGTAGCCTTAGCCATCAAAGTGCAAGATGGGCCAACCCCTTTAAATGGGTTCACCTAAAGTAATATGCTGCAGAAAATGCAATAACACTTTTTTAAAAACAGTCAACTGTTAAAATCCCCAAGAGCACCAATTCCATGTTCCTGTAGCCTCCTCGTCTCTGTTTATATCCCAGAAGCACTGATGTAATGTATTGGTGTGTGATCAATGCGGCCAATCACTGGCCAGGGTGATGACATTAAGTATGGCACATGACCATTCAACCCAGTTACTAAATCACTGCTGGCATGTAACCAAAGACTGGCGCTGGAGCAGCAGAGGGTATAACAGGTGAGTAAGGTGTGTTTTATTTTATTACATATTCTACTGGAATTCCGCAGTACAATAGTAACAATGACCATACGCAGAACCAGCCCTTGTATCCAAACTGATGATACATACTACACATCAGTGGGAAATCTTCACTGATATTTCTGGAAATGAGATTTGTGTAAAGAGTCTTACATCAGAATATACTCATTTGCCACATTGCATATTGTAACTGTTGCCCGGGCACACTAGGGGGTTTGGTATATTTTCCTGTAGAGGAGGGCACTTTGCGGGCTCCGTTCTAAGGATAGATGAGGTGGGTCCCACACCTATTGGACATTGGGGGCATATCCTAGCGGTATGCCCCCAATGTCCAAGATGGGACAACCCCATCAAACGCTAGCAGACCGAGTCCATGCTGTAGTGTCGGAGACATTGCAGTCCACTAAGTAGTCCTTGAGGAGAAAGAAAAATGGGCCTACCCTGTTCTGGCTTCACTAATGCTGTGATCCTTCAGCACAATAAAATGGCCGAAATCATCCAAGACTTTTATCTCATGTGCATGGACTGAACGGAGAATGTCTCTCGCTAAGGAGGACCAGGCATGTCCATTGTTTTCATTGGCTTCTCCTATAAACGACAGCTGATCATTGAGGGTCCCAGCAGTCTGCGATCAGCTTAGCATTGGGAAAACTTCAAGAAAGTGGCAGAGAAAGAAAACCTACAAACTACATTCACACTGATAATGTTTATCATAAGCACAATGCCAAAGAGGATCATACAAAGTGTTTGTGAGTGAGACTAATGGAAGAGGCGTTTAAGATCTGTAAAGACCTTCATAGCAGATGCTATACATACAGATACATATTTAATGAGCATTGAATATTGCCCATATACAATATATGGTTCTAAATGTAAGGCTCCATCAACAGATGGAAAGTTTAGTCTACAAAGTCCAAGGGTTGTTAAAGTGAGAAGAAAATAGGATTCAATTATTATTATCATGCCTGCTGATGCTGGTTTGTGCTTGCTATCAGGCTCAGAGTATGGAATAGTATAGGCCGCCATTTATTCCATTCAAAACTTCTGGCCAGGTTTACACGGTTAAAGAAATTTCCATACACACAGGTTTCCATGTCAAAGAGTAATGTTTGTCAGCCAGGTGCCATCGGGTTCCCATTCTACATCACAGATACCACCAGACACCAAGAGATGGAATAGATGCAGTAAAATGTTTATGCATTGCCAAAGATCAGCCAATATAATTACCGCAAGGTACACATTTCAACAGCGGTTAAAAAAAAACCTTACCGTCACCAGCTTCACAATGTTAACACCAGTTCACCAGTGGTCTACAGGCCTGGTGGCAACCCTAAGATCAGCACGCTCTCGTCTGTTGGCCAAACACTGGTGGTTATGGATAGTTCCGTTTGAGGCGAGATGTGAAAACTGTTCTGCATTTTTTACACCCTCCTTAATTACATTACCGCCACACTTGAAATCCACGTCATCCAAATCACAAGCACAGCTACTGTATGTGAATGAGGCCTAAGGCTGTGTCCATATTTTGGTCCTCAAAACACGAATCCACGGCTAGCTTCCATGTGCATTCCATATTTTTCCCACATAGGACACTCTACTCTGTTGGCCAAACACTGGTTGTTATGGATAGTTCCGTTTGAGGCGAGATGTGAAAACTGTTCTGCATTTTTTACACCCTCTTTAACTACATTACCGCCACACTTGAAATCCACGTCATCCAAATCACAAGCACAGCTACTGTATGTGAATGAGGCCTAAGGCTGTGTCCATATTTTGGTCCTCAAAAAACGAATCCACAGCTAGCTTCCATGTGCATTCCATATTTTTCCCAGAGCTATTCCCATCTGTCATTGGCGGATCCTCAAAAAAAAACTGATGTTTGCTTGACCCCATAGAAATGAAAGGGTCAAACAGTACACTAAAGAAAAATACGGTGGTGTGCATGAGCCCTAAGGCTATGCTATCTTGCTGCATTTTGGAATATTAGATATTCCATTAATGTTATTTATAGGATACATCATCGTTTACATGAGGTGCAGTCTAGCGTGTCCTAAAACAGACATGGCACACATTATTAAGTCCCCCGTGATTGTCTAATTAGTAAGAAAGTGCTTCTCTAGAACGGCCCCCCGAGGAGAAGGCATTCGTTAACCTGAGCAGGACTGAGTTGTGATGACAAGTAAATGACTGTTTGCTCTTGTTAGAAAAACAATACTTTGTCTAAATGGAAACACGTGAAAATACCAACTTATCACTGATCTGTAATAACCATATTATAAAGATATTATCTGATACATTTCTTCCCTGGATGTAATAACCTATAGACATGTATTCCAGTTAGGATCAGTACCATTACAGCACCTCCACCTGCTCCAAACCACCATGTAAATGTTCAAAAATTTTTAAGATGATCGAAATGGCAATCTAATATCCCAATCCAGATGCGAACTATCTCTACATATAAAAAAATCAATACAATATCAAATCTGTGGAAGCAGTCAAGAATCTGAAGTCTCTGCCAGTTATCCAGGCATGAAGAATCCACAGCAATCCAACACAAGGAAATAGGTCAAATTCAAAGTGTAAAATAATCATTTTTCATTCATTGCGCAGGACGGTTTTAGGTGGTTAGCGATCATTTATGGAACATACTGATCAGGAATTCACCAATCAAGCAGCATAGAAAGCTACTCTATAGATACGGTTTTATTTAGGGGTCCTTGCTGACCACAACCGTATTGAATTTTCTCTTGTTTTCGGTCACCATCAGCAGCACAGTAGTAGTAGAGATACGGTAGGTACAATTTTACCTAGAAGACACTGCCCTCATTTCCAAGCACTGACCTATCGATTGGGCAGACAATTGCCAATACAAGGCCGTGTGCTAGCTTGTAAATGTGCCAAAGGATCCTTTACTAATTTGGTTCCTGAGCATGGCTTGTGTCAGTTATCTAAGGTGGGTTACAGGGGTGTATTCACACACGGCAGATCAGCAGCCCAAAATTTGGGCGAATTTCCTATTTATCAGACAATTTCTGCAAAAAAATCAGCCTTGTATGAATATACCCTACAGATTCCCCACCGCCTCTTCCATAGAAAAGTCTTGATTTTCCGACCACCATTAGAGAACATGAAGTGGACATACCGTATGCATCCCCTGTGCTGTACACTGTCAGTAGCTGTACATCTCCCGGTCTCAGACTCCTAAGGGTGTGGCCACAGCACAGGGCATTACATTGTCTACCTTACCAGATGGCGGCACGGTTAATAGTCACCGTCCTCAATTTGTGTCCCCTTTTCTGGGCTCAGATGATACCTTATGACTGCAGACAGTTCCCCTATACAGATGTAGCAGAGCTGTGCTTGATCTTAGGCACCGAGATAACTTTGGAGGTACGCTATTTTCTCCAAAATGCAAAGGTGACAGACTCAGCTCTGCTACATCAAGAGTGATTGTGATAAATAAAAGCAATATTCATGTCCTACAGACAAATCCTAACTGAGCAAACAGATGAAGAGGAAACTAAGCAGTGGGTCACGGCCATGAGCTCCATCCATCCGATGAACCGAAGTGCGCAGAGCGAGCCACTCACAATGGGGCTCAGTGCCATGTAAACAGTGGCGAGCCCTGGGAGCGGAGGTAGCAAGAAGCAGACACGCCTAACGGAGCAGCCTGCGTGCATCCCTGGGAAGCATGCTTCCACCAGGCACGGGTGGCCTTCTACATCCAGATGTTACCTTTCTGGGTCTTTTCTTCCTCAAGTTGGTGCCATTATGCTTCTCCCCTCCGTCTGTTTTCTGCGTACTGTCCTCGTTCATCATTTTAAACCAGTTTCCCCGGACAAGAGCGTTGCCATTAAAGCCTCTCCACAGCACGGACCACTGTGTCGCTGACTAGAATGGAGACTGGGGAGGGGGGAAGAGGAGGAGAAGCAGTGACGTTGCCATGGCAGCGCCTGCCACAAATGTTTATCTGCTGGCATTGTTAAATCTGATTCAACCAATTACCAACAGGATCTGCTACCTTCACAAAGGAGGACCCTGTGCACCCAGAAGGGGGACCCGCTGGTGACCATCTACCAGTATGCTGGTCTGCAAGGAAAACCTGAGCAGAAAGCCGGGAGAAAGGGACTTCTCTAATTAGGTCTCTTCTGCACAATGGGCTTTAGATGACCACTGAATAAAGGGTTAACTGGATGAAATGAGTGCAATCAGAATGACAGATAGTGTACAGCAGCTGGATGGATGGATGGATAGATAGATAGATAGATAGATAGATAGATAGATAGATAGATAGATAGATATGAGATAAAAAGATAGATAGATAGATAATGGATAGATAGATAAATAGATAGATAATAGATATGAGATAGATAGATAGATAGATAGATAGATAGATAGATAGATAGATAGATATGAGATAGATGGATAATAGATAGATAGATAGATAGATAGATAGATATTAGATAGATAGATAGATAGAAGACAGACAGACAGACAGACAGATAGATAGATAGATAGATAGATAGATAGATAGATATGAGATAGATAGATAGATAGATAGATATTAGATAGATAGATAGATAGATAGATAGATAGATAGAAGATAGATGGATAGATATGAGATAGATAGATAGATAGATAGATAGATAGATAGATAGATAGATAGATATGAGATAGATATGAGAAAGATAGATAGATATCAGATAGATAGATAGATAGATAGATAGATAATGTATAGTTAAATAGATATATGCATACATAAATATGAGATAGATGACAGATGCATAGAATGATAGATAGACAGATAGATAGATAGATAGATAGATAGATAGATAGATAGATAGATAGATAGACACATAGATTAAGAGACAGACAGACCGATGGACAGATAGACAGTAGATAGATACATAGATATATTGGCACACATTAGAAGGGAGCATTTTTGTACTAGTGCACATTATAAGAAGGTAGTGCACATTATAAGGAGGTAGTGCACATTATAAGGAGGTATTTTGTACTGGTGCACATTATAAGGAAGTATTTTGTACTGGTGCACATTATAAGGAAGTATTTTGTACTGGTGCACATTATAAGGAAGTATTTTGTACTGGTGCACATTATAAGGAAGTATTTTGTACTGGTGCACATTATAAGGAGGTATTTTGTACTGGTGCACATTATAAGGAAGTATTTTGTACTGGTGCACATTATAAGGAAGTATTTTGTACTGGTGCACATTATAAGGAAGTATTTTGTACTGGTGCACATTATAAGGAAGTATTTTGTACTGGTGCACATTATAAGGAAGTATTTTGTACTGGTGCACATTATAAGGAGGTATTTTGTACTGGTGCACATTATAAGGAAGTATTTTGTACTGGTGCACATTATAAGGAGGTATTTTGTACTGGTGCACATTATAAGGAGGTATTTTGTACTGGTGCACATTATAAGGAAGTATTTTGTACTGGTGCACATTATAAGGAGGTATGCACATTATAAGGATGGTGCACATTATAAGGGGTTATTTTGTACTGGTGCACATTATAAGGAGGTATTTTGTACTGGTGCACATTATAAGGGGGTATTTTGTACTGGTGCACATTATAAGGAGGTATTTTGTACTGGTGCACATTATAAGGAGGTATTTTGTACTGTGCACATTATAAGGAGGTATTTTGTACTGGTGCACATTATAAGGGGGTATTTTGTACTGGTGCACATTATAAGGGGGTATTTTGTACTGGTGCACATTACAAGGGGGTATTTTGTACTGGTGCACATTACAAGGGGGTATTTTGTACTGGTGCACATTATAAGGGGGTATTTTGTACTGGTGCACATTATAAGAGGGTATTTTGCACTGGTGCACATTATAAGGGGGTATTTTGTACTGGTGCACATTATAAGGGGGCATTTTGTACTGGTGCACATTATAAGGGGGTATTTTGTACTGGTGCACATTATAAGGAGGTATGCACATTATAAGGATGGTGCACATTATAAGGGGGTATTTTGTACTGGTGCACATTATAAGGAGGTATTTTGTACTGGTGCACATTATAAGGGGGTATTTTGTACTGGTGCACATTATAAGGAGGTATTTTGTACTGGTGCACATTATAAGGAGGTAGTGCACATTATAAGGGGGTATTTTGTACTGGTGCACATTATAAGGAGGTATGCACATTATAAGGATGGTGCACATTATAAGGGGTTATTTTGTACTGGTGCACATTATAAGGGGGTATTTTGTACTGGTGCACATTATAAGGGGGCATTTTGTACTGGTGCACATTATAAGGGGGTATTTTGTACTGGTGCATATTATAAGGAGGTATTTTGTACTGGTGCACATTATAAGGAGGTATTTTGTACTGGTGCACATTATAAGGAGGTATTTTGTACTGGTGCACATTATAAGGGAGTATTTTGTACTGGTGCACATTATAAGGAAGTATTTTGTACTGGTGCACATTATAAGGAGGTATGCACATTATAAGGATGGTGCACATTATAAGGGGGTATTTTGTACTGGTGCACATTATAAGGAGGTATTTTGTACTGGTGCACATTATAAGGGGGTATTTTGTACTGGTGCACATTATTAGGGGGTATTTTGTACTGGTGCACATTATAAGGGGGTATTTTGTACTGGTGCACATTATAAGGAGGTATTTTGTACTGGTGCACATTATAAGGAGGTAGTGCACATTATAAGGGGGTATTTTGTACTGGTGCATATTATAAGGAGGTATTTTGTACTGGTGCACATTATAAGGGGTAATTTTGTACTTGTGCACAGTGTAAGGGGTTATTTTGTACTGGTGCACATTATAAGGGGGCATTTTGTACTGGTGCACATTATAAGGAGGTATGCACATTATAAGGATGGTGCACATTATAAGGGGTTATTTTGTACTAGTGCACATTATAAGGGGGTATTTTGTACTGGTGCACATTATAAGGGGGCATTTTGTACTGGTGCACATTATAAGGGGGTATTTTGTACTGGTGCACATTATAAGGAGGTATTTTGTACTGGTGCACATTATAAGGAGGTATTTTGTACTGGTCCACATTATAAGGAGGTATTTTGTACTGGTGCACATTATAAGGAGGTATTTTGTACTGGTGCACATTATAAGGAGGTATTTTGTACTGGTGCACATTATAAGGAGGTATTTTGTACTGGTGCACATTATAAGGGGGTATTTTATACTGGTGCACATTATAAGGAGGTATTTTATACTGGTGCACACTATATGGGGGTATTTTGTACTGGTGCACATTATAAGGAGGTATTTTGTACTGGTAAACATTATAAGGAGGTATTTTATACTGGTGCACACTATATGGGGGTATTTTGTACTGGTGCACATTATAAGGAGGTATTTTGTACTGGTGCACATTATAAGGAGGTATTTTGTACTGGTGCACATTATAAGGAGGTATTTTGTACTGGTGCACATTATAAGGAGGTATTTTATACTGGTGCACATTATAAGGGGTATTTTGTTCTGGTGCACAATATAAGGGGGTATTTTGTTCTGGTGCACAATATAAGGGGGTATTTTGTACTGGTGCACATTATAATGAGGTATTTTGTACTGGTGCACATTATAAGGAGGTATTTTGTACTGGTGCACATTATAAGGAGGTATTTTGTACTGGTGCACAATATAAGGGGGTATTTTGTTCTGGTGCACAATATAAGGGGGTATTTTGTACTGGTGCACATTATAATGAGGTATTTTGTACTGGTGCACATTATAAGGGGGTATTTTGTACTGGTGCACATTATAAGGGGGTATTTTGTACTGGTGCACATTATAAGGAGGTATTTTGTACTGGTGCACATTATAAGGAGGTATTTTGTTTTGAAAAGGTGGGAGGATGATAGAAAAGTAGAAAACTAAAAAGTCTGTAAACTACAAAAATGGCTGAAGGAAATCATCATGGCGGTCTGGTCTAAAACGAGAAGATGAGGAAAGGGAACATCTACATCAGAGAAGACGTCACTGGGTGTAAGAGGTGTGTGACGCTGTATTACCCTGTATGTTCTGTAGCGCTGTATGTCATGTTTTCCAAGTATGTCTTTAACAGTAGGGCTGAAGGTAAGGGGTTAGGTTGATAATTTGGCATGGGGGGGCAGCTTAAATTTTTGGCTCAGGCAGCAGAAAGGCTAGGTGCACCCCTGCCCCTTGCCACAAAGCACTGAGGGAATGGAGGGGGGGGGGGGGTCGACTCTTGCACCAGGGCCCATAAACCTCAAGCCATGCCCCTGAAATGACAGTTCACCAAAACTGTAAGTAACATATGTAGAACCCTGGCATGAAAGGACAAATTCCAGAGAGATTTTCTCCCTAATGAAAATGTTTTTATGTTTTTCCCTCTAGCCAGCACCCAAATCTGTTTGTTCAGTTGCATAGCAACAAGTGAAATAAGAGGTGAACAACATCACCAGAATCCCTCACGGTGTGGCCGGTGTTGTCATCTGTCATCTGCACTTCCTCATCCAGGATTACTTGTAGGGTCACCATATGGTACATTTAAATCGTTAGGGACTGCTGAGCTCCGTTCCACACCTCCTATACTCTCTATATATACTCTAGTACCTCATTAGATAAATTACAGACATACACATAAGGATCACAAAATCTGTAACCCGCCTGGGTCCATGGTAGGGGGACCAGAGCTTTGAGCCTGTGTGATTAATGGCGCCATCTTTCTACATCATCGCCCATTACATGAAGACATATTAGGATGTGTTCATATGTTGTGGCTGTAACTGCAGTGCAGTTCTTGCTATGGTTTTCCAAAATCACAGTAAAAATTCTGCAGTTTTGCTGTGATTGCGGAGAGCTGAGGAATAATAATTGTGTAAGTTAAATGCAGTGTATCAGAACCCACTGTGTCACTGAACAGATTTGGCTTAGGGCTACTTCTAAAGGTGTTATCTAAGTGCCCCTCCTGGCCTTCATCCTTTAAGGAGTAACTAAACTTGTATACTAACTTAATATGTTGTCCTAACCCAATAAAACATCTTTTTCTAATATACTTCATTTATTAGTTTTCTATTTTTACAATATGTTTTCACCCATAAAGCGCACCATTCACTGGTGCGCTAAAACTCAGTTTTAGTACGGAGTACTCATTTTATGAATGGGGCCGCAGCGCAGGGAGCTGACATGCAGTTCTCTTAGCTGAGCGGAACAGGCAGAAGCAGGAGCCCGCTCTGCTCAGCTAATCCTGGCAGAGTAGATGGGTACAGGGTACCCATGTGCTATGCCAGCAGTTAGTAATAGTCCAGGGAGCATGGGCAGGAGCAGCAATGAGTGCTCCTGCCCGTATTCCCTGCGCTGCTGCGGCCCCATTCATAAAATTAGTACTCCGTACACCGCTGACAGCTTAGCGGTGTAGGGAGAACTGAGTTTTAGCGCAACAGTGAATGGTGCGCTTTAGGGGTGAAAAAGTACAGTAAAACGAATAAATAAAGTATATTAGAAAAAGATTTTTTAGGGGGTTAGGGACAACATATTAAAAGTTAGTATTAAAGTTTAGTTACTCTTTTACTGTTATACAGGGCTCTGGATATGCCAAGGTCAGGGCAGGCAGAGTTTATGCAATCCTGTATGCAGGAAATAAGTCAGGTCAAGCAGATAAGGGTCAATACAGGAGTCAGGCAGTAGTCAAGTCAGACAGCAGAGGGTAAATCCGGTAAACAGGCAGAGGACGAATGAGAAGTCAGAATGGAATAACAGCGCACCTTTGCAGGAACTAGGAAGCCAAAGAACCTATTGCTCAGGTACAGGGTAAGGTGTGTCAAATACCCAGAGAAGGTCAGCCATAAGTCGGCGACAGATTAGGGTGCCACACACTGGCCCTTTAATAGCCAAAGATGCATGTGCGTGCCCCGAGGTAGAGAGATCCAGACAGGAAGTGAATAAGCCATAGAGCCTAGCGTAAGGAGTACAGAGAATCAGTACAATGGCGGTTGTGCCCACCAGGAAGAAGCAGGAAGATGACGGTCAGCAGGTGCAGCAGACAGGTGGACTTTCTGATGGCCGTGCTCGCTGGGAGATGCCGAGGCATAGACCACTGGTGCTACACGGTGACTCTTAAAGGGGTATTCCCATTTCATTGATCCTATTTTATTTAAATAAACTAATGCAATTAAATATTTCCCTAAATATAACTAATTAAAAAATACTTACTATTTTCTAATAATGGTTTTTCTGATAATAATTATCCCATGGATACGGCCACCTATCGCCTGCCGCATCCATGGGTCGCGCTTGCGCACAAGAACTTGTGCGATGGAGTGTCCGGGTTATCCTTGTAAATGTGTGCGCACACGGCGCCGGGCGGCCACGCATGCACAGATCTGTATTCATTAAATTTGCGTCTCAAAAAGACGCTGCACAAAAGAATATAGATCTGCGCATGCGTGGCCACGACCATGCATGCGCAGATCTATATTCTTTTGTTCAGCGTCTATTTGAGACACGAATCTAATGAATACAGATCTGCGCAATGCGCGGCCGCGGATGCGCAGATCTGTATTCATTAGATTCGCGTCTCAAATAGACGCTGCACAAAAGAATATAGATCTCCCGGCCGCGACCGTGCATGCGCAGATCTATATTCTTTTGTTCAGCGTCTATTTGAGACGCAAATCTAATGAATACAGATCTGCCCACCTGCGGCCGCCCGGCGTCGTGCGCGCTCACATTTACAAGGAGAGGCCTGTCATAAGGAGTGTGATGTCATAAGGAGGCGTGGTCAGCCTTCACTCAAACTGCCAAAGCCCGCCCAGCCTTAGCAGCAGGAAACCAGGAAGTCAAGGCCCTATTCACACGTCCGCAATGTCGTCCGCATGTATTCCGCAATTCTGCAGAATACATGCGGACCCATTGACTGTGAATGGGGCACGGAACGATGCGGAGAGCACACACTGTGCTCTCCGCATCAGTTTTTGCGGAGCGCGCCGCCGATCTTACGGCCACAGCTCCGCAAAAAAGTAGAGCATGTCCTATTCTTGCCCGCAATTGCGGACAAGAATAGACATTTCTATGGGGCTCCCGGCCGGGTGTGTTTATGAATCTGCAATTTGCGGATCCATAAACACAACGGACGTGTGAATAAGGCCTAACAGCAGAGCTGGCTGAGGTGAGGCTGAAATCGCAAGATGGGAAAAGCCCTTTAAGTGACAGGTGGAAGCCAACAGATGAGTGTGAACCCCTTATTATTGGGGGGTTACAAGTGATGGCCTGCAGAAGACATTTTTACCCCTCTATCAATTATTTTATTTTAGGAAGATATGAACTCTGATACTTGTTTTTCACAAGCTTTTGCATTGTTTTTATTACAGTATACACCTGATAAAGAGCCTGCACTGTCACAGTCACTTATAGACTTAAGACCCCCATATACATTAGCGCATTGTCGGCTAAAACCCCCAAGAATGATGTGTTCAGCCAATAGTCTAATGTGTGTGGGAAGCTTCGGACTCTCCCCGCCAGATGATGTTGGGAGAGGGAAGGATCACATGATGTGAATATTTTAGCCCGATCCTTTTGCTCTCCCAGGAGATAAGCCACCACCAGAAGTGTCTGGCAATGGCTTTCTTCTCTCTCCCCACTCAATACACGTCCACGTTCGGCTGAACTGAACGTGTATGGGAGAGTGTGGAAGGAGTCAGGAAAAATAGATGTCAGCCGACAACTACTGAATGTGTATGGCCAGCTTTAGGTTCAGTTTAGAGTCTTAAAGGGGATGTGTCACAAAGCATATTCGACTTGGTTCAATGGACCCTAAAGACACTGGGTGCTGGCGTTTATCAACACTGTTAATTATATACACGTGTCCTAGGACTAGAAATAAGCCTTTTTGTCACCTGTGTGACTTTTATTCATCTACAAATTAAGAGTTTCCAGTAGAGATAAATTAAGTTAACGTCATCAGTGTGAGCGCCGTATAGTCTACATTACATTTAGACTGTACAGCTTTAGGTATCGTAATTTCTCCTGCATAATCTGTATAGCGTCGGTGGCTGCGCCCGCGGCCGGCACTTCCACTTTCTATATTCTCTCCTTCCTACTACTGTCTATAGGTCTATCTATGTTGCGCTTACTATCTGTTCTAAAATAAAGAGCTCAAAGGCTGCCCCCTGACATGTTTCGCCGAGCGTTCGACATCTTCAGGGGATCGGGCAGTCTGAAATATACAGATTAATTTGTAGATGAATAAAAGTGAAGTTTTAAGTACAACCTTATGACACAGGTGATGAAAAGGCGTATTTCTAGTCCTAGGACAATTAACAAAGTATATTCTACATTTTTCAAACCAGTACCTGGATCTGAATACTTTTATAATAACATGTACCCATATTTTTCGCCCCATAAGACACACCTTTTTTTACACAAAGGTGGTGGGAAAATGGCAGTGCATCTTATGGGGCAAATGCTGCCATTTTTATATCGCTAACAGTGATACATCGCCGGCTGCGATGCTGCACACGGCAACCTGCGATGTATCAGGGGGACGGAGGAGGGACTGGAGGCCGGCAACTGCTGGAATCGCGGCGGGGCCCAGTGCAGTCACTATACTCTTACACCGGGCCCCGCCGCTAACAGCAGTATTCATATGTAAACTGTAATCCTTAACCTCTTCTTAACTTTAGTTAAACTAGCACTATCCCGTGTACTACTACTTACTATCAAGCTCCCATAACGGAGCAGGCAGAGCGCCCGGCTGCTGTAACGTCACTCACTCACATCACGCGCCTGCTCCTTTTTTTTTTTGTCTGTCTCACTGAACTGGTTGAACATGCTCAGTTTCAATTTTCAACTGCCACCTGTCATATGTTCTGTTAGAAGCTTTACAGGGAGAGTGCTGTAGCAGAAAGGACACGCCCCATGAGCTGCCAGGCTGAAGATAATCTAGCAGAGCAACTGGAGCAATGAAAGTGGAGAAGTCTGGATCCATGTGAGGTACAGGGCTGGTCCTAGCTCTGTTAGAGATTGTCATGTGCTATATGATGTCTGATTTATTACATCAATAACCGCTTTGATGTTTTTGGCACAAGCCTACACTGCACTTAATGTGTACACAATGAGCGGCTAACTGTGGGTGTTAAGTGAGTTAACAAGTACATTGTACACAGCAAGTGTTCCTCCCACCTATAAGTACCACTGGGAGAATTCCTTGCAGCCCAAGGTGGGTTGATTGTGAACTGTCACAGCCCACATGATATTAAGTATAGGTTTCTATATCTGAGATCTTGATAATTAAAGCTCTTGCATTTGCATTCAAAATAGAATAAAACTGTAATGCGCTATTAAATATAAGCATCATCTGAAATGCAGAAATATATCTACTTAACTGTACTGATTAGATATACGCTGGTAGATGAATGACGGTAGCTAGCGGCTCATGGGCCCTGGTGCAAGAGTTCAGCTTGGGCCCCCCTTCCCTCAGTGCTTTGTGTGTCTTCTTATGCGGCACAAGGTTCCTTGGGCCCCCTCAGGCTCCTGGGCCCGGTAGTGACTGCTACCTCTGCACCCCCTATAGCTACGCCCATGAATGTGCACATAAAGTCTACATACAATGGAGCACATTTACCAATATAAAAAGTAAGAAACTCAGACCGTAAGGCCGCTGTCACTACATCTACATTTGGTCAGTATTGTCAGAAGTGGAACCTACAGTGAGAAAGTACAATGGACAAATTTGCACCTCTTCTGTGTTTTTGGACCCACTCCTGGCTTTGTCTTATAAATACAGACGCAAAATACTGACCAAATACTGACCGTGGCTGATGCTGGATGATAAATCTGGCAACCTACAGACCGTGTAAGTCTAACTTTACACCACCTATTTGTTGCTTACTCCCAAAATGTACCAATATATTGATGAATTTTTTTGACACATTGATTGCATTTAAGCCACACCCCTTTCCTGCAAAGCCACGCCCCTTGTCAGGTGAGGTATTGCCGTCTAATATCTTGATATATGCACCAGGTTTTGGGTGCAAATATCTGGTCCAGTATCTATTAACTACTTTTGCTACATTATCTATATTATTATTATTTTTTTAGTTTGCAAAACAATGGCGCAAATTCTGTAGATAACTATCGGACCAATAATAATCAATAAACAAGTCGATCAGTGCTCATTTAAAGAGGACCTGTCACCGCTCCTGACATGTCTGTTTTAACAGCTTCATACATTCCCCATGTAGTAACAATTCTGGAGCATCTATTCTTATGTCTATGTTGTGCCATTCCTCTATTATTTCTACTAGAAGTTATGGATGAATTGCTAGCTGTCTGATGTATATGCCGTTGGCTACCTCCTTCCCCCCAATGGCAGGCGGTGACGAGCCTCACCCGCGATACTAGGGAGGCTCTTCCCGGGCACCATCCGCCATTGGCTGCCCTCCCTTCCCTCCGACACCGGATGTTTTTATCCAGGCACGGAGAGAAGCAGCAGCGGCCATGCGGGGACCAGGAGTAATATGGGGAGCCAGGTAAGTTGAATCAGTGTGAGTGGCCCTGGCATATGGGGGGGGGCATTTCCAGGCTCGGATAACCCCTTTAAAGACTCAATATCCGCCACACATGTATGGCGGATGCAAGGATGGGGTTTAATCTTCTTTTAAATGGCAGGATGCTAAGTTAAGGGGGTTCTGCACTTTGTTTAAACTGGGACCCCCGCCGATCAGCTGTTTGAGAAGGTAGCGGTGCTCCAGGAGCGCTGCGGTCTTCTCACTGTTTACTGCCGACCCAGTGACGTCACGACTAGTATCAACTGGCCTGGGCGCGGCTAAGCGCTGTTCACTTCAATAGAGCTTAGCCGCGCCCAGGCCAGTTGATACTAGTCGTGACGTCACTGGGCCGGCGGTAAACAGTGAGAAGGCCGTGGCGCTCCTGGATCGCCGCTGCCTTCTCAAACAGCTGATCGGCGGGGGTCCCGGGTGTCGGACGCCTGCCGATCAGATGCTGATGATCTATCCAGGGGATAGAGCATCAGTTTAAACAAAGTGCAGAACCCCTTTAAAGTTGGACAAATTATCTATTATATTGTCCCCTATTCACTTTGCATATTGTTGCTATTATTGCCAATTACCCAGGTTGATGTGCTGCCAACAAATGCCAATTTTAGGTGGCACATGAAAGATGCAATCAGCCAACAAATGGAGGGTTTGTTCGTTTGTCAGGTGATTGGTGACAGCTTTACAGTGGGCAATTATCAGGAATGATAATTGATAGTTGACCTGATCCCCGGCTCATATACTGTAAAAGGGTCCTAAGCAAGGGCTTCTTAAACATTTCCTAGACTGGGGCCACAACAATAAGATTACGGTGATGCCTAGACCTCACCAGCAAATACAGTCCAGGCCAAAGTGACCAATATTGCTCTGTTGTAGCCAAGAAAGGCCTGTGTAGCTGGAGGGATCAGCATATGAACCTCCCGCATATCCCAGTGCTGCACGCACGGTAATTCTACAGCAATCCGAGCTTGATAAAGGTCAATGAATGACCGAAACAACACGCATATGATTTAAAATCACAGAAAAATGTCATCTTTTGCCAGATCCGATTGGCTATTGTAAGACGAAGTGGGATCCTATCCATGTACCAGCAGTATATGGAAGTGCTGGGTTATCCATTGTTTTATTATTCACCATCATCTGGGGACAACCCAATAATAAGGCACACACTGAGAAGTACCGCTATAAGCCAGAGGTACAAGGCTTAAAGGGGATGTCCTATAAAAAATATTCTGTAGTTTTCAAACCAGCACCTGAATCTGAACACTAATTGCATGTAACTAAAAATGTATTGTAGCTATTGAGTTATTAAATTTAATGTATCTGTATAGCGCCACCTTCTGTTTGCTCTTTTTCTAATGTCCTGCTCACTGAGATGTAAGCAAATGCTCAGTTCCATCCTTCAACTGCCACTAGCTGCAGCAGAAAGGACACACCTCTGAGAAAGGACACATCCCCTAAGCTTGAATTAAATCTAGCAGAACCACTGAAGCAAGGAATGGGCAATTCTCTGGATCCGCGTGAGGTAGAGGGCTGGTTTTAGCTTTGTTAGAAAGAGTGTGATATAGTTTTCATTTTTTATATTTGTCATGATATAACCCCTTTAAAGGGGTATTCTGGTTTCACCAAAAAACACCTTGTTTGATGAAATTTCCCAATACACTTTCAGTATCAATTCAGATTTGCAGTCAATCATTAGGAGTGTCATTATCCCTCCAGTGGATATAAGGCTGGGTTTCCATCGGGTGGCCAATGGGTGCACAAATTTAAAACGTAACTCCTAATTTAACCCACAAATTTGTGTGGCTGCCATGGGTGGGCAGGGTTGCGCCCAATGGCTCCCGTGGGATACAGTACAGAGTAATAAAGGTTTCTATTTGAATGGCTGCAAGCAGAAATCTTGAAAACTCCAGTGAACTGATATAAAAAGTATTCAGTAAAATTGCATAACTTGTTATTATAAAAAAAACATTTGTAAATTTGTGAAACTGCAATGCCCCTTTAAGATCACGTTTACATGCATGGTGGAACACTTCTGCTGTGGATATCGTTGTATATAGAGCATGCAGCTCTAAAATAATGAAGAATCTTTTATTTTAGCCTTTAAAATGGGACATTAGAGAACCACCGGGACTCTGGCTGAAATAGGGGGCTGCTGTTACCAGTAATACCTATGTCACTGTGTCTTCACAAAGAAGGGCAACCTAAACTTTCATAGGAACAAAGAGAAATGAATCTGGCCTGAATTTGCTATCTGCCACGTGAAGTATTTGATGAGGCACGTGAATAGCGAACCTTATTAAAGCATGGCATGCACATTCATTTCACTTAGTATTCACTTAATTGCACAAGTCCTGGCTGCTTGAAGATAATATGCCAGTAAGAAATTGGAATAATGCTTATCTCATCTGCTGCTGGAAAGCCTGCTCCCTATATACATCATCTGAATTATTGCTTCATATTAGAACAAAGTGGATAGAGTTATCCATGTAATCCATTTGTGCTGTTAACTGTGCATCTTCATTACAAAACACAGAAGAAGCAATTAGCATCAACATTATACTGCGCAACATACTGTAATCACCCACAACACTGTTAATAGCAAAAACCTAACAATAATAGTTAAAATCATCAGAATCATTGCAAATTCTGTGCCTAAAGTGTTACACTGCCTACAAACCTTTGTAAAATGATAAACATGAAGGGATACAGTTTTTCTGCTGTCAAAGTTATATGACGCTTTCATCCAACTATCCATAACCTCTTCTGGATAGAAAGCTGTCAGCATCAGGAGTAACGTTATCATTTTCTTAAAGCTTTATCAGTTGAGTAATGTTTCGGTTTATTTGGAACATACAATATGATTTTTTACTGAACTGTATGTCATGTCACTGTTAGAGATGAGCAAACAGGGGCGTAGCTATAGGGGGTGCAGAGGTAGCAGTCGCTACCAGGCCCAGGAGCCTGAAGGGGCCCAAAGACCCTTGTGCCACATAAGAAGGCACACAAAGCACTGAGGGAAGGGGGGCCCAAGCTGAACTCTTGCACCAGGGCCCATGAGCCTTTAGCTACGCCCCTGTAAGCAAATTTCCGGTTATGAAATTAGTTTGCGATTCGTTTACTGGTAAAAGGTGAATTGCTTTATGGATTCAGTTACCACGGACCATAACCTCTAAAGGCATTCCGTCATAGAATTGCGTTATGGTCCGTGGTAAAGGAATCCACAATGCAATTCACCTTTTACCATTAAACGATGCATGAACGAATTTCAAAATATGAAATTCGCTCATCTCTAGTCACTGTATATACTGTCACTGTACATAATGTCATTGTATATTACCGTTGAGGGGGTCCCCCTCCTGAGTGGGCCCCTTCTGAGTTCGGGCCCCAAAGCAGCTGCTTCCCCTATATCTACGCCCCTGTGTTGTGCTGACCTTGCATAGTATAGAAAAAATCTCCAAACTGTCAACAAACTGATGTTTACTGACGTGGGATTTGTATGCTCGATGCATATGACCATACATTTAGAGCCATCAGCCACCATCCGGTTAGATCACCAAGCTTTGAGAAAGACTTTCATAAAATCCAATAGAAAGGGATCTCATGCCTACACAAGCTTGTATCCATTATATGGCCATTTAAATGAACTTTTACTTTGCGTGTATACTGGTGTCCCACTTTGAACAAACTATGGACCTAGCATGGAGCACCTTATACCCCTGCTCATTAATACACAAATATCCAATGCAATGTTCATAGGTTTTAAAGGAGTCATCTGAGACCTAAAAACATTTAGAGGTGGCCAGGCCGGAGCTTTATCATAAAGTGCACTCTTCACTGAGCTTCTTCACAGTGCCTTCCCACTAGGACAGCTGTAGTGGTCTCCTGGTGGGATGCTACAGCTGTCACTCAGAGGTTTCAAAGACTGCAAAGCTCAATGCAGACAGCATTTCCCAATGAAGCACTACCTCCAGTGAACTTGCAGGAGCAGAATCTGCAAGAATAAAAGTTCATATTCTCACTTCTCCTGATAATAAAAGCTCTGCAACAGGAATGTTTGTCCTGCTTTTCCCACCAGTAGCTACTAATAAGCTCTCTTTAATAATAACGGATGCTGCTTCAGAGAATGTAAACTTTATGCCAAAGCCATTTAAAGTGGTGCTTGGAGTACGTCTGTCCAAAGAGATAGCCGTATTACTAGTGCAACCAATCTATAGCTTGTGAGCTTTTCAGAACTTAGTACCATTATTATGGAATGTGGCGCAAAATATAACTAAATCTCTTGGATTATCAGTAAAGCGAGCGCCAGGAGTGTACAGATGTAGCAGAGTTGATGCTGTCATTTGCATTTGTGTACCATAATCATTTGCTCATTGTGTTCATTGAATTCAGTAACTTTACATAAAGTCCAGGGCATTACATGTTGTCATGGGGCCCCATAGCAAAACGTAGAATAGTCTCCCAATCTACTGAGACCATCAGCTCCACAGGGAGGAGCTATCCTTCACCTGAATCTTTTTCTACCTTCCTTGATCTCTCAGTGCTGTACATCCCATAGACTCTCCTCCATTAGGCAGATTCCTCCCCATTTCCACCAGCAGTAGTAACGACATAGTGATCACTCCCAACCCCTTTAACAGTGAAAGCAGGGTGCTCATAGCTGCTGCCATTCCTACTTCTACGATGATTCCACGCTTGCCAGAACATGATTATTGTAAATGCGCTGTGACACACTTAGCTCTGCTGCATAGTTAAACTCAACTGGATAACTACATGTCATGAATATTTCCTAATGAGTAATCAGAAATGCCCTTATATGACGTATATTCCATTGAATTTCAAAACCAACTCTTTGAACACATTCACTTTCTTTTGGTGTTTTAGGGGCTACATCAGCATTTTCTGTATTACAGAATTGTGTTAGGAAGAAATCCGAGTAATCGTTCACTTAGATGGCTAGAGTAACCATCCTTAATCAGTAGACATCTCTCTATCAGATATCACAAATTGGTGAGCCATTGGCTGCTGTAATCTCGTCTATGTCAGGAAGTGTTACTGCCAAGTCCGAAAACGCTTTAGTGGAGCATCGAGGCTTTCATTATTAATGACAAGGGTAACTGTACGTCACTCATTGCAGTGCAGAAGCATTCCCAGCTTCCCTTCTAACGTGAGACTAGTGGTATGAAGTGTATATTACCATTTTATGTTTATTCATACAAATACATTTCCAACAAATCATAACTGTACATCAGTGGGCAGTCTACTAACTCGTGCTGTATTTCAATGGAAATGGCTTCTGGAGCTCTGGGGTATGTCTTCTTCTACAGCGCCAATTCCAACCTGTTGCTATATCATGAATTGCAACCACATTACCCATCTTGCAAAGGGTACTGTATAGCATAAATGTAAAATAAAAACCCACATTTTCTGGCTCCATTGACTTGGATAGACGTCTGATAGCTGGGGGCTCAAATGCTAGGACCCCCACTAGATGCTGTGCCTCTGTTCCTTCTCACAGCATTCCTTCCTGCTCTATTCAATGTCTATAGGGCTGATGGAAACAGTACTCAGTTGTTTCTGTCAACCCTAGAGATATTGAATGAGGCAGCAAGGCACATCTATAACCCCCGCTTCAATCAGACTCTATCCCACTGTGGATGAGCAGTGAGAAGGATCGGTGGGAAGGCGATCCCCTTCCCCCATTCTAGCGATCGGCAGGGCCCTCCGGTGGTGAGACACTCGGCGATCAGAGATTTTGTCACCTATTCTGTGGATTAACGATTAACGCCTATTGAAGGACAAACCCTTTAACTAACCTTGGCATGTTACTCTGCTCTATCTGGTAAAATGCTAGATCCTATGATGGACACCCAACGAACCCCATCATAGTCAGTGGGGTCCGTTAGCTGCTGTTCATGCCCGTCATACAATGCTTCCTTCTGATCACAGAGCAGCAGAACAAAGAAGATGTGAACGAAGCCTAAAAGATAAATCCATTTTGTGCAGACAGCCATCCACTCGCAGCAATTATCCATGTATTATTTAGACTAATTGCTCCAGTGACTCCACGGTCCTCTTCATAATAGCACAACGGGTGCTATTTGAACTGGATAGTGTCAATGTCAATCAGCAGCTCATTCATGTGTTCCCTATATTTTGACATGATTAAATATGACAAAGGCAAAAGTTATGTTTCGAGCATGATTTCGCGGGACTGAATGGCAATTAATGCCACGCTGGCAATAGTTCAAGTCATGCTGTAAAGAATGCACTGTTTCTTTTGCCTCTGACTGCCAGGAAAGTTTTACATATCCAGAACATTGTTGATGACATTTTCTGTACCAGTACATCATGCATACCATTTGTCAATGAGTCATCTTCCCCGTAGTTACTAATGTATCATGTACATTATCTTCATCATTCATCAGCAAGCATATAGAACTTATAACAAAAATTGTCATAAAAATGTACTACAATTGGCAAATTAAAGGGGTTTTGCAACATCCCAAAAATATGGCTGTTTATTCCAGAAACATTACCACATCTGTTTACAATGAATGTGTGATATTGCAGCTCAGGACCATTCACTGTAATGGAGTTCGGTTACGATACAAGAACCAACCCATGGACAGTTTGCGGCACTATTTCTGGAAGAAAGTATCCATGTTTTTCTACTCCATCCTACAGCCTACTTCACCAAGTAACAGCTCAAACATACAGAAAAATATTTATTTTCAATATAATTTCCCCACTAAATGTTTTCAATGGGAAAATGTGATTTCACATAGCAGGTAACACATGGTGGCCACTGTATATATGTAAAGTCTTCTCTTCCTGAATTTCAATGTTCATGCGGCATAGTTTCCCCACCCAGCCAGACTAAGGTCACTCTGCCGTGGTGGATGGGCACAGATATTTTTTATCGAAAAATATTTGTTAAGCTCCTCATGTTTTATTGTATAGTTAATGTGGTATTAGTGTAGACATTTATGAATATATATATATATATATATATATATATATATATATATATTAGAAAAAGTACCTGGCGCTGCCCAATGAAGAGTTGGTCTGTTTGTGTGTTTATTGGATTTGTTTCAAAGGTACCCAGTAGACCAATCCATGCCCTCATTTTTATGGAAAAATCGCTAGTAGCCCTATATTTCCCAGCAGTTAAACACTGTTTATTTTATTAACTGTCCCCCATAACAGTAACCTCCACAGCACTCCGCGCCTTTAACTGTGACCTCCACAGTGCCTCGCCCTCCTTAACAGTACCCTCCACAGCACCCTGCCCCTTTAACAGTTAACTTCATAGCACCCTTCCCACTTAACAGTGACCTTCACTGAACCACACCCCTTTAAGAGGGACCTCCACAACACCCCACTCCTTAACTGTGATCACTCCCTTAACAGTGACCTCTACAGAATCTTACCCCCTTAACAGTGACCTCCACATCATCCTGACCCCTTAATTGTGACCTCTATAGAGAGGTAACAATTGTAGCACAGTATATGTGTGGGTTCTGCTCTCTTTCAATTTAGATGCCCATACAGCATATTGATAAGTAGTAAACAGAGTGGTTTACCATCCAGACTGAGGTCACCTTGCTGTGGTGGATGGGCACACATACTTTATCAAAACATATTTTCTAAGCACCTCATGTTTTATTGTATAGTAAATGTGCTATTAGTACAGTACATACTTATAAAATCATATCCTTTTCAGAGTGCTGCTACATGCTATATTCTATTTCCCTTCCAATACAGTTATCTTATAAAAGAAGACAAATTGGAAAAAACGGTACCAGATGGAAGAAGTGTTAAAAGGTATACTGAGAATTATATACTGTCTAGTTGACAATTGATTTTTCCAATCATACACAATCTATAACAAGTTCAGAGTGTTAAAAATCGTATGAGTTTAGGTCATAGTTGTATAGAAAGCCCAAGAAGTGCAATAGAGCAATAGTAACCTCATTCTACATGGAAATATGGCTGCTGCTGTAGTGGAAAGATGGCAGGTGCTCCTCCTCCTGCCAGAGTAAGAATGGAGTCCAGGCAAAGGTAAGCAGATTTACTGTGGGCTTCGTGGCATGTTCATTACAACACATAACCAAGTGTTCCAGTCCTTCGTATTTATTCTAGACCACCATTAATCCCACTACTTGAAAAGTAAAAGATAAGACTCAGCAGGAACATTGGGGAACCCACAAGATGGAAGATGCTGGGACAACATATTACAGGTGGTAAGTTACGTCCATTTAACCCATCAGTACATGAATATCCAGCTCCTTGTATAGCAACTCATTAGTTAGGCAGAGATGTAAAACAAATTAGTTAGCCCGTTACACGTTATAACTCACGTCTGTGCCGACACGGAGAACAAAAACATACATCAGTGCAATGAATCATAGTACCTGTGATCCGGAGACGCCGTAGTCTTCCATTTCCAGACTTAAGGTGCTGGCCTATTTCAGCAGCACTGCTAATTATCATCTTGATCACATGCCATATGGCTATTACTATAGCAACCAGCCTCCCTTGACGTGGACACTCCATGACTTGGCATATTCCCTCAGTTTTACTACGTGTCCATAGAAGAGTAAAATAAATCAAAGGTTATATCACAGAGCCCACACAATACAAATATATGCAAGCAGAAAATAGCGGTGAGGGGAAATATGGCTTCTGGTGGCCAGTAAGATCAAACATGCTTAGCCGAAATGTTATTTGGTAAGTAGAACTCAAAAGTCTTATAGTTGCTAGAATTCTGGAGAAGAGCTGTTGATCTAGGGATTTATTCTGATAGATTTGGAGATGGGAAGGATTCTTTCCACCTAAAATGATGAAAATTGTCTGCTAACCCATGAGGGTTTTTACCTTCTTCTGGATCAACTGAACTGTGTCTTTTTTTAACCAGACAAATTATGTTATGTTTCTAATCTATATACCGTAGGTCTTTTTTCCATTTCCTTTCTAGCTTTGTAGAATATGGTAGCTAGGAAAAGTGACACCTCCATGGTCGGAAGCTGTCAGCTCCAAATACAGCAAACAGGTTGATGTTTCTCTGCCCGGATGCCCTCTAGAGACTTGAAGCAATTGACAGTTGCCAGCATTGCCAGGTGTGGTGAGCTTCACAATCAGCCACTAAGAGGGGTATTTATCAACGTTTTTCTGCCACTATTATGGTGTAGAAAAGATGCAAATTATGGCACATGGCATTGTTTTTTCCAGTCTTCAGTCCAGGTCTAAAGTGTTGAGAAAGGGATAAGAGCTTAGAGGGAGAAGCAAGGCCTATCAGCCCACCAGATTGTGCCAGAAACTAGGGGTTGGCATGGATTTAAGTTTCTGGAGCATGGTGTGCCAGGGATGCACCGAATTTTTTAAGAGGTATCTGCCTCTTAATAAATTAGGCACATCTTACTCCAGTGCAGGAGGATTAGGCCCTGATAAATGTCCTCCAAAGTGCCTACCATCAAACATCTCCCAATCTCAGTACTCATCTGGCACCATCACAATAATCCATGGGTTTCTCTTCTCCACTATACAAAATTCTAAAAACTGCTCACTACAAAGTGCACCTTCTACATATAATTTCATTGACTTATTCATGGAAACATACACAAAAGCAATCTACGAATCCAATTAAATCTGAATATCATCTTTTAAGATAAAATATACCAAGATCTTCCATATTCAAGCTTCAAATGCTACATCCAAAATATGGAACAATGCACTGGAACAACTGAGCAACCATGACCTTAAATGAACCTCGTCTGAAGAATCTTAATTCGGACTCCATACTGTGCGCTGTCTGCAGGAATATCCTTTGTGTTTTGGAACAAAAGACTAACCATGTAAATTTTTATAGAAAAAATAATCAATTGCATGTAGAAAATAATGCAGTATACACCTGGTATATATTTATTGGTAGATATTGTACTAAATTCAAATGCATTGTCTTAGAAAGCACCATGTACCATACCTTTCTGTATTCGAGAAAATTCACCATAATTAGGTCCCAGAGGAGACTGAAATGCCCTACAATATGCCTTATCCAATTAAGGGAAAAAAATCTGAAAAACAATTCTTAAAGTCCCAGCACCAATTGAATACAACACACATAACAAACATTTCATAAATTTTGATATTTTAGTGTTCTCTCCATTGACTCTCTCTTAGGGGAAATTTTTAAAATATGTAAATCCTTACAAAGGATGTCCATGTATTGCGAAGCACACATGATACTGCTAGGGGCTGTCTTCATCCCATTAGTACACACAGGCCGTATAGTCGTTATAAGCTGACATGCACTCCCTTAATGAACTGTTCATATATTCTGCTTGATCCAGAAATACAAAATAATTTTCTCCATGGGGGGATGGAAAGAAAAAAGCATAATAATAAAAAACATCATAGGCGAGCTTCCCTTGGGGATGACTGAAAAATAAGATACACTTTTCTTCCCTTGGGTTAAGCAAAATATAAGGTAGACAGCCTTGAGGAAGGCAACACATAATAACATGGTGATAATATCTATAGCTGGTTCTGGTGTAGTCAAATTCAGATTTTCTTTTGCAGTTCCATATAGGTAGGTAATTATTTTTAAAGTGTCTCGTGGATTGACAAAATTTGGTAAAAAATTTGGTCAAAATTTGATTCCTGTCTATCCATTCACAGGGTCTACAATGTGGTCCAGGATCCAGTAAAACATCGATATCTTCCTTAAAGGTCTTGTCTATTTTTGAAAAAGAACTAATTTAACTACCCTATTAGTGAATTTTTTAGTTAAAAGAGGTTCTCCGGGTTCAGGGCTGAACCTGGATATAAGACTTTCTTTAGTCCGTGACTACCTACTGTATGAGTGGAGCACCCATGCTCTGCGGTCTGTAAAAAACATCATAAAGGTGAACAACCCCTTTAAGCCAACTTTAGGTAAAAAAAAAAAGTGATGTGCGTGTATGAAAGACTTGTACAATCTTCAGCTCAGTTCAGCTTTTACCGTAGCAACCCGTCATGATTCTTGTATTTCTGTCTACTTGTGTTTTCTTTAGTTCCCATTCTTTAATTGACTTGGAATCTGCCTTTAGTTATGTTTTTCCTCAACAGATGAAGGAACAGCTTGTTAATTATAAGAGGTAAGAGTGTGAATTTTCCCCCTGGACGTCTGATGTCAATTTGTTTTGATAAGGACTGGAGACTGGAAAAAAACAATGATGTGTAGAATGAAAGATACATCCATGGATTGGCAAATGTAAAGGAAGACAGGAATACAATCCTAGGAGGTATATTGCGGTGCTACCACCGGGGCCGGTTTTAAACAAAATGTGGCCCTAGGCAAAATCAAAAGTGGGGCCCCAAATCTTGTAATAATGTGATAACTGTGATATAGTGTCTTCTATACAGAATAATCAGGTGATTGTAAGTTGTGGTCCACTTGGGGAGAAGCTTCTATAAGGTTTTTCAGCAATGACTTAGCATTGAGCTCTATAGCCCAGTGGTTAAGGTTTTTGTCTTTAATGTAGATGGTTGTGAGCTTGACTCCTCACAGAAACATTTCAAAAATAGAGTCTGAATTAGACTTATATACACAGGGTGTGACCATGGGAATGCCTCTTTCACAATCTTAACACTGACTGCATATATGGAGTCAGAGCAGGGACTCCTAAGCTGGGAAATTCCCCACTCTAGAGTCCCGACTGCAACAATCTGCGATCTGCCAGACTGAAGCAGGGGGCCCCTTAGAGGATTGGGGTCCTGGGCAATTGCCCAGTTTGCCCCCCTAATGCTGGCCCTGGCTACCACAGTAGAAGGAAAGCCATAGGTTGCCTGTTTTAAGCCATAATGTTGCTCCTCTGTCAGCTCTTGCAGTTGCCCTGGTTACAGAATAGAGAAAAAGATCTTTTAAGGGCAACTTGTATGGCGAGACAGAATAAATTTATCTTAAACATCGAAAAAGTCAGAATGGATGCCTTTAAAATATAATACATACTGCAATAATCTGACATGTCACTGAGGCAGAGTAAACAATTGACATACCGTAAGTGGTAACAGCCCATGATCTGGATCTCTGAAAGAGGATTGGAACAAAGACACTAGAGATCCAGGAAATATGCCTAAATATTTCTAAGGCCTCATGCACACAGCCGTGTTTTGGGGTCCACAAATTGCAGATCCACAAAACACGGATACCAGCTGAGTGCATGCAGCCATTTTTTTACTCCAACAAAAATGTCCTATCCTTGTCCGCAAAACGGACAAGAATAGAACGTGTTTCATTTTTTGCAGGGCTGTGGAACAGATTTACAGATACGCAGATACGCATCTTTAGCGGCCCCCTTAAGGCCTCTTGCACACGACCGTATGGCTTTTTCAGTATTTTGCGGTCCGTTTTAAACATATCCGTTTTTCCGTTTTTTGTTTCCGTTGTGTTTCCGTTTTGGTTCCGTTTTTCCGTTCCGTTTTTCTGTGTGGCATATACAGTATTTCTATAATTAAAATTGGGCTGGTCTTAAAATTTTCAATAGATTGTTCACCAAAAACAGAACGGATACGGAAGACATACGGATGCCTTTCCATATGCTTTCCGTTTTTTTAGCGGACCCATTTGAATGGAGCCACTGAACGTGATTTGCGGACAAGAATAGGACATGTTCTATATTTAAACGGAACGGAAAAACGGAAATGGAAGGCATATGGAGACACTTCTGTATTTTTTGCAGACCCATTGAGGTGAATGGTTCAGTATACTGTCAGTATACTGAACTGAAAAAAACTGCCAGTATACGGTCCGCAAAATACTGTCGTGTGCAAGAGGCCTAAGATGAATAGGTCCGCATGTGACCCACAAAAAATGCAGATGAGATGCAGACCAAAACCAAAACAAGCCTATGTGCCCTAAAACTGGTCGAAGATTACCATAATCTCCAACAATTTAAGGAGTTTTGTAACTAAACAAAAATTGGTGTAGGTGGGGGTCACAAACATAAAAATAGATACCCACCTCCACCGATCCACTGCCAGTTATGTTCTAAATGTAGCCCAGGTCCTCGGTGCCCTCTACTCCCATCTCAATATGCAGGAAATGCCTCGAAAAGGCTTCTCAGCCACCACTAACATAGTAACATAGTATATAAGACCGAAAAAAAGACATTTGTCCATCCAGTTCGGCCTGTTTCCTACAAGTTGATCCAGAGGAAGGCAAAAAAACCTGTGAGGCAGAAGCCGATTTTCCCCACTTAAGGGGAAAAAAATTCCTTCCCGACTCCGATCAGTCAATCAGAATAACTCCCTGGATCAACAACCCCTCTCTAGTAGCTATAGCCTGTAATATTATTACACTCCAGAAATACATCCAGGCCCCTCTTGAATTCCTTTATTGTACTCACCCTCACCACCTCCTCAGGCAGAGCGAGAGCTTAGACAATTATAGTGGTAATAAACACTATATAGTAGACTCTACACTCACAACAGAGCATCTTGTGAGTAGCTAGAATTTTAATGCCCGGCATCTGGAGCTCTCTATCAGAAAAATGAAGACATTTTGGACCTAAAACAATATTGTGTTAAAAGGTAGGCATTAAATGTAAAAGTTATCCAATCCTTAAAGAGTAAAAAAGACTTTCACAACATGACAATCAGAACCATGAAAGACCAGAAGCTGGGACCCCACACATCTGAATCAAAAGTCCTGTTCTCGATAGAGAACTTCCCATACAATGTTTAGTCTCCGTTTAACTGAATCGGATAATGATAAATAACTCCTAGGCTAATGGCATGTTCATTTGACAAGTTGGGCGGAGTAAATCAATTATTAGAATTAGTGAAGGAGCTTGTTACTAGAAAGCTATTCGCCTTGACTTCAATGGGAGCAACGCTGTGGTAACGAGCTTGAAGGTTGACGGAGCTGTCGTTCCAGCGCTGAATTCCAGCGATGGATCCACAGGTGACTGACGAGGGTATGGGGTGTTGGACTTCTACCAATGAGCTAGTTATGGCCTGTCCTGAGGACAACCCCTTTAACTGAGATGTAACACAGAAGAAGCTGCAGAAGTGTGGGATTCCTTACGTCAGGTGCAGCGCAGTGGAAGCTTATCTTTCTGACTTGTTCTAAATATAGGGATGGTTTCAGAGTGTGCCGCCAAATCAACCTTTGATGCTTTTAACCTTGAAGGTACTAGTAAAAGTCAAGGTTGTTAGATTATAGGCACGGTCAGGCCATGTATTCTTTCTTGAAGTGAACTGAGTCAGAAATAGAAAAATAGGGCGGTCAATTATTTTAGTGAAATATGCCTAAATTTGGCGTATTTCAGGCGCAGATAGCCATCTACAACCTTTCCTTGCTCATGCCAGGTCTAAAATTGTTGGCATGACGTGGGGGGGAAAGGGGACAGACCGTTAGACCTGACTCATGTACCATTTTCTGCTCCTGTTTCAGGTGTAGAAAAAGGTCTAAATGTGAGACTGCCTGTAAGCGGTCGTACATTTATTATTGGCGCTGGATGCGCCAAGGTTATGGAGAGGTCTGCGCCTCTTCATAACTTCGACGGATCCATCAACAGCTTAGGGCTTTATTAAGACCGGCGTCTAAAATGCCGGTCTTGATAAGTGGACCCTATAAGCTGTATACTTGATGATACTTGTCCTAGCCGAGTAATACTGCTTTATGTGGCCAACACTAAAATGCATAAACACAGATATGCATGATATTCATTGTAGCTGCGCCGTAGCTCTACCCCCCACCCCATTATAGTCAATGGGGAGCGGCAGCACACGGGTACTTGTGGCATGGTGGAACAGCCTACTGGATAGCCATGCCGCAAGTGTGAAAGTACCCTAAAAATTTTAATTTTGATCCTACATTTTTCACTTCAGGTGCCAATGGCTTTTTAGTCTGGAGCACTGAGATATTAAGTGTCTAAGTCTGTATGTGTAAAGCAGACTGTGTGTAACAGATCAGTGTATGTGTATAGCAGAGCTGTATGTGTGCAGCTGAGATGTATCTATGTATAGTAGAGCTGGTGTGTGTATAATAGAGCTGTGTATTTATAGCATAGGAGCGTGTGTAGCAGAGGTATGTGTGTAGCAAGCTGTGTGTGTGTGTAGCAAAGCTGTGTGTGTGTGTAGCAAAGCTGTGTGTGTGATGCACACAAATACCTAAAAATCTACCAGAAGAAGAAGCATGGAAGGACACAACAGAGCAATGACAGGAAACATGTGTAGGTTGCTAGGTACATTTAATGAGTAGACCATATCTGCCATGGCTGTCTGTTACAATGGTCATCAGAAGACACAGGAGCTGACCAAAACTATCAATCCCCCTACACAAGACCCCAAAGTTAGTGACCTTGAACCCTCCATTTCAGTGAACCTCCAATGAAGGTTTAAGAAGTAGAAAATAGCTGAGAACCCACCCTCCTATTTAGACAGGGCAAGTGCATGTCCACTTTTAAGTAATTTTTTTTTTTCGTAGCACCTACAGGACTTAACATCAATAAGATTTAATAGGATATCTGGTTCTAGGAGGACATAGACTATAAAGGGCCCTTGCACAAGAAAAGTATGTGAACCCCTTTTATAAAACAGCTAGTTTGTTGAAAGTTAGGGTATGGGACCTGCTAATAGCAAGTTAATTAATTGTGTACCGACTTCTGGATTGTAATCCACTAATAACAGCTATGGCGAAAAGTAACGGTCCTTTACAAGCAATGAAAACACTGTGGAGCCTCACTTAAGAGTCTCAACACAGCAATCCGAAGTGCAAAGCTCCCTGGGAAACAGTAATATGCAAAATAACTGAGTCGCCCCAGTTATGGGTCTTCAACACAGTGAAAGCCAGATATCCCGCAAAGGAAGGAAAACCGAGCAAAGCGGTGTCCCCATTACAGAGATCACCAAATCCACCATATTAAGTGGCCCCTATGTCAAGATCCTGCTATTTTACAAGCCTTAAGGATGTGAAAGGGGAAGACCTAAGCCAGTTATCCATCCACGGACAGCTGTTTCGCCCCTCACCAATGTGGAGCTTTGCACTTTGGATTGCTGTGTTCAGACTCTTAAATGAGGCTCCACTGTGTTTTTTGTAGCTGGTCTCCCTAAGATCAGCTATTGTCTTGTTTGAGTAGCCTCTAAGGCATTGCTCCCGGTTAGCCAGAATCCTTCTCCATACTAATGGTTCCTTGGTTCCTTCCTAGTGTACGGGCCATGTGTACTGGGATTTTCCTGATGTGCGACTAGTGAGCCCTCGGCCCAGTTCATCCCCACCACCAGGGGCTCTGTGAAGAACAGGGCTCACTGGCTCTTCGCCCTCTGTTCTGCCGCTGCACTTGGTTCTGTGGTAGTTCTACCACTATTGCCTAACCTGCATATGTTACTGTCATGTTCCTTTACTACGTGTGTAATAAAGTACTCTGTTGGTCCCTGGTTTGTTATCTGCCTGTATCTTGTTTGTGAGACGTTCTGAAGGTCTGCCGATTCTCCAGAACGTGACACACTGTCGCCACCATATAATTTTTAGGTCCAAATCTCTGTGCTGAGTAATTTGTTAATATATCTTTATAGGGCTGATACAAAGCTCCAAATCGCCTACAAAGACCTAGAA
Source organism: Bufotes viridis (assembly GCA_033119425.1). Lineage (NCBI taxonomy): Eukaryota > Metazoa > Chordata > Amphibia > Anura > Bufonidae > Bufotes > Bufotes viridis. The sequence continues at coordinate 436,671,635 of CM065589.1, forward strand.
TCAAAAGATAAAATTCTTTCTTTTTTTCATCCACTAAAAAAACACTGGTACACAAAGATTTTGGAAGACGCGTTTCGTGGTGTACAGTCACCCCCTCTTCACATCATGAGCAGACATGATTATTGCACTAAGCAGTAAGCTTCGCTAATGAGCTCAGAAATTTTGGACCTATATATGGCGTTCAATACGGATATTTACTACTAATAATACAGCCTTCTATCACTCAACTACATTTATGACATACATTAATCAAACCTATATAAAATATAAAGACGTATTAAAACCATGATTTTGTTACTTTTATAAAGAAACATGAACTAGAACACTGATTTTCAAAACTGCAAATCAATGAAAATGATAACGCTAAGGCCTGCTACTATCACACACTATGGTGAGTAAATGACTAGGTAGAATAATAACAGTTCAGTGCTGAACCAGTTCCCTCTATATTATAACCTGCAAAATGCCCAGCAGGAGCACAGCAAACTCTGCTTGGAAGTAGTAATTTGCTGCGTTTTACTTAAAGCTTTTCATGTGGTGGAGTTTCAGCAGCACCAGATTAAAGTGAATTTATAGACATTTAGTATGATTTTTCTCCAAAAAAAGGCAGAAGTTGGAAGCTCTGCACTAAAGGTAACCTTTCACTAAGCCAGACTGCCTAATAGCATTTAACTCGTAGAGTGCAAATGCACCTCCAAAAGCAGGTTTTTCTAACCTTTTAGCACTGAGGAACCCTGAGATGTCCGACCCCCACAATTACTTCAGTTCCCAAGATGGTCTGATGTCTGGGCACTGAATTCTCTCTGGGGTAACCCCCCTCTCTCCTTCACCACATAGCAGTCCTCAGTAGCTCCCACAGCCCTGCTACTTGGCCTGGAGGAGTGTTTGTCACTTCAGTGGTCTGGGGTGTGCAATGTCGGCACAGGCAGGAGCGGCGATGTGTGCTCCTGCCTGTACATAGTTCACTGTAGCCCCGCAGTGGAATCTGTACTCTCAGCTTTGTATGAGTGTATGGATTCCAAAGAGGTATAGGCACCTGGAATTTAGGTGCCCAATTTTTAAGTAAAACAGGAAAAAAATAAAGTATATTACATAAAATTTTGGCATTTCGAATAGTTGTTTTTATAAACTTCAAAATGTTAGAAGGGGTTGTTTAGGAATTTGCCCCCTCCCACTTGGCTGTACTTGTAAAGGGAAGCCTACTTACCTGCTGGCACCCTGCTCCCTCTCCTCCTGGCCTGCAATGCTCTGCTGCGCTCCTTCGCTATAAACACCCAGTTTGATGCCACCTGCAGCCAATCACTGGCTGCAGCAGTGACCATGACCGGATCTCCTTGTGTCATGTGAGCATTCGTCATGCTGTAAGGGGAGTTGGTCACCGCAGTGGTCAATGATTGGCTGCAGGCCCGTCAAACTGGATGTTTACAGTGAGGGAGCGCAGCAGAGCATTGCTGACCGGGAGGAAAAGGAACAGGGAGCCAGCACCTAGAAGCAGGTAGGTAAGCTTTACTAAACAGGTCTGGCCAAATGGGGGGATGCCACCTCCCCCATTCTTTAAGGATAAACTAAACAGGAACAAGAAAAAAGAGCTTGTTTGTCTTAGGTGGGGGTCTTATATAGGGTTAACTGTGAGAGCAACAAAAAAAGAGAAAAACACGGAATTGTGGATGTCCTTATATATATAGATATGCAGTGAGTTAGGTATACCTTTAACGCTGCACTTTCAATTATGACTTTAAAGTAAAATAATGTAGCTATGCATTGCTATAGAAACATTCATTCTTTTCACAATGTTTTTTGCATTCTATATGCAGTTCATGACAATGGCATATAGTCAGGTAGACTGCACACAAAAACCTTTTGTTCGAACAAACTGGAAATGTTCTTTATTGGGTCAAGGACATGGCACATAGCTTGCTATAAAACATTCAATTATGCCATTTACAAAAGATGGGCTCAGTGCCTAGTGCTAGGATTCTTTATACTGGGAATTATTTTGTGAAAATATGTGAAGCTCAACAGAAAATAAGTGAAATATTTCATAATACCATATTTTTCAAGAAATCTTGTTAAAAAGGCCCTGTGCCTTATACTCTGCAGCAGTGCCAGGCCCCTCTTATTGCATCCTTAACTGCTTCCCGTCATTGCAATGACTTTTCATGTCCTATCATGTGCCAATGTCCATTAGGACGTGAAAGGGCAGTGCCCAATGAGATAGTGGTGCTGGGGCTCACTCACTCTGCAAGTAATGACACAGAGGACACAGAAATAATAGTGGAGGCATCTATGGTGCTTGAAAGTTGTACTATCAATCCCCCACCCACTCATACACTTCATTATAAATGGATGCTAGGGGATTCTAGTGGCAGCGGGGGGGCTAGGGGGCTGGGGGGGCCTAACAGTGGCCTCTATTCTGCCATCTATAGAAGCCAGAGGCAAGGTATAAATAGGATATCAGCGCAAGGGCGGGTGTTATGGAACTCCATTATAGGTTCTAATAGAGGCAAAATGGAAGTCCTGTGGACAGGACTTTCTTTTCCATGATGAATAACGGAAAAAAAATGGAGCAGTCACATGTGCCCATAGACATGTATTAGGAGGTAGCAAAACGGAATTTGCCTCTTAAAAGGTTCCGTTTTGCATTTCGTCCTCAAATTCCGTTATATTCCATTATAACTCTGTTATAATGAAACCTATAACAGAATTCCATAACGCTAGTGCAAACCTTCTTTAATACTCACAAGTATACAGAAGCATTGCATTGTATTAAACCAGAGATCAGTCGGTTGTTGGTTCAAGTACCCTACTGAAAGTAAAAATATGAAAAAAAAAAAAGGAAAAAATGAAAAAAACCATGCAAAAATCCTAAATTTCCCATTAAAAATCTTATCGTGTGTCAAAAAATGAAAACAAAACAAATTTTTTGTTCAGCCTATCATCTATAAAGTCGAAAAAGTGATTAAAAAGGTGTATGTACCTCAAAGTGGTGGAATGCCTAGGAAAATGTAATGAAAAGTATTTTAAAAGTCTGTAATACATACCCTTATTTTTACAGAATACATATGGTTATTATGTAACTAACAAGTTTTTGGTATCTTATAAAAATATCCTAACTATTAAAGGGGTTTTCCGAGACTTTTTGACTGATGACTTATTCTCTGTACCGGCCGATCAGCGGTGCTCCTGTAAGTGTTGCGGCCTTCTCACAGATATCCATCAGCCAGTGACGTCACATTCATTGGTCACATGAGACGCAGCTTAGCCCCATTCAAGAGAATGGAGCCGAGCTGCGAAACCAAGCACAACCGCTATACAATGTATGGCGCTGTGCTTGGTAAGCTGAAATAAGGCTGCAGCGCTTACTGGAGCACCAGTGCCTTCTCAAACAGCTGAACAGCAGGGATGTCGACTGTCGGACCCCACAATCAGATACTGTTCACCTATCCAGAGGATAGGTCATCAGTTAAAAGGTCTCGGAAAACCCCTTTAAAAGCTGAGGGGTACTCTTTATGGGGGGCAGTAGTGTCTTGCATGAATGTGACCAACATTCTGGACTCCACAATGAATTGTGAAAGTGGGGGCCAATGTACGCAAAGTCTACTTCACAGAGACATCGGACTGTATTACTGGTTCATTTCTGAAACTTCTCATTCCAGCAAAACTCAGTGAAGATGGTTTGGTATGGACACGGCCGATGCAACCATGTCTTCAGAAGAAGCCAGAGGAAATCAACATAAAATCAACCTCAGCTGATGTGATGTGTCTTCAAGAGATTTGGTGAGCCCAGTCATTGGCTGCAGCGGTGCACGTGATCCCACCTGCGCAGGAAATTTGCATGCAGAGACCAAGTATACATTGAAGACAGCCTGGTACTCATGGGGCTGGAACCAAGTGGCGTGAAGCAGATAAGTATAAAATCATGGGCGTAGCTATAGGGGGTGCAGAGGTAGCAGTCGCTACCGGGCCCAAAGACCCTTGTGTCTTTGGGCCCAAGCTGAATTCTTGTACCCGGGCTCATGAGCCTTTAGCTACGCCCCTGTATAAGTCCCTTACAGGTTCGGCTGGGTGGGGTAGGTATTTTGAAAAAAGTCAATCATGGACAACCCTTTAATGACAGGATCTCACTCAAGACAGACAGGCTCTGACTCTTAGGACTCATGCACACGAACGTGTGCTGGCCGTTCTGTGCACTGCACTTTGTGGTCCCCAGTGCACGGGCACCATCCAGATGGATGCAGACCCATTCAACTTGTGCATACAGATACACAGCAGGCCATCAATTATTGTGACGATTTTCAAAAATGTTTTAGTGGAACATAATAGATCTTAGGTAATGACAACAATGTCTGCATTGATGGTGGGCCAAACTCAGATTTCTTTATTCCGATATTAGCCTCCTGTGTCTAAACTGGCAAATATTCCGTAAATTTTTAAGACATAAGTAAAATGCTCCTACATTCTAGAGAAGGCATCCTCAAACTGCGGCCCTCCAGCTGTTGTAAAACTACAACTCCCACAATGCCCTGCTGTAGGCTGATACCTGTAGGCTGTTCGAGCATTTTGGGAGTTGTAGTTTTGCAACAGCTGGAGGGCCGCACTTTGGACATGCCTGTTTTGGATAGTCAGATCATTAGTCCATTAGTCCACATCTAATTCAGAAAGCAAGAGAACATAAGACGGATTTATGAAACTAAAGCCGGTGTATGGCCTACAACAACCAGCATTGGCCAACCTGTCTATCTGTACTCTGATAGGTCAGCTATTGTCGGTGCCTCCTTTTTGGTTACAATCGTTGCCTTCATGCATTGGTTTCCTTAATTAAGTATGTAACTCATGTATAGTTTTTGTACATTATTATGTGTGCAGTGATGGAAGTAATAATACATATAAAAGTTACTTTTTACTGAACTACTGAAAACTGTATTAACGCCTTTTTTGCTAACAATAACTATGCATATGGTTAAAAATAGTGGTTCTTAAAATAAAATATGAAAATCCTTTTAGCAACCCATCATCTCAATCATTGCTGTGTTATAGGTGTTGGCAACTTTTTGGCTTCTTGTGACCAATGCACATATAGGATAAATATATGGCACTTACTAATATAGCCTTTTATGATATTCTGGGCTGTCTGCTATATCTTATAAGCTATGTCCCCTTGCTGGGCAAATCTTCTGTGCTGCCCACATAGAGGTCTTGTCCTAGATGGCAGCTGATGGAAGGTCAGACACATCACTCAGCCTCCTCCATTATAACACATTGTACCTGAAATAAACTCCCAACAGATGCAGATGCGAGTGCAGTGTTTTGAATGGAGGAGGGAGATTTGCCTGGTCACATGACCCTCCATCAGCAGCCATTTTATGGACAGGACCTCCATGTGAACGAAAGACTTAGCCAACAAAGGGGCTTACCTTATGAAATATAGAAAATGGCACAGAATAGCAATAAAATCTTTATTAGTAAGAGCCATATAGTCATGTTACATGCACACTGGCCAACTGTAACCAGATAGTGGCCGACCCCTTTAATACTAAGCACGACTTCTCTGAATAGCTGAAGCTGTGCCATTAATCCACTTCCTACATAGTCTATTTAAAACAGGTTTATTGTGACATATTTTGTGTGCGCAGACATATTTCTGTTTATGCAAAAGTTGTGATCCCATCTGTCCTTAATCATCTCGTTTCTTCTACGTCATGATACCAGCATCTGATAAGCAGAGGCACAAAAACAATTACACTGTGACTCCTGATTTAATGACCAATATTATTCCGCAAAATGAAGGTCTAATCTAAAGTCGGGAAAAGAAGGACACATGTAACAGCATTTTCTCTTAAAGGAGTTGTTCAGCCTCTAGTAAGTGATAATCTATGCTCAGGATAGGCCATCACTAGCTGATTGGTGGGGAGTTGTTCAGCCTCTACTAAGTGATGATCTATGCTCAGGATCAGGGCTGGGACAAGGTCCACCACCAACAGAGGCTGAGCTGCCCAAGTGCGCCCCCCCCCCCCCCTACAACTTGTGGATGACACTGCTATGGGGGATCTGTGATGGATGATACTGTTATTGGGGAATCTGTGGATGACACATATGTGTCATCCACAGATCCCCCCTCCCCATAACAGGGTCCATGTAGGAATGACCCCCAATACAAGGGGTGAGGCTGTGGGGTTGTATCTGCTTTTTTGATGACAGCGTTAGCGGCTCGTGCAGTGACTGTATTCTACTACACCCTCTCCACTGTATATAATCTTAACTATATAACTGTAGTGATTTACTACAGTTATATAGTTAATAAGATTATATCCAGTGAGCGGTGGGAGGGGGGTGTAGTAGAATACAGTCACTGCACGGGCCCTGCTGTCATTATGAAATAGCATATGTGACCCCCACCTCTTTTATTGGTGGCCATTCAGTAAATTAACCCTGTTTTGGGGGAGGGGGTGTCTGTGGGACAAATATGTGTCATCCACAGATTCTCCCCATAACAGGGTTCATTTAGTGATTGACCACCCAAATTGTGGTGACCCAATACATGGGAGTTGCATCTGCAGAGCTTTTGTATAATGCCACCCCACACTGTAGTGTCCCCCACACAGTAATGTCCGCCACACTGCCCCCACACAGTAATGTCCGCCACACTGCCCCCGCACAGTAATGTCCGCCACACTGCCCCCCGCACAGTAATGTCCGCCACACTGCCCCCGCACAGTAGTGCCCCCACACTGCCCCCACACAGTACTGCCCCCACACAGTAATGTCCGCCACACTGCCCCCACACAGTAATGTCCGCCACACTGCCCCCACACAGTAATGTCCGCCACACTGCCCCCACACAGTAATGTCCGCCACACTGCCCCCACACAGTAATGTCCGCCACACTGCCCCCACACAGTAATGTCCGCCACACTGCCCCCGCACAGTAATGTCCGCCACACTGCCCCCGCACAGTAATGTCCGCCACACTGCCCCTCGCACAGTAGTGCCCCCACACTGCCCCCACACAGTACTGCCCCCACACAGTAATGTCCGCCACACTGCCCCCACACAGTAATGTCCGCCACACTGCCCCCACACAGTAATGTCCGCCACACTGCCCCCACACAGTAATGTCCGCCACACTGCCCCCACACAGTAATGTCCGCCACACTGCCCCCACACAGTAATGTCCGCCACACTGCCCCCGCACAGTAATGTCCGCCACACTGCCCCCCGCACAGTAATGTCCGCCACACTGCCCCCGCACAGTAATGTCCGCCACACTGCCCCCACACAGTAATGTCCGCCACACTGCCCCCACACAGTAATGTCCGCCACACTGCCCCCACAGAGTAATGTCCGCCACACTGCCCCCACACAGTAATGTCCGCCACACTGCCCCCCACACAGTAATGTCCGCCACACTGCCCCCACACAGTAATGTCCGCCACACTGCCCCCACACAGTAATGTCCGCCACACTGCCCCCACACAGTAATGTCCGCCACACTGCCCCCACACAGTAATGTCCCCACACTGCCCCCACACAGTAATGTCCCCCACACCCCCTCAACCACACAGCAGTGCCCCTACATAGTAATTTGTCATGCCCCCCTCTTGTCATTCTCCCCCTCTTGTCATAATCCCTCTTCTTGTCATGCTTTTTCTGCCCCGTCATTCTCCCCCATCTTTTCATGCTCTTTTTACCCCCCATGTTGTCACAGACTTAATGAAAGGGGGCCCGGCATTTTCACTGTACTTAATGCCGGGCCTCATCAGAGCGCTCCTCTCACCTCCATTATGGTCACTTCTCCAGGCTTCCAGGATCAGGCCCCAGCGCTGCCTCACATTAGCAGGTGGGCGGAGCCTAACGGAGGTCCGTTAGGCTCCGCCCACCTGCTTACTCTGTTTCTAGTTAGAGCCAGAGGCAGCGGGCCTGAAGCAGCATAATGGAGGTGAGAGGAGCGCTCTGACAGGGCCCGGCTCAGGGAATGACAGGAGGGAGCGCTGAGCGGTTCCCCCCTGTCAGTCCCTCTCCCTCTCGCCGGCCCCTGCCTGCGCCCTGAGGCTGGAGCGCCCTGAGGCTGGAGCCTCCCCAGCCTCTGTGTCGGCCCGGCCCTGCTCAGGATAGGCCATCACTAGCTGATTGGTGGAGATCCAACACCCACAACCCTGACGATCAGAGGCTCCGAAGTAGCTCCACCGAAGCACTACAGTAAGGAGCTGCCTCCACTACATGGTTGACAGAGCTTTGTAGGTCCAATGCCAACTTCAAGCGATGGAGCTATGCCCCAACAGCTGATCAGTGGGGGTGCAGGGTGTTGGATCCCCATGGATCAGCTAGTGATGGCCTATCCTGAGGATAGACCACCACTTATTAAAGGCTGGACAACCCCTTTAATGCTGGGTTTCTAAGATTTACCAGCACAGATGATGATTTAGGAATGACTAGTGTCAAATTCCAGGCATTAGGCTGGGTTTCCACATTCAGGATTGTTTATCTAATTTTTGAAGCCAAGCCATGAATGGATTATAACAAGGGAATAAAGGAAGGACTGAGCTTTGTCCTTTGTTTTTGAATCCATCCTAGCTTGGGCATTAAAAACGGCAATAAAAACGACCATGGAAATCCAGCCATATACTGTAATAGAACTGATGGTAATTGAAAACTGGTGAAGTCATGGCTGAAATGAAAAGAACCAGGGAGAGTCTTAGACTTCCTGCATATGACCGGAGGGCTCAGTAGAGTTGTACGGATCTGTAATACTGTAATATGGCAGTATGGGCCCATACTGTACCTCCGCATGCCACCAATTTCATACTGAGCTTTTTCCTCTCAGATTCATGTAGAATCTGACAGTAACAAAATCATGCCCTGTTCCACTAGATGCCATATTACAGATACTCAGCTTTCTTTTACAACCACTGCTTCTAGGAGAGAATGCTTCCATAATATGGTACTCTATGGGGGCAAGGTATGGCGGCACAGAAGGCCTACGGCTCTGTAGTACGGGAATATTTTTATCGGCAAATATAAATTTGCCACTGAATACATTTCCATTGGTTGTAACCACAGATATACTGATAATTACAGCATAGCTACCACAATGCCATACATTGTATGGAGCGCTGCGGCCTCTTCCCAGGACAGCGACATCATGTTCATTGGTCACATAACCTAGTCAATGGGACTGAGCTGCAATAATAAGCACGGCGTTGCAGTGCTTGGTTAGCTGTGAGGGTTGATCGGAGTCAGACCTCCACCAGTTAGATACTAATGACCTATCCTGAGCATAAGTCATCAGTACTAAATGCTTGGAAAACCTCTTTAAATATAATGAGAAGTATATAAAGGTATAATTTTTAGATGTATCCAAAATCTGAGAAGAGCCTGAAGAACTGCATGAGGAGCCAGACGTGCTAAGGAAGAAAGCATCATCCATCAAAGGAACTGGTCATTACAAAATGCTAAACCTCATTAAGCCATTCAGAGGAAGCACTAATCAAGCGAAAGAGCCCAAACTCATCTTTCCCCATAGGACATTATAATAACCATGCATATCAAGTAGTAAAGGTGACAGGGAGCATTGAGAAGAATCAGCATATCTGTGCAATGGACGAAATTGCAGGTCAGAGTCATGAATCTGCAAATGACTATCACAAAGCAAATAGTATGCAGGCGACAACCCCCAATATGTGGTGTCTGTAACAGGAGCACTTTAACATGTGGCAACGTTCCCATCCAATCCACTACAATACAAACTATTAACATATATATATATACTGCAACTGATTAACATGGGAATAAACCCCATGTGTCATGCAGAATCATGAGAGGTTTCACAGGTTGCAAATTCCAAGGGCCACATGCACAGGCCTGGCAATGTGTTAAATAAAGCAGCAAACGTATAGCCCAATATGCTCATTAATACCTTCAGTAACACAAAGGGCCGCCATGTGTTTCCAGCGCAAGAAACCAGTCATTGCACGGAAGGGGTTAACAGACATCTGTCTTCTTTTTGTGACATACTGTAGCCTGCCAGCCCTCATTTAACAAAGCAGAAGGGAGCTTTCAGCTGAACAAAAAGCAAGGTACACAGAAGTGCCCATGCCCTCCGAGCAAGATTTTTATGCTTATTAGACCACTGGAGCTGTGGGACTCATTAAAAATAGCACAAGAGCTGTATGTGGGGGCATGTTAGATTAGCTAGCTCTTTCATGTACAGTAGGTAGCCAGTTCCATTCATTGTCTGCCCCTAGGCTCCGAGGATTTGGCATGCTGGGGAAAGATAAGTGAAGGCGTGCCCACAGGACACCTGGTCAGGGCTCCACCGTGCCATGGAGACTCCTCAGAACACTCCTGCGTTGTTAGACACGGTACACTATACACTTCGTAGGCATCGATACCAAGGATGCCAGGCGATGACATGTTATCTTTGTTCTTGAGGATCTACAACCCACATAAGCGTTATGATAATTGATTTTAACGCGTGAACTTGAAACAAAATGCTGAATTTTAAGTATCATCTGTCACCAATTTTAATTTAGAATCAATGTTAGTCATATCGTAATCTCATGAGATGTGTACATCAAATGAATTGAGCGTCTCTTAAACCCTTCACTCCGCAGACATTTTCCGTTTTTTTTTAGGGGGTTTTATATTAGGGAGAAAAGCGCAGATGTTAAATTAGCGTAAGACGAGTGTGTACGGCAATCATGACAAGCACATATTTTATTTCTTCACCGTAAAGTGTATCTTCAAGAGTTTAAAGGGGTGGTCTCGTCTCTTCTGCTAGTCAATGCAGGACTTTCGCCACTCTAGGGGGTGGTGCCTGTTAGTGTGACTGGCAGCTGGGATGCAGTAACCCCGCCCCTTGTCTGGGTGTGCACACTCCCGAGGCTGCTATTGATTCAATAGCAGCCTCGGTCTGCTCAGGAAAACAATAGCAGCCTCAGGTGGCAGGAAGTGTGTGTATGAGGAGGCTGGGTCAGGAGGGAGCTGCTGCGCATGAGCTGCTCTGTGCGCTGGCTCCCATGATCGCAGCCACCACAGAGACCGACGGTTTACAACCAACTGAGCAGATGCGGCCACCGATCCTGGACTGCAGAGGTGGTCGTAACCCCTGACAATGAGCAGTCTATAAATGACTACAAAATAACACTTTACCAGGAAAGGAGTCAATAGTGTATGAAGGAGTATATTAGTAAGTTCCTTATTATAGGGTTCTATTTAATATATATATATATATATATATATATATATATATATTAATGTTCTATGTGAGACAATCCCTTTAAGGCACATGATCCATGAACATAAAGACAAGCTTGTGTGAAACCACTAAAAAGATGGACAATTTTGTGGCTTTGTCATCTCCAATCTTTTCATACACAGATAGAATTAAAGAATCAAATCTCAAAAGTACAATGTAAAGCAATTCCTACCAGAGTAAAATCAAAGGTTACATCACTCATAAAACAAAATCATACATGTCAGAATAAAGCTAGATGCACATATTCAGGTTCCCTGGGCATTGACTCCTCCAAAAATACTGGAAAAACGAATTAAGAGGTGGAGCTGCTGTGGCCCATCTGATATTCATCTGATACAAATTGTCCCTGACTTATCTCTTATCTCTTATATATATAAAAATGAATTTCTGTCTGTCTAGATGTCCGGACGTTCTTTATGCGCGACCAAACGACTGGACCGATCTTCACCAAATTTGGCACACGGGTACATCAGGTGTCCGGGAAGGTTTTAGACCGGGTCTCAGCTCTCTAGGACTTACCGTTCCTGAGATATTCCCAAAAAATGACCTGCTTATAAACAATACAAGGCAGCAAAGCCTTTAACTTGAATTCAAACTGTCACTTACTGCTCCTTGACAGTTTATCTCCACACACACAGTTTTACTCCAGGTAACCATAACAACTCAGCCAAGTCTCATCACTGCTCTAGATGACGTTTAAAGGAAATCTGTCACCAGGATAATCGCTATAGAAGTAAAGCCAGGGCCTAATAGCACTTAGTACCTTATTTCCTGAGGTTTCCATAACAACTCAGCCATTTCTCTTCACTGCTGCAGGTCAGCTTTAAAGGGGCAGAGTGTTGTGGATGATACTGTTAAGGGGGCAGAGTGCTAGGGAGGTCACAGTTCAGGGGGAAAGTAGGGTGGCCATTCAAGTCACCCTTAAAACCCTGCCCGCAGGTCCAGATAAGCCACACCTCTGATTTGGTTAGGCCACACCCCCTCCAGAGGTGGGACAGTGATTTTCTCCCTGCAGCGCACATTCAGACAGAACAGTGCTGCTGTCTTACAGTGAACTGTTTCAAAGGACACGCCCCCGATCCTGTTAGGCCACCCCCCCTCCCACTAAGCAAACAGTGAAAAATGAAGGTAAAAATCAACTTCTGTCAGCTGCAGAGATGAGAGGGACGGTGACTTTATCTCTGCAGCCCACACTCAGAGAAGATAGTGCTGCTGTCTTAGGGTGAGCTGTTGAAAGGCCACGTCTCTGATTCGGTTAGGCCATGCCCTCTCCTCCTGAGGTGGGAGGGAGGGTGATTTTCTCCATGCAGCTCACATTCAGACAGAACATTGCTGCTGTCTTAGAGAGAGCTGTTTAAAAGGACACGCCCCCAATCCTGTTAGGCCACGCCCCTCCCACTAAGCGAACAGGGATTGAAAAATAAAGTTAAAAATCAACTTTAGGTCCGCTAAGTCAGTGCCCAACCAGTGTGCCTCCAGCTGTTGCAAAACTACAACTCCCAGCATGCCCGGACAGCCTTTGGCTGTGTGGGCATGCTGGGAGTTGTAGTTTTGCAACAGCTGGAGGCACACTGGTTGGGAAACACTGCGCTAAGCCACACCCCGATATGTTTAGGACACACCCTCCCCTCTGCAGCCAATGAGTATTGACAAAATGAAGTTAAAAATCAACTTCTGTCAGCTGCAGAGGTGGGAGGGACGGTGACTTTCTCTTTGCAGCTTACACCGTACTGCTGTCTTAGATTAAGATGTTCAAAAGGACACGCCCCAATCCAGTTAGGCCACGCCCTCTCCCACCCAGCCAACAGGGATTGAAAAAATAAAGTTAAAAATCAACTACTAGGTACACAGCTCAGCAGACAGGATATGATTAGATACACAGCTCAGCAGACAGCATCACACAGGATAGAATATTAGATACACAGCTCAGCAGACAGCATCACACAGGATAGAATATTAGATACACAGCTCAGCAGACAGCATCACACAGGATAGAATATTAGATACATGCTCAGCAGACAGTATCACACAAGATAGAATATTAGATACATGCTCAGCAGACAGTATCACACAGGATAGAATATTAGATACATGCTCAGCAGACAGTATCACACAGGATAGAATATTAGATACATGCTCAGCAGACAGTATCACACAGGATAGAATATTAGATACATGCTCAGCAGACAGTATCACACAGGATAGAATATTAGATACACGCTCAGCAGACAGTATCACACAGGATAGGATTAGATACACAGTTTAGCAGACAGTATCACACAAGATAGGATTAGATACACAGCTCAGCAGACAGTATCACACAACATAAGATTAGATACACAGCTCAGCAGATGGTATCGCCCAGGACAGGATTAGATACACAGCTCAGCAGACAGTATCACACAGGATAGAATATTAGATACACGCTCAGCAGACAGTATCACACAGGATAGGATTAGATACACAGTTTAGCAGACAGTATCACACAAGATAGGATTAGATACACAGCTCAGCAGACAGTATCACACAATTTAAGATTAGATACACAGCTCAGCAGATGGTATCACCCAGGACAGGATTAGATACACAGCTCAGCAGACAGTGGGGCGGGGTGCTGTAGAGGTCACTGTTATGGGGGATACTGTTGATATCTTTTTACGACACACGGAAACATGAAACGAAATAGATGAAATATACCCATGCGAAGCCGAGTCCTTCTGCTAGTGACTTATAAAAAAAATCCCCAAAAAAGTCCAAAACACGCTGCACCCTTAGTGTTAGGGGAACACTTCTATCAAAAAGGGGCACTTTTCTAGACTTGAAATGTAATTGTCATTTCAATGTTTTAATATTGTGTAGGGGCAATGATTTTAATCACGTTTGTGATATATTATATTAAAGAAACGTGTGTTTTTAATATGAAAAAGCATTTTAAGTGTTTCCTCAGCCACTCTCTGAGCGTACCTAAGAACAGCCCATATTCAGTGTATACAGTAATTTAAAGACAGCTATATGTAACATAAAGAGGCAGGCTTCTCAGCCTGACTCTTACCTCCCTACCCCAGAAGGTGAGCTCCTTGAGAAATAGGGCAGTCTTCTCCTTCCTGTACCGATAGTATGAATTTACATACCAGGCGGGAAACCAGTAGAAGAAGAAAGGTCCAGCTTCCCATCGATCATTAAAAAGCTTTATTCACATATTGCGGTACACCAGAAAGGTACAGACGGGAAACCAGAACGAGGGGCACAGCGGGCGAACGGACAAGTGCATAGGAAAAATAGTAAGTGCTGTACCAGCCAGCTAGTTATTGAGAATATGTGGACTGATGAAAGGTCCTCTTTAAGAGCTATGTGTCAGCTGTCTTTGATAATCAACTATCAATAAGCAGGTTTTATTACCTACATTTGATATGTTATGATCTGCTAACTGGCCCGAAAAGTTTACCGAGCCTAATGATGGTGAATAATAGAAGCAGTCGATAAGGACCTAACTACGTTAAATGTTAGTTAAATGACTTCCTTACAAGGTTAGGAGGTCATAACAGATTACACCGTTAAATGTTACACGTGTCCTATTTCAGAGAAATGGAGCATGGTGGCCAGTGCTGGGGTCATAAAAATGCACAAATTAAACAAATGGAGTTGTGACAGCTTGTTACAGGCTTTGGGGAGAATATTGACAAAGCTCCATTTAACTGGATTATCTTAACTGGATTATTAAGCAATATCAGCACTATATAAAGGTCACAAAATGTACGCTGGAATTGACATTGCCTGTGACAAATTACAAAATAGATATTACCACACATTTCTCTATGTAAATGACTTTAAATGTCCCCTTGTAAACACACTGCTAATACAAGACGTTCTGTTATACCAGTCTTATCCCTCTGGATAGTTTACTGGACAGTCCGTAAACACAGCTTAATAACTAGGCATATGTCATGGAATCAATTACATTTCTATTCCATGTTCAAGCAATATTCCAATACTGAAAGACTTCCGCTCTTTGTGCTTTATTATAGGGTATGTAGGTTTTAGCAAATTCTTCCTATTTTCTGTATAATAAAAAAGTTATACTATTTTATAATAGTAACTAGCAAAAGAACCCGGCTTCACACGGGTATATTTCATCTATTTCATTTAATGTTTGTGTGTGTTGTTAACAGTGAACTCCACAGTCCCTCAACCCTTAACACTGACCCCCCCCCCCACAGTGCCCCGCCACTTTAAAATGGGACCTCCACAGCAGCCCTCCCCCTAACTTTGACCTTCACAGCAGCCCACCCCTTTAACAGTGAGTTTTACAGCACCCCGCTCCCTTGACAGTGACCTCCTCCGGGGCCCGCCCCCTTAACAGTGACCTCCACAGTACCCCGCTGCCTTAACAGTGACCTCCACAGTGTCCGCACTGCGACATGTGACATGAGGGAAGCAGGAGGAGACAACCTGCAATAGAACACAGCGTGGATCAGTAGGGAGGGTCAGTACGCCAGCGCCCATGCCCCGTGGGAGAGGGGAGACGACGTGGCATCACAAGAACCGTATTATGTTTAAAAACATACCATTCAGTGAAATGACTAGACATAGTTATGGAAGATTCACGGAAGATAACCAACAACTATCTTGTGCCTGTGGGCAGCATTAATACAACAGTTGTGGACAACCATCTGGTAAAATCTTTTAATGAAGAATCATTTTAGAGTCCAAAGAATATTTGACTAAAAATGATAACAATAAGGCTGCCAGCAGCAACCACTGACAGAAGCTTAGGATTTCCTGTATACTGCTTACACAACAGCTCAACAATAATACAGCATGTAGTCAGCGCCCACTAGTGGCAGGTGCAAGCAGCCACAATGTGTTCATTCAACTCTAGGCCTACAGATGGGATCTGGAGTTCAATCAGAGAAAAACGGATCTTCATACCACCATAAAAACATAATATTGAACTCATCAGCACAACAAATGAACCTACTGTACTGAGATAAAAAAAAACATAATGGAAGTCCAGGGTTGGTATTCACTTTAAATCGATGTTTATGGTCAAATGAAACAATCTACCTTGAAAAAGATGTGAAGCGAGCTGTGGCTTATTGTGTGTTATCTGCTCTTAGTACTGTAGCACCTGTCACTATAACACACATACAATGGGTAAAGTAAATAGAAAGCGCAAATACAGTTTACTTAATGATGATGCTATGGTTTTCCTCTTCACCGAGCATATGCACAGAATGGTGAGCCGTTTAACATTTACTCCTCAAAAATAATAGTTGAAGCGACCACCTGGTTAAAAAAAAATCACATGAGCTGTGGAACGCAAGTCTTAATTCACAGGGTCACAGCACGGACACTTATCGTCCGGCAAATTCCGAATGCACGTCTAAGTTTATTCCCGGCTCCACCTCAGGAACTCAAACTTGAATTTTACAGAGATAGACAGCACTCCGTCTTATGCTTGTGAAATCAGTGAGGTTTTTATTATTCAGCCGGTCATAATTAAGCTAAGCAACGTTTCGGGTCATACAAGAAAGACCCTTCATCAGGCCACACTGTAGCGCTGTAAAACGGAGTGCTGTCTATCTCTGTAAAATTCATGAACTGTGGAATGAATGGCAACCTCCTTCTCATCTTTACAGATGTAAACCAATGATTCCCTGGCTCTGAAGGCCGCACGGCTTCTCAGACTGCACCAGGGGCGTAACTAGAAGTGACTGGGCCCCACAGCAAATTTTTGTAAGGGCCCCCCCCCCAGCGCGCTTCGCACCTCCCTCCTCCTGTGTAAACCCCACTCCTTTGGCCAGTCACGATGTAGACCAGAGCTGGCTGCCACGCCATTCTTTTCCTATATAATATATATATACAGCAGCAGGTTGTAAGACGCCTACACTCACGACACAACGTCGGACATCCCATTCACTCAGTTTAGGTATGCTCCCTTATTGCCCCCACACCCACACAGTAAAATGTTGTTAGTGCTCCAGAGTAATTATTCCCCTTTTCCCATTAGTGTCCACACACTAGTTATGCCCCTTTATTGCCCCACAGAGTAGACATCACATTTTTCATTAGTACCTCACAAGTCACAGTCTACACTATACACATGTAGCAGTGCCAGCTCTGTACACTATATACACATGTAGCAGTGCCAGCTCTGTACACTATACACATGTAGCAGAGCCAGCTCTGTACACTATACACATGTAGCAGTGCCAGCTCTGTACACTATACACATGTAGCAGTGCCAGCTCTGTACACTATACACATGTAGCAGTGCCAGCTCTGTACACTATACACATGTAGCAGTGCCAGCTCTGTACACTATACACATGTAGCAGTGCCAGCTCTGTACACTATACACATGTAGCAGTGCCAGCTCTGTACACTATATACACATGTAGCAGTGCCAGCTCTGTACACTATATACACATGTAGCAGTGCCAGCTCTGTACACTATATACACATGTAGCAGTGCCAGCTCTGTACACTTATACACATGTAGTAGTGCCAGCTCTGTACACTATACACATGTAGCAGTGCCAGCTCTGTACACTATACACATGTAGCAGTGCCAGCTCTGTACACTATATACACATGTAGCAGTGCCAGCTCTGTACACTATATACACATGTAGCAGTGCCAGCTCTGTACACTATACACATGTAGCAGTGCCAGCTCTGTACACTATACACATGTAGCAGTGCCAGCTCTGTACACTATACACATGTAGCAGTGCCAGCTCTGTACACTATATACACATGTAGCAGTGCCAGCTCTGTACACTATACACATGTAGCAGTGCCAGCTCTGTACACTATACACATGTAGCAGTGCCAGCTCTGTACACTATACACATGTAGCAGTGCCAGCTCTGTACACTATATACACATGTAGCAGTGCCAGCTCTGTACACTATACACATGTAGCAGTGCCAGCTCTGTACACTATATACACATGTAGTAGTGCCAGCTCTGTACACTATACACATGTAGCAGTGCCAGCTCTGTACACTATACACATGTAGCAGTGCCAGCTCTGTACACTATATACACATGTAGCAGTGCCAGCTCTGTACACTATATACACATGTAGCAGTGCCAGCTCTGTACACTATACACATGTAGCAGTGCCAGCTCTGTACACTATACACATGTAGCAGTGCCAGCTCTGTACACTATATACACATGTAGCAGTGCCAGCTCTGTACACTATATACACATGTAGCAGTGCCAGCTCTGTACACTATACACATGTAGCAGTGCCAGCTCTGTACACTTATACACATGTAGCAGTGCCAGCTCTGTACACTATACACATGTAGCAGTGCCAGCTCTGTACACTATACACATGTAGCAGTGCCAGCTCTGTACACTTATACACATGTAGCAGTGCCAGCTCTGTACACTATGTACACATGTAGCAGTGCCAGCTCTGTACACTATACACATGTAGCAGTGAGTGAGAGCTCTCTATGCCCCTTTATTGCCACACAGAGTAGACTTCATATTTTTCATTAGTACCTCACAAGCTGAACCGCTGGTGCTGGACCTGACATGCTGCTCTCAGTGCTCTGCCTCTTTTCTACTCACTCTGCTGCCGCCTGCCTGCAGCTCCTCCTGTCCTCCTGGTCTTGGCTGTTTTGTCCCTCCTCCTGCCTGTCACGTCCTCCTGCTCTGAATGAGAGTGTATGTGGGCGGGCTTAATACAGCCTGCGCGCTGTACTCACAGTTAGGGTCGGGAGACACAGAACAAATCAGGTTAGTGAGGACTGCAGATAGAGGAGAGGAGAGTAGGGGAGAGGAGGGGAGGGGAGGGGGGGGGGGGCGGTCCCCCGGCGCCGACGCTACTGCGCCTGCTGTGAAGGGGCCAGGGGCGATTGCCATTGCATATGAACTGAACTAATAAACAGTAAACTGTCACACATGCTGCTGGGCGCTGGGCCCCTTGGCAGCCCGGGCCCCGAAGCAGCCGCTTCCCCTGCTTCCCCAGTAGTTACGCCACTGGACTGCACACTGGGTATCGGTAGTCCAACACACTTCCTGCTTGTCCAGCTCTTCTCTTAGATTGGCTAGCACCACTCATGTGAGCCATGCTGGCCAATTCTAGGACGGCAGGAAGTGTTTGGACTACCAAAAGCACGGTATGCATCAGGTAGTCTGAGAAGCAGAGCAGCCATCATGGAGGAGTCCAAGAATCTGAGGATCTGCAGCTGAGAAGATGAAGAAGAGGGCACCATATAATTGTGTAGTCCCCAGTCCATATGAACCTGGAACCCATAGGAACCTGAGGGCCACCTTAAAGCCAGTTTAGACACTGGATTTCCCTAGTAAATGGTTTTATTTCACCACGTTGCTTTATATTTCTGAAGAAATACAGAAGAAGCAATTGCAGTAGATAAATAACGTACCAAGAACAATTTACCAGTGAAATACTGATTTATGTTTTAGGGTTCATGCACATGGCTGTAGCCATTTTTGGGGTCTACAAATTGCAGATCCGTAAAACACAGATACCAGCTGCGTGCATTCTGCATTTCTGCGGAACAGAACGTTCAGCCCTCTATAGAACTGTCCTATACTTGTGTTGTCCGCATCTTTTGCAGCCCCATTGAAGTGAATGGGTCAATATCTGAACCGTAAGAAAAGCAGATCAAATGTAGATTAAAAAAAAACACGGTCGTGTGCATGAGCGCTTATACAAGTCATTGTAAAATGGAATGATAGACAAATTTCTGTATGTACCAGTCCCTGTCCCTGCTGGGGCTCACAATCTCCTGCACCTCAAATACACATAAACACTAGGGTCACTTTCATAGGAAGCCAAACATCCTATCATGGCGTGTTTTTGGAGAGTGTGAAAAAACAGCCACAAAAAGCTGTGTGTGACACCACCCTAAAGGACCAGGGAAACTAGGGAATGCCCCGCCGCAAGAATGGTGATCTGAGAAAGACTAAACCTGATGGACATCTGTCTTTTTATAACCTCTCTAACTATGTAACTGTGTAAGACGTATCAACGTGACATGTCAGAATAAGTCATTGGTGCTGGTCTGACCTCAGGAACCACCACTGATCCCAAGAACAAGCCGTATGCCATACATTGTGCAAGGTCACTCAAGTGATTTAAACATATACTAGCAATAGGAAAGCAAATGACTGAATTATGAATTACATTTTGTGCTCTAGACAAGACTTATCCTAAACTTTAACCCTATAACGCTCTGTGATGTTCTGTTACATCACAGAGTGCTGCTACCTAACAGTCTGTGCTGTAATACTACATCATGGTAATGGCGTGGGCTCCGGAGCTGTACCCATGCCATCTCGTGTGGGTGCTGGCTCTATTATACAGCAGCCACCCAGCTTGCACTGCCAGGATTGGAGATAGCTCTGATCCTGGCAGGTTAACCCCTCTGATGCTGCTGTAAATATCTGAGCAGTCGCACAGAGAGAGTCAGACACCCCATGAACACAATTTCAGGGTGCTAAGTACCTGACACAAGGAGCCAGGGGCCCTCTGAAGGGCCCTAGGGATGCCATGTCCCTGCTGCTTATACCTAGAATATCTGTTAAAATAACTATGCACTGCAATACAGAAGTACAACAATGCATAGGACAAGCAATCAACAGATCACAGGTTGTTACAGTATACATAATTGGTACTGCCTTGAATACCAAAAAAATTCCCAGCACTGGAATTGTCCCTTTTTTGCCACCCCACCTCCCACCAAAAATTTAGTCAAAAATGATTAAAAGGTCCTATGTATAACAAAATATAAATATAAAACAAACTATGTGAAAAATGAGCCCTCACACAGGTCCTTTAAAGGGGTTGTCTCACTCCAGCAAATAGTATTTATTATGTAGATGAGGAAAATACAAGGCTCTTACTAATGTATTGTGATTGTCCATATTGCTTCCTTTGCTGGCTGGATTCACTTTTCCATCACATTATTCACTGCTCGTTTCCATGGTTACAGACCACCCTGCAATCCATCAGCGGTGGTCGTGCTCACACACCATAGAAAAAGCACTAGCCTATGTGCGCCCCCACGGTCCTGGCCACCACTGCTGGCACTCTTTCATATAATGTGCAAGCATGGCCACTGCTGCTGAATTGCAGGATGGTCGTAACCATGGAAATGAGCAGTGTATAATGTGATGGAAAAATTAATCCAGCCAGCAAAGGAGGCAATATGGAGAATCACTATACATTAGTAAGTGCCTTGTATTAACTTCCTCTATATAATAAATGCTATTGCTGAAGTGACAGGACCCCTTTAACAGCAAATTAAAAAGTTACCGTATTTTCCGGCGTATAAGACAACTTTTTTATACCTGACGTGTAAGGCAGCACAGGGGAGAAGGAAGCAGTCCCTCCCTCCCCCTGTGCTGCCACCAATGAAGAGAGAGGAGCGGCGCACCGCACTCAAATGAGAACGAACGTTTAATACATTGTCAGCACCCGACCTCTGACAGGGCGCTGCAATCCGCGGCAGTTAACCGCTCAGGTGCCACATCTGAGGGGTTAATTGCCGCGGATTGCAGCTCCCTGTCAGAGGTCGGGTGCCGGCAATGTGTTTAATGTTCCTTTGCATTGGGCAGTCGCGCCTCCCCTCCCAAGTATTAAAATCATTGCGCTGTGGCCGCTGGGCCCTCCCTCTTTTGGTAACTCACATGTCTGTGTGGCGCATTGCATATGCTTAGGGCTCGCCCTCTTCTGGTAACTCAAACGTCTGTGCGGCGCATTGCTTATGTTTGGGCTCGCCCTCTTCTGGTAACTCACACGTCTGTGCGGCGCATTGCTTATGCTTGGGCTCGCCCTCTTCTGGTAACTCACATGTCTGTGCGGCGCATTGCTTATGCTTGGGCTCGCGCTCTTCTGGTAACTCACATGTCTGTGCGGCGCATTGCTTATGCTTGGGCTCGCCCTCTTCTGGTAACTCACACGTCTGTGCGGCGCATTGCTTATGCTTATGGCATAAGCAATTCGCCGCACAGACATGTGAGTTACCGGAAGAGGGAGAGCCCGGCGGCTGCAGCGCATACAGGAAGAGACCGGCCAGCCCTGTCAGGTGCTTTTTGACAGGAACGGCCGGCAGATTTGCAGGGAGACTTTGGTGGGAGCGCAGGAGCAGGCAGGTGAGGGGCGGAGCAGGCTTTCCTGCCACACATGCCTGCGCCGCCTCTAAGTTTTCATACTGCCTGCTCCTGTGTACGGAGGGCTGATGAGAGGCTCGGGGCTGATGAGAGGCTGGGCGCTGATGAGAGACTAGCAGGCTGATGAGAGGCTGGGGAGCTGATGAGAGGCTGGGGGCTGATGAAGCACTAGGGGGCAGATGAGAGACTGGGGGCTGATGAAGGACTAAGGGGCAGATGAGAGGCTGGGGAGCTGATGAGAGACTGGGGAGCTGATGAGAGACTAGCGGGCTGATGAGAGGCTGGGGAGCTGATGAGAGGCTGGGGAGCTGATGAGAGACTAGCGGGCTGATGAGAGGCTGGGGAGCTGATGAGAGACTGGGGGTTAATGAGAGACTAGCGGGCTGATGAGAGGCTGGAGGCTGATGAGAGACTAGCGGGCTGATGAGAGGCTGGGGAGCTGATGAGAGACTAGCGGGCTGATGAGAGGCTTGGGTAGTCTTATATGACGAGTATAGCCCAAAACCTATATTTTAACTGGAAAAATTGGGGGTCGTCTTATACGCCCTGTAGTCTTATATGAAAATACGGCGTATAGGTGTCAGAATATGGCAACACAAAGCAAACATAACAAACAAAATATCAATTTGCTATCTCCATAATCATATTGTCCTGCAGAATGAAATTAAAATGTCATCGCAGTGCATTAAACCATAAAATCAAAGCCTTAAAAACAATGGCGGAATTGCGTTATTTTTTTAAACTGTGTCCCTCAAAAAATATAAAACAAATTATACAATTCACCTTATGTCTCCAAAAATTATGCCATTAAAAAGTTGCTCCACATAAAACAAGCAAAAATTATGGCTTTTGAAATTCAGAGATCGAAAAATGAAAAATAATCGGCAAACCTTAAGTACCAAACTGGTTCCTTAAGGTGTCAAACATCAGGAATTTTTCAGTGTAACATATACACTAACTATAATATCACAAGGAGTTTTTAGTTCAGACACATTGAATGCTTTTTTCTATTTTTTAAAGAAAACTAAATACAATGACTTTGATTCAGAGACTATTTTGCTTGCACCAGGTTTATCCCTTTACCTCATTCCCTCTGTATCTTCTCTGTTACATACATCTGGGATAGCAGTGTGATCAGTGCACTGTATGGCGCGGCATTGACCTGAACAGCTTTATCAACAGTGACACCAACAGGACAGAGAGAAGAATGCAGGCTTGTTACAATATAACGGCTTGGCAACAGTACTAAGGCTACTTTTCCTTCTCACAGTGATCTATTTTACACAAAATATCTTCCCACAATAAGGCCTCTTGCACACAAACGTTTTTTTTTTCCGTTTACGTTCCGTTTTTTCCGGTCCGTATACGGAACCATTAATTTCAATGGGTCTGCAAAAAAAAAAATGTACTCCGTATGTCTTCCATATCCATTCCGTTTTTTGCGGAACCATCTATTGAAAATTTTCTGACCAGCCCAATTTCTTAATGTAATTACTGTATACTATATATGCCATGCTTCCGTTTGTGATCTGCAAAAATGGATCACATACGGAAACCATATGGAAATAGAACGGAAACACTACTGAAACAAAAAATGCAACAACGGATCTGTGAAAAAGGACCACAAAATACTGAAAAAGCCATACGGTTGTGTGCAAGAGGACTGAGGGTCCATTCACATGTCCGTAGTGTATTGCGGATCCGCAATACACCTGGCCGGCACTCCCATAGAACTGCCTATTCTTGTCCGCAACTGCGGACAAGAATAGGACATGATGGACCGGAAGTTCAGGGCCGCGCTTTAGAAATACGGATGCGGACCTCACACTGTGTGCTGTCCGTATCCATTCCTGCCCGATAGAGAATGAATGGGTCCGGGTCTGTTCTGCAACAGATCCGGACCCATTCACGGACCTGTGAATGGACCCTTAAAAATGTGTTACGCGATTGAAAAATGACTCCTTAACCTTTTATATAATTATTTTTTAGAAAACAATATCCTCCTGAATATCAGTCATGTTCTATAGAAGGCTGATATCAATAACTGAAAAGACATCTCTGTAATGGACCTGATATCAGTAATTCATAGGACACAAGACGCATGCCTAAAGGGCTGTAGGCATTTTTTAAGATAATTCAAAAGTTAACCAGTCTAAAACAGTAGCCATATTGCTTTTCTAGCTAATCTATGGCTTGACACCCTCACACATAAATTATACTACACCAGACATACTATATAAAAAGCCATTAACTCTACATGAACTGAGGGCGGAAACATATTACCATTTTGTCATGTCATCATTACCGGTGGTTAAAGGTTTTTTCCAGAACTTTAATATTGATGACCTATCCCCAGGATAGGCCATCAATATCTGATTGGTGGACATCTAACACCATGCCCACCTGTCAATCAGCTGTTCTGCAGTAGCTCAGGCACCAGAAGTCGACGCCAAAATTCCAAAGCTCCATTCATTGTGTAGTTGGATGGAGCTGGTTACTGCTGCACCATTCCTATTCGCTTCCAACACTGAAGCTACAGCTAAAACAGCTCATCGGCGGGGGTAAAGACGGTGTGCCAATCAGATGTTGATAGCCTATCAAGAGGATAAGCCTTCAATATTAAAATCTTGGAAGACCCCTTTAAGGCTACTATACTTACAGTGTTTTACCTACCATAGAGGCATACCACTTGACCAGGGGCGTAGCTAAAGGCTCATGGGCCCCGGTGCAAGAGTTCAGCTTGTGGGTCCCCCCTTCCCCCAGTGCTTTCTGTGTCTTCTTATGCGGCACAAGTGTCTTTGGGCCCCTTCAGGCTCCTGGGCCCGGTAGCGACTGCTACCTCTGCACCCCCTATAGCTACGCCCCTGCACTCGCAGTCACAATTGCAGCATTTAAAGGCAAATTATGTTTCTAATCGCATTTATTTATTTTTGACTAAAAATCATATTTTCAATTGGTCTTTATTGAAAATATTGAGCTGTTCTGTCACAAACTGTTTTTCTCACTGTGTGACTGGTACTTTCACTTTGTGCCAGTCATCTAATAACCCTTATCTCTAAACCACTGAGAGGTCATAAAAACTGAGCTATAATGAGTGTTTATAATGTCAGAGAGCAGAGATAAGGATTAGCAACCGTCAGCTCCCCAAATGATGGAAAAGAGAGAAAATCCAGAGGCTCCTAGAGAATCTCAGCTCTGTACAGAAAAAAGGATTCCATATTTTTAATAAAGACCAATTGAAAAAATATTTTTAGCTCAAAATGAACACAATGCAATAATTAAAAAATTGCTCTGAAAGGTGTACATAGCCATTAAGTTGAATTTGACAGGTGATTTCTGCTGTCCTATCTGAGCACAGGGTGTGATAGAGGGAGAGATGCTGAGATCTGTGGGATATAGGTTCATATGATTTGGAGCAGGATTTCTGAGTAAAAAAAAAAAAAAGGCAATCCTGACAGAGTCAATCACTGTGTGGCAGCAGGAAGTAGGACTCTTACTGTCTCTCCTAGGAGTCCTGTAAGGGTTTACTGTTTTTCACTTAGACACCCTACTCCAAATGACATAAATGTATACATCCCTGTATACATACATACATGTATACATCATGCTTCTCTCCCTCATATTCTGCTCTCAGCCGCAATAGTCATCTGACAGATCACTTTATGACTTTGTGAAGAGAAGCAGGGGATTTAGAAATGTGTGTGAAAAATATGCATGTTTTGTATGTGGAGGACCTTGAGGAAACCCACGCAAACACAGGGAAAACATACAAACTCAATGCAGATGTTGCCCTTGGTCAGATTCAAAGCCAGTACCTAAGCACTGTGAGACAACAATGCTAACCACACCACTGAGCTGCTCATACCCATATAGTATTCAATTACCGTAATTAGCACAACATTTCGGATGTAAAAATAGCATGGCAGACATTCAGATTACTATGAGAGTAGCTCATTAGTAGTATGCCTGCAGAAGTATCACTAGTCACATCGTGTGGACCCAAAACATATCTGCTACTATTAAATTTGAAACCAATTACGAAGTCAAAATTTATATAGACCTAACGTATGATACCAGTACCAAATCCAGAGCAGTTGATGTCACGGGCACAAAGCTTTTGGACATACTGTCGTTAATTACCATACGGTTAATGATGCTTAGAGGTCTTGTCTGTTTAATACATACATATTACACAGCCAAGGCTATGGTGGTACATACAACGCTGACATGGTGATAGGTGCTGTATAATTACACATTTGGACGTAACAAGGTTTTCTCTGAAATCTGAATTTTTGGAGGTCATCTATACATTACTCCGGCTCTGTGCCAAGGGAATCATTTCTCTGGATGCTGAAGTGCAAGAACTGCATATTGGGAGCAGCTTTCACAAACCCAGCTAACTGCAAATACTGTAGCTCCATCCACTGAGACTCACCCTTATTATTTTCCAGACTTTCCCTCGAATTAAACTTGCATGTGATGACTTGGACCATGCAACACTTGCATATGACAGCCCACGGGTTTTACGGCTGTTAACATTTCATAATGCCAAGCTACACGCATATTCACTCTGGCTTTTTATGTAGTGTCAGCAGCATGAAATAATTCATGAACTAAGATCCATTATTATGTAAGTGGCACTAAGACAAAATCACAAACAGGCAGGGAATTAGGCTTCAACATTTCAGATGACTCCAAGACTATCAAAATGTTATAAAGTAACCCTCTGGTTTTAGAGAAATGCTAGAACAGAAAGGACGCTCTGAACTCCTTCTCCTTGGCCCAAGAGCTTTTACCTCAAACATCTCCAGAACGTCTATGGCAGTGTTTCCCAACCAGTGTGCCTCCAGCTGTTGCAAAACTACAACTCCCAGCATACCCGCACAGCCAAAGGCTGTCCGGGCATGCTGGGAGTTGTAGTTTTGCAACAGCTGGAGGCACACTGGTTGGGAAACACTGGTCTATGGTACATGACAAAGCCATAGGAATGAATAGGACTGAATAAACCATGGTGATCCTTCATTTTAATGACCAGTGGCAATCTCAGTTGAGGGACCCCAATTTAACATATATCTCTATGATATGTGAAGAGATACATAAATTCAGTGGTACCCTTTAGTCACATGCACATGGAGAATATTGAGACTGGTGTGCGGATAAATGGTACTATTATGAATACAGTAACCACTGACCTTCAAAGCTTTATTACCAATTAATGTAATGAAACTGGTTACACTGTGCTTTGAAAATGGACAGTAAATCATGCTGAACGGAGATTTTACATTTTCTATAACAAGTAAACAATCCTCTGATTTATCCATTTCCCCACTTAAAGGGAATGTCATCAGAAAATGACTGTTTCTATGTTGAACATAGGCCTAATGATATGTCAAGACTTCATAATCTGTACAGGTAACTTTTTAGCAGTCCTCCCATTGTCATCATGAGCAGGATTACAATGACAGAG
The DNA here is from genome assembly GCA_033119425.1 of Bufotes viridis. NCBI lineage: Eukaryota > Metazoa > Chordata > Amphibia > Anura > Bufonidae > Bufotes > Bufotes viridis. The sequence continues at coordinate 436,699,515 of CM065589.1, forward strand.
ATCACCTCTGGGTAGATAACACAGGATACATCATTTACAATAGGTGAGGGTCACATTTGAGCTACACTCTCCTGACCCCTGCACAGATCATAGACCACGCCTAGAAAATTCTCCCACATACGTCAATGTGTCGCCTTCAGTCTATTCTTTCTATGACCCACAAGATGTCTGGACATAATTTAGGTCCAGTGGCCAATCTGAAAAATGCATGATTATAGTATTCTTTTGAAATATAGATTGTGACATGGAAGCAAACTTACCTGCTTCCCTGTGCTGGCTTCTGGCTACTTTGATCCCCGGCCTTGTCTGCTCCACTGGGCTCCATGGATGTAACATTACGTTTAGACTGTTATGCAGTCAATCGCTGGCTGCAGTGGTGACCTGCTCCCTTGTGGCATGACAAATGGTTAAATGACACAATGAGACTAGGCCGCCACTGCGGCAGAAATTGGCTGCATAACAGTCAAAATGGAAGTTTACATCCATGGAGGCCAGTGGAGCAGACGAGGACAGGAAGCAAAGGAGACGGAAGCCTACTCCGTCTGCCCAGGAGGGGGGTTTGCCAACCCTGCCAAACGTGCTTGAGGAACAGATTTTAATGTATCTGTAGAATACATCAATGTACAGCCTCCCATCCCAGAGATGACAGATATATCTGAAAACACATGCGTGTTTAGAAGAATCAAATAATTTCAGCATGTGTCGCTCCATCTCTGATCTTTCCCAGAAATGAAAGGAATGTTTTATCCAGGGAAAACAAGATTTAAATAAATCAGCAATATAATGTAAATGGAAGAAAAGCAGAACTGCTTGATAGATCCAGTAATGTGACTTCCACTGGACAACAGAGGAGACAGACAAAATCAATTGGGCCTGTCTCTAGGGAGAACCTGGGATGGAAAGATTAATGTCTGTATCTCAGATGTGGCAGACAGCTCAGGGAAGCGGCTTTTTTGTAATTCTCTTTGAGTTTTAATACAAAAGAAAAATGCTTTAATTTCTGGATATCATAAGTGCTATTTTTTATATAATACTGTAAACTCTAAGGCTGGGAACACACCTAGGCGTTTCTGAATCGCGCGTATGACGCGCGTTTTACGCTCGTTTTTGGATGCGCGTTTTTGTAACTAAGAAACGCGCGTTATACGCGCGATTCAGTAATTCTCCCCTATGGCATCATTGTCCATAGGCGCGTTAAAACGCCCCAAAGAAGCTCATGTACTTGTTTGGGCGTGGGGCGTTTTAAAGCGCGTTCAAGCGCGCTGTAAAACGCCCAAATGTGAACCATGCCCATAGGGAAGCATGGCTTTTCACATGTTGTGCGTTTTACAGCGCGTTTGAACGCGCTGTAAAACGCTTAGGTGTGTACCTAGCGTAAATGTTCAAAAATCGTTATAATCTATAGGTTCATTATAAATCACTAACATCCTCCTATGGCTTTTTTAATTCTAAATAGGAGAGTTCCAGTAATAAAACTGGAGAATTTAAATCCCCCACACTTCCAAGTCTTTAAAGGGGTTGTACCATTCCAATGATCATATTTCATTCAAATATACATATACCATTAATCATTTCTCCAAATATAAATGATTAAAAAAACGTACTATTTTCCCCCAAATTCCATTTTTCCGGCAGATTTGTTTGGTAAGGTATCCCATGGATACGGCCACCTATCGCCTGCCGCATCCATGGGCCGCAATAACTTGTGCATGCAGTGTCCGGCCTTTTACTTGTAAATGTAAGCGCGCACGGCGCCGGGCGGCCGCGCATGCGCAGATCAGTATTCGTTACATTTGGGTCTCAAATAGTTGCTGCACAAAAGAATATAGATCTGCGCATGCGCTGCCGCGACCACGCAGATCTATATTCTTTTGTGCAGCGTCTATTTGAGACGCGAATTTAACTAATACTGATCTGCGTATGCGCGGCCGCCTGGCGCCGTGCGCGCTCACATTTACAATGAGAGGCCTTTACAAGGAGTGTGATGTCATAAGGAGGCGGGGCCGGCCTTCACTCAAACTGCCTAAGCCCGCCCAGCCTTACCAGCAGGAATCCAGGAAGTGAACAGCAGAGCAGGCAGCAGGTGAGGACGAACTAGCAAGATGGGAAAACCCCTTTAATTGAATTTAGTAGTTAGAAGCGCCTACTCTTGACCACAATAGAAATGTCAAGGAGGAGTTTTCTCGTAGTTGTTCATTGTTACTTTAAGAGCAGAGCCATCAGTACTGCCACAAAATACAGTTTATAATATTGTGGTTGTCACTTACATTCACAACCTGGACAGTGCTGCAGTACAGTCAGGCCTGGAGGTCAATGAGTAAGTGTATATATTAGGGATGAGAAAATCGACTTCGGTTGAAACATCCGAAGTCGATTCGGATAAAACTTTGTTAGAATACTGTATTGGCTCACATGAGCCGCAGTTATTACTTCGCGCAGTCTCGAGAGCCTTCGGGTAATAACTTCAGAAATTAATTTCTCCTGTACAAAACCTTTTACCAAACTCAGTTTCGGTTCCAAGTGCGAACCCAAGTTCGGAAAAGTTTTTTCAGTAGAAATTAATTTCTGAAGTTGTTACCCAAAGTCTTGCGAGACTTCGCGAAGTAATAACTTCGGCTCATAAGAGCCAATACACTCTAATACTGTACAGAGCGCCCACTCCGTACAGTATTCTAACGAAGTTTTATGCGAATCGACTTTGGATGTTTCATCCGAAGTCGATTCGCTCATCCCTAGTATATATCTTCTTATTTCTACGCAATGAAAGTAAAACCATTAAATATTGCCGGTTTGCTATTTATGTCATTGTCAAAATGTAGATTGAGCAAATAACAGGAAACATACATACATAACTTCAGGTGTACTTTACGGGATGAACTTTAATGCATTCAGGTATTTTGTGGTTAATAGTTTTATTGTGTTTAACATATCTGTGAAGGTTCTCTTTCATGCAGGTCATGGTACATCAGTAGTAATAAGTCAGAGCAATTGTACTTGTATTTTTTCTTGAAGACGTTTTGCTAGTCATTTAACTGGCATTCTCAGTTAGAATAACTTTTACAAGAAATCTCCAGTACAAAATACTGGTGACCCATGCTTCTGTCAGCATAATCCGTTTATCACAAACAAAGGGTCAAGGATCTCATGGAGGTAAAATGCTGATTGCGATTTGCATGATTGAAACTATAAGATGTGATTAAACTGCCTCTGGAGGGGTGTTAGAACAGCATTGTGATGTCTGCAACATACTCTCTTTTCACTTTAACATTAAAAATTCTCTCTCTGGTGATCCAAGCCAAAAACAATAAAATCTAGTGAAATAATAATAATACATAGAAAATGTATTTCATATAGGTAAAGTAGATCTTGATAGGCCAAACACATTTAGGTCCTGGCAACTGGGACAGGAAAAATCAAATGTTTCTATTTGTAAAATTACAAAGAGAGACTCAAAACAAAAACATCAAAAATAAAATAAAAACAAACCCATTGGGGCAGACATATTAGGATAGGTCTATTATGTGCCATAATATTGTGTCAGTGTCATTTTTTTAGTTTGCACTAAATATATGATTTGTTTAATGTGCGTAAATCTGTGATGTTAAATGGAACAAAATTGTGGTGAATAGGCTTCATATATTTGGTGCAGCCGGTGTGCACCTCAAATTCTAGCACAAATCCAGACACAATCCAGGCGCAAAGAGATTGATATATCTATCCTATTGTTGCTATTAATTAGATTGATTCTATAATATCCCATATTATCATATGGCTTTTATACTCCCAGCAGTTCTGGCAGCAGAATACAGACTGCTATACGATATCCTTCAGTATAGCACTAACAGACACCAGCAGCCTGACATTTGCTAACTACAGGGAAAGTGTTTTTCATTTAAAGCAGGGGATAGGGTTTTTTCAGACTTCCCACAGCCATACAAAGCATGAAATGTCAGTACGATCTGTAAATGGTCAAGATGCAAAAACACTTGGCCCTCTGATGAAGCCCATAAATGAATTCCAATTAAAAGATTAAATCTTACATAATAGACTCCAGAGTCCTCTGTCCCTTCACACCATGGCCAGCACTGAGTCTCAGTCCAAGGAGCAGATAAACTACATTTATTTTTGAACTTTTACTTTTTTTCTCCACCAAGATTAAAGTACTTTTGACCATGCCAAATTGCTGACCTGACTAGGTAAGACATACATTTTGTGGAGCTTTTCTCATCAGGGGTAGTGTGAATATGAAGTTTCTGCCAGATTCTACTCCTGCAAGTGCCCAGGGCAGGCTTCACTGTGAAGTGTTCTCTGCATTGAGTTGTTCCACCGACCTTCCCCTCTCCTCTGAGTGACAGCTGTAATAGTCTTCTGGTTGGATGCTACAGCTGTCACTCAGAACACTGGGAGGAGCTAAGAAGCAGCTCAATGTAGAGAGTACATCACAATGAAGTCCCGCCCTGGGAACTTGCTGGAGCAGAGTCTTGGCAAAATAAAACTCCACATTCACTTTATTCCTGATGATAAAAGCTCCACAAAATATATGTTTGTACTGGACTTCCCAGACCCTATCTAGTGCTGTCAGCAGTTTAACAGGGTCAAAACTGCTGACAGACCCCCCCCCCCTTAATAAAAGTCCTTTGTTTTCACAAATCAAAATTGGATACATTTTTGTCCTACCCAGAAGCGACATATAAAAACCCCAAAAATATAAAAACATATAAAAAAGCGTAAATTCAATCAGAGATGTGTCCAAGAATAAAAATAATTAACCAAACAGTTAGTGACAATGGCCTTGAGGATATTTATTTGCACTGTATATCAGTGGATACAGGTTTTACGTTGGTGTGTAAAAAGGAATAGAAGGAATTCAATATATACATCACATTGTGTAATACTACTCAGAGAATTTCAAAATATTCCATAAAATGTAAAGCAATATGTTGACTAACAACTATTCTTCCCTCTCATCTCATCGAATCTTGTCTTCATAAATAATACATTTATAGAATGACTGATATGGGGTCAGGCGGACGGAGATAACCTATATAATGGGTCTTAACCTCAAGCATAATACTGTATTTTTACTCTCCTCCTGTAGTCATATTAGACTAATCTACTAACTGTGGTGTGGATTCATCATGTATTCTGCACCTGTAGTCCACTAGATGTCACTGCTGATCTCAAGAAAAAAAAGCTGTCAAGGCTACAGTACTTCGAGAAGGTAAAGTAACAGTGTGCAGATACAATAAAAAGTGAAAGTTAGGCCTATTGCACACAACTGTATGGCTTTATCAGTATTTTGCGCTTTGAAAAAAACAGATCCGCAAAAAATACGGGTGACGTCCGTGTGCATTCTGTTTTTGGCGGAACGGAACAGCTGGCCCCTGATAGAACAGTACTATCCTTGTCCGTTATGTGGACAATAATAGGACATGTTCTATCTTTGAAAGTAACGCAAAAAAGGAAATACGGAAACGGAAGGCATAAGGAGTAACTTCCGTTTTTGTTGCCAACCCATTGAAATGAATGGTTTCATACACGGACCGTATACGGAACGCAAAAAAACAGCCCTTAAACTGATAAAATAAACATTCGTGTGCATGAGGCCTTATAGAGGAAGAACTGAACTGAAAAAATGATTTTTACTCCAAAAAAATAGAATGCAATGAAAGGTGTCCATAGCCTTTAAGTGATGTTGCGCTTCAACGGGTCTGACAATAATCATACTTGGGTCTGGCTAGTGAAACTGTGCCTAGCGGTCAACTGAATGTGAGTAAAGAGGTTTTCTGGTACTTTTATTTCACTGGCCTGTCCTCAGGACCCACACCCATTCACAGTAGGATTAGCGCTGCAATAACCAGCTCTGTCCGTTACACCATGGACGAGTCGGTTGTTCCGGTGCTACTGTAGAACTACTGATCAGTGCCCAACCCAACCAGATACTGACGGCCTATCTTGAGTGGCTATCAATATCAGAGTACTTTTTTTCAATATCAGAGTTTTTTATTTGTTTGGCACCTGCGTTTTATGCTGCACTTTATGTGGCATGTGAAAGTGCCCATGATGTAGCAGGACATATACAGCGTGTTTCGGCTACGCAGGCTGAAGCAATATGCGCCTTGGTGTTGTCCTGTTGAGAAATTGCTCCTGGGACACTTTGGGAAAACAACCTTAGCGCTGTTTCCATGATCAAATCAATGTAACGCTGAGCTGTTAGCAGTGTCGGACTGGGGTACCTAGGGCCCACCAGTAAAATTTATTTTGGGGGCCCACCGTACGGATACATTTAAATATAATAAATAATATAACAAGTTTTTTATATAAACATAGGCCGGTGGAGGTGCTGTACACTGTATATATGTATGTAGTGCAGTAAGTTTAATGTGTTATGTGCCACTTGTGCAGGGGTGGGAGACTAGGGGCCCACTTTGCCCTGGGGCCCACCGGGGGATTCCCCTGTGGGCCAGTCCGAGCCTGGCTGTTAGTGTACCTGAAATTAAGATTACCCCACACCATAATCACGGGAGTAGGACCAGTGTGATGTTCCCTTGTGAAGGTCTCTTCATGGCATTGCCCACATGGTTTCCGGACCAATTTCCATCTATCATTGTGTCTGAGACAAAAGCGGGACTCATTGCTCAAGAGATAAAGACATAGAAATTCATCTTGCTAGCAGAAGAATTCTTTTCAGTGCCACTACAACAGTCCAAAGAGTCCTTGCCCAGTGGAACAGTACTATGATAGGCTATAATAGACATCCATTTTAAACTAATGAAAAGTTGTTTTTTTTTGCTCTTATTACGGTGCAGGCCATGCATGGTACGTAGTATTTTTTTACAACTTTTTTGCTTAGACATTGCTTTACATAATACATAGGAAGCAGTGAACATACAGTGTAGCTAATAGAATATTAGCTGCAGTGTTTCCAACAACCTTGCTTTAGGTGCAATTAGCTTAAAAGCTTTGGAGTCCATGACTCAATCATAAACTTACAATTTACCTTCTGAATACAGTGTATTAGTTGATGTTGCAAACCTTTCTAGATAAAACATTCTTACTGTCTCACTTTTGACTGCTGGGAGTTATTGATTTGCCTTAAAGGCTTGTACTTTTTTTTCTTAAAGGATGCCAAGAGAGGATTTACATGTCAGCGGTTATGATTTATTTATGACCACAAAATTCACATCCTTTGAGTTCTTGTTGTTATCAGTCAAATAATGGACCTTTATTATAAGATGAGGTGTTCATAGCCCGCTTTGTCATGTGAAATTTTAGCAGAGAACAAAAATAATAATTAATAATAATTAATAATGAATTAATTATCATTGTGTATAATGCCAATCATTTTCCAGGACATTCCCTATATAAATTGTGCTTTAGAAAATTGGTGTAATATCACTGGCTGAGATGGAGAATAGCACAGTTTTATTGCTCCTAGGTTGATCTTCCACCTCTCTGCTGTCAGATCACTGCAAATACAGCTCTGAATTGAACAGGTTAATCATTGAGATAAGGGTGTTTTCACACTTGCGTTCTGAGGATCCGGCAGGCACTTCCGGCCCGCCGGATCCGGTAGAACGCAAGTCGCCTGAAAGCATTTGAAGACTGATCAGGATTCTGATCAGTCTTTGAAATGCTTTGAGGTTACCATGGCAGCCAGGACACTACTGAAGTCCTGGCTGCCATGGTACTCCGCAGCAGTGTACTTACCTGCGATGCGGCCGCCGGGCGCTCCTTTATGACGTCACGGGTCCCCGTGGCGCATAAATAAATGCGCCGCCTGGACCTGTGACGTCATGAAGGAGCGCCCGAGGCCGCAGCGCAGGTAAGTATACTGCTGCAGAGTACTTACCATGGCAGCCAGGACTTCAGTAGTGTCCATCTGCCATGGTAACTGATCGGAGCCCCAGCTTACACTGGGGCCCCGATCGTTACTGCTGCTGCGCATGCGCAGAGCTAAACGTTGGATCCGGCGATGCGCCGAAACGACGTTTAGCTGAATTCGGATCCGGATTAATGCACTTCAATGAGCATTAATTCCGGATCCGGCGTTACGGCAAGTCTTCCGGATTTTTTGACGGAGACAAATCCGCAGCATGCTGCGGTTTTGTCAACGTCCAAAAAACGTTACAATACTGAACAGAAGACATCCTGATGCATCCTGAACGGATTTCTCTCCATTCAGAATGCATGGGGATAATCCTGATCAGTTTCTTTCCGGCGTAGAGACCCAACGACGGATCTCTACGCCGGAAAGTAAAAACGCAAGTGTGAAAGCACCCTAAGCTGGTTGCTAGTAATACACAGACAAGCCTTTAAAGTGTAACTATCATTCTTTTTTTATTTTTGTAATGTATAGGGGCAGTTATTCTGACCATTTTTGTAATATACTTTAATTACTGAAATTGTACATTTTTATTAGAAAAATAGCTCCAAAGTGGCCCATTTTGAGCCTTAGAAACGCTCCTCTGTATTCTGTTTACATAACACAGTCAGTGTTGAGCACGTCTCCACTGTTATGTAAACAGAAGACAGAGGAGCGTTGCTAAGGCTCAAAATGGGCCACTTCGCACCTATTTTTCTAATAGAAATATATAATTTCAGTAAATAAAGTATATTACAAAAATGGTCAGTATCACTGCAGCTATACATTACAAAAATAAAAAAATAGTGACAGTTACACTTTAATATAGGTTGTAAGGTGCCATACATTTATTTTTGTTTTACTTATGTCTCCAGCTCAAATCCACGTTGGCACTGAGCTGATGGCATAGTAAGTAATGAAGTCTTGGCAGTGCTCAAACTACAGCTGTCAGGGCCTTCTCTCTGACAATAAAAGATTTTATGAACATGTGAAGAAGCAGCAAGTTTCTTTACAAAGTGCATCCTATATACAGGTCCCCCAGATACTAGTTTGATACCTTAGATTGTCTTGTGGCCCATCTTGGAACTTCTAACTGCCTAGAAAGGTTCTTAGAAATTCTATTTAATGGAAATGAAATGCCTAACTGATCAGTGGAGGATTGACTGATGGGACCCCCATTATTCCCGACTAGGGATGAGCGAACTTGTGTTTTACAAGTTCGATTTCGGGTTCAGGCTTTATTACAATTCCAATATGAATTCTACATAATGGAAACCAGACGGATCCGTTATGCGGCCATAGACTTCTATTATGATGGAAAGCATAACGAAATGCGTCTAAAAGGCTTAGAATTCCGTTATGGCCCGTGGTAACAGAATCCATATTGGAATTGTGATAAAATCCGAACCTGAACCCAAACTTGAACTTGTAAAACAAGCGTTCGCACATCCCTAGTACTAACCTGCAGCTCTACTACGACGAAGAAATAGCACCCTATTCCCAGAAGTTGGGCCACCACTGAATTTAGTTATCCTCTTTTCCTTGGCACAACCCGTTTCAAATAGCAGAGAGACCATTTAAGGGCGAAGCCCACTTCAGGTCAGCCTCATTGTAGAGGTGCCTGCCATTGAGTCCCCTTTTTTCTCTGGGACCATTCTTACAACCTACCACCCCCCACCCCCCAGTGGCATCTATAGCTACCTGCAGATCGTGTTTTTCCAGTAGGGATAACTAATACTGAACAAGTACGGAAACACAGCCTCCTCCATCAATACCTTAAACCGCCCGGGAAAACCGTGGGGGACATTTATCGATAATGGCATAATTTGCGTAAAAAAATACTAACATTACAAATAATAAGTGGTGATTTGTTTCACTTCATATATCAAAAGGCTCACACCACTTTTAAAATGTGACTTTTTTTAAATATAAACTTGATTATTTCTCTCAATTTGCGACTTTTTAATGCCAATAGCACTAAAATGCGACTTTATAAAACTGAAATGCGCCCTTTCAGTCAACCTTGCCAGACTGCACTTCCTTTTGAAGCATATATGTGACATTTCCACTGGTAAGTTGCGACAGTCTCAGACTCGGGATGTTTTTGTTTTGTTTTTACAGTGAATTTACTGAAAAACCCCTGTTGTTTTGCTCATTTATATTAGATAAAAATAAACGCATTGTGTTTCAATACTAACCTATCACTGGTTCCCACGATGAGTTGGTCTTTCTTTTAATAAATGCGGCTTTTGGACAAAAAGTCTTATCTTTATGCCATAAATGTGACTTTTTACACAAAACACCACCACATAAGCTGGCTTAGTTGTCTGCAACAATTTAAGCTATTTCTGCCCATAAGAGGATGATAAATGAGGCGTAATATGCGCCAATTTGATAGCCCTGCCCGCTTTGACATTTATAACTCAGTTCTGGTGTGATGCATTCTTATTGGATGAGGTCTTATTGGATGAGGAGTTGCAATGCAGGTTAGAGAATTGGGCGTGATGTGTTCTTCTGCTTATCACATCATCCCTCTAAATCAGTGCAGCCAGGGCGCTGGGACCATTACTCATGTGGCTTTTTTTTCTTGAGATCAGCAGTGACATCTAGTGGACTACAGGTGCAGAATACATGATGAATCCACACCACAGTTAGTAGATTAGTCTAATATGACTACAGGAGAAGATTAAAAATACAGTATTATGCTTGAGGTTAAGACCCATTATATAGGTTATCTCCGTCCGCCTGACCCCATATCAGTTCATTCTATAAATGTATTATTTATGAAGACAAGATTCGATGAGATGAGAGGGAAGAATAGTTGTTAGTCAACATATTGCTTTACATTTTATGGAATATTTTGAAATGCTCTGAGTAGTATTATACAATGTGATGTATATATTGAATTCCTTCTATTCCTTTTTACACACCAACGTAAAACCTGTATCCACTGATATACAGTGCAAATAAATATCCTCAAGGCCATTGTCACTGACTACAGGCCTATATAGAAAGAGATACACAGTGCAGCTTTCCTTCTAAGCAAATAGCAAACCTTCTTCTGCTGATGACAGCCATGGTGCATGAACCTGGCCTTCCAGTTTACATGCAGTTTCTGTTTCTTGTTTTGTTCATTACAATGTTAAGAACCATATCACTTGATGAGTCTGGACCCTATTCCAGACACTTAAGAACAGACTTTGCGCCTTCAGTGGTGGTCATGCTTGCACAATATACGAAAAAACACAAGTCTATATGCGCAATAGCGATCCTTCATCTTCATAATGTGTAAATGCAGTGGTCTCCTTCACTGAATGAGCAGCCGACTGTCGGGAATGTCTCTCCCGACAATCGGGTTCAAGCTTGGCCCATTTCAACCCACCTTAACACAGCTTCTTATGTGTGGACAGGAAGTCAGTTCTCTATTCTTTTTCTCATAAGAATGAATAGAGAAACTGACTTCCTGTCCATACGTAAGTATCCGTCACATGACTCAGCAGAAGACCAGAGAGGATACAGCCTCTGGTAAAAAGATTTCATTCATTACAATTTACATTATGTACTTTTCTAACGGTCCACAGAACAAACATTTTTGTAGAAGCGCTACTTCAAATTGGACTGCCAGTGAACTAGAGATTAGGGTTATAGATTGACAAGGTTCAGTGAAAACTGAGAGCTGTTAAGTAAAAACTGCTAAAATATTTTAATTAAGATCAACTGAAAACAATGATTTTTAGTACATAAAAAAAAACAAGCTTCCTCGCTATTTTCAGAACTCCCTTAACAGTGAATAGAGAGCATGTCTCGAATGCATGGTACGATCTTTTTCACTTCGGGGGCCCCGTCCTACAGATAGCTATGGTTCCCAGAGGTGCGACCTGCACCTACCTGACATTGGTGGCATATCCTAGCGAAGTGCCACCAATATCTCAGGTGACACCCCTTTAAGGTTTTGAAGAGGCAAACTTCCTCCACAGGCGATATAGGTTTTGAATAGATCTTACCTCCATAAAAATGGAGGATCATTGTAAAAACTGTTTACGCATGTAGTGTTTATCTTAACCCCTTAAGACCTAGCCTTATTTCACCTTAAGGACCCGGCCATTTTTTGCAAATCTGACCAGTGTCACTTTATGTGGTGATAACTTTAAAACGCGTTTACTTATCCAGGCCATTCTGAGATTGTTTTTTCGTCACATATTGTACTTCATGACAGTAGTAAAATGGAGTCGAAAAATTTCATTTCTATTTTTAAAAAAATACCAAATTTACCAAAAATTTTGAAAAATTTTCAATTTTCCAAGTTTCAATGTCTCTACTTCTATAATACATAGTAATACCACCAAAAAAAGTTATTGATTTACATTCCCCATATGTCTACTTCATTTATCAATAATTTTGGGAATGCCACTTCATTTTTTGGGGACGTTACAAGGCTTAGAAGTTTAGAAGCAAATCTTTAAATTTTTCAGAAATTTTCAAAAACCCACTTTTTAAGGACTAGTTCAGGTCTGAAGTCACTTTGTGAGGCTTACATAATAGAAACCACCCAAAAATGACTTCATTCTAGAAACTAAACCCCTCAAGGTATTCAAAACTGATTTTACCAACGTCGTTAACCCTTTAGGTTTTTCACAAATGTTAATGGCAAATGGAGATAAAATTTCAGAATTTCGATTTTTGGGAAAATTTTCCAATTTAATCCATTTTGTCCAGTAACAAAGCAAGGGTTAACAGCCAAACAAAACTCAATATTTATTGCCCTGATTCTGTAGTTTGCAGAAACATCCCATATGTGGTCGTAAACTGCTGTATGGCCAAACGGCAGGACACAGAATGAAGGGAACGCCAGATGGTTTTTGGAGGGTGGATTTCGCTGGACTGTTTTTTAACACCATGTCCCATTTGAAGCCCCCCCCCCCCGATGCACCGCTAGAGTAGAAACTCCGCCCGCGGCATGGGAGGGGTTAAACGGCTAGCATCTGTACAAGCACAGATGCCAGCCGTTTTTAGCAGAGTGTCAGCAATGTGCTGACACTCTGCTAACACCGCTGGACCACCAATAAATATTATAGAGGAGACGGGCGGGGGATCTTGATCCCACACGCCGCATCGCCCGCCTCCTGCACGCCGCACCACCATAGGGGGCAAATCAGGCGGACATTAGGGGCTTTAGGGGGTCGTTGGGGATATTATTTATACATTTTATAAGGTTCTGATTCCCGCAGTTACGGACTGCAGGAATCAGAACCTTTGACCCGGCATTAGAAATCTCTGATTGGCTAGTCTTTACAGACTAGCCAATCAGAGCGATCACTGGCTAGGGACCGCTCTGATTGGTCCCCGGCAGGTTAGCTGAGACCCCTGGCTGTGTGTAACAGCCGGGGTCTCAGCGCTGTCACCATATCTGCAGACATGGTGACAGTTTAACTGTAGGACGAGAATGCTCGTCCTAATTAGAGTTGTTTCGGTACCAAAATTTTGATTCGGTATCGATACCATAAAAAAGTATTGCGATACTCGATACTATTCGATACCACGCGAAAAAAATAAAAACGCCAAAAAAATCCGCGTGCATTCCACATTTTATGAAACCGCCGGCTCATAATACAACAGTCCTATCCTACTTTTTTGTGGGGACAAGGCGACTAAAAGAAAATGGCGAATCGTGCATTTTTTATTTTTCTTTTTTTCTTTTTACGGCGTTCACCGCATAAAAGTGGATTTTTTAATAGTTTGGACTTTTGAGACGCGGCGATATGTAATATTTTATTTATGTATTGTTTATATATTTTATATGTAAAATTGGGAAAGGGGGTGATTTATAATTAATATTTTGGTGTACTTTAACTTTTTTTTTTTTTTTACAGTTTATTTATTAACTATTTTCCCCTTAGGGGCTAGAACCTGGGATCTTTTCATCTCTATTCACCCTGATAGAGCCTCTATCAGGGTGAATAGGACTTAACCCTCTCCCTGCTGCCCTGTGCTCTGTGCACACAGCAGCAGGGAGCAGACCAAGGCAGCCAGGACTTCAGAAGCGCCCTGGTTACCATGGTAACCGATCGGAGCCCCAGCATTACAGTGCTGGGGCTCCGATCACTGCCACTGCCACCAATGAGGAGGAGGTGAGGGGACCCTGTGGCCACTGCCACCAATGATTTTATTACTGGGGGAAGGGTGGAGGGCAGGGGGGCACACTGCCCACTGCCCACCAATGTTTTAATACTGGGGGCACACTGCCCACCAATGTTTTAATACTAGGGAGGGGGAGGGGGGCACACTGCCCACCAATGTTTTAATACTAGAGGGGGCGGAGCATTGGCTAGCAATGCCGAGTAGTCTCATAAATGCAGGCAGAAGACAGGCTGCCAGCACCTGCCTGTGACCGAGCGCTGCGATCAGAGGTTATTAACCCTCAGGTGTAGCACCTGAGGGGTTAATTGCCTCTGATTGCAGTGCTGGGTCACAGGCAGGTGCTGGCAGGCTGTGTCTTCTGCCTGCATTTATATGAGAAACTACTCGGCATTGCTGGCCAGTGCTCCGCCCCAGCTCCGCCCTCCTCCCGCCCCCGCTCCGCCCCCTCTCCCTCTATTGGCTGAAGCGGCAGCACAGGGGAGGGAGAGACTGCCTCCTTCTCCCTGTGCTGCCGAGGAGAACATGGCCGCGCTGAGAGCGGCGCAGCCATGCTCTCCTATACTGGGCTGTGCAGTAGTGCAGCCCAGTATCGATAAAATACTTTTCCTGGTATCGAGTGCGATACCAGAGAAAAGTATCGATCGGGTATCGAAAGTTCGATACCCGAAACAACCCTAGTCCTAATGCGCTAAGTACCGCTCAGTTAGGACGAGCATTCTCGTCCAGGGTCCTGGAGGGGTTAATGTAACAATAAAATTATTTGTATTGTCTGAAACAATGAAATATGACAAATTAGCATGAATTGAAGAAATTGAGTGAAGCGAAAATACTATACTTTTGGTGATACACACCAGCGTCTACAGCTAACTAACAGATGAGGTTTTTCCCAGGATAGATTTTTGTATTATAACATGTATGTTCACATTTTCACCCTGAAAGTAGCAGGGCTTCAAAATAAGTAATAGTAATAATTATTCATCAATATGATTGTATTAGAAAGGCTATGCAAGTAAAACAATTTTTGGGGGGACAAGACTGTCAATGTGTATAATCCTGAAATGAGATTTCCGTGATATACACTCAAGTTGTTGATAAATGTATATAAATGATTCTCATCTATGGCTTCTGACATTTACAACAATGCAGATTGCTACCATGCATACTGATTAAGGTGTGACAATGAAGAGAAGATCAGCTTGGCTTGGTGGTCATAGAAACTACCAGATAAATGAATTATACGCTGTTGATTTACAAGTTGTTTTGTGTTCCTGGGAAAAATGGTTAAAAATCTAATCTAGACATAGATATTGTTCACACGAGTATGATATGCTGCAAAAAAAAGTTTTAAGGAGGGCTACACTGTGGTTTTCTCAGAATAATAGGGGGGATACATGAAAGTTTCTACTAAATTTTATGGGATATAAAAGTCACAGATTTTTGGGTAGGCCCACTGTTGCACTGTTGTTGTTGTTGTGTTTTATGTCATGTTCACCATTTTGGTGGTTGGGGCATGGGCGGAAAACTGGCATAAATCACACCTGCAATCTAAACCAGCTCCTATCCAGCACAAATTTCAGCATCTTAATAAATTTTGTGCATCTTATGCCAGCAGACTTTGTACTAAGACTGGAGTAAGGAATGCTTGTCTTAGTGAATTTCCCCCCTGAAGCCTGCAGATGACTTAACGTTTCAATGTTCATAAGATTCATTAAGAGTGGCTCGGCCTCTTTATAAATCTGGCGCATCTTCTGGTAGCTCATGCACCAGAAAAATAAATGTACTCCAACTATGAGATGGCATAGATTTGAACTATAACTTACACCTGTTTCTGTCCTTCCATGGCCAGAGTCTCTCAGGCCATGGGAGACAATGCCCATCCACCAGTTAGAAACGTTGAGGCACTTCATGTTTTACTGATTCTCAGCTCCTTCAACGCTAGAGAGTTTAATCCTTTAGCATGCCATCCAGTAAATATACAGCATGGCACGTGGCTCATTTGAGTACCATGCCGTACATTTACAGCATACTGATGGCAGCAGCTCAGGAACTAAAAATGCTCAGTGCACCCCTATATTAACTCTTTGAGAGATATAGTATCCAAAATTGGTCCTTTTGGGAGTATTTCTTATGTTTTGGCAACTCAAAGCCTCTGCAAACTAGAATTATGCAAGAAAAACTTGAAAAAAAAAATAGGGGCCCCAAAATCAACAAGGTGCACCTTCAATTCTAAGGCCGGCATTTGAGTCAAGTAGCACACTAGGGCCAAATATGGGATATTTTTATAAAAAACTACAGAACCAGGGTAATAAATTTGGAGCATCAGTTCAGTTTTATCACTGTCTGGGTTCCAAAAATTGGCCCAAAATTAAAAATGTGGTAAAAAAATTACATTTTAAAAATGTCCCTTTATTTTGCATTAATTTCTGTAAAATACCTGAAGGGTTCTAATATATAGCCCTCTCAAAGCCACATCAGACCTGAATTCATCCCGCAAAAAATAGGATTTGGAAATTTTGTAAAATTGCTGCTAAACTAGTAAGTATTTTAACCTCTCCAAAAAATAAAAGTAAGTTTGATAAATTATGCCAGCATAAAGTGAACACATGGTAGATATTAATTTTTAACTATTTTGTGAGATAGGACTTAAAAGCAGAGATATTCAAATTTGGAAAACTGATTTTTTTTTAACATTTTCATTACGTCACGAATAAACAAACTCAGAATCACTTAGATAAGAAAAAGAATTCCAAAGTTATTACTACATAAAGTGACACATATCAGATAGCAATAAAAGCACTAGCAGTAGTGCCGCGGTCTTTTCACAGCTTTACCTTGGCCATGTGATGTCACACTCATTGTTCACATGGCCTAGGTGCAGCCCCATTGAAGCGAATTGGGCTGATCTTCGATACCACAGCCGTTATCAAATGGATGGCAGAGGGCTTGGTGAACAGAGAGAAGGCCACGGTGCTACTGCCGGCTCTGTGTCTTCTCGGATAGCTGATCGGTGAGGTCCTGTGTGTCTGGCCCCCAATTATCATATACTGTAGGATACAGTAAGAAGATCTTTTAAGGATAAAATAGGCTTTATTCTTAAGGGGTTAAACAGTTTCCAATAATGGTCTATCCTTAGAACTCCCACAGATCCACTGCACTTCATTAACTTTTCCCAAAGCAGTATAGTTACTGCAGTTACTGCAACTTGTTCATTCTGCTAATTTTTGGAGGTCATTTTGGATTGACCCTATACTCACTGATCATACACTGATGGCCTATCCTAATGAAATGCAATGAATTGAAAATTCTGAAAGACCATTTTTCTCAAGACTTCTAACATTTAAAATAAAATATCACAGACTACCACCCTTAAAACGTAGACTTTAATAAATCAAGTTAAAACAAAAAAACAAAAAAAACAACCCAAAATCGAGAAAAAGAAAAATAAGTAAATTATGTTTCATCAATGAGCAGGTGCTCGACTCTGTGGGGCTTAGGAAGGCAGGTGCTGGGCCTGGTATATAACGCTATGGGCTCTTACCCTAAAGCTGACCCTGTCTCTGTTAGTACCCTGCTTATAAACAGAATAACCGCCCCGATAGGGGCGATCCCGTATCAGGAATCTCCTGACCGCCCTAGGATGGCCCTGAACAGGGATAGGACTGGTAGCTACTACATGCTGACCTACAAAGCCATCATTACAATGATAAGTAACAAGCTAAGAAAAAAACACATACACAAAATAAAAATAAAATATATAGTTTGGTTCAGTGATTCAGTATATTGATCCTGACTGTAGGTAAATATCTGATTACCGTAATCTAATCAGAATATAGTGCTATGTTATTAAATCATCATCACGATATTTTCTAGTGTTATTTGCCACCGTGTAATTACTAAACCCACAAACGGGTTATAGTCTGAACTGTGAAATAGCATTTAAAATAGAATCACAAAAAAATAAGACAAAGTAAAAGCATACAGAGGTCCATTCAGGACCATTGAAGTTATACTAGCTTATTATGCTAGAGGAGTTCAACCCAAAATGTAAATATGGCAAATTAAATAATAGTAAATCAGTAGAGCAATATGGAAAGCTTGATAATTATGTTAATTCTATTCAGTTGCAGTGGGCAAGTTTGCAATAACAGGAAGTGCAGCCATGTTGAGTCAGATGAAAACTGTAGTTCTGATAGCATGTTCTATCAATAACCAAGTGACAGCTTTACCATGGGTGGCTGATTGAAAAGTGACAACCAATATGTCTGACACTAGATAGCTCCCAGGGGACCTCAGAATACCTCAGTGAAAAAATAAATGACTGTAGAGCTTTTCCAGGAAAAGATAAAACTTGCTTTATTGGTTCGAAAACATGACGCATTTCGGGATCACAGCCCTTTTTTCAGATGCAATGTATACCAATAAAGCAAGTTTTATCTTGTACTGCATAAGAACTGAAGTCCTTGATTTTTTTTCACTGTGGTACTCTGAGGTCCCCTAAGAACTATCTACTGTCAGCCTTCCTGGTCTGGTGTACACCGCGACAATCTTTCAGACCCCTGCTGTTGTTAATCCAGAACCCCTTTTCTAACTTAGGCTACTTACTCATCTGCATTTTTGCTGAATCTGTCATGGGTTCAGCAAAAAGGCCTCCGGTATATAATACAACCATCTGCGTCCGTTCAGAACAGATCCGGTTGTATTATATCCCAAACAAGATGGATCCGTCACTGAATCCATGGTAAGTCAACGGGTGCCGTATATGGTTTTTTTCGTGTCTGAAAAAACTGATTTGTCACCATTGACTTAGGCCTCATGCACACGAACGTATTTTCTTTCCGTGTCCGTTCCGTTTTTTTTGCAGACCATATGCGGAACTATTCATTTCAATGGGTCCGCAAAAAAAACGGATGGTACTCCGTGTGCATTCCGTTTCCGTGTTCTTGCCTCCACAAGTAGTCTACAACTGGACTGGGACCGGAGTAACTGGGTGGAGTGGCTTGAGTAACTGTTGTGTGGTTGGAGTGGCTGGAGTAACTGTGGAAAGGCTGGACTGGGCAGAGTAACTTTATGGAGTGGGCAGAGTAACAGAGGCGCTTCCTCAGACAGGCTGTGTGGGCGGAGCAGCTGTAAAGTGAACATAAATATCCCAGCATGCATTGCAGAAAGCATCATCAGAGGAGTAGTCACATGACATCCCGCCCACCTCTGTTTCTATAGAGACAAGAGTCCCTCAGACTTCTGTACAAACACAGCAATAGAAAGCACACCCCAGTCCCAGCAGTAAAGAGCGGTCACTTCACTGGCGGTTGCCATCTTCAAGCGGCTGTAGTTTAAAAAATTTTAAATCCTACAGCAAAGAGCTTTATATTGTGAGAATCACAGGACCCAGACCTACATTTTGATGATTAGTATGTCTCTGAAATATAAAATAATGAAGGCACAGTCGCAGTTTAGAAATTGCCCTTCAAATTTGAGGTGGCTAGAGTGGAGTTTCAATGAATGTCAATGGGCTGCATGAGTTACAAACAAATGGTCATATTGTAAAAACTATCAGGACTATGGCTTAGCCGTGGACATTTTTAGTGGCAGCAGGGATAGCTGAACGTTTTGATATAGGATTTGTGTAGGTGGGCTTGAAAATGAGGGCGTGGTGGCAGTTTAGAAATCATGTCCTGATTTTTCAGCTCACACTCTAGCTTTTGTCAGCTCCCCCTCTAGTTTTGAACATTCCGCCATTCATTCCTATGGGACCAATTTCGCCACAAAAACGCAGATCTTTCGTGAACCATTCACTGTATTACAGTCTATGTAGTGTAAAAACTGTGGGAGGAGTTAGGGTGGTAAATTTGGCTATAATAAGAATATATATGTGAGATAACAGTAAGTGGTCTTGCCATGCAAGAACACATAATTAAGAAACTCTAGATACAGCTCCAATTTCTGATTTCCGAGTCACTAATATACTGTTTGGCTTTTTTGGGGTGAAAATCCTCTTTAATTGAGTTATCTAACAGGAGACCTGTTTCAGAATACTGATCCATTCCAGAACCAGCGGTCAGGTTCCCTTTTGTTTGGCCTTGTCTGTAATATAACCGAATAAAAGGTGAGTCATGCTTATTTCTGGATTACCTCAGAACATTAATAAGGACATATGACTGCTATATAAAAAGGACACTCTCACTCTGAAGGTTAGAGCCGAAGAACCCAATAACAAGAGTGCCAGCTCGTGTCACATTCCGGTATCACTTGCTATATATAGGCCGGAGATAAAGTCAGCGTACGGAAGGGTGAAGAGATGGCATACCAATACACTGTATGCTAAAACTTGTTGGAGACTCATGTTAAGAGGAGATGACTGCACAATCCTCTTTTCAAGAAAAAAAAAAAAGAAAAGAAATTGCTTTGGTTTTTGTAAGAATTGAAATCAAAAGAAATTTCATCTGAAGCTTTCCATAGATGTGCGACTGGTTTGTAGGATATCTCTTCCTGACTTGTGCAGCACAACCCTGTTGAGATCTGGTGACTGTGCTATCAGTCCATCTATCAAAGATAGTACTCCACCAGTTTCATTACCAAATGATATCTGCACAGTTTATGGTGTATTTATGTGCTGTGGAACCAAAACATACATATAAAGCTAGACTATGAAAGTAGATGCAAATTTAGAGGCTAGAAGGCTTGTAATGTTTTTCTGTGTGTCCGTCTGGTTATTTTTTTTTATCTCTGGAACTGCTACATTTTTGCCAAAAAAAACAACAGCACCGGAGAGAGGTATGCTTACAGCCATGACAAGTCCGTTTCACACTTGCGGAAAAGAGATCCGACAGGGAACGACCTACTGGATCTCTCTGCATTCCAGTGTTCCAGGAAGCAACTGCATCGCCATCCAGCCCCATTTACTATAATCAGGACCAGCGGTGATCCAGACGCAACCCGGCAAATATGCCAAGAAGCTACATGCTGCGGTTTTCGTCGGGCTGCTTCTCAGCATGTTTGCTGGATTGCAGTCAGGTGTCAGCATCCAGCAGTCCTGAATCCAGACATCTCCAGGAGGCTGCTCCCCTGCTGGAACTGCCTGCCGATGATGTAAAGGCAAGTGTAAAACTTGCCTTACTTGCTTAAAGGGGTTTTCCAAGAGTCGTTTTCCTCAAAATCCCGAAGATAGGTCACCAATATCTGATCAGTTGGGGTCAGACCGTTGAGCGTTGCAGCCTCTTCCTAGACCAGTGATGTCACATTCATTGGTCACACGTGCTTTTTCCAGCTTAGTCCCATTTCCATGAATGGACCTGGGCTGCAACACCAAGCACAACCGCTATTTAGTCTACGGTGCTTTGCTTGGCATGCTGTGAGGAAGCCGCAGCGCTCTGCAGAACTATGGCCTCTTCAAACAGCTGATTGGTGGGGGTGCCGGGTGTCACACCCCCAACAATCAGATAATGATAACCTATACTGAGGACAGGTTATCAATATTTTACTCCCAGAAAAAAAAACATGAAAACACTGGTAATTGGACGTGCAATTTTTTACCGGAATAATATTTTTTCATGTTGCAGTTAATGGATCAAATTCTAGTTTAGAGGTAGTTTTAATAGCACCTCAGCCCATACATGTGAATACACCCTTAGGGCAGGCATGTCCAAATTGCAGCCTCCAGCTGTTTCAAAACTACAACTCCCAGCATGCCTGGATAGCCTACAGCTATTAGGGCATGCTGGAAGTTGTAGTTTTGCAACAGCTGGAGGGCCGAAGTTTGGACATGCCTGCCCTTAGGGCTCCTACACATATGTATTATTTCTGGAGTTTTTTCAGCACTAAATAAAATGCCATACAAACAGCTTCCACTTTTTTGCATACTGCATGCATCTTTATCTTTTTTCAAAACAAACCAATTTTCTCTTCAGAAAGGGAATATATAGAAGGGAAAATGCTGCATTGAAAAAATGTGTGTCCTGCTTTTTCTATTTCCCATAGACTTCCAGCCAACATCTGGAGCTGAAAGGCACCAATAACACATGGAGTAATAAGGCCATTAAACCTGCAAAAGTGCTGAAAAACACCACAGAATACCTATGTGTGAATCTACCTCAGCCTTTGTGCACACAGCCATATTACAGCTGTAAGCAAAGAAAATCTCATCAGGAAGCTTTTTGCAAAGCTTGACTTCAGAAAGGCTGACCTGATGCAATCTCATCCTCAGCTCTTATATATATACAGTATATAGTATATATGTGTGTAATATACTTAGAATGAATATACTTAATATACATATAATATGTTGACATTTTCCCTGGCTGACCCTGTCAATCAAAGTGCAGAGCCTGCGGCAGTTGCAGAGAGGGAGCAGGGCCTCTAGGTGCAACGGCAACACCCACATTGCTCCTAGAGGCTCATTTTATATAATAACATTCTGCTCCTATAACGGAAAAAGCCCTTAATAGTATATTGTTTTAAAGAAGTATGAACTTCAAGGAATCTCTTAATCATGCCAGATATATATATATATATATATATATATATAGTAGGAGAACCATCCATCACAACTGAGATGCTGATACCACCTTGCAAAATCCTTTATCCTATGTTTAGCCATAGGGACGATAATATGGCAGCAGGAAATGGGCTGAGTGGTCACGTCAGCACACGGTCTAGGTATTGCTCATGCATTATCGTCTGAGTGCACATTATGAGGTGCATTAGAAGCACCAAACAAATGTATTAGGTAAATGGACAATCTCTGCTTCGCGGTGCCTCTGCAGTGGAGACAGCAGCGTGCAGAGTCAGAAACTAGCGGTAGGGATGTAGCATAGCTGAGATTTATAGTTAGCAGAATTTACTGTTCCAAATATCGTTTAGCCTGTATGCTACAGTGCAGACCCCATTCATGTGAAAATCTGGAACCTACTGGATATGCACCTTGAACTTTTTATATCCAGAACCAAGGAAATGCACGCTGTGGTGTGTGTGTGTGGGGGGGGGGGGGTATTTGAATCGTTCATTTTGAAGTCATTTGTTGTTTTTTTAATGACAGTAAGAGGGAGGTTACATGGTTTTTAACGAGTTTTTCCATTGTAGACAATGGTGGCACATCGCCAGCACATCTACTGATCTCCAGAGGGAAGAGAGTACAACGCTAGATAAGACACTTGGGTCTTTTCATATTTGTAACAACATGGTGCTGAGTAGGAACTACAACACAGATACAGCACCTAAATCAGTAATAGTGACCGCTTTCCTTCTGGGATTGTGCTGTCCTGGTGGTTGGACCTTCAGTGGTTAGACATGGATGGCCTATCCTAGCAACATGCTACCACTGGCTACAGTGGGACAACATATTTAACCTATTGTACTATCAATGCACAAATTGTACATCTCCAAAGAGCCAAAATGACAAATTCTGCCTTGCTACATTTGATCTTGTAGATCTTAACCCTCCTTAAGACCTTGTTCACAAATGACATGTCCTAGGTAGGTTCACATCTGCATCGGAGGTCCTTTTACAAGCCTTCATCACAGATTCCGGCAAATTTGCCAGAAATTTTTTTTAGGCAAACTGATGGACACCATGACAGGACTCCAACATAATCCATTATAAGTCAATGGGAGCAGCATGCACCGTTAGTGTCTATAATGTGACACATGGCAATGGCATCAATTCCAGCCTAAAAACCTCAGTGGCTACACGGTATTGCAGTATAATTGCTAATTTTTTGCAGTGCCTTTAAGTCCTGGTCTTGCTTGTTAGACAAGCTTTCTTTTTGATGTGATTTTTAGTGTCTCCATACCTGTCCATTACAATGAAAAATCCACAAGTAACACATGGAGAGAAATTTGAATGGAAATTTGCGTGGAATTTCTGCATGTCAACGCACACCCATGCGAGTAGCTTTAAAGGGGTTCTCCAGAACTTGATTTTTCAGGACCTGATTTGAAAAAAAAATTACCTAAAAAATACACCTTAAGGGTGAAAAAAATTCACCTAAAACTGCCAAACGCCATAAAAACACCCTAAAAAATGATCTCTATAGTGGCTGTGGTTTTATGTATTGACACATACAGTATGATAAGGACATATGCTTAGTGGCATCTTGCTTCTTTTTAAAATCTGGGCACTTTGTCTATGGCATTATCCCAATATTATTGCAGGAAACAGAAGACAGGATTGCAGTACTTAGCATGGCATTTCCAGAAGCAGACAGCAGTGTGAAGGCGTTTGGCACGTGTGTCGTGGGTGCAGTTGCAGCAACATATATTTAAACAGTGGAATTCCTTTACAAACTACACAGCTTTGCTCCCAGATCTTCCTTCCAAAATATACATATGATTTTCACACACTACATGGAAGGCAATAAATGTTCTTACGGAAGTGACGGCAGGACGTACTTCAGTAGTAACAGATATCTACTACTTTTAAGAAAACAAGTTGTATCAAAATGGGGCACTCCTTGTAATGCTACTGGGTATCAGCCAACCACCATATACCCTTGTCCTGGTACTGAAGGATCCTAGTTTGGTTCTTTTCCATCTCTTTGTTTCTAGAAGACAAGACCCAGCCTAGCAAGGGAAAACTTTATTTTATGAGTCCCATAGGAAACACAATGAATACCTTTGTGGTACATTCAGGCGAAAGCTGGCCATACTCAGAGAGCTGCTTGAACCCCCACTATACAAATGTATGCTCAGGTAGGCCAAGAAGACATGTGTTCTCTATATGGAGACGATGCCAGACACCTCTGGCCGCAGATCATCACACCTGAAAATGAAAGGATTGGACATGTTGGTGAAATATTGGTGAAATACCACTGCCTGTCCTCCTCTGCTGTCGAGAGTTCGGATGCCCCCAAAGAAATTAGTTTGTCGACTTGTTCCCCCAAATCAGTGGGTTCAGTTAACATTAATCTCCAGGTTCCAAATGTTTAATGTGTGATCAATCTGCAGGAATGAATGACTCTTGTGTTGGAATCTCATGGATGGTCACCACTAATCATTTTCATTAAGAGGAGCTCTTTTGTCATATCTCAGTACATCTTCTATGTGAGGATTCTTGAAATTCCTGGGCACTGTAGGATTTTAGATTGAAATGGCTTTTGTAATTTTTTATGGACAAATGTAGTATGATAGACATCAAGGCCACATGAAAGAGCCTCGGATATATTGCAGATTCCTAAACCATCCAACCTATAACACCAAATCTCAGATACAACATGTATATGAGGCCTCATTATGAACTTATATATACCTTAAAAAACAAATACAAGTTCAAAAGAGTAGCCTTTATTTAGTCACATAAATACATATTAAAATCACATAAAAAATAGAGTCAACAAAGAGCACAGACAAAGCAGGGCACCACTGTGGAACATCCCCAATACAGACCAATCCATGGACTTCCCATAAAAATACCATTATGATGGCCATATACACTGTAAGTAAATGTAATAAAGGTACCCACTTAGAGGAAAAACAGTCTATAGGTAAAGTACAAAATGAAAATGCTAAAGTGCAAATAAACTATTCCCATAGAGACCTAATGAAGTGGAACCCTATAAATAGTACAAGAAAGGCATACAAATCACAATGCACTCCAACGCATATTTTGCTGACGCTTCTTCTGGGAGGACGTTTTCAGAGTGCACTATATCCTTCTTTTAAATAAACCCTATCTAATCACAAAACGTCTACACAGATATGGTAACTAATGAGAGTCCGACACTCACCCACCGTATAATAGCACTGGACTACAAAAACATGGTGCCTGCTGCCTCCATAAAATGCTAATTAATAACGGAGAGACAAAAAAAGAGACTATTAAGTTAAAGTTTATTTGGGGCGATAGTATTTGCTTTTTTGCAGATTCCTAAATCAGTATGAGAAGTCTAAAGGTGACCATATAATTTCAATCGCTGCCGGCTGAACGATTATTTGGCAGCTACCGTAGTTATTCCTCCAGACTCCCCACAAATGCACTCTTGTTTTGGCTATGCTATCAATGGGGACAGGAGAATAAGAAACATCTGGTGAAGATTTATTTCCCTTGAGAATGATCAGACTGAGCATTGAGGACTGAGCATTGGGAATGTTCAAATTCAACATGCCCAACCCTTTTCGGTCCCAACATCTGCCAAACCATTTAATACACACTAGATGGTCATCCAGTTCACACAGTGGTTTTCGTCCATCCGATTCTCTGCATGTTTGCCGGGTTGGGGCCGGATCTCCACTAGTCTCCATTATAGTGAATGAGGCTGGACAGCGATGCTGTAGCTTCCGGCAATGACGGGATGCAGAGAGATATGGCAGGCTGTTCCCTGCCGGTACAGCTTGTAGGATCTAAATGCGCCAGGGTGAAACTAGTCTTACCGGGTTCTAATTAACATAATGGTACTGTGCATGCGAGGCAATCAGACTTCTCACTCTCTAGTCCTATGCTAGTTCTGGCATTTATTAGGAGATGCTTGTGTGTACATCAATGATGTGACCTTTACAGAAATGATTTCCTCCTGAGCAAATCCTATGACATTTGTAAAGAACACAATAAAATAAGAAATTGCAATGTACCGACTTTGATCGCCCAAGAGTGGAAAAACATGATAAAATTATTGATCATGTGACTTCGTAATTATGATCATTACTAGTTCAAATGTAACGAATGGGCAATTTAAACTAATTAAGAGATACAATATGTCTATGTAAGCAGTGGAAGAACAGCAGAAATGTGATTATATCACAAGTGAAGGCAGACAGGATTGAATCATTTTTCCATTTCAACCACAGCCGCTATGATCTAGAAGACTTTGCCAGGATATATTGCAGTTAGGATGCTGCCTGACTATTTCTCTATGTAATTTAATGTGCTGGGCAGTGATATGATAGACAATACCCTGTAGCAGATCTGCAGTGGAATGATATGCAGATATTTCGACTTTTCCAGTCAGCAATATTACCTTCCAAATCAAACCTGCCCTTAAATGCCATCAGGACCAGAAATACTGCAGGTCAAATGGCAGCAATATCTGTATGATAAGATTCAGTAGCCAAAACCTTGCAAATACAGTAGTTGTGGCATGAAATGTAAGCTACCAATGTATAGATAAGAAACGTATAAACTCTCGCCATTTAGGGGCAGGAACGGTTTATAGAGCATTTTGGCATTTTCCATGGGCAGTCAGGTTTGTGCACAATTACAAGGATTCGGCCTGGAATAAACCTCTACTGGATTCTTCATACTTGCCTGACCAATTGACTTGAAGTTGACAAGATCTCAGAAGTACGTTGCTCTGTTCAATACAGACAAGCACAGCCATATTGTCTTGTGAACCTCAATACTTGCTGCCTAGTTGCAGACTCAGAACAGACACTTTTGGTATGCATTTGCCCCATATGAACACGTTTCCACAAAATCCATATGGAATCTGCCTTCTGCTGTTACTGATGGGAAACCCACGTTGCAGAAAAAAGGCGCATTGTCACTTGGTACGATTTCTGCACAATAACTGTGGCCACATGGACAGGGATAAATCTGTGGATAAAACAGCTGATCGGAAGGGGTACCAGAAGATGGGCTCCCACCACCTTGAGGATAGGTCACCAATATGTACTGGCTGCACAACCCCTGTAACAATGGTTATTCCACTGCAACCACTCTTAGAGCTAAAAAAAAATAATATTTTTTGGTACAATCACCAGAGCATTAAAACTACCAATGGTCTAGTAGAGGTAGCCACTTTTTATTCCTATAAACTGCAAGATTTTACTATATAATTTTACTAGTCACTTACTATAATACCTACCATAGAGCCTATGTTCATGTCTTATTATGAAATATTTTAACCACATAGTCCTGACTGCATCCCTATTACTGGATGGGCTTGCTCCGGCCTACTCGGCTTCCACGTCTTACTTACGGCCTCTTTAGAATGATAATTAGAAATGAAGTTGGGTATATGTATGAAAGCATTCTCGTTCCAGGAAATATCTACATGGTACCCACTAATAGAAGATTCCCGCTTTCCCTGTAATTTCAAGACCTGGTTGTTTTCTGCCTCTCATCATCGCAGTATATTGATTCCAAGGAAATGTCTACATCGACAGGATATAAGTAAACCAAACATAGAAAAAGTTCAGCAAGTAGGAGGAAATGCTCACTGTGTGTCTTACACCTACTTAATGTGTCATCTTGTAGTTGCGCCCCCACGAGCAGCAAGTTAATTAGCACCCTCCATAACGAGTCTATTGTTATCTCACCACACACAACCCAGAATAGCTGCCAACAATCCTCTGACCATGCTCTGGATCTGCTCCCTCTTTCATCAGACACAAGTGCAAAAGTGACTTCTGGACGCTGGACAGCACAAATTGTGTGTCTTCTAGCTGTGCAATGTAGCATTTTCATACATGCTGGGTCAGAATTGCTATACTGAATAATTTTACACAATCTTCACAACCATGAGATATACAAAATAAAACCTATAAATATCATTGGCATGTCAAGAGTTGAATTTTGCTAGTGAACATTTTTCTTCACTGTCTGAAAAAAATTAACTTACTAGAATGGTAGATTATACTGTACCCTACTAACAGGACACAGAAAGTTTCGGCAAATGACTGCTTTAAAGCTATGGAGAAGGGTCTCTGGTCACCCAGCTTGTATATAAACATATCCAAACATAACCATGCTCCCTAATTGTTCCTCCTCATAAATGCCAGTCTTGTGTAATACACATGCAGCCAGCCTGGAAGAGGGGATCAGAGAATGGGAGTGGTAGATTTGGCCCTAAAGGTGGTAGTAATACTCACAGTGACAATTCCCCCTATCTGGCTCTACCCATGGGTTGTGCAGCGACTGCAGGTCGCACCCATTCTTCCATTGGTGCACACCTTGTTCTTGGGGCTCCTATCTGGTGGTGCCCTTGATGTTAAGTGTTTTGGCAGGGTGCAAGGATGTGTGGATGAAGTGGCCGGTGGATGGTGACGTCAGTAACCATGCGAGTTAGCATCTATAGATAAGTTTCTCTTTACTAATGGGTAGAATAGGAGTAGTAGAACATCTGACAACAAAAAGTCACAGCTGCAAATAGGTTATAGTGCAATTCTTCCCCAAAAGCAACATATGGATAGCAGCAATGATGGGAGTTGTAATACTCTCTCTGTCTCTCTAAAGCCCCTCTGCAGAATCTTACACATGCAATGGGGTTCTTCACAAATGTATCTGAAATTCCCAGGGAGTGAGGTACAGATTTAAGATACGTCTAGCCAAACTGTCTCGAAGTGTAGAAGGGTGCGTTAGCAGTGTTCCCTCTCACAGCAACAAAGTCTCTATCTGCCATAAACATATACAATACCTTGTTGACTGACTGCAGTACACAGCCTTTCAGATTCTGGACATCATGATTTCCTTTTCTCTGGTGCACTTTTGATGATAAAGTAGCTTCTTTGGCTGTAGATTGTCTCAGAGATGAACGTTCTCTGAGATTGAGCCTAGCTCTGAGATGCTTGCACAAGTAGGGCCTTACTCTTCCTAAGATAGACTCTCACTACACACTAAACAGGGGATGACAATAGGTCCATCTCCTGGCGACCTAAGGGGATGGGCCAAGGTGTTAACCCTTGCTTGTCCATACAGTACTATTAGGTATACAAATACAGTAAGTCAAAACATTTCACTTAACAGCACATTACAACAAAAATGTACCCTTTTGTAGTAACCCTGTTATGGGTTACTGCACACATACCTCTGTAAAGGTGGCCATACACATTAGATAGAAGTTGGCTAATGATTGAGCACCAGTTGAGCAAACCATCATCTGGTGAACGTTCGTTTAGCAGACACAGCCATACATATTTTAGTCCATACAGGCCATTACAGTTGATCAAACTGCCCATACATGTTCAATATAGTCAGGAAGTAAAGTCTGAATGAAATATCTCTCTGAAAACATTCAAGATCAAAAGATCTTTAGGCTAACTAGCGGAGGAAACTATTAAACATGAGTCACTTCTTGTCTTGGCTGACGATAATGGTCTCTCATTGTTGGCTAAAACAATCTTTCGCCGTTAAATTTCACCCAATGAATGATCGTTTTGGTTGATATCGTCCATTTTTATCAACTTTAGAGTAATGTGCATGTGTACCTTTACCGTTTGCCTTGTTAGACCACACCTACACTTAGACATGAACTGCCATAAGACAGCAGGTATGCACCTTGGGAATGCTAAAGGTGAAATCCACAGAAAATCCACAGCAAAATCTTAAAGCCACAATGCAAATAAGTAAACCCAGCCTAAACGTTTCCATTCATTTTATGGCGGTCACAGCCTGTGTAATCAGCTGTAAAATTATAGTTAGACAAGCTATGTTTAAATAAAATTGCAGCATAAAATAACATTTTTATTTAGGGCCCTGTCACAAAGGATAAGAAAAGGATTCTTAGGAACGCTTACTGCAAATGTAAACCAGGTTACGATCACCCAACAAACAAGCAAATGCTCATTTGTCGGATGATCAAATCTTGCATGCAAGAATAAGATTGCTTGTTGGGCAGCAACACACCTCCTCTTTGTAAACAGGGAATACTGTATGCTGCTGACAACAATCAAACTGAAGGGGGATGAATGATCGTATTAATGATCGCTCATCCCACTCAGTTTGAATCTGTCTCAAAATTTCTTTACATGAGCGACGATTGACCTATTATATTCTCAATAAGTGATCATTTCAGGCTTAAACATTTCAGGACCTGTCAGAAAAATTAAAACTTTTCACTATAATTTTAATAGTTAATTGTTACATGTTATAAGTTTTCATATTTAGGGCTCAAGCACACGGCCCAATGCATGGGCAACATCCGTGTGGTGGCTGGGAGGGACCGAGACCCATTTAACTTGAATGGGTCCGTGATCCGTCCGCACCGTAAAAAAAATAGAACATGTTCTATTTTTTTGTCGTGAGGAGGCACGGACAGAAATACCACGGAAGCACTCCGTAGTGCTTCTGTGGGATTCCAATCGTGCTTCCGTTCCGCACCGCACTGCATCTCCCGGATTGCGGACCCATTAAAATGAATAGGTCCACATCCTGTGCCCGTGTATAGCGGACCCGCTGTATGCAGGCCACAATACGGCAACGGCCGCGTGCATGAGCCCTCATAGTGATAAGCTCTGACTTTTTTGCAATATTCTCCTTACAATTTCTGAGCGCAGCAGTCCGGTTTATTTCTCACTTCTCTGTGACTATGCTGCGCTTATTGCTAAGTGATCTGTGAATGAATTTGAGAAGCTGCAGCATGACTCACCACAGGGGAGAGACATGGAAGCAAACCTATATCAATATACTGTAATATACTTGCAGACTATGTGGGTCATTTATTTAACAGAAATACGCCAAAATTAGGTGTATTTCTGGTGCAGATTGCGGCAAAAAGGTCTTTTGTGCCGCAATCTGTAACTTCTTCCCGCTCACACCAGGTCTAAAAAAGTGGACGAGGAGGGGAAGAGGACGGCTGGCAGGCCTGTCTCATTCACCATTTTCTACGCCTGTGTTAGGCACAGAAAATGGTCTAAATGTAAGACAGATAGGAAGCTGTCTTACAAAGAAGCGGCGGTGGATCCGCTGAAGTTATGTAGAGACCGGCGCCTCTTCATAATTCTGGCAGATCCTCCGCCAGATATAGGGCTTATTAAGACTGGAATCTAAAATGCGGGTCTTAAGAAATGTGCCCCTATATCTTTAAATGCAGCACAAGGTTAGATCTACACAGTATATCCTAGCATGTTGTATAAGTAGATATACTAAGTAATGGGGCCATGTGTTGACCTCAAGAATGGTGTTTACTCTGGCCTATAGCCATGACACTTTTAGAGAAGTAGTAATCCTCTAGGCTCTGTTCACACTTAACGTATCTAGCAATAAGGACCTAACCAATCACAGATTAATGCCATACACTGGGGGGTAAGCTGGCAATACACTTCCAATAGCTATCGGCTCATTGATTTTCACCACATATTTCACCCTTTGCAGTGTAGATTTTGTCACCGATTCACGGTGGAAAGTATCTGTCCTCCCTCCTCTCCCCAGTTAAGTTAAACATGTTGAAATACCTTATGCAGCATGGTGGTCATGTACATTAAATCTTCATATCTGGTAGCAGCTACTTACCTAAAAAAAAATGAGGAAAAAAGACTATTAACAACACATATGTCACAGACTATTTTTTTGGAAAGCAGTTACTGTTTGGCACATACTCAATCCTCACACGCTAGAAGCATTTTCAGATTTTATGCAATTAATCTTAGCCATTCATGGGTCAGACTGGAATAGCCATCATGTTCAGGGGTTGGGGGTTACAAAAACAGGCGGGCTCTGCTACGCTGTGTCTATAACTCCTAAGAAGTGAATGGTATGGTGACATCATAGTAAGCTTGATTACTTCCATGTTCCTAATCATCCCTGTGATAGACTGCAGCCTGGATGCAGCAACCAACAACCGGCTGGACGGGGTCCAAGGACTTTCTACTGCCAAGATAGGTGCGGGTCACAGAGGTACAATCCATATCTAAACTGTGGATATGCCACAAATGTCTAAGATGGGGATCCCCTTTAGCTGTAGCAAAGCCAGGGACGCTGTGGAAGCCTCCTGGTAGCTGTCACTAGGAGCAGAGAGGAGAGGATGTGAGCAACTCAATGTAGAGAGTACTTTACGGTGAAGCTCCGTCTTCTTGGCACTTGCAGGAGCAGAATCTGGCAGAATTAAAGTAACGTTTGTACCGCTGTTCCCGGTCCCTATCTAGCGCTGTCAGTAGTTTTGCATGGTCAAACCTGCTGAAAGACTCCCTTTAAGCTTACAAAATCCAGCTTGTGTTCTGTTAAGGGCTCATTCAGAGGACCATATGAATGGGTCCGCATCTGATGAACGGGTGCGGACCCATTCATTTCAATAGGGCCACAAAAGATTCAGACAGAACATTGTGTGCTGTCTCCATCCGTAGTTCTATTCCGTGGACCTGCAAAAAGGATACAGCATTTCCTATTCTTGTGCGCTATTGTTGACAAAATAGGCATTATGTATCATCATGCCGGCCATGTGCGTTCCACAACATGTGGAACGCACATGGGCCAGTATCTATTCTTTGCGGACAGAATACTCCGGCCGTCTGAATGAGCCCTAACAGACATTTGGGGAAGATGGATGTCATTTGCCCAATTTGAACTACACAGAAACAACTACAATTTACAGTTACACATCAAACTAATCCTGCAGCTATACTCGCTTCCATTTCTACCATAATTTTTGTTAATCAAATTTTTTGCAAAAAGTAAGGGACAGGTGGAAGGGAGTTACGAATGAAGGATCAGACTACACGGTGTTTGTTGTCTGTTACTATGGAGACATTTTCATCTACATAGAAGCAGGAGACACACAAAGGTAAGACTATTTTTATTTGAGACACATTTGAAGAATTGAAGACGTGGTTGTGAAAGTGTACACAGCCTTTACATCACAAGTTTAGGTTGTGTTTCCTATTGGAAAGAGCCTCTTCCTTATCATAATTTTAGCATTCAGAGAAAGACCTTTACAATCTTGGCGTATTGCTTGGATTAAGAATACAAAAATGACCTGATCTGCCAAGCTTGGGAAGAGATCTGGGGATAAGAACTGTTTCCTGGTGATATTCTTAGCACATGCTTTAACCACCAGAAATAACATTTAAAACAGACAGAAGGAGGTCACTGCTCGAGAATGCAAAATCGGATTATTACACAAGATATGCAGCAACGGAAAATGAAGGATGGACCATGAGCAATGCAAGCATAAAACATGCAGAAATGGAAACATAGTTCTAGTTCAGGAGCACGTTCATAATAACATGATCTATTCAACTGAGGTATATCATTTATCCCTGAAACAACCCATGCAGTGTACTATAAAATGGGTGGCTGGTAGCAGCAAACAGTCCCTTTATGCTTTATTGATTACAATGATATAAAGAAGTTTTGTGTAGATCAGATATTTAATTTACTATAGTGCTCTTCATCCTGTGCCTCCTGATTCAGGAATATATGTGCCTTAGGTCCCTTTCACACGGGCGAGTTTTCCGCGCGGGTGCAATGCGTGAGGAGGACGCATTGTACCCGCACTGAATCCTGACCCATTCATTTCAATGGGTCTGTGTACATGAGCGTTTTTTTTCACGCATCACTTGTGCGTTGCGTGAAAATCACAGCATGTTCTATATTCTGTGTTTTTCACGCAACCCTAGCCCCATAGAAATGAATGGGGCTGCGTGAAAAACGCATTGCATCCGCAAGCAGGTGCGGATGCGTTGCGTTTTTCACTGATGGTTGCTAGGAGATGTTTGTAAACCTTCAGTTTTTTATCATGCGCGTGAAAAACGCATCAAAACGCATTGCACCCGCACGGAAAAAACTGAACAACTGAACGCAATCGCAGGCAAAACTGAATGGCTTTGCCTGTGAAATCGCACAGTTTTCCCTGAACGCATCCGCAACGCATCCGGACCTAATCCGGACACGCTCGTGTGAAAGAGGCCTTACACACCACAGTAGGAGAGATGGCAAACTTTGTCCTTGTTACATATAAGGCCTTATGCAATCTGCCATTGGCATTTTGGCTCAGAATACTATACTATCACAGTCTGCTTGGCATTCGAAGAACTTTACGCCTCCATTCCACATCTCAAATACTGTCTTGAACAATATATGTGCTCTAATGCTAAGAAGCAATCCTTATGAACTGAATTGATAGATATTAAAGGGGTTAAACAAAATTAATATTAATGACCTATCCTCCGCCGATCAGCTGTTAGAAGAGGCTGCTCGATCCATGAGCGCCGCGGGCTCTTTCTAAGCCATGTGATGTCACCTTACATCAGTCACATGGCCTAGTTGCAGCTTAGCCGCATTCAAGTCAATGGGGCTGAGCTGCAATACCAGGCACAGCATCTATACAATGTTTGGCGCTGTGCTTGGTAAGTACCCAGGAGGCCACCACACTCACCAGAGCTCCAGTGAGCGCCGAGGCTTCCTGAAACAGCTGAGTCCCAGCACCCCCGAAGATGTGATATCTATGACTTAGGCCCTATTCACACGTCCGCAATGTCGTCCGCATGTATTCCGCAATTCTGTGGAATACATGCGGACCCATTGACTGTGAATGGGGCACGGAACGATGCGGAGAGCACACACTGTGCTCTCCGCATCAGTTTTTGCGCAGCTCCGCAAAAAAGTAGAGCATGTCCTATTCTTGCCCGCAGTTGCGGACAAGAATAGACATTTCTATGGGGCTGCCGGCCGGGTGTGTTTATGGATCCGCAATTTGCGGATCCATAAACACAACGGACGTGTGAATAAGGCCTTATCCTGTGGATAGGTCATCAATATTATTTCCCAGATAACGCCTTTAATAGTGGGCAATGGCATCTGTGGAAATACAATTGAAAGAAAGAGCAAATGAACCCTTCGAAATTACCTGGATTTCTAGTTACCTGGATTTCTTGCATTTGAAGTTCTAACAGACATTTTTTATTTATTGGCATTTAAAGGGGTTTTCTGGAACTCCAATATTTATGACCCACCCTCACCAATCAGCTATTTAAAGCTGTCGCAGCATTCTGGTGAGCACTGTGGTCTCCTCACAGCTAACCAAACACAGCACCATACATTGTATAGTGGCTCTGCTTGGTATTGCAGCTCAGCCCCATTCAAGTAAAGGGAGCAAAGTTGCAACTAGATCATGTGACCAATGAACGTGATATCACTTGCCTAGGAAGAGGGCGCAGTGTTCATCAGAGAGCTGTGGCCTCTTTGAACAGCTGATCAGTGGGGGTGCCGGGAGTCAGACCTTCACCGATCAGATATTGATGACGATAGGTCATTATTATATGAATCCTGGAAAATCTCAAATTCTTGACAATTTTTACACGGTGCCAAAGCCTGGCCCCACAATCTTCTACAGTGTGCTATGTTCCAGCGACACGAAGAAAAAAAACACAATGCAACAGCCTTCTGCAAACACAAATAACGTACAATGATGCCATAGTTATAGAGAATATTCTGGTGCTAATTCTACGCTTATTTTGTAAATGTAAGATTCTTGGCAAATACATTTTGTACAGTACAAAATTATTTAGGCCCGTCTACCAAACGTCAAGGCGATCTCTGTAACGGGAACCTAACACTAAAATCTACCTGTTATGTGCCATAACGGCCACCATAAAATTCAGGGAATGCATGGTCCAGCAACAACTACTAAGCAATTGCACTCATTTGATCAGCATAGATTGGGTGATATGTAAATGTCTTAATTTAAAGGGGCCTGTCATGTTGACAGAATTTGGTCAGTCCCAAGTTTTAACCCCTGAAGCAATACAATAGGTATACATTTGTATGTTCACATATCCACTAGACTAGAAGATCAGTTCAGGGTGCTGTTTTTCCTTTCAAAATTGCGGAACGGAATTGCGGACCCAATAATTTCAATGGGGACAGACGATGTCCCGGCTGGGTCCGCAATTGCGGATCCGCACTTCCGGGTCCGCAATTGCGTTCCCGAAAAAAATAGAACATGTCCTATTCTTGTCCGCAATTGCGGACAAGAAAAGGCATTTTCTATGAGAGTGCCGGCGATGTGCGGTCTGCAAATTGCGGAACGCACATCGCCGATGTCCGTGTTTTGTGGATCCGCGGATCCGCAAAACACACACGGACGTGTGAATGGCCCTTTAGCCAATAGGGTGCATTAGAGGCAGATGATATCCATCATACGATAAAACTGGTAAAGCTGTGTGGCTATAATCATAAGCCACAATGAAGACGTGAAAAGAGTCTAAGAAATTGTGCGCGAGGCATATGATATACGTAGTTTACATATAGAATTAGGACATTGTGATTTAGACTAAAAAGGCAAGTAAGTCTGTAAATATATTACAGTCTGTATGTCGTACTGATCCAGAGCTACAGCTTGTATTATAGTTCAGAATTGCACTCACAATTCAACTGTCTCCAAAGCTGATAACTCCCAACATCTTTTTGGTTTTTGTAGGCTTAATGACTGCTCTGAGCTCTCTGTGGGTATTTGCTTTTTGGAAAATACAAATTTTACATTAGAAAATGTACAGTAATCTGATGAGCAAAAAACAAACTGTCCAGCCTATTACAGGAGGTTTGCCAAGATGTTGCCCCAGGGACGTAGCTAAAAGCTCATGGGTTCTGGTGCAAGAGTCCAGCTTAGCTCCCCTTCCCTCAGTGCTTTGTGGCAAGAGGCAGGGGACCACATCGCCTTCCTGCTGACTGAGGCAAAAAATGAAACAGCAAGCCCCGCTCCCCATGCCAAATTGTTGACCTAACCCCTTGCCTTCAGCAGAGGACTAACTTGAACATTCTGGGCCCCAGTGCAAAATCTATAACAGAGCCCTCCAAGCGTGCATTTTCTATAATACCAGTGTCTTCTTTTGAGGCAGAAGGGTCTTTGGGTCCCCTCAGACTTCTGGGCCCGATAGCGACTGCTAAATCTGCACCCCCTATAGCTATGCCCCTGTGTTGCCCATAGCTACTAGCAGATATAAATCAGTGTATATATATATATATATATATATATATAAAATATATATATACTGTTTATATACGGTATATATATATATATATATCTCCTTGTTCACACCATGTCAAGAAGGAAGAAGCGGCGCATAACCAGGCACCACAGGCTGCTGCGAGGTGGAATCGGAGCATAACCAGGCCGACTGTGATGATCCAATGCAGAAAAGAAAAAGCTTAGGGGCGCTGCTTGTATCGGTGGAAGGACTGCGGTACAGGTAAGTATGATTTAATTATTTTATTACTGGTAAAATTACGTGTTTCGAGGCTGGACAGGCCCCTTCCTCAGAACAGAACTCATATCTGAAATGAGGAAGCGGCCTGTTCAGCCCCGAAACGCTTAATTTTACAAATAATAAAATAATTAAAACATACTTACCTGTACCGCAGTCCTTCCACCGATACGAGCAGCACACCTGACATTTTTCTACAGTAATTATAATTTATTGGCATCTTTTAATGTCCTGTTCAGTCTCTGACACTTCAGTGGCACCAGCAGAGAACAGAGCCTCTCAAAGACATGTTTCTGGTTTCCTTTTTGAATCCATCCTATATGAATTAATGGCCTGGGTACAATAGTTAATATAAAGTACTGTGGATACAGTCAGCAATCTTCCAAGTACTGGTGCTACAGACAAATACTTGGAATAGTTATACATCTATGCCATATAATACAGGTTTGTGCACATGAACTTTCCAGTTCTCTAAGACTACACAATATTTCATATGCTAGGAATTGCTTTTCCTACATTACTTAGTTAGGACCCTAAAGCCATAGTCAGCCATTTTGGAAGCTATGGAAAGCCATCTTTGGTTACCTGGTCACCCACCTCCAAGTATACACAACCATTTGCTCTCCTCCTTCCTCAATTGTCTCCATGTTGCCCCTATAGTCATGCCAATCCCAGGCCATATTTATAAAAAAAACACTGGTAACAAGGATTTTCTAGTGGTGATAAAAGTCTCTTCTATTTCAGTATTACAAGTGTACATTTATTATCTCTAATTAATATATATATATATATATATATATATATATAAGCTATTTATGAAGGAGTCTAAAAAAGGTGGAGTTGGATTCTGGAAAGACGGAGTCAGAAATTTGGCTTAGTGGCTCCACTGCGCTGGCTTTCTGCGTCCACTTGTTTTAGTACTCAAGTGGGAGGTTCACATACATGACTACCCACATGCAAGAAAACTCTTCCTCTTAAAGGGGTTGTCTCACTTCAACTAATAGCATTTATTATGTAGAGAAATTTAATACAAGCCACTTACTAATGTATTGTGATTGTCCTTATAGGTAAAGATGCACCAGATTCAGCACTGAGCATCAGCCGCTGTGATAAATCTGGTGTGGTTTGGGCCTGTTATCTTAATCGTAGACAGTATCTAATAAATTTGTCCCATTGTACGTACTCTTGCATTTGTCATCTGTAAAGAGCAGCAAAATGATGAAGCACTATATAAATACCAAAATAATGTAGCACCCTGTATGTAACACCTCAATATTCTAATTTGTACTCTAACCCCTAATGCACACAGGTAATTAATCTTGCTGTAGGACTTGCTGTAGTAAACCATTCCAGCATGGGAACCTCCAGAGAAAGGAATCTCAGAGCACAAAGGAAACAATTAAGCTCAGAGGTGACCATCTTAAGAACATCAACTAAAAAAAATGGTGTCTGCTCTGATAACTGTTTCACTTGCTACAAGCTGTTTGTTAATAGTACACTGGAACCTATAAAATCTATATACAACAGTCATCCATGCTGGCAAAAATAATGATATCCTAAAAATAAAAGGAGTTGTCAGATCTAATTGCTTCATTACCAAAGTACTTCTCCCCCTTCCTTACCAGGCCAGTTTTTCAGTTTTAGCAATGGGCCTATCTAATTGCAAATAACTAATTAATTTCCGAGCCAGCCTACATGTATTTGATATTATTTACCACAGGACACCTTTCACCTTTCTTTTGAACCATTAGATTATATATAATACATATCAAAATATTTAAAGGGAGTCTTTCACTCCCATATGGCCATATAGAGTGTTTACTCCGCCCAATAGCACAGATATAGAAGAATGTAAGGGTACCTTTATCTTTTTCTTCATACTTGAAGTAGTTGTAAAAATGAAGTTTAATCCTTATGCAAATGAGCTCTTGATGGTGCCCAGAGGCGGCGCTTACTGTATGGGAGCCCGGGCTGCTCTGCCTTTTTGAATGTTTCCCCGCCCAGCCTGTTCTTATTCCCGTCCCTCCTATTCGCTTGTTTCAACCTACAGTCCGGCCGAGATCCCATGCCTGCGCACTGTCTTACCGGGCCGGGCATGCGCACTGCAATGCCTATTGTGGGCAAGGCATCGCTTTAATTGATGTGAATGCGCCAGCGAACGGAGCAAAACCAGCCGCAAGAGGGCGTTCGTCAGGCGCATGCGCATTAATTAAAGCAGTGATCCCGGCAAGACGAAGCAGTGCGCAGGCGCGGGATCTCGGCCGGACTGTAGGTTGAAACAAGCGAATAGGAGGGCGGGTATAAGAACAGGCTGGGCGGGGAAACGTTTAAAAAAGGCAGTGCAGCCTGGGATCCCATACAGTAAGCGCCACCCCTGGGCACCTTCAAGAGCTAATTTGTATAAGGATTAAACTTCGTTTTTTCACCTACTTCAAGTATGAAGTACCCTTACATTCTTCTATATCTGTGCTATTGGGCGGAGTAAACACTCCATATGGCCATATGGGGGTGAAAGACTCCCTTTAAGGAAAAACTGTGAAAATTATGAAACAAATGTATTTCTTTCATATCAATTTTTTTTACAAAATATTTCAAGACAAAACATTTCTCATTTCTAATACCATTACCGTATGTTTGTACCATGAAAATGGACACTATTTGTGCAATTTATCTACTGGCTGGGTTCAGCAGAAGACTTCACAGGACTAAAGCTCATTTGGGATTTCGGCAGCCTATTTTTCTATTGCTGGTTCTATGGCATCGTACTGCCAGTACAGATTTTGCACAACGCCAAAACATTAGAAACTCCTTCAAAGTGACTTTTTTATGCTAACCCCCTCCGCAAGATATTCATCTTGGGGAAATTTGGACATTTTAAGCATTTGGTTTTTTAAATGAAAAAATGTGTGCATTTGTATATTGTACGCACAAACAAACCCCCCACTATACTAAATATAGCTAAATAAATACCTATTTTTAATATTTATGAAAGAAAATGAAAAAAAAAATGTGTGGACGTTTGTATGAAAGCGGAGGGAGAAAATGTATACGTGTGTATACGTAGTCTGCTATAGTGTTTCTAAAACTATTAACTATAGCTATAACTTTTTATTTTCTTTATTTCACTTTTTATTATTTATTTTTTACTTTTTATTTCATAAAAAAAATATAAAACTAGTAAATTAGCTAGTTAATTTACAGACTGCAGACTAACAGTTAATTTTACAGCCAGCAGGGAGTGCTCTCACATTAAGAAGAGTATGTCCCTGGTGAAATTGTAACATGGTGTTACATGTAGTGAGACCACTTTGGCTGGTCTCCGGGATACTTACTGTAACTGCAGCTGTCACAGGGTGCCGGAAGATTGTTATGTAACCTGACGCTTTTTATATGTCTGGTTACAGATAAGAGCTTACCGCCCCGACATATATACAGATGTAGCAGAACTAAAAGGAATTGTGATAACATGTCACAGTGTTATCTCATGACAAAAGCCTTTGAAAACCATTGAATAAGTCAACTAATATTTTCTTGCCAT
Source organism: Bufotes viridis (assembly GCA_033119425.1). Classification (NCBI taxonomy): domain Eukaryota; kingdom Metazoa; phylum Chordata; class Amphibia; order Anura; family Bufonidae; genus Bufotes; species Bufotes viridis. Next base: position 436,740,896 of record CM065589.1, read on the forward strand.
TGTTTACTTAACACGCATGTCATTCCTTTTAGCTCTACTACATCTGTAGTCATGCAGAGGTTAGCAAGAGGGTTAAACTAGTAGGCATTACTCCTCCCTAATAGAAGGAGTCTCCCATTCAGGCTACTTACCATCTAGTGAGTAGAACAGTAGGGAAGAGCATCTCCCACTCTGGATGACCCAACAAGTTCTAACCTTACATGGACAGCCCACCAATTTAAATGTGAATGCTTCATTTATTTTCAGGTTCCAATGCAGATTACAGCTAGTTGCCAAGGATCCCAGCAGTGGGACACCCTGCAAGCAGCTTATTACATCTGGACCCTTCAAATAAATAGAAATTATACAAAGCGGATAACCCCTTTAAATACTGTAAACATGCAAATATTTAACTGCAGGTACAACCAAAAGGTTCAGATTGTTAATTAGAGGCAGGTCTAGTAGAATACGACCTTACTTAACAACATTTGTGTTTGTAAATGTGGGTTTTTTATACCCAAACCATGGACACACCCTCAATCTGCCCAGAATGCTCACTTGTAGGTGTGGTGTACATTAACTAGTGTCACTGACCACAAATCAGTGGCTAGCACTGACTACAACTCTGAAACCAGGGTGTCACAATAGGGGGTGCAGACATAGCACTAATTAAAATGGGGCCTTGGTGCCAGAGGAGGTTCAGAGGCTTTATTATGAATGGACTTGGTAGGCTGGGAGACCCTGTTACAGATTTTTCATTGGGGTTCAGGAGCTTCAAGTTAGGTCTCTGCCTATAACCTGAAGTCTGATGTGAAGCCTACGTACAGAAGAGCATATATTACAGCCACGTGATTAAAGGGGTTCTCCAGGATTTTTATCCTTAAAAGAGATCATCAAGATCGGATAGGAAGGGGGGTCCAAATCCCATTACCCCCGCTGATCATCTGTTCTGTAATAGCTTCAGCCGTGTTCTTAAACACTTGGATGCGAGCAGCGCTGCAGTAACCAGATGCATTCACTACAAAGTGGATGGAGCTCTGGCGCCAGGGTTACTGATTGCCAGGAGTGCTGGGAGTCGGACCCTCACTGATCCAAGACTGACGACCTCTCCTAAGGAAAAAAGAGGCTTTTAATAGATATATTGCACCCTGTCCTTATTTCAGACATTTGGGAACTACTTATCTTACACTCTTTGTCCTGCTGTTCCAGGATCAGCTTCTCCCCCAGGACAAATAATCTACATTCACCTACTGTGGTTATTATGTCTTAAGGCTGTTTATGAAGTAATATTGTAGTTTTGATATTGAAACAAATACAAACTCCACAAAGAAATGATGCATGCAATGAAAAGACCATTAATACACCTCATATTAAACGAATGCCCTGACCGTCTTTTCATTGCAGACAGTTCTCAGATACAATTTTAATGATATACATATTTCATATGTTTCTTAATCAAAAACGAAAAGCTTTCGGCAAATCTGGGAAGTAAAGTGTTGGCACAATGCATTAAAGGCTCAGAGGGAGGCGTCGTTCAAACACTTCAAAAGATGTCATTTAGTATTAAAATGATGGTTACATATTCAATCCCTGCTGGTACTTTGCCCGTTCCTCTGAAGTAACTTTTCTTATGTCCGAATTTCTAGGAAATGAGAAGGGTGATTTATGTAGCTGGGAATACACAGGCAGCCATGATATTCATTCTTATCTTGCTTCATTACAATTCCTTATCATCGTCTTTGGGCTACATCTAATATGATTTTATATTCCATGATTGGGCTACAAACAAAATAACAGCAATCTAAAAATAATGACAAGGTTAATAGAATCAAGGCGGCTAACTGAGTCTTTTTTGGGTTCCAATCTTTGAACATTTTGAGATGATTCTGATATATTTCCAATAGCATAGAGCTGTCTGTTCCACATGCAATAAGGGAGCTGGAAATGACTGGCCTCATACCTTTACTACACGGCAGCCAGTAGATAGGACAGTAGTGGTACATACTGGGGCGTTGCCATTACACCGAGAGACTCTGCAACTGCCGCACTTTCTGCACTTTTACAGGGCGAGGCAGTGAAAACATCGTTATACCTGTGGAGAGGGCACAGTAGTTGCAAAGAGAGAGCCTCTAGGTGTAAGGGCAACGCCCCCTTTGCTCCTAGAAGCTCATTTGCACATATTAAAACATAATTTTTCTCAGCAATGTGGACAAATATGAACATGGGACCAACACAGTTGCCTTCAGCTGCCAAACGCACATGCAATAGATCAGCCACTTTCATATGTACAAATCTGCTGACAGATGCCCTTCCCTTAATTAGGTACACTGTCTCTTTAAATAATGGCAACAGGTAGCTATACCACTGTTCCTTTAATAGGCAACAAGTTGTGCTCTTCCTATAACTTAAGGCTTAAAGAGCTTGTTAAATAAAAAAAACATAGTAACAATGTGATAAGCTAAAAAAAATCCTACCACTTTTCTTCCATGTAGCTTCCAGCATTGCATTCTGCTCTTGCAGCGCTGACATTCATTATCTTCCTGACTGAAGTGGTGACATCCCGTGCAGTCAATCTCTAGCCTCTGTAGTGTACGGAAGGTAACTGCTGAGGCCAGTGATGAGCTACAATGGTGACGTGTTGTGTACAGGATATCTCTGCTGCATCCAGAAAAACACCAGCGAGAAGGACCAGAGGTGACACTAGAAGCATCCGGGGGAAGAAGTGGTAAAAATCACTTCCTTTGGTATCAGAAACACTGTTGTTGCTGGGGGTTTTATTTAACTCAGGCAACTGCTTCAAGGACCTTAAGTCACATGTTCCAAAGGTCCTCTGCCCACAGACACATTATCCAATATACAATTGGCCAGTAGATGGCAGCACAGTGTTGCTTCCATCACACCCATTCTAAGTGCAGTATATCATACATTTATATTTTAGTGCGTTAAATTCTTTGTGGTGAGGCTCACTTGCAATGTCTATTGCATCCTGCCCAAGGTATATGACTTCCTCAGAGTGGCAATATACCTTCACAGACAACCTGTAACATTGTCTGCCACACGGGGTGGGGGAGATTTATCAGAACTGGTGTAAAGGAAAACTGGCTTACTTGCCCACAACAACCAATACGATTCCACCTTTCATTTTTCACAGCTCCTTTGGAAAATGAAAGGTGGTGCATGATTTGTTGCTATGGGCAACTAAGCCATTCTCCCTTTATACCAGTTTTGATAAATCTGCCCCTGGGTGTTTTACTCTTTAGTGAAATATCTTCTCCTGTGGTAAGCCAGCTCATTTCCTCAGTGGTGTAAGAGCCACATAGCACCCATGCAACACATCACATTTTATTTTCAGTATGGCTTAGCAAAACGGTATTTAGACGTAATGGTCCAAAAAAACAACTAGGTGGAGTGGTCAACCCAACATGTTCAACATTAACCCACAGCAACAGATTTAAATGTAAAGGATACATCTTTTCTTGTAAGGCCTCTTTCACACAAGCGTGACGGATTAGGTCCGGATGCGCTCAGGGTGGGTTTAGTGAAATTCGCACCATTTTGCAAGCAAGTTTAGTCAGTTTTGTCTGTGATTGCGTTCAGTTGTTCAATTTTCTCTGCGCAGGTGCAATACGCTTTAATGCTTTTTTGCCAGGTATCCCTCAAAGGAAGGAAAACCGAGCAAAAGGGGTGTCTCCATTACAGAGATCACCAAATCCACCATATTAAGTGGCCCCTATGTCAAGATCCCGCTTCTAAAAGTGAATATAGAACAAGCTGCGTTTTTCACACAACGCAGAACTGATGCATGAGAAAAAAAACTCTCATGTACACAGACCCATTAAAATGAATAGGTCAGGATTCAGTGTGGGTGCTATGCGTTGATGTCACGCATCGCACCCATGCGGAAAACTCACTAGTTTGAAAGAGGCCTAAGAGGGGGTGCACTTCTTAAACACTCTCACAAGTTGTTATTGAGCATGCTGAAAAATGAGTGGTTGTCAATGATCGTTCTCTAAAGAGCTGCATACATCGAGTGCACCTAAATTATTTTGTCCTTTTCAAAACAAGACAAAGTCCGCAGCATACAAAGAAGTGACAATTTAATGTCACTGATACATACACTGTATAACACACCATCTTCCAACCCACACTGGGGTCGTTATCTGCCCTTTTCAAAATTACTTGTATTATTAATAGGGTTGTGCAGTGATCTGTAGCGTTTAGGGGTTCCGACTCCCTGAACGCTACAGATCAGCTGTGTTAAGTGGTCGTAGACTCAAAGCGCTTGTGCGCGAGCTGCATCTTTTTCAGTGTTAAACTGCACTCCATTTAGATTATAGCGGTGGTGAGAACAAACTTTGTATATCAACTAGGATATTAGGGATGTTTCTGACAAAAAAATAAACTTGGCAACTGTTTCAAATGAAGAACAGAACTGTGAAGGCAGCACCATGCTATGTTATAGCTAAGGTACAAGATGAGGCTTTTCCGGTACATTAATGGGGTTACCCGGTTGTTAAAAAAAACACACAATTACAATTCTCAGTTAATATGAATTGGGACATTCAGAATCTTCATGTCTTCTTGACCAATGTGGAGAGCAGCTTCAAAGAACATCTCTGGTTCCAGCAAGTCCATGCATTACACGCCCAGCCCACTGAGCTCAACTGTGAAGCGTTTCCTTTCTACTGTAGTGGCTCTACAGCAGAAATAAAGCGTAGCTTTAATTAGTATTAATAAAAATGAAAAAATTAATCCCAGTAAAAAAAAACTACAATATCCCTACTCTTGCCCTGCTTGAGAGCGGAACTGTTTTCTTAGCTTTCCCTCTATCACCCTAATACCACTGGAGTACAAGAAGGCAGGGGGTCTCCAGGTATAAGTTCAAGAAATGTCACAAATGTTCCACCAGTAGTGTCCCGACAGTGATATATACGTACTGTATTTTAGTAAGTCACTGATACGTCGGTTAGTAATTTTCATAGGGCATCATAGGGAAAAGTATATACATGAAACAGCATAAAGTCCTCAAATGTCTAGACAGCAGTAGAGTTCATGGTGATCCAGATATCAACAGGTACATTAGGTCCACATGTTCTTCAATTATATAAATGGTAAAAAGTATAAATCTGAAGATGTTAGCCCTTTACAGAGTGATAAGGGGGGAGTTGCAGAGAGCAATAAGGAGAAAGCAAAGCTATTAAATATTTTTTTCTCCACTGTATTCACTAAAGAAAATAAACTGTCAGATGAAATGCAGAATGTAAAAGTAAATTCCCCATAAAAAGTGCCCTGTTTGATCCAGGAAGAAGTACAGCGGCGTCTTAAAAAGATTAAAATAGACAAATCACCAGGACCAGATGGCATACACCCCCCTATCCTAAGAGAATTAAGTAATGTCATAGCCACACCCTTATTTCTGATATTTAGGGACTCTATACTGACAGGGATCCAAAAACAGAGCCCAGAAACTATAGGCCGGTAAGTTTAACATCTGTCGTGGGTAAACTATTTTAAGGTTTTCTGAGAGATGCTATCTTAGAGCACCTCAATGAAAATAAGCACATAACGCCATATCAGTATGGCTTCATGAGGGATCGGTCATGTCAAACTAATTTTCTATGAGGAGGTAAGTTCTAGACTTGACAGCGGCGAATCAATGGATGTCATATATCTGGACTTCTTCAAAGCATTTAACACTGTAGCGCATAAAAGGTTAGTATATAAAATGAGAATGCTCGGACTGGGAGAAAATGTCTGCATGTAGGTAAGTAACTGGCTCAGTAATAGAAAACAGAGGGTGGTTATTAATGGTACACACTCTGATTGGGTCACTGTCACTAGTGGAGTACCTCAGGGGTCAGTACTGGGCCCTATCCTTTTCAATATATTTATTAATGATCTTGTAGAAGGCTTGCACGGTAAAATATAAATATTTGCAGATGACACTAAACTGTAATTGACACGGAAGAGGACAGTATACTGCTACAGATGGATCTGGATAGATTGGAGGCTTGGGCAGAGAAGTGGCAGATGAGGTTTAAGGGTCCATTCACACGACCGTAAGTGTTTTGCGGATCTGCAAATTGCAGATCCACAAAACACGGACACCGGCAATGTGCAATCCACAATTTGCAGACCGCACATAGCCAGCACTATAATAGAAAATGCCTTCTCTTGTCTGCAATTGCGGACAAGAATAGGACATGTTCTATTTTTTTCAGGAACGGAATTGCGGATCCCGAAAAAACGGATGTGGATCCCGAAAATGCGGATGTGGACACAAATTACGGACGAGTGAATGGACCCTAAGGGCTCAAGCACACGAACATATTACCTTTCTGTGTCCGTTGCGTTTTTTTTTGCGGACCATATGCGGAACCATTCATTTCAATGGGTCCGCAAACAAAACGGAAAGTACTCCGTGTGCATTCTGTTTCCGTATGTCCGTTTTTTTTGTTCCACAAAAAAAGTAGAGCATGTCCTATTTTTTTCTAGTTTGCGGTCATAGATAGGCATTATTACAATGGATCCGCAAAAATAACGGATCCGCAAAAAAACGGATGCCTTACAGAACGTCATCTGTTTTTTTTTTTGCGGATCCGAAACTTGCGGATCCATTGTAATAATGCCTATCTAAACACATACGGTCGTGTGCATGTAGCCTAACACTGACAAATGTAAGGTTATGCACATGGGAAGGAATACTGCAAGTCACCCGTACATACTAAATGGTAAAACACTGGGTAATACTGACATGGAAAAGGACCTAGGAATTTTAGTGAACAGCAAACTAAGTTGTAAAAACCAGTGTCAGGCAGCTACTGCCAAGGCCAATAAGATACTGGGTTGCATCAAAAGGGGCATAGACGCCCGTGATGAGAACATAGTCCTACCACTTTACAAATCACTAGTCAGACCACACATGGAGTACTGTGTACAGTTCTGGGCTCCTGTGAACAAGGCAGACATTGCAGAGCTGGAGAGGGTTCAGAGGAGGGCAACTAAAGTAATAACTGGAATGAGGGATCTATAATACCCTGAAAGGTTATCTAAATTAGGGTTATTCACTTTAGAAAAAAGACGACTGAGGGGAGATCTAATAACTATGTATAACTATATCAGGGGTCAGTACAGAGATCTGTCCCATCATCTATTTATCCCCAGGACTGTGACTGTGACAAGGGGACATCCTCTGCGTCTGGAGAAAAGAAGGTTTGTACACAAACATAGAAAAGGATTCTTCACTGTAAGAGCAGTGAGACTATGGAACTCTCTGCCTGAGCAGGTGGTGATGGTGAGTACAATAAAAGAGGGGACTGGATTTATTTCTGGAGTGTAATATTATTACAGGCTACAGCTACTAGAGAGGGTCGTTGATCCAGGGAGTTATTCTGATTGCCCGATTGGAGTCGAGAAGGAATTTTTTTCCCCTTAAGTGGGGAAATTGGCTTTTACCTCACAGAGGTTTTTTATTTGCCTTCCTCTGGATCAACTTGCAGGATAACAGGCCGAACTGGATGGACAAAATTTGCTTTTTCGGCCTTATATACCATGTTACTATGTCTACAAAACAGCTTAGATTCCCAGCTGTCTAAAAATCATCAGATACATCAGGTCCGACGCGTTTCCCTCCAGATAGTCAATGCAGTGACTCATAAGTAGAAAAATGGACTTTCAGTCTACTGGGAAAATAGACCAGAGGAGTCCCTCTGTATTAATCAATGTCTTCAGTTGCAGTGCCAGTATGTTCAGTATTTAGTGTACAATAGCCGCTAGGGTGCATCATTTGGATATTACACTATTGTAGTAGCTCTACATGGGAGTTAAACAAATTCTGCTGGGCTTCCCTATGCATTTTTTTTCTCTGCATTCCAACCAACCCCTCTGAGCTGATAGAGGTATCCAGATATTAAAACTATTGTTAGGAGTAGGCACCTCTTCTGTTACATTCCTGTAGAAGGTCATCACCTTGTCCTTGTCCCCTTTCCAAATCCAGGTCAGGAGATTGTAGCCATAAAATCAGTAAGATAAAACCACTTCATAGAGACCAGAGACTCCTATCATAAAACTTGAAGATAGTGTGCTGGTCATACACAAATCTTTCACAGACCAGAACCATTAGAAGGGTCAGAAAAAGGCGAGTGTCCTCTCCAGCCGAGGTCAAACATAAAACTCCTATCCTGCAATATACATTAAAGAAATACGTGGCCTAATCCATATTTGGGCTATGTGCTTCCTTCTGATGGTATCAAAATCAAATCGATCCCAGCTCAGTAACAGGGAGCAATTGATTAACTCCAGCCATCTTGCCATTACTCTCCGCCATGTTTAGTACGCAAATGTGCGGGACATTAGGACGGAGTGCATGGAGGTAATATGGAGGTAATATGAAGTTGCTCGGAGGAGGGGGGGGGTGTCGGTGTGGTTGTGGAGCAAGCACATCCTTTTTAACACACGTGTGCAGGATCGCAAACTTGAATTTCTTTGGAGAGCACTAGCTTGAAGGATTTCTGCTTCCCCAGGCCACCGGACTTATCCGTCGCTTTACGCATTAAGATCTGTTTTTACCCCTTTTATTTAGCATTATATGTATATGTTTGTATATGCGCAAGGTTTATCATTCTTTAGATGAATTATAGTGGCTCAGACTAGATGATAAAAACTTGGTGCATGGCTGGGTACTTTTGTCTTTATAACAACTATTGGTTGGCCTACATTCTGACAGAATTTTTTGACAGAATTTAGGCACAAAATGTCCCATTTTACAGAGCATTTGTCAGCAGGATCAAGCATATTATATCTATAATTCTGATAGGGCTGACCCTGCTAATTGAAACCATACCTTTCTTCCCCGATCTGCTGCTGTGTGTGGGAGAAATGTGTTTTCAAAAATACACAAATTACAGCTAAAGTGCACTGAAGATGGACCATAGCAATTCTGTGCACCTCAGCTCCTCTGCTTTCCTGGACATTCCTCTCTCCACTTGATCGATAGAACCAGTCATTCAGGTGGAGAGGGGAAAGTCCAGGGAAGCAAAGTAGAGAAGCTAAGGTGCGCAGTGTGGCTAGGGCCCACCCTCAGTGCACTTAATCCCTAATTTGCATATTTAAAATAAAACACATATATTTGTCATAAACGGAGCAATGGATTACTGGCTTCATAGGGTTGATCTGCTGACAGATACCCTTTGAGCAACTTCCTTTTCCCATGAAGTCACGCCTTTTTCCAACTAAGCCAGGCCCCACTGGCAGATGAGGAGTGGTGGATTATTCTTTTTGGGTTACTTGCTTCCTAAATATGTCAAACAACAAAAAATACTCCAAGTTTTGACACCCATAATTGCAAAATTCAAACACAGCCACAGTAGTGAATGTGGGCCAATAGTGTCATTTTCCAACTTCACCACCAGTGTAAGTATTTTACACTGCAATACATTTAATGGGTACATTTTTTCCAAATGCTTTAGAACAACAGATTATCAATATCTGAGAAATGCTTTTAGGTATTAGAGTGGCCTAGACATCAATGCATAATTGGTAGGTACTGACATCTAGAACTGCTGACAACGCTGTAAAGGTCAATAATGGCAAGCCAAGGTGATTGGAAAATGTATGAAAGACAGAACATGTGAACAGGAACTACATCGCCACGTTTTTCTGATTTCTCAAAACACAAAGGAGATTTACTAAGTAAAAAGTAGAATTCTGTCAGAAAGCGTATCAATACAACAGAGTGCATGCTGTTCCTCAAATGTGTGACAAGTCATGCCTACCTCTATAGTTTTGAAAAGATGGGGTATGTGCTGCTGGAGGAGCCATGTAATCAATGATGAGGAGCAGGCATTGAAAAGTAGCAAATCCCAGTATTCCCTACCAAAAAACACACGTGGGGGAATAATGATTTCCCCCCCTAAGTGAGGTTGAAATATACTACGATCTCAAAAGATGTGCATTAGTTTAGTCTCAAAGTATTGACGTACTTCCATGTCAGTCATAAGGTGGCGTAAAGCTTGTAGTAAGGGTCTAACATGCCTAAAGATAAGCAATCAACCCCTTTGCCAGTGCTGCCGCAAAGAGGTTCAACTATGACAATTGCCACTATGTCTGTTCCCTTAGCACACCTATTGGATCCTGTCCTAGGAGGAACAGACTCAAGTAGGCAGTCTCTCCCTCTCTGCAGTGGTAAGGGCTGTAATAGGAGCAAGTAGATTTATAGGCAAAGTGACCGTGACTGGGCTGCAGTTCTACTATGTCTGTAAAATGGTAGACAATGATAACAAATGAGTAAATTAGCGAGAAGCTGCACCAATGGCTGATTTCTGAAAACAAGGGCTTTACAAAACTACTGCACATGATGAACTAGGAGTACAGTGAGGATTTTATTGTTTATTGAAGGTTGTGTAAGTAAAAATGAAGGTTTTATGTTTTATCAATAGTAGCTCAAAGATGAGACCACCAAGCTCAAAGCAGGAGCGATTTTTTTCCACTGTAGAGGATCCCTTTTCATAGACCTCCCTATACTTCCTTCTGACATATCAGAAGACTGTTACTACCAGATGGCCACGTCTAATGCTCAGCTACAAGTGAACATTACTACAGCACTTCAAACCATCAAGAAAAGAAGTACAGGTAGTTTGTAGTCATCTCACAGACATTTAGAAGACATGTGACAAATCACATTATAAGCAAATGTGCAGTTTAACGGTTTTTATCTTATATACATTTCCTGCAAATTAAATACATGTATGAAAAATAAAGGGTTTCTGTCACCAGGATTACACATTATAAGCTGTCTGACATTAGCTATGTGCTAATGTCAGATCAGCTTGATAATGTGCTTTATATGTATTTCTGATGTATATTTAGGCTAAAAACATCTTTTTATAATATGTAAATTAGCCTCTAGGAGCAGGGGCGTTGCCCCTGCTCCTAGAGGCTCGCGTCGCCAACTCTGCCACGCCCTTCTTATTTGATTGACAGTGCCGGGCAGCGATCCTTCCTGCCTCCGGCACTGTCTCCCTGCTAAATCCCATGCCTGTGCCGCCGCTCTGTATTTGGCGCAGGCGCGGTGAGATGAGGACAGCAGGGAGACAGTGCCGGAGGCAGGAGAGGATCGCTGCCCGGCACTGTCAATCAAAGAAAGAAGGGGCGTGGCAGTAGGTTGGCGCATGGAGCCTGTAAGAGCAGGGGCAACGCCCCCCCCCTGCTCCTAGAGGCTAATTTACATATTATAAAAAGATGTTTTTTAGCCTAAATATACATCAGAAATACATATAAAGCACATTATCAAGCTGATCTGACATTAGCACATAGCTAATGTCAGACAGCTTATAATGTGTAATCCTGGTGACAGAAACCCTTTAAAGGTGAATGATTGGGGAGCATAATTTAATTTACAGATCACGTCCATTAATGGAAAACACTACCGTCCCATTGATTTATCCAAAATAGTATTTTGCACATTTTCCTGTCTTGTACTTACCTCTCCACATTCCAGCGGCAAGCCTGGCCTCTCTATGGTGACACCACCATCTTCGCACCATAGCAACCAGCCCTTTTGGCAGCAAGGCTCGTTGGGTTATCATTAAGCAGGCATGCCAGGCAAATCAGGCTCTCCGCCAGCTTCCTGTGCATGCTGACTGCAGACCAGGTTGGCCTATCAGATAGCAAGGACATCTGTTGGTTTTGCTCTTTGATTCTGATTCGGTTAAGGTCCATTCACACGTCCGCAATTCTGTTCCGCATTTGCGGAACGGAATTGCGGACCCATTAATTTCAATGGGGACAGACGATGTCCCGGCCGGGTCCGCAATTGAGGATCCGCACTTCCGGGTCCGCTATTGCGTTCCCGAAAAAAATAGAACATGTCCTATTCTTGTCCGCAATTGCGGACAAGAAAAGGCATTTTCTATGAGAGTGCCGGCGATGTGCGGTCCGCAAATTGCGGAACGCACATCGCCGATGTCCGTGTTTTGCGGATCCGTGGATCCGCAAAACACACACGGACGTGTGAATGGACCCTTACTATAGTTATGCTCAGCTGGTTATGACCTGATCTGTCTGACTACCCTTTCACCCTCATCTCCCCCAATTAGGTATTGTGCACATAGCCAGGTTAGGCACCATCGCCCAGTTGGGGGCTACCAATTAGGGTGGATCTTCCAAGTAGGCAAGGGCAGTGGTGTGGGTGGAATTTAGGGCTGCACTGTTCTGGCACTTCTTAGTAATATTAATAAACGTTAATTGCATTGTCCTCCATTCATTTTTTCCTCTGGAGGAAAAACAAAATTTGTTTTCTGTTGTCAAATACCTATCTACGGAAACCAGTAAATACATTGATTTACATTGATATCCGATATGTTAGGAAAATCAATAATGGAAAATCTAATTATTTTTTATCTATTACTGAATTCTCAATAACTGGATGGACAGCTTCCTTATATTCATATGCTTTTAAGAACCACCCTGCTAATTGAACTCCTGGATTTTGACTTTTTCTCTATTTGTATACTGGATAATATATTGTGTGTTCTTGGTGCACTTCTCCCGGTGCAGACATCAATTAGATGTGAGCCATTTACTACAATGGATTTATGGGCACTGCAAAGTCTAATTCTATGACATTTATCAGTACAGGAGTTACTATAAATTGCAAATGTTCCCAGACACAATGCTAGCATCCGAGAGCCTCACTGAGCAGATCAGATCCCTTGACATTTGCTATGAAAACCACTTATCACGGAGAGGAGGGTTTGTAATTTAATATGTAACCTAATACACTAATGGAGACCACACCAAGTGAGTCACCAATCGGGTTATTTCCTAAACTTGATATATTCGTTCCTATGTAAATTAAAAATGTATCTACTATAAAACATATGAATAAATCTTAAAGGGCTACTCCATGAGGTCAGTACAGATTATAGTCACGGATGTAGCATGCATCTGTTTTCTCACAATGCTGTGTACTGCTCATTTTGATCTTCCCTGTATAGGAATATAATCTCAGAACTATAGTAAGGCCTGACACAGATAGAAACAGGGTCGTTTTTCAATGACAAGGAGCACATAATGGCAGCTTAATTTCTCTTTAAAAAAAAAAATGACTGCAAAACAACCTATTAAAGCAATACACTGTTATAATGCAATAAGAGAGTAAAGCTGATCATATACATTAGATATATGTCAGCCGAACTCGCCAATTTCGGCATGATCACCCTACCATCTAATGTGTATAGGGGCCTCCCTACTCCCCGCTGACAACAGATTTTGGAGTGGATGGTTGTGCACCTTGGAGTTTAACAAGCCTAACTCTGCAGGGTGGTCGTAACCATGGAAACAATCAATGTATAATGTGATGGAAAAACGAATGAAGCCAGCAAAGGAGGCAATGTGGATAATAACAATACATTAGGAAGTGCCTTGTATTAACTTTCTTGCTGAAGTGAGACAACCACTTTAATGCCGGTAGTATGGCAGGTATCTGTGAGGTCACGGATTGGCTGCAGCAGCGATGCACCTGAGTGATATTGTTATTTTTCTTTTAGAAACTGGACTGCCCCAGAAGGAACACCAAATGAACACCGAATTTTGTCATTTCATATATACTTAATATAAGTACTGTATATGTATTTAGCGGTAAACAATTATATAAGTGGTATAGGTATAGAAATGGTACGAAAGTTCTGGAAAGAGCTTCTGTATGAAATAACGGATCATCATCCCAGTAAGAAAACGGACTTACTACTTCCTAACATACTAAAACTCCTGAAAGCACAAGAGCTACTACTAGCCAATGTTCATGTGAGATAATGGAGGTCAGATCATTTCTAGATTCCTGTTTATGACGGTAAAGCAGATGCTGACCTTGCACTTTCTGGTATTGAAGGAATGCGGCAGAATATCAGGAAATGTTCTTTCTCAGAGACAGCGTGCTGTGTGCCTATATCTTCAATAAACAATCCACTCAGCGCGATACCTAAATACCATTCTAAATATGCTTTCTTTTCTCTCTCCGACTTCCCAGATCTGATAAACAGTAGCATCTGGCTATTAAGTGAGTCCGTCTGTACAATCCAAAAGCAGTAACTGTAGCCCGAGTTCTCAGACATTTCTGTGGATGGCTATCTTCCCGGAAAGTTGTAATAACCTAGCAAAGCTCCTGGCTCCTGCAGAGAGTACATTAGCATTAGTATATATCTCATGCTTTATTTATGACTTTAAATAGAATTTACCCTGATGGAGCTTAAGCAAAGTTGTCTTCCAGTAAAAGATCAAGACCGTATTAAGGTATATAACAATTAAGGGGTTCTCCGGGCTATACATATTGACCTATCCTCCGGACAAGTCATTAATATCAGACTGGTGGGAGTCCGACATCCAGCACTGCGCCGGCCAGCTGTTTCAGGATGCTGCAGAGCTGGAGACTATATTGTATACAGAGCTGGAGGCAGACAGCGCCATACACTGTGTAGTGGCCATGCTGGGGTACTGCAGCTTCATTCAAGTAATTGGGAGTTGAGCTTCAGTACAAATTACACAGTGCACAGAACCTACTGCGTCCGCTCCGTGCGCTGTCATTTTCCAGTGCTATGGCAACAGCCACAGAAATGCAACAGCACTCTGCAACCAGCACTCTTCCCTGCCTCTATGCTAGAAGCTATAAAGAGGTCGTTAGTGTACATTTTGATCAAAAGGTAATAAGCCACTCGCCACGCCAAGGCCTCCTCTGTGAGTGGTCCTAACGCTAAATCCTACCTGTTATGGGCCATGACAGCCACATAGAATCCAGGGAGTGCGGGCCCAGCATGCATGCTAGGATCAACCGTGCTTATTAACCCTTTCTGGTGCTATAACAGCCTCCATTAGATCCAGGGATGCAGGTACCAACATGCATGCTGAGCCCACTGTGTATTCTTCCTGGAGCCAGATGGTTACTAGCAGGTTACCTGAGGAGGCCTTGGCGTGGCGAGTGGCTTATTACCTTTTGATCAAAATGTACACTAAGGACCTCTTTATAGCTTCTAGCATAGAGGCAGGGCAGAGTGCTGGTTGCAGAGTGCTGTTGCATTTCTGTGTTTGTGTATTTTGCCATAGCTACGTGCACCTGCATACAGGGACGTGCTGACTGACCCCCCCTTGTGTTTCTGTTTAGCTATGGTAACAGCCAATTGGTGGGGTTGCCGGATGTTGGACCCCTACCGCTCTGATATTGATTACATATATAATGGATAAGTCATTAATATCTGTAGCACTGAGAACCCCTTTAAGTAAAAATATCCTTAAAAAGAGTTTTCTGGTCTCAGATAAATCAGGCCCCATTCACACGACCGTATTTTTGTTCTTCATACAATCCATTTGCTGATCGGAAGTGAATCTATTCAGTTCAATGGGGTCGTAAAAAATGTGGACAGCACACCTTGTGTCCACATCTGTATGTCCGTTCCGCGGTCTTGCAAAAAAAAAAAAAAAAGGAACATGTCCTATTATTGTTTGTTTTGTGCACAAGGATAGGCATTGTTACAATAAATACGCAAAAAAAAAAACTGATGCAACACGGATGTCATCCATATTTTTTTCGGGTTTAATACATACGGTCATGTGATTGCCCCCTAAAGCAAAATCGTTCAGCAATAAAAAGTCCTTCAACTTTAAAATATACTTTGTGTTTGAACTCCTTAGCATTTTAAAGATGTCTGCTTGTTGTCAGTGAATAGGGATATTTTTGGCTACACTTGGAGGCAGAAAAATCTATTGCTTCCAGTCTACATAATCCATGGTGAGCTAAATACATCAGCAGTACAGCATCTGCATCTTGAAAGGAGATACATGTCTGGTCATTTGGGGCCCTATCACTGGGACTCCAATCCATCAGTAGAACTGAGCACACAAGCATCAGCCCAGCGAGGAGGAGTTTAAATGGAGTGACGGAGAGCAAGCGTCTTTCACTCAATTCAATGTGTATAGGGCTGATGGAATCAGGCAAGCACTGTACAAATGACAGACTTTAAATAGAGCAGACGTACACATGCAGTGAGGGGGAATGGGCGGGTTTTTATATAAAGGGGAGAAACATCCACAATGCTATGCTCTGATCTAATTAAACTCGCTATCTCAGCGTAATATTAAAGGGTACATCCCCCTATACTGCATGTTGTACAAGAGGCATTAGTGTACATTTTAATCAAAAGGCATAAGCCCACTCACCACGCCAAGGTTGCCTCTTTGAGTGGGACCTACTCTGATAAAAAAGGTGCAGCACAATGCGGTGACAAAGTAGCGCTGCCCTAGTGGGTGGTAGGACCCAGGAGTCAAACAGCAACCCTGCTGTCTAATAATGCAACCCATGGCACTAGGTCCCACCAACCCACCAGCACAGCGCCACAAAAAGTGCCGCTTTGTCACCGCACTGTGCTGCGCTTTATTCAGAGTAGGTCCCACTCAAAGAGGCAACCTTGGCGCGGTGAGTGGGCTTATGTTTATTGATCAAAATGTACACTAATGCCTCTTGTACAGCATGCAGTATAGGGGGCTGTACACTTTAATATTGCGCTGAGATAGCAAGTTTAATTAGATCAGAGCATAGCATTGTGGATGTGCGATACAGTCCTGTTTTTCTCCCCTTGATATGGGAGTGGGAGGGTTTTTATTCAGTTTTAGTGCATTTTGGGTAATTTTTTTAAGCAGCTTAGGCTACTTTTACACTTGCGTTGTGAGGATCCGGCAGGCAGTTCCGTCGCCGGAAATTCATGTGCAAACGGAAAGCATTTGTAGACGGATCCGTCTAACAAATGCATTGAAACACTGGATCCGTCTCTCTGGTGTCATCCAGAAAATCGGATCCGGTATTTATTTTTAGCATTATTAAAGGTCTGCGCATGCGCAGACCGGAAAACCGGATCCGTTTTGCCGGAACACTTGGTGCCGGATGCGACATTAATGCTGTTTAATGGAAAATAATGTGGATTCCGGCAAGTGTTTCGGAATTTTGGACAGAGAAAATACCACAGCATGCAGTATTTAAGCCTAAGGGCTCATGCACACGACCGTTGTAATTTTGTGGTCCGTTTTTCTCGGATCCGTTGTTCCATATCTGACGGGGTTCTGTTTTGTGTCTGTATCCGTTCCGTTATGCCACAAAACATATCCGTATGGTTTCCGTATGCGATCCATGTTTTGCTGATCGCAAACGTAAACAGAAAATTTGCAATCATTACTGTAATGTACAGTAATGTTTGTAAACAATAAACACATGGGCAAAGTGGGCATGGATCCGCAAAATATGGATGACATACGGGTGTGTTCCGTAGGCATTCCATTTTTTTTGCGGACCCAATGACTTGAATGGAGCCACGGAGCGTGATTTGTGGACAATAATAAGACATGCACTACTTTTTTGTGGAATGGCCAAGCAGACGGAAAAGGAATACACATGGAATCATTTCCGTTGTTTTTGCGGACCCATTGAAGTGAATGGTTCCGCATACGGTCCGCAAAAAATACGGAACGGAAACGGAAAAAAAATACGTTCGTGTGCATGAGCCCTAAGGCTGAGATTACATAGCTGCTAGTCAGATCGTCCATTGGCCAACAGCTATGTCTCTTGACGACCCCTGCACATGTATCCTCAGCCAAGCATGCATGTGTTCTCAATAGGGATAGGGTAGTAAGCCACTGAAAAACACCTCTGGCAACAGCTTATCTCTCTAAGAAATCCAACATGGCCGACCATTCTCTCTCCTGACACCTGCGAAGAGCTGGGAAGCCCCCACACACATTAGACGGGTGATCAGTCCTGGTGAAATTGGCGGGTTCAGCTGATGCGTATGGCCAGTCATACTCCTATAGAAGCCACATGGTTTAATGGGGATTCCTGGGTACATTACATTTACACACAAAATAACAGATTTTGAAACCTAAAGAATTTCGAGTTTGGCAATGTCACGAAGATCGGAACTACACATTTACCGGACTTTTTCTTTAAAGGTGTTTGTCCTGCAGACATATTTGTCCTCTGAGTCAAGGAAATGTATCTTTTCCCTATGACTGAACCTTTCCTTCAGTATACTGAATTATTAGGGAATTATGTGGAGCAAGTAAAATCTCAGAAATAATAAAGATAAAGAATAAATAAAGAATGTATTAATGTAAATCAGATGCTAGAGAACGGCACAGTACTATGTAGCACGCTATAACAACAGGTACAATCCACAAGTGACATCCAATGCAATGACAGTTCAGCAGCCACCAAGCTGCATTATTACCCACAGTTCAATAGGATAAGCAGATTGCTGCAAGCTAATCGAGTAATCCCACACTACCTTCACATGCGAGGAGAAGTCCCTGGAGCCAACCTACGGTTAAGATCCATTTACTGCATGAGGACACATTACAGCCAACAGATTCAAGGAAATGATCACAAACGGTACAAGCTAACAGTCAAAAGGAATATAGCGGCATAGAAAGGACATGACAGTCTGGATACTATGATACACTACATAGAGGCATTAAAGAATCCCTTTTCATAGGATTGACCATAGATCTAGAGGCAGAGACAATCGCAATCTACCTCCAAGGGGTAAAGGAAATATCAGCATGCCCCATCCAGAAGCATCTAGAAGCAGCTTAGCTCCTTGACTAAAACACGCTTATGGGGACATATGGGGTTAAATCTGCTCACACAACTATAACTAAGGGTTCATGCCCACGGGAGTACCGGCTCAGTGCCCATATTGCGGACCATAAATGGCCGGTCCGCAATATATGGGCACTAGCCATGTGCACTCCGTGGTGCATTGACTTGAACGGGTCCATAACATATGACTGAAGATAGGACTTTACTACGAGGCGCTTCTGTGGGCTTCCCATCTGTGCCTCCGCAACGCAAAAAGATAGAACATGTTCTGTCTTTAGCCATATGTTGCGGATCGCGGACCCATTCAAGTCAATGGCTCCACATCCACAAACGGAGTTCTCTTGGCCTGTGCATTGCAGACCACAATTTGCAGTCCGCAGCATGGGGCCCTTATGCTTGTGAGCATGGGCCCTAAGGCTGAGTTCACATAACCGTTTAGCTTTCTGTTCCGCTGATCAATCAGAACAGAGTAAAAACAGATTCATTTTTTGAGCATCAGTTAGCATTACTGTGCACTAAAAACAACTGATCCCTCTTTTTTTGAGAATCAGTTATAATCAGTTTTCATCAGTTTGTGTCACTTCTGTCAGAGATCAGTTATTTTTAACAGGAGAAAAAGTCCTGTATCGAGTGAAAAACAACTGATCGCTGACGGAAATGACAAATCCGTTTTTTATTCTGTTCTTTTGATGGATCAGAAGAATGAAAAGCTAAATGATGATGTGAGCTCGGCCTCATATGATTGCCCAGCATTGCGGTCCACAATGCATGGGCACCAACCGTAGGGCCGTCGCATGCAGATCGTAGACCCATTCACTTGAATGGGGTCCGTGATCCGCATCTGACTGTCTGCACCGAAAAAAAGTAGTGCATGCACTACTTTTTTGCGGTGTGAAGGCACAGACCAAAAACCCCACGGATCCGTGCCTCCGTTCCGCACCGCATCTCCTGCATTGCGGACCCATTCAATTGAATGGGTCCGCATCCATGGTGGACATGAGGTGCACACGACCAGTGCAGTGTAAGAGCATACTGGCACCTGTGATTACACATGGCTTTTCAGAGTGGATTTTGTGCCGAAAACACAGTGTTTTACAGTACTAGCAAAGAGTATGAGATTTGATAAATCTCTTTGCTTTTTTCTTATGTACAGAAATTCACCTGCTGTGCAGATTTTGAAATTCACAACAAAACAAACCAAAAGTGCAATAACTAGTGCGGAATTATGTGTTTTTTGCTGCGTTTTTTGGCACATAAATACGCACCGTGTGCAGCCACCCTTAGGACCAGAAGAGAGATATGATGGAACCAACAGAGAAAAGGTATCACATAAATATCTGTGCCTCTTCTGTGTTTTGGACCTATTCTTGGTTTTGGCTTCCAAATAGTGACGCAAAAATACTGACCAAATACTAACCGTGTGAAAGAGTCCTTTGTCATCCTTCATTTCTCTGCTCTCAAGAAATCTATGGATCACACCCCTCAGTGTGGTGTACCGGCCTTACACCAGCCACTCCCAAGCAGTATTTATTAGGATAACTAGTAGTACACAATATACTACCCTTTACATTTTATAGCTGTGAACTGTATCCTATATAATATTTATTTCTCGAAAAGCTGCTGCGGAGGCTGAGCTAGAACTCCCTCTGGGTATGGTGGAGATGGCATAGTCTCCAGCAGACGGCAGCTGGTGGCACAGGTTGTTAAGCCCATTTTAGCCTCTGGCTTCCTCTAATTGAATCTTTTGAAACCTTTTCCCTTCTAAAGTTCCCAAAGTGCTGCTGCTCCATGTCTGGGCTGTGTCTCCTCATCTTCCAAAATGATGAAGAAAGTCTAAGGTTAGGTATTACTATTGCACAGTGGAGCATGATTGTTAAGCCATTATTTAGTAAAAAAATACTTGTATTCTTCACGAAATAAAAATTCTGGAGAATATTTACTAAGAACGTTGCATTCTGTTGCTCTTCTATTCTATGTTGACAAGTGGGTTTTGACAGAAGGGATGTGCCCTGCTATCAGCGGTAACAGGACAGTGTGCCCTCACACATGGTAGAAACACGTCTCCATTGTTATCCTATGGGCCTGAAAAAAATCTGCAGCAAAATCGGAGCCTGCGTATTTTCTGGTGGATTTTTTCACCACATGTGACAGTACAGAGTAACCTTCTCTACTGGTAACACGCAGTTGACAACTTAATCATAACGTGCAAGGAGGAATAACAGAGGAATAATAGGAACCAGACGTTTAAGAAAAGATCATCCAGAATTCCTATTTCCTGTGGGATGCAGTGATTTATTACAACAGGAGTAATGACGGGTCCTCTTTAAGCCAATAAAAACAGTATCTTAATTACAGAACTAAAACATGATATAAAGTAGGAGGCGACATATTCTGCCAATCCCTGTGCATAAACAGGATAAAAATACATATTAGGGTAATATTTGATCCATACTTGGATCCTAATCATAAGTACTAGAAGTCAGTCGAAAATATCAAGATCTCTGTATATGGTTCCCGTAAACTTCTTCCTATCTGTGCTCAATATCCCTGTGTCTGCGCAGCTTAGACATTTTTATTGCAGAGAGAATCTTTCCAAGCAAAGCCAGAATGAATTGAGTATGATTCCTAGGACGATAGGGTGTGGCAGCTCGGAGCTAGGCTGTATGGTACCTCATTCTAGTCCCGTCAGTTGCTGTACCAGCATCATTTACATAGGAAACCACTCATATAGATACAAAGATGATGATTTCAGTGAACTGGAAACTACAGCTTTCCAATAAATCCCTCCAGGCAGAACAAATGTACGTCCTCTGTGTAAAAAGTTCTGTATCACAGCCATGCAGCTATGTGCAACCCCATGAATGGCACCCAATCACCCTCCTCCATCTCCTCCCTCAGCACCTCCACATGCTCACTTACTAGGCAGCTGTGTTTGGCAGTCAGATCCTCAGATTCCCAGCAGCAGTCCGAAAACAAGCTGTGATCCTCCGCAGCCTCTACTGATCATCCATGTGCTGCTGCTGAGGATGCACCTCACACACTGGCTGCACCGCCCAAGTCCATCATAAACAGTGACGTCACATCACAGGGAGACGACCAACCACAGGAGCCGGCTACGCCTGCTACTGACAGGTGCACTTGTCTGGTAATGGTCCCATGTATTAGTGTCCAATTTCCTGGGCTGGGAGGTCATAGATTATTGATTTGTATAGTGCCTTACAGTAGCTGACATGAACCGACGGGCTGAGGGTCAGAGGAGGGGGGGACAGGGCTTTCTAATGTCACAATGATTCACGTCGAGGCCAAAAGTAAGTGCTGATTGTCAAGGGGCCGTTAGCCTATAATGGCACAATAGAAGGAGTTCTACTTATTGGCTGAAAACATGCAGAGACATATTACAGAGCATTGCTAGCAAAATGCAGGGGCAATATGAAATCTGAAAAGAGGACTGCAGCACTAGGACACTGATTTCTTGTAATAAACTCCCTATCTGATGCTTTAAGACTATAGACGCCTTCAGGGAAATGTTATTAGGATTGCATTTTGGGCTAAAAATAATTTTTTAATTGGTCTTTATCAAAAATGTTCTGCTGTTTTTTAAGACACAGTAGTTAAAATACAGCCATTATTGCTAAACTATTATCAAACCGATAAGAATGCGGCCTACATGAGTGTTTATGAGGTCAGGAGATCAGACATAAGGCTTCACATGAGTTGTCAGCTGATGGGACTGAGAAGTGATGCTCTGCAAACAGACTGATTTTGAAACCCTTACTGAACGGCTCAAAAACGGTTGAACGTTTTTAATTAAGAACAACTGAAAAAATAGTTTTTAATCACAATATGAATAAAATGCAATCACAAAAATTTGCCCCAAAAGGGAAGATGAAGAGAAGCGGCCTATCTGTCACTTAGTGGTTAACATGAAGATTCCTCTTCTCTGCTGAAAGAGGCTCCGCAGCAGCTCAAGTGTGCATTATACTTTACCATACATGCATAGTCTTTCCAACTGCTGCAGAACCTCTTCTAGAGGAAGAACTTCTTGTCAATCACTGACTGACTGATGTGAAGATTTTCTTTCTTGTAAGATGATCGAGAAAGGAGTTACTCGCTCAAGATGAGTGGTCTGGCTGAGAATTGCTACGCAGAGGAAGGGTAATCAACAGACCGGAGACGCATGAGTCAAATGCAAACAGTTCAGCTTTACTCACAAGAAACGTAATTCACTGATGTGGTGGTTTCAAACATGCATACAATATTAGTGGTTTCACTACAGGAGGCAGAAGCTTGGCGGTTCCAAATGTGGGCCCATTGCTTTGTGGTTTCCAAACAACTGATGTATCCCTGCAGTGAAGTCCAGATCCCTGTACAGGTGTCAAAGGGTGAAAACCAGGGGTCTTTTAGGATAACGCGCTTAGGGGTAGTATTAAGTCAAATCTGTTGGTTGCTACAGTGGTTTCACACCCAGTGACATAACAAGTATGCACGCACTGTGTGAAAACTCTCTTGATCAGTTATGCTCCACTCCCTAAATAGACTATTACAGTGTCCACACGCTGCATGACCTCTGGCCCCTTGTGCTAACACAGTTTCCTAATTCATAACAGCTTCAGTCACACACTGGCCCTACTTCCTGCCTAGCAGCCTCTTGCACCATCTCTTCAGGGGCATCTAGTGGCCAAAATAGGACATTGCAACACATTTAGCATATTCATTCACTTTTTCTAGTAAAGGCACAGTGGATACATCAATATACATGTGTTTAAACATCAAATTGGCACTATACACCCTCCTCCATAATGCCCTAACAAATATATAGTAACATACATAGTATATAAGGCCGAAAAAAGACATTTGTCCATCCAGTTCGGCCTGTTATCCTGCAAGTTGATCCAGAGGAAGGCAAAAAACACTGTGAGGTAGAAGCCAATTTTCCCCACTTAAGGGGAATAAAAAATTCCTTCCCAACTCCTATCAGGCAATCAGAATAACTCCCTGGATCAACGACCCATCTCTAGTAGCTATAGCCTGTAATATTATTACACTCCAGAAATACATCCAGGCCACTCTTGAATTCCTTCCTTCGCAGCAGCTGCCTGACACTGGTTTTTACAGCTTAGTTTGCTGTTTACTAAAATTCCTGGATCCTTTTCCATGTCAGTGTTACCCAGTGTTTAACCATTTAGTATGTACAGGTGACTTGCATTATTCCTTCCCATGTGCAAAACTTTACATTTGTCAGTGTTAAACCTCATCTGCCACTTATCTGCCCAAGCCTCCAATCTATCCAGATCCCTCTGTAGCAGAATACTGTCCTCTTCAGTGTCAATTACTTTACACAGTTTAGTGTCATCTGCAAAAACTAATATTTTACTGTGTAAGCCTTCTACAAGATCATTAATAAATATATTGAAGAGAATAGGGCCCAATACTGAACCCTGAGGTACCCCACTATTGACAGTTGCCCAATCTGAGTGTGTACCGTTAATAACCACCCTCTGTTTTCTGTCACTCAGCCAGTTACTTACCCACTTACAGACATTTTCTCCCAGTCCGAGCATCCTCATTTTATATACTAACCTTTTATGAGGTACAGTGTCAAATGCTTTGGAGAAGTCCAGATATACGACATCCATTGATTCGCCGCTGTCAAGTCTAGAACTTACCTCCTCATAGAAACTGATTAAATTAGTTTGACATGACTGATCCCTCATGAAGCCATGCTGATATGGCGTTATTTGCTTATTTTCATTGAGATACTCCAAGATAGCATCTCTTACAAAACCTTCAAACAGTTTACCCACGACAGATGTTAAACTTACCGGCCTATAATTTCCAGGCTCTGTTTTTGGACACTTTTTGAATATTGGCACCACATTTGCCATGTGCCAATCCTGTGGAACATTCCCTGTCAGTATAGAGTCTTTAGAATATCAGAAATAAGAGTCTGGCTATGACTTTATTCTCGTAGCTTGGCTGTATGTTTATTTTTGAGGACTTTGTCCCAGTTAGTTAAGCGAATGGCCTCTCTTAGTTGGCCAAATTCTGCTTTTTTGAAGGTTTTTTTTTGTTCCTCCCTGAAGAAACACTCTTTTTAATGACAATTGGAAGGTTATTACTTTATGGTCACTATTTCCTAGGTGTCCCCCGACCAGTACGTCTGTTGTTCTATCAGGTCTATTGGTTAATACTAAGTCCAGTATGGCCGTCCCTCTAGTGGGGTCCTGAACCAGTTGGGAAAGGTAATTGTCTTTGGCTATTGCCAAGAACCTGTTTCCTTTTTGGGATGTACAGCTTTCAGTTTCCCAGTCTATATCTGGGTAGTTGAAATCCCCCATAATAACGACTTCATTATGATTTGCCGCCTCGTCTATCTCGTTTAGTAATAGATTTTCTGTGGACTCTGGTATATTAGGTGGTTTATAATAGTACACTCTTATTAGTATTTTATTATTGTTTTTGCCTCCATGTATTTCTACCCACAGTGACTCCACATGTTCATGGAAATTCCTAAGAGTTCATGGCTACCAAGACATTTGTGTGCTAACATATATAAAGCTCCCACATCATACAGATGCTTTATGCTGAGCATGCTACATGCCATAGACATCACAGATCATATGACTTTAAGGTATCTATGAGTGCTGCAAGAATACAACATGCCCAATACCCTCTTAAAGTGACAGAGGTATCCATGTTTTATTTCTGCCTAGGGAGCAGCATATTAATAATGCTTTTTTGTTTACACTAATGGCATCACTATTACATATGCACTATAGTACTGGAGACACTGTGATGTATATACTTCTCTTGGCACTATTATAAAAGTCATATTATATATATATACTGTAATAGCATACACAGTTGTATCTATAGAATAAAACAGTACTGAATACATAATAGTGTCAACTACTATACATGCAAACAAAAGTGGCTCCCTTTTTACCATGGCAAAAAAAACTGGCAGTCGAGCACAGTCAATAAATGCCAGTATTTTAAGGAACTGGGAAGTGTGTGCTTTATACATAAATACAGCATTATTTTGTCACCTCAGAACCAAATCAACCATGGCAAATGGATTAGTAACAATCAGAACAAACTACAAGGGTCGGTCTTAAAAAAGGTAATGACTAGGGATGAGCGAATTTCATATTTTGAAGTTTGTGTGGGGCTCAAGTTGTGGTATTTACTGAATTGCGTTATGGATTCCGTTACCACGGACCATAACACAATTCAATGCCTTTAGAGGCATTCCATTAATAATTCCGTCATAATAGAAGTCTATCACCTGCATAACGGATCCGCCCGGTTTCCATTATGCTGGGAGTCCTCTCCTGTATAACGTAAACTGGACGGATCCGTTATGCAGGCCATAAACTTCTATTATGACAGAATTAATAACAGAATGCCTTTAAAGGCATTGAATTGCGTTATGATCTGTGGTAACGGAATCCATAACGCAATTCAGTAAATACCACAACACGAACCCGCACACGAACTTCAAAATATGAAATTTGCTCATCCCTAGTAATGACACTACTATACCACAAGACAGAAAAGTATAAATTCATCTTTATTAAAGGGAACCTGTCATATTGAAACTAGTGTCTGAGCTGCAGGCAGCATGTTATAGAGCAGGAGGAGCTGAGCAGATTGATATCTAGATTTGTGGGAAAAGATTTAGTAAAACTTGTATTTCATTCATTCATATTCCTGCCCATTCTGGGCTTTGAAGTCAGGAAGGCGGACCTATCAGTGACTGACAGCCTTCCCTCTATGACTGTGTATACAGAGGTAGCTGTCAATCACTGATAGGACCGCCTCCTGGACTTCAAAGCCCAGAATGAGCAGGAATGTAAATGTATTAATTAGAAGAGTTACTGAATCTTTTCCCATAACGTTATATACCAATCTGCTCACCTCCTCCTGCTCTGTAACATGCAGCCCGCAGCTTACATTGCATTTTCAGGGTGACAAGTTCCCTTTAATTAATCAAGCAAAACACATATACAATACAATACACATAAATATTGAGGGATAGACATCCATCCATGCAAAAACAGTGCTGCCACATATAATTACAGCTGATACACATGACCGAGCTCTGTCCGGGAAACACGAGCCATGTGTAGGCCAGACTGACCCGAACTGATTTCATCATACTTCTTTATGATAGTCAATTCTTATCTGATGAGGATAACTGACTGTATTATAAATTGCTAAAATGCTCATGCGGAAAATCCACAATGTAATACAGTATCAGTAAAGTTTATGATTTTAGACAAATCTCATGTACACTTAGAATTTTTCTTCCATGGGGAAACTGACCCATCGTGCGTATTTTGAAATCCGCAGCATGTCAATTGTGCAATCTTATTTGGTGTAGATCTTCCTTCCTTTTCAATGGAAGCGTGAGATCTGTGACAAAACCACCATCAAATTGGCTCCAAAAACCCCAAGTAACACATGCGACTTTTGGTGCAGAAACGTACAGAAATTTCCGCAAGGAAATTCTTGTGTATCTTCTGCATGTTTACCTGCACCCGTGTGCAGGTATCCTAAAGGGAAGACACCTATGCGCACACCATACGACTCAGTATGCGGGAACTATTTGAGATGCTGCGTGCACAATAACTGCATCCAAATGCTGCACCTGCCTATCCCATGGATCAGTCCAAGTGAACTAAGCCCAGTGTCATGTTTAGTTGTGTTAGAGGTAGTGATGAGCGGCTTAGGCAATCATCGAATTTGCGATATTTTGCAAATTTTTGGCCGAATATTCACCATCAATTCGCTAATTCGAGAATTCGTGATCTCCAGTCATCATTTACTTGATCGCGAAAATCGGCAATGTAATATATTCGCGATCAAAACTAAGGGGTAGGCAACTTTCCTATTGGTTGCTAGGGATGTTGCTAAGTGCCAATATTCTCGATTAGAATATTAGCAATCAACACTATTCGCAAATACGAATATATAGCACTATATTCTAAATATTTGCGAATTCTCGAAGTGGCGATATTCGCGATTAAAATTCGCAATTCGAATATTTGCGCTCAACACTAGATAGTGGTTGTATATCACACCACAGAACTATCAATGCATATTAATACAGAAGGATATAAAGTTGGGCTTACCGTATATAAAAGCACTGTGCAAACACATGATATCAATACAGTAAAAAACAACATTCCGTAATAATCAATATATTCAATAACATCTACAGTAAAATCTCCATATAATAAAATTACAGTCCTTGGTGGATTATTAGGAGTGGATTTTATATGTATTCTGCTTGATTAACCGATAAAGATGAATTTATACTTTTATATCTTGTAGCACAGTGTTGTTGCCTTTATTATGGACAAACTCAAGTTTCATGGCCTACATGTGGACATGAATATTTGGCCTGCTATAATAATGTCTGGTTTTGTGATTGACTGCACTGGACTGACTAGCAGTTCAGTGGATATTCATATTTTATACAGTCGCTAATGCACCTCGCTAATTCAACTGACTGCATATAACAAAAACACAAAGCACCAGAAGTCAGCACTTTTTGGAGGCAGTCAATAACTTTCATTATATAGAGCTGTACATCTGTAGACAAGAGTACAGCGGGCCAAGGCATAGACATAAGGACAGCTCTTAATTATGTATCTGGATTCACTGGAGAGTAAAAGCATCGCCTTTTGGAATATTCACTATAACCACTATAGAATTGGAAAAATATTAAAAGATTAAAAGCTATTAATAATAAAAAATGATCTGATTTAAAGAAAGAAAATTGCATAAATAGCAAAATCATTGCGGCTGAAGGAATTTCAGATACCCGCTGGTCATATAGGGGGCACTGAAAAGTCCTACAGGCTGCCATAAATGGGACCGCAGCGGAGGCAGGAGTAGCTAGATATTTCCTGAAGAAATGCTTGTCATTATTCCACTGTATTAGAGGATTGCTATAAAACACAATTTCTTTAAGGTTGCTAGGACCAGTGTAGGTTCAATCTCTGTGAAGCCCACCAATGTAATGAGGGGGCTTCAGCACCTTTTAAGCACTGCACCCTATTTAAAGTTTTCCCTGCACAGCACATTCATTGGGATGGTGGGCATCCCAGTTTGGACCCACCACAGATCATAAAATGTGGTATATCCTTGTGATAAGCTAACTCTTTATAATTAGGGAATATCCCTTCAAAATTCAGTGAATTCTTAGTGATATCTGCTTCTGAGAAAATTGAGTATATAGCCCCACTATAGTTGTCAGCCCATTATTTTAGTGTCCAGAGCAGCACCAATCAGTTATCCATGTTCGGCCTTTATCTGACTGCATAACTGGGCAGATGTGCCATTTAGGACAGTCGGATTATCCCGAAAGGAAACTGCCATACTAAAAAGTAAAACGCCTACCAGTTTTAGGTGTGCAAATTCCATTGAAAATATAGGTCAATACCGCTAAGCATGCTGTACTATACTGGGTATACTGGGTATCTGGTAAAATACTGGGTTTTCTAATGGAAATCTGATGGATCCTATTACAGTCAATGGGGTCAATCAGGTGTAGGGTTGCACCAGGTATCGAACGTTTGATACCCAATCGATACTTTTACACCTGGAGTTGCTGTTTTCCAATACTAGGCTGCGCTATTGCGAAACCTAGTATCTCTTAGAGAACATGGCGTGCGCCGTTCTAGGCGTGCACCATGTTCTCATCAGCCGACACAGGGAAGAAGGAGGAAGTCCTTCCCCACTGTGATGCAGCCACCACTGCCACCAATGAAAAGATTAAGGGGAGTGGTCTGTGAAGCTGCCACTGGCCACCAATGTATATAATGCTGAGGAGGGTAGGGGGGTCTGTTGGCCACTGAGCCACCAATGAATATAATTAACCCCTCAATACAAATGTACGCAGACATAACAAAACAAATGAAAAACACGTGATTGCCATTTTTAGTCACCATGTCCTTCCAAAAAATAAGGATAGGACTGTTCTATTATGGGTTGAACTTTCTATAAAATGCAGAATGCACACAGCTTTTTTGGTGTTTTATTTTTCTTTTGTGTGGTATCGAGTATTGCAATACTTTTTTATGGCATTAAAATCGAATCAAAATTTTGGCATCGTGACAACCCTAAGAATAATGCAAACTAAAGAGCTGGTATAAACCCAGCCTATATCATTACTTATTATTATTACTTTAAACACTAGTGGATATACACTGCAGGGACAAAAAATGCATTACACCTACAGAAGCTTTTATGATCCCATATTCTAAGTCCTTAGGCATTAATATGGAGTTGGTCTTCCCTGCAGCTAAAATACCTTCCACTCTTCTGGGAAGACTTTGGATTGTGTCTGTGGGAAGTTTTTCCCTATTTATCCAGAAGAGCATTTTTGAGGTCAGACACTGATGTTGGATCAGAGGGCACAGCTGACCATCTCTGTTCTAGTTCATCCCTAAGGTGTTTAATGGGGTTGAGTCAAATTCTTCTACACCAAACTCACCCGACCATATCTTTATGGACCATACTTTGTGCACTGGGGCATAGTCATGCTAGAACACAAAAGAGCCTTCCCCAAACCTTTGCCACAAAGCTAGAAACACACAATTGTCCAAAATGTCTTGGTATGCTGATGCACTGAAACTTACCTTCACTGGAACTGAGAGGCCTAGGCCAGCCCCTTACAGACAACCCCATAGTATTATCCCTCCTCCACCAAACTAAGGAGGCATGAAGTTCCCAGTGTACAGTTTGTGTGCTGATGTTAATGACAGAGAAGGTTTGGAGCTCTGCAGGTATTGAGCCAGTAGAGTGTTGGTGACTTTTATGCATTATGTGCCTATGCACTCATTGGCCCACTCTCTAGCTTTGTGGTAGGTCCTTTCATAGCTGTGTTGCTGTGATTTCTAAATGCTTTCCCTTTGAAATAATACCAATCATAGCTGATCGTGAAATAACTAGGAGAGAAGAAATTTCAATTGACTTGTTACAATAGTAGCGCAGTAGTGTATCTCCAATAGAGGCAGACCACGCAGATGCTATGGGGACCATGGGACAAAGGGCCCGCAGTGGAGAATAGGACACACACCCTAATTACACTTATTATGTCCAGTTCCAGTATAGTATCTTCTACCATCAGTGGAGAAAGCTAAAGGACCTGTGATGATGTCATCAAAGGTCCTGTACATCTAGTAAAGGAACTGCACAAATAGTGTAGTTCCTAGGTTAGATAAGAGCATCTGCCAGGACCCATGATGACATAATCTTCAGCATGACAGGTCCTGTACATCTAGGGAACTGCACAGAGCATGGTGTAGTTCCCAGGTTAGATAGGAGCATCTGCCAGGACCTGTGTTGACATCATTATTACAAGTCCTGTATATCTAGCAGAGCATCATCACAGGTCCTTCAACCCCCCACATCATTGAAGGTGCGCTCTCCACTGAGACAAGAATGGAGTGGTAAGAGGAGGTCCTCTTTTTTTCTCTTCATTTACCCCCCATTCCCTATTTTTACTCATATCTCACTCATATATATAGCACTGCAGACAGTTACAGCCAGTATTACCTCATATACCTCACATAGTGACAATAATATATCACTGACCACATATATCTGCACACACTGCATCTATTATACCTTGTACTTCTCACAGCTCTCATATATATATATATATTGTAAGAGGGCGCAAGGTGCCGTCATGGACGGAAGATACGTGTCACCGAGGTTCCTGGCCTCGGTGAGGTGAGAGCCGGGTTTTATGTGTCAGCAGCAGCTAGTGCTGCTTGACATTGATAGTTAGTTTGGCTGCAAAGCCAATCCGGGCCGGCTCTTACTGGGAGTAGGCAAAGAGTTGGGTGGGTGCCTACTCCCCACGGTCCAGGCCGGACTTTGCAGGGCTTTTTAAAGGCAGCCACATCAGCAGGTGTGGCTGTGATTATCCTGGAGCTGCTGCTAGTGTTGCTCTCTGGGCTGGAAGGATGAGCCCAGCAAGGAGTCGTGCAGTCGTCCTGGAAGCCTGAAGGTGGATTATCCTGCGGCTGGGCCGACCGCCAGGTGCGAACGCGCACCTAAACATCTCACAGGTGATTGAACCTGGTTTTGGACTCTTTGGTTTTGCTTTTTGTGTTTGCTGAGTGTGAATTAACACCAAGAGACTGTTTATCGCTTATTGTGTGCAAGTGTGAATAAAACACTGTTTATTGCACTTTCTGGACTTCTTGTTTTGCCTCTGTACTGCACCCGCACTGCTATCTACCAGAGCGACTCCCCACATTTGGTGGCGGATGCGGGCATGCGCAGTGAGGCTGGCGTAAACGCCGAAGTTTTTCCAAAGTGAATGTCATATGTCAAGCCGGCAAGGTTGCAACACGTGAACTCTGACAAGATGGAGGCAGTTGTAAAGGCCTCGTGGAGGCCAATTTACAGCAGCGGGAGGCCAACAAGCAGCAGCAGGAGACAAACCAGCTGCTGTTGCAACATGTAATGGCTTTGCAAGCGACTGGAGCCTCTCACCGTGCCCATGATGCCCGGAAAGCGGTCCGTGCAGCAATTCCCAAGATGACCCCGAGGATGATGCCGAGACCTACCTGGCAGTCTTCGAAAAGTGGCCGTGAGGGAGAAGCTGCCCCGTGACCAGTGGGCTGAGGTGGTCGCCCGTTCCTGGCTTCCGACCCCAGCAGGTGTTTTTCGACTTGTCGGACGCACTAAGCGGCCGATTATGACACTGTGAAAGGAGAGATCCTAGCCAGACTGGGGTGAACGTGCTGGTCCGCGCTCAAAGAGTCCACCAGTGGGACTTTAAAACGACTGAACCTGCTAGGCCGCAGTACTACGATCTGCTGCACAGGCTGCAAAAGTGGCTGCAGCCTGATCTACTAAGTCCCACTGCCATGCTGGATCGACTGTTGGCGGACATCTTTGGAGGGCCCTGCCTTATCCCCTCCAGCACTGGGTCGGCCAGGCGCCTCCGGTAAGTGCCCTGGAGATGGTCGACCTGGTAGAGCTGCTACGAGGCCACCAGAAACCTGCAGGGGAGTCTTGCTGGGAAGGGGCCAGTCAAACCCCGGAGGCCTCCACCCCAGTTCCGACGACCGGCGACAGAGAGACCTGCACGGAATGTATCCCCTGCGGATCCGCCTCCCGTGGTATGCTGGAGGTGTCAGGAGCCAGGCCACATCAGGGCCGACTGTCCGCATCAGGGTGAGCCGATGGATGTGAACTACGGGTATCGCCACTCCCTGTATGCACGGAAGCTGTGTGCAACTGGCACCCGTGAGGGGCAGGACAATAACCACCTGTGTCAGGTAGAGGTGGGAGATTCTCTGGCGGTGGCCCTGCTGGACTCCGGGAGTTTAGTCTCCTGGTAAGAGCTGCCCTAATACGGCCTGCGGAGTATACCGGCCGTAAAGTCGGGGTCCTATGCATCCACGGAGACTTAAAAGACTACCCCACTGCATTAGTGACTTTGTCCACAGCTGCTGGTAAGTGGACCCACGAGGTGGCTGTCGCTACCAAACTCCCACATGAACTGATACTTGGGAGGGACTTCCCGGTTTCCCGGCGCTGTGGCCGGCTATAAAGGTGTCTGATGGGCCCGAGACAGGGGTAACCCTAGTAGAGTGGCCTGATACCACTGGAAGGCCAGAACCCTGGGAGCCCGAATCTGAAGGGCCAGCGGTAGGGGTGACCACTGCTCCAGCGGTAGAGGGGGAGACAACCCCACTGAGTGTAATGGTGGGAGACACGGAGGACTTGCCCCCGGGACCTGAGTTGGCAGACCTCAATGTCTCCGGGGAAAATTTTGGGACCGCACAACACCGGGACCAAACCCTAACCAGGGCCTGGGAAAGTGTTGTAATGATTGACGGTAAAACCCCAGAAACCTGGGGCTGAATTAATGTTTCCACGATTTATTATTCTTCAGGATATGTTGTATCGGGTGAACCAAATCCGAGGTGAGCCAGTTGAACAGTTGGTGGTGCCCACCGCATATCGCAAGCTTGTTATGGAGCTTGCCCACCAACATGTTCTTGGGGGACACATGGGTGGCAGAAAACGCAGGACCGCGTACTACAGCGATTTTACTGGCCTGGTTTGTTTAAGGAAGTAGAGGAGTTCTGTAAGTCCTGTCCGACCTGTCAGGTAAATAGCCCCCAGCCACATTACAGAAGTCCCCTGGTCCCTCTCCCAATAATTGAGGTCCCATTCGAGCGTATTGCCATGGATCTGGTCGGACCCGCACCGAAGTCTGCTAGGGGTCACCAACATATCCTGGTGATTCTGGACTATGCTACTCGATATCCAGAGGCGGTGCCTCTTCGACACACATCGGCTAGGCTCATAGCAAAGGAGTTAATGGAGATGTTTACCCGGGTGGGCCTACCTAAGGAGGTTCTGACGGACCAAGGGACCCTTTATGTCTAAGATTATGAGGGAATTATGTAAACTGTTGCATATAAAGCAATTATGGACGTCCGTTTACCATCCGCAAACGGACGGCCTTGTGGAAAGATTTAACCAAACTTTAAAAAATATGCTAAAAAGGGTGGTGTCCCGAGATGGGAAGGACTGGGATCTGCTTCTGCCCTATCTCATGTTTGCAGTGCGAGAAGTGCCCCAGGCCTCTACTGGGTTCTCACCCTTCGAACTGCTTTATGGCAGACGCCCACGGGGCCTGTTGGACATCGCTAAGGAAGCATGGGAACAACAGCCTGTCCCCACAAAAGCGTAATTGAATATGTTACCCAGATGCAGGAACGTATGGAGAGGGTGTTACCGCTGGTCCGGGAGCATATGGAGGCAGCACAACAGGCCCAAAGTAGAGTCTATAATCGTCAGGCTCGGGCACGAGACTTTAATCCCGGAGACCGAGTTTTAGTTCTGGTACCCACCCTTGACAGCAAATTTCTAGCTAGGTGGCAGGGGCCCTATGAAGTGCTCGAGAAAGTGGGGGAAGTAATTACAAGGTGCACCAGCCAGGGCGGCGGAAGCCGGAGCAGGTGTATCGTGAATTTGCTGAAGCCATGGAAGGATAGGAACTCGTCCAGCGATGACAGTCCCCGGCCAGGGCTTCTAGGTGAGAAGGATCCAGCCCTTACCTCGAAGTCCGGGAAGCAGCAGCCACCGTAAAAATTTCAGATAGCCTATCCTCCAAACAGGTCCAGGAAGTTAAGGAGTTCATTAGTCGGAACACGGATGTGTTCTCGGACCTCCCTGGGCGCACATCCCTAATCCAGCATGACATTATCACTGAGCCTCAGGCCAAAGTCTGGTTAAAGCCGTATCGGGTACCCGAGGCTCGGCGACAAGCCATTGTGAAGGAAGTGCAGCTGATGCTCCAGTTAGGTGTCATCGAGGAGTCAAAAGTGATTGGGCCAGTCCGATAGTCTTAATACCCAAGCCGGACGGGACATTGAGGTTCTGTAACGATTTCCGCAAGCTGAATGAGGTGTCCAAGTTTGACGTATATCCCATGCCGAGGGTGGATGAGCTCATTGAAAAATTGGGCCAAGCCAGGTATTTTTCTGTCTTGGACCTCACTAAAGGGTACTGGCAGGTACCCTTAACGGAGGCTGCCAAGGAAAAACTGCTTTTATCACACCGGAGGGGTTGTATCAGTACAAGGTATTACCCTTTGGTCTACATGGCACCCCGCCACGTTTCAAAGGCTTATGGATATTGTGCTTCGTCCACATCGACGGTACGCCTCAGCGTATCTGGATGATATCATTATCCATAGCACCGACTGGGAGAGTCACCTACCGAAGGTACAGGCCGTAGTGGACTCCCTTAGGAAAGCTGGCTTAACTGCTAACCCAAAAAGTGTGTGATAGGGTTAGAAGAGACCAAATACCTAGGGTATGTCATTGGGCGGGGGTGGTCAAACCTCAGGTAAACAAAATTGAGGCAATTAAGAATTGGCCCCGACCTGTCACTACGGCAAGTAAAATCATTCCTGGGCATGGTGGGATACTACATGAGGTTTATTCCCAACTTCGCTACAATTGCTGCTCCATTGACAAGCCTTTTAAAGGGACGCAGGTCAGTGTCGATCCAGTGGAATGAGCAGGCGGATAAGGCTTTCTCTGCTCTGAAGTCGGCCCTGTGTGGGTCCCCGGTTTTGGTGACGCCCGACTTCAAGAGAGAATTTGTGGTACAGACCGATGCCTCTGAAGTGGGCCTCGGGCTGTACTCTCTCAGGAAATCAATGGGGAGGAGCATCCCGTGGTTTTCCTGAGTCGCAAACTCACCCCAGCCGAAACCAGGTACAGTATAGTGGAGAGAGAGTGCCTGGCCATCAAGTGGGCACTAGAGTCTCTCCGCTATTATCTGCTAGGGAGAAAGTTCCGTCTGGTGACCGACCATTCCCCTCTAAAGTGGATGTGCCAGGCGAAAGACAGGAATGCTCGGGTCACCAGATGGTTCTTGTCCCTGCAGAACTTCAAGTTCACAGTGGAACACAGGGCAGGCCGCTTGCAAGGAAATGCGGATGCACTGTCTCGAGTACAGTGTTTGGCGTGTGTTCACCCTGTCGGGGTTGAACAAAGGGGGAGGTATGTAAGAGGGCGCAAGGTGCCGTCATGGACGGAAGATACGTGTCACCGAGGTTCCTGGCCTCGGTGAGGTGAGAGCCGGGTTTTATGTGTCAGCAGCAGCTAGTGCTGCTTGACATTGATAGTTAGTTTGGCTGCAAAGCCAATCCGGGCCGGCTCTTACTGGGAGTAGGCAAAGAGTTGGGTGGGTGCCTACTCCCCACGGTCCAGGCCGGACTTTGCGGGGCTTTTAAAGGCAGCCACATCAGCAGGTGTGGCTGTGATTATCCTGGAGCTGCTGCTAGTGTTGTGCTCTCTGGGCTGGAAGGATGAGCCCAGCAAGGAGTCGTGCAGTCGTCCTGGAAGCCTGAAGGTGGATTATCCTGCGGCTGGGCCGACCGCCAGGTGCGAACGCGCACCTAAACATCTCACAGGTGATTGAACCTGGTTTTGGACTCTTTGGTTTTGCTTTTTTGTGTTTGCTGAGTGTGAATTAACACCAAGAGACTGTTTATCGTTTATTGTGTGCAAGTGTGAATAAAACACTGTTTATTGCACTTTCTGGACTTCTTGTTTTGCCTCTGTACTGCACCCGCACTGCTATCTACCAGAGCGACTCCCCACAATATATATATATACACAGACACACTGCATCGATTATAAAGTATAAGCGCTCATGCACACGACCGTGCTGTGTTTTGTGGTCCGCAAATTGCGGATCCACAAAACACGGATGTTGCCCATGTTCGTTCCACAATTTGTGGAACGGAACTGGTCGCCCATAATAGAAATGCCTATTCTTGTCCGCAAAACAGACGCTGTAGTAGCATCTTATTAAACTACCACGTTTCAATTCAGGGAGCTCTTTAGAATGAACCATTGTTTCACAAATGTACAGTATGTAAAAGCAGACTGCCTGGCTAGGTGATGGGTTTATACACCTGGAGTGAAGGAAGCACCTGATTAAGACTGTACTAAGTTATATCCTGTAATATAGTCAGTACTACAGTTAATATTTTGCTCCCTTTAGAGCTGGCTTTGTTTTTTACAAGAACTTTCTAGAAATTGCAGTATTTACCCCCACAAACTTCGCAGTTATCTGATGTAGGAACAAATAAATGCCCCACTGGATTATGAGAGTTCAATTAAACTGATATATTACGGACAGTAGGTGTAGACCCACTGTGCCAACTAACTGGATTGGCTGTGGGATTAACCTAAGCGTGATGTCCTGGCGGTCCTTTGGGATTCACCCTTTAACCCCTATACAGAGATCTGGATATCATTGCAGGGAACCAACCAGGCCGCTACTTCCTAGAGTAATCCCAGTGTAGTTGGGAGCTGAACAATGGAGGTCATAGACACCAGCGCAAAGCACCGAGGGATCAGGCAATATATGTATTCAGCAGACAGGCCGAGGTCAGGGCAGACAGCGTACTAGCGTATTCAAGAGATAAGTCCAAAGTCCGGGAGCAGCAGTAAGGCAATCCGAGAACAGGCAAAGGTCAGCGCAGGCGGCTAGGAGTCGGTTGTCAAGCTGGAGTTTGGTACACAGGTAGTCAGACAGAATATGGCAATCTTGCTGTTAACTAGAGACTAAATAACCTAAGCTCAGGCTAGAAGTGAGAGGGTAGAGCAGCATTTGTAGCAGAAGCTAATTACGATTAGAAGCAACCTTGCAACTACACATAGCAAGGAGAGGAGGGGAGTGGTGGTAGAAGAAATGGAAGTAGTAGTAGCTCAATGAATAATGCTCTTAATAGAAGCAGGGGGCAGCAGGGCGGGCTCGGACTGCAAATGCAACATGTTATGGACATCTCTGAACACAAGCTTGTTGACTGTCGCCAATGACATTAAGCAGAAGTCAGATGTTGCTCTAGACAATAATACAGGGTATATCTCAGATTTAGTACAATATATGTTAAGAATGCAATTGAAAGGTTACTCAACCTTTTTTCCAGCTAAATAGTATGTATAATTTGTAACCCCATATGCCTTCAGGTTCCTGCTTGTTCAAATCTTCCAAATATTATCATCCATATCCTAGAAATGCTGCGGAATGCAGTCCCAGACAAAGCTTCTAACCACTGAAACAAATCTGCTGAAGGCAACATTAAAGTATTTATGAAGATAAGGGTACTTTCACACTAGCGTCAAAGTTTTCCGTCATTGAGTTCCGTCCTCGGGGCTCAATAACGGGAAAAAACTGATCAGTTTTATCCTAATGCATTCTGAATGGAAAGCAATCCGTTCAGTTTGCATCAGTTTGTCTTCAGTTCACTCCTTTCACGTTTTTTGGACGCAGATAAAAGCGCAGTATGTTGTATTTTTATCTCCGTCCGAAAATGCGGAAACGCTTGACGGAATGACGGTTCCGCCATTAATTTCCATTGAAATGTATTACGGGCGGATCCGACATTGAAAATTGACGCATTAACGGATCCGTTCTTCCACTCTGCGCATGCGCAGACCTTTAAAAATGGTAAAATAATAAATAACGGATGCCACCATAGGATGTACTGTACTTCTATCTTGCTTAATACAGTGATTAATTTCATTTGGGTATAAATCATATTCATCACTACAAGTATGTGTCTTCTTCCAGTTATCACTGGAGTATGTGTCCTCCTCTTACCTCTCTTACCTAAACACTTAAAAGACCTCATTAAAAAGGATGAGCTGAAACCTCTCTGCTGCACCATTACTACCAAGCGTGAATGTACTCTGAAGAATTGCATCCAGC
Organism: Bufotes viridis; assembly: GCA_033119425.1. Classification (NCBI taxonomy): domain Eukaryota; kingdom Metazoa; phylum Chordata; class Amphibia; order Anura; family Bufonidae; genus Bufotes; species Bufotes viridis. The sequence continues at coordinate 436,779,789 of CM065589.1, forward strand.
ACTCTCCCCACTGCAGCCGCCTCTCCCCTGTAACCTCAGCAACTTTTCCCTACTTTGCCAGTAGTCACAACAGCCCCCGCACACTTCCCCGATAGTCATATCAGCCCACCCCTGGTTCGTGATGAAAGCAGGAACAATCACTTCAACTTCACTCCTTTCTCATGACAGCAGCAGTGTGCTTCTCCCATAGTCACATCAAGCTTTCTATATATGATCTGATTACTGAGTTCATTGCATAAACAGCACGTTGTAAGTGCCCAAAGATGCCCATACATGTATGAAGGTCTTCAGATGTCAGGGAAGAAAAGGACTTGAACATGCTCAATCCAATAGGCCACTGCCAAAGGTGCCTAGCAGTAGCTTATTCCTCTCCTACCACTTAAACAGATATGCAAGTTCAACTCAGTGTTTTGCAGTGGGTGTGGAACCACTTTGTCAACCGAACAAATTCAACTTGGGGCACGAGGGCGTTATCCTGACAGTCTCCTGTTATTTGCTGCAGGGGAACCACCAGGCCACTACCTTCTGGAGTAGTCCCCTTATGGTTTACAGATGACCCACGGAGGTCAAGAGTGGTCAGGCAAAGATGTAGTCAGGGACAGGCTGAGGTCAAAGCAGGCAGAGTATGTGCAATCTGATAAATGATCCAAGGTCAGGGCAGGCAGCTCAGGGTCAGTGCGGAAATCAGACAGAGGTCAGGTCAGGCAGTGAAGGGCCAAATCCAGGAAACAGGCAAAATCAGTACACGGCACACATAATCAACATACCTTTGTATGATACTTGCGGACTAGGACCTACTTCCTTAAGTACCCCAAGGTGGCCATTCATTGGCTGGTGTGTATTAGAGTGCGCATACTAGCCATTTAAGGTCGGAGGGAGCGTGCACGTGCCATAGGAACGGAGGAGAAGAGGCCTTGCTGGCAAGACGCCTTACTGCAGCCTGTGTAGAGGGGCAGAGCAACACTACTCCTTAAAGGATTTGTCAGAGTTATGAAAAAAAATAATAATAATATGGCACTGTAAATCTGATGGACAGCAATATATAACTGAGCTAACCAAGTTTTAGGTAAAAAAAATATATACATTTCCTAATTTCCCTGGTTCTCTTCTGGCCCTTTGTTTACCTGCAATAATAACAATCTCTGCCCCTCCCCCTGCTCTGCAAAGGGAGTGAATATAAGTGCTGCCCTGAGTGACATGTCTGCCTGTTGGGATACTCAGCAGCATGTTGTATGTGTAGGACTACAAGTCCCAGCTGTACAATGACACTGCTGATACACACAGGATCTTCTCCCTACCTGTTCTTGTGCAGAACTCCTCCAGTCTGTGAGCTCCTATGCCCAGCATTTGTCTCCTCACTTCCTGAAGCTAATCAGTAAAGCCTTCAGCTCTGAGTCTGTTCTCCTGAAGTGGTTAATCTTTCCTGAAGTATCCAGTGGGAGGGAGACACAGGGCAGAACACAGCAGCAGCAGATGGCAGAGCAGGGAGGTGTGCCCAGCACAATGAAGTCTGGTGTACAGACTCATATCTGCTCTCTCAGGCTTGTGCACAAAACATCATCAGAGCAGGGAGAGAGGCTGACATCACAGGTCATGTGACCTTCAGTAAAATCCGAGAAAAGAGCAACTACAGATGCAGTAAGTGCATGGTAAAGCTGTTACATTTGATTAGTTAGAAACATACAAAGAACAAAAAAATAACTCAGACAACCCCTTTAACTTACAAATCTATTACTTGACTGGATATTGCAGAACTGTCGCTCACTGACCTTCTTCAGGTTTTACATCTTTGAATTTGCTACTCTATAATGAAGAATGGTATTTCTTAATTTAACCATATGACTAAATATATGGCTAGATCATGTGTTTTTCCCCTAAACAAATATATACCTCCCCATTCAGGAGCTATTATGTATCAGCAAATACAGGAAGTATATATGATAGACGATTTTCTTTTCAGTGTACCTTTAATCTGTCTAACAATATGTCATCTACACTTTCAGCATCAGTCTGAATCTTTTTTCTTGTTTTTGTAATGAATTCAGCCTTTGAAAAATAAAAGGGGAATGATCTTTAGCATCCCCTCACACATAAAGCATCAGCATCTATTGCTAAATCACAGTAATGAGAAGCAGCGAGCGGTATGAAACAACAGGGGAGGGGAACAAAACAAGATTAGATGCAAGGGCTGGGGGCAGCAAATGCTACATGGTTGTGCACATGGTTACTGAAGCTTCAGTACAGAGATGCCTGACAACATGTACTCACATCAAATTCTGCAGGATGATATCATAGCGATGCCAGGATCCAATGAATTCATTCTAGATTGCTTCTAACGGGATCACCAACCTGCCCTGATTATACATAATGCAATACAGAAGACGTACTGTAAATGTACAACGTAAAGGGGGCTTACCATCTATTACATGGGTTCTGCCAAGTTTAGGAGATAACTAGCTGTGTGGGTCTGACTGCTGGAACCCCCACAATCCCGTCAACAGATATCCATTTCCCCCATCTGACTGGAGCGGCAGGTCGAGCAGGTGTGCTGCCACTCTGTTAATTTCCCATGGGACTGCAGCAGATAGCGAAGGACAGCACTCAGCAATATGAGGCAGTCCAATACAGAATGAATGGAGAGACAACGCATACACTCGACCTGTCACCCCATTGGGACTGGGGAATGGGATCTCTGTTCTCGGGATCAGTGAGGGTCCCAGAAGTTCGACCCCCATCGATCAGCTAGTTAACCCTTATCCTGTGAATAGGGGACAACTTTTAAACTTGGTGCAAACTGTTTAACATTATGGCATATCGCTAAGATCGGTGGAGGTCCAACTTCAGGCACCATCACCCATAATAAAATGGCTTGTGCTGCCTCCCTAAGTTTTGTCTGTTCATCAGCCATCCCCGACCTCTGCACTTACTTGAATGAGCAGCGCTATAGTTCCCTGCCCAACATGGGGTCCGTCATCTCTGTGCAGGAAAAAAAAAATGCGCTGCGCTGTAGACCTAACTTTCTCAGGATTTGGTGGAAGTTCCAGATATTGGACCACTGCTAATAATATTGTAATGGTATAGCATAGTAATGTCATCACTTTATTAAAGGGGTTATGCCATGACTGGTGTAAAAAATGAAAGCCAGACATCATATAGTACATGACAATACCTTTCTAACAAAGCTAGAACCAGCCCTGTACTGCACATGGACCCAGAGATTTCTGCATTCACTGCTCCAATTGTTCTGCTAGATTCTCTTCACCGGGGCAGCTCGGGGGGTGTGTTCTTTCTGCTGCAGCTCTCTCCCAGTAACTGCCACAGCTTCTAACAGAATGTATGGCTGTTGGCAGATCAAGATTTAAACTGAGCATGTTCAACCAGCTTAGTGAAGTGGGCAAAACAGCATGTGGCGCTATACAGATACATTTTATTGAATAACCCACTGGCTATACTACATTATTAATTACATGCAATTACAAAAGTATTCAGGTCCAGGTGCTGGTTTGAAAAACGTAGAATATGTTTTGAGACACAACCCCTTTAAATAGGAAAACCCCTTTAAAGGGACAGTCCAGTTTGAAAAAACAACATTTTCATATATCCCATTATGGAATTCTGAATTAGTAGATGGGGTTTTAGGGTTTTACTGGACCCAATAGTGAATAATATTCACCAGGGAGGTGCTGATGCTTTAATTAATTTAACTAGGCCTACTGTAGTGGGTTGAAAAGGAGTGGTGAGGGGCAGGTCACTATCTGCTGGTTGGTGGGAAGGTTTTGGCTTATCAGCACGGCCAGTGACTACCTCTTCCTCTTTGACATCAGCAGCTCCCTCCTCCTTTACTGTTTTGTAGTTAAGGTCTGTACAGTCTACGTTTCGTTGCAGTTCAAAGATCTAGTTGCGAACTTTTAAAACAGATATGTTATTTATAGTCTTTCTTGATTTAAGTTTCTCATCTTTCACCCAGAATAAAGACCGACTACAAAAAGCATCTATGACACTGGGGGACCTGGTTTCCATACCAAAATTTGCACCATTTGGCGAGAATTAGCTGCTGCAGAATTCAGGAACATATGCTGTGGATGTTCTACTACGGAAATGACTGCAGCTGATTGCTAGGATTCCAAGCAAGGGGACTCTCTATGGTCAGTTTATTGTTAAAGGACCCTGGAGGGACTGCCCATAATGGAGAACGCCTTTTAATGACACACTAAACTCTATTCTGTTACTACTGCATGCTCACACTATACCAACAATGAGGAGTCAGGTATTTGTGAAGCATCCCCGTGATGTATCCTGGCAGGCCTTTCTACAGGGTCAGAGCATACTCCTGTCCTCTGGTGGGTCTGACCCTGAATACATCTTTCACTCAATAATGCATTTTCAGTGCTTCAGTATAATGCCATTTCAATAAGACGTCACTGGCTGTGATTTCTGGTTATAGCTCCATTAATTCAGTAACTGGAACTAATGAGCTGCTCGTTCATTAGCTCTCCACACAAGCCTTAGAACCTAAAAAACATAAAACTGTTATAGATATAACAAGTACTGTATATCTCTTGCATTGACCTATGCCCGGTAAGAAGTTGTCAGAGAACTGGATATACTATAAATTAGATGTCACGCACCTAGATATGTTGTGTATTTCTTGCAGATTTAGATAATTTTCCTTTTCCTCTGCTAGTTTATGGAAATGAACATGTACTCTCTATGCTTTCAGAGTGGAGGTCTCTTCATGATGACACGTATGATATGTTTGCCCTGAGGTCTCCTCCCCTGCTGCACCCATTCCCCTCTCCATCTCACGTAGTTTCTTTAATTCAGTAACATAGAGACATTGACGCTACATACCCCCTCTTCCACGCCTCTAGAATTTACTCTTGCAGCCTAGACAGATTTTTGGAAAACTGTCGGCGTTTCTAAACACCTACACAGACCAAAGGCGAACCACGAGCTTCTGGAATGCTAAGGAGATGCCGCTTCCCTCGATATGATATATAACAATGTTCACCGTCACATGTACTGATTTGTACCAAAAAGTTTGAATGTAAGTGAAGTTTTAAGCCCTGCCAATATTTTTCCACTCAAAACAGCTGCTCCCGGACAACCCTACGACCCTATCTGGAGTTCTTCGTGAGACAGGATTGACATTGCGTTGGCAACAAAGAAGGAGGGTAGTAGCTTGAAAGTCATGCCAGACCTCATCTCAAGATGCAATTCTTAGGAGTGCCAAGAGTTGGACCCCAACCAATTTAATATTGATGGCCTATCCTAAATATAGGTTTCCACAGATCCTGAATGGTATATAGATCTGTTTTATACAGTTACACTTCCCCTGCCCTCTTTCACCCATCTATGTGAAAATCTCCTTGGAGATCTGGGCATTCTATCCATGAATGAAGAACAGGATGAATGGCACTACAGGTCCTCTCCAGGTTTGGGAGGACAAATCAAAAACAGAAACAACATTACTAGAATATCTCTCTAAGGCCTCATGCACACGACAGTATTTTTTTGTGGTCCGCAAAATGGGGTCTGTTGTGTTTCCGTGTGTCTTCTGTTTTTTTTAGTGGACATGACCCAAAAGATATTACCAAAAGACAGGCTGACAATTTGCCAAATGCCTGTCAAGGGACCTGCAAAAAAATGCGGATGCCATCCGCATTTTTTCACTGTACCATTGACTTGAATGGGTCCGCGAACCATTTTTCGCGGACAAGAATAGGACAGGTTATATTTTTTTGACGGACTGGAATCACAGACCACGGATGCGGAGGACAAACGGTGCATTTGCCGAGTTTTCCACGGACCCATTGAAAACCAATGGGTCCGCAGAAAATCACGAAAAACGGTGCAACGGACACGGAAACAAACAACGGTCGTGTGCATGAGGCCTAAGGTCTCTTTCACATGACAATTACGGATTATGTTGGGATCTGTTCAGCAAAAAAACGATGCCTTTGTCTGTGATTGGGTTCAGTGTTTCCATTTTTTTGTTCTGGATTGCATGCATTTTTCACGCTCCTGAAGAAAAACTGAAGAATAACACTCAACATCTCCTAGCAACCATGAGTGAAAAAAGCATTGCATTCGGAAGCCTTCCATTTTTCAGATGATGCATGAAAAACTCTCATTGAAATGAATGGGTCAGAATTCACTTGAGAAAGGCTTATACAGCCGAAACACGTGTTGTGTGTTGCCTCATACAATGGCGAATAAAAGACAACTTTGAAGAAGCATAACTTTGAGTGCCGATCCTTCCAATACTACAACTATTTGTGAGTACACCGACTCGGGATACGGGCACCGCTCCATAGTGGAGTAAAGTGGAGTGCCGCCTGCTCTTTCTTCTATTACTGGGTCAGAATTCAGTCCGGGTGCTATGCATCGCATCCGGATGGAAAACTCGCTCATGTGAAAGAACCCTAAAGCTCCACTTGTGCTTCAGTAGACAAAGGGAGTGGCTTTAATGAAGCCAAAAAAAAAAAGAAAATTGTTTTTACATGTCTCCAAGAGAAAGCTCATCAAAACTGAAACAGAACGTACTCACAGTTAAGGTGGGGCAGACATTAGCTGCAATCATGAAGGTACTTCATGAAATCATTGTCAGGAAAATTGTCACAATATTGCAAATCTTTTCATAATTTAAGGAGTATTCTGCTTTCAGAAAATAAAAGTTGTTAACTGCATATAGAAAAGTTATGGAATTTTCTTATATATATTTGCTCACTGTTTTCGGAATTTATTTGCGGCATTTATTTCCGGCATTCATTTATTTGGGATGCCCATTGTTTCCTGCTGTGGATAAAAGTCTGTCCTGAAACTGTGATGGACATATAGGTCAAGGACTGATTACAAGAAACAGCTCATGTAACAGTGCTGTACTGAGCAATGCTGAAGGCTGGGTCTATTGGCATCTCCCCTCTCCCAGTCATGGCCGCTGGAGTTCTCACCCCTCTTGCTGCACTACGGTCCATGTCACTTGTGAAAGTCTCGCCTCCTCCCTCCCGCTCTGGCTTGCATATAGGTCATGCACTTAATCTGTCCCCAGCATATGACAGTGCTCACCGGGGTACATATACATCTTCCCTTATGGGAAGGTACCTAAGTTAAAAGCTTCCAAGCTTGTTTAGTCCCTATTGTGTGTTCTGACCTCCTATCCCTCTGCCTGATAATACTGTATGCCACCTGTCTTGTCTCTTGCCATTTTACTGTAACAATCCTGTGCCACCTGTCCTGACCTACTACCTTTTTTACCATGTTGCACAAACTCTGCCTCTCTTGACCTTAGATCAACCCTGTATCATATTACTGCCTTTCTCATTGGTGACACATCAGTGTCCTTTGACCAACTTGGGTCAGAGCCTCTGACCAGAGACTACTAGTGTGGTGGCCTCTGCAGAGATGTCCAGATCCCTGTATGGATAAAAAAGGTGAATACCAGGGGACTATCTTAACAACACTCTAAGGAATAGCCCCAAGTCAAATCTGTTCAATGGCACAGTGGGTCCAGACCTGCTGCATTACAACCTTACAGTCTTAGACTCGAGTGTTCATCAGAGGACCAGGACAGACTCTTATCCACTGGAATTAAATAATCAAAACGACTGTTACTTACCGGGATAACATTCGAGCATAACTTCTAGAGAGATGTGTAGATACATAGACTTTTTCAGGATTGTAAAATCATGTTTTTTTTCAAAGTTAACTATCTGGCCCTCCTTTAAATGTGTCCAGGAAAAGTCTATGGATATTACTAAGTGCTCCTCCTTCTACACCTGTTCTCTGCCTTCAACAGAGTTGGCCATTCCATCCAGCTACAAACTCTTGAATCTTGGCATCACATACGCCCTCCTGGATCTCCTTCTACCTCATCATCCAAACATTTAGTGTCTGCTATTTATCTACAACCTCCTTATCTTCTTCTTTTTCCTGATGTCTCTCAAAGCTCTGTCCTGGGACCCCTAGTCTTTTCCCTATATACCTTTGGCCTGACACAGCTCCCATGAGTTTCAGTACCACTTTTATGCTGATGACCTGTCTGGCCCAGATGTTTCTTCTCTGCTCCAGAATTCCAAAGTGTCTATCAGCTACTGTATATCTTCATTATTCTCCTTTCACTTTCTCACTTTCTAAAACTCAATGTGGAGAAAACTGAATTCATTATTTTTCCTTAATTTCAATAAAAGAAACATATTGAATCTGTTTCCTCAACTTTGGGTCAACAAAATCAATTGTGCATTCCCTCATCATATCTCAACTAGACTACAGCAACGCCCTTATCTGTGGCCTCCATCAACCACTCCACTCTTGCATCCATCCAATCCACTTTCAACTCTGCTGCCCGGTTAGTTCACCTCTACTCTTGTTTTACCTTGCCTCTGCCAATTCCATCACTGACTACTCATTGCCCATTTCAGTTGAAAATAATAATAATGGCATGCAAAACCATTCACAGCGTGTCTCCTCCAAATATCTCGGACCTAATCTTTCAATACAATCCAAAACACACACTCTTTGGACCTTATAAGACCTCCTTATCTGCTCTTCTCTTATCTACTCCTCACACAATCATCTCCAAGATATCTCATGCGCATCCACCATTCTCTGGACTCCAGTACAGCAATCTGTACCACCATCCAAACTTTCAAAAGCTACTAGAAAACCATACAACCCAAAGTAACCCTGCCACAACTACACAACCATATGAGCAGCTTCTATCCTCACCTACGGTCTCATTCTCTTGTAGACTGTAAGTCATTGCAGGCAGGGTCCTCTCTCCCTCTATACCAGTCTCTCATTCATTTAGTTCGTATTTGTTGATTTTGTGTTTCAAGTTAAATAGTTAAACCCCTTATCATAGGTAAAATGTCCTGAATGGCCCATATATATGATAGGAATTCCAAATTACTGTAATAAATGATTTGAAGTTGGGAGTGCTTACCGGTACCTGTCTGTAGCACAGTGTAACACATGCTGGAATACTGGGACTAATACTGATTAAAGAAAGCAATTGTACTCTGGGGTCCATTGGATACACAGCGCTTGATGGTAACCAGTTATTGGATGTGAAGGTCAGCTAGACAATTGTGAGCAGAGGACTGAATAATAGTGACAAAGAGATCCAATGGTTAAGGTCCATCATATTTATATTAAAGATCAATTTGCTTAATAGGGATTGTATACATTTTATTAATAAATGAAAGGTGAAAAATAATTATCCACATTAAGGACATCTTTCAGCAGATTTGTACCTATGAAACTGGCTGACCTGTTGCCTGTGCGCTTGACAGCTGAAGGCATCTGTGACCCCTTGTTAATATGTGCCTGTATTGATGAGAAAAATGATGTTTTAATATATGCAAATGAGCCTTTAGGAGCAGGGCTCAGCAACCTCCGGCACTCCAGCTGTTGTAAAACTACAAACCCCAGCATGCTCCATACACTTCTGTGGGAGTCCTGAGAACAGCCAAACAAGAGTGCATGCTGGGAATCGTAGTTTTACCACACCTGGAGTGCAGAAGGTTTCTGATCCCTGACCTACAGGCTCTGCTCTCTCTGCAACTGCCACACCCTCTGCACTTTGATTGACAGGACCAGGCAGGGAAAATGTCATCACTGCCTGGCTCTGTCAATCAAAGTGCAGAGGGTGCGGCAGGTGCAGAGAGAGCAGAGCCTCTAGGTGTAACAGCAACGCCCCCTTTACTTCTAGAGGCTCATTTGCATATATTAAAATAATATTATAATACTAATAATCTCTACTTATATAGCACCAACATATTCTGCAGCGCAGTCATAAATAACAGCAGCAAAAAGTTACAAAGTAAAGCAAGAGGAATGAGGGCACATGTTAACATGGGACTAACACAGCTCCCCCCCCCCAAGGAAAAAAAAAATTGTGAGTGCTCTGGGCCAAAAGGAGCAGGAACAGGAGCTTTGCCGCTAGAACAAATTGACTTTCTTGTGTTTTTTTTTTTTTTTAACATATTCCAGGACCCTGAATGAAGCAGAAATGGGGGCCACAAGAAAAGAGCAGCTTTCAAAACATGAGCCTGTGATAGTCACAGTTGTTTGGACTGAACCAATATAACACTGATTATAACACAAGAAACTGAGACATATGCTTTTAAGGCCACTTAAAGGGGTTCTCCAGGATTTACATACTGATGACCATCCTCAGCATAGTTCATCAATATAAGATGGGCAGGGGTCCGACTCCCAGCACCCCAGACGATCAGCTTTTCGAGGAGGACGTAGCACTCCCGTGAGATCAGCAGCCTCTTAACAGCTTGCCAAGCACATTACGGTACCTTGCATAGAGGCTGTGCATGGCATGTGACCAATGAATGTGACGTCACATGGCCTTGGAAGAGGCCAAACCGCCAAGCCATGGCCTCTTTGTACAGTTTATCAGTGGGGCTCCCGAGATTCAGACCCTGCCAATCTCATATTGATGATCAATATGTAAAACCCAGAGAACCCTTGTAAGGTTACTTTCAAACTAGCGTTACTATTTTCCGGTATTGAGATCCGTCATAGGATTCTGTATTGTCCCCATTCATTGTCAATGGGGACAAAACGTAACTGAACAGAACGGAATGCTCCAAAATGCATCTGGTTCTGTTTGGTTGCGTTTCCATACCGGAGAGCAAACCACAGCGCTTTCTTTCCGTCATGGGATGCGGAGCAAGACGGACCCGGCATGACCCCCAATGCAAGTCAATAGGGACGGATCCGTTTTCTCTGACACAATCTGACACAATAGAAAACAGATTTGTCCCCCATTGACTTTCAGTGGAGTTCATGACGGATCCGTCTTGGGTATGTTAAAGATAATACAACCGGATCCAGTCATAAGGGATGCAGATGGTTGTATTATCAGTAACGGAAGCGTTTTTGCTGAAACCTGCCGATCCAGCAAAAATGCTAGTGTTAAAGTAGCTTAAGGTGCATTAACACTGTGCCGATGAGCAGACAATCATCCTTCCCAAAATTTGCCTCCTCATTAGTGGAGGTGAAGAGCTGCATTTACATGGCTACTGCTATTGCTCGTCCTCATTCAAATTTATTGTTTCTGGGCAGCAGAGTGCTTTTTACGACTGCGGTGTCTGCATGCGAGATTAATTTACGCTATGAACGTGTTTTTGCTTGGTCATCCTGTGATCTTCAGCACCTTCACACAGGCAGATTACCAGGCACGAGCGTTTAAAGGATAATCTGCCTGACATTTGGGTGTTTGTTTCCATAGTAATGGGCAGTTTCTAATCTAATAAAAAAAATCTAAATTGTCTCTAAAGGTGGCTCTACACATTAGTTGGTTGATCAGCAGTTGAGCATAGGGCTGAAGCGATTACTCGATTGAATCGAGTAACTCGACACAAAAAAATCCTCAATACAAATTCTTTGCACCGAGGATGCGTTTGAGTCATGCGACCACAGAGCTGGAGTGAAGCGCTTACTATTACTTACCACTCCGTGGACACCGCCGGCCCGCACTGCGCTGCACTGTCCTCCTGACACATCGTCAGGACATAGCACACGTAAGCGCGCACTATGACCTGACGCTGTGTGGCAGCTGATGGCACTGAGGGGGCAGCTGATGGCACTGGGGGTAGCTGTTGGCACTGAGGGGCAGCTCATGGTACTGAGGGGGCAGCTCATGGCACTGAGGATGCAGCTGATGGCACTGAGGGGGCAGCTGATGGCACAGAGGGGGCAGCTGATGGCACTGGGGGGCAGCTGATGGCACTGGGGGGGAGCCTGATGGAACTGAGGGGGAGGTTGATGGCATGGGGGGGGGGCTGATGAGTTTTTATTAAGAAAAACGTTCTTTTAATTAGTTTTTTGTTATTAGAGTACTCAATTAATCATTGGATTAATCGGTAGAATACTCGATTACAAAAATAGTCGATAGCTGCAGGCCTAGTTGAGCAAAAAAATAGCTGGTAAACATTCGTTTCCCAGACATGGCCATACACATTTTAGTCCATATTGGCCGATACAGTTGTTCAGAGGGGCCATACATTTTCAATTAAACCAGGCAATGGACGAACGATCTTTCTGGGAACCTTCTATCAAAGAAAGATCTTTCATTCAAGAACAATCTTTTTTTTGACGAAAGATCTTTTGACCACGTCCGACTTCTTTTTAAAAGACATAGATCTGGCATCAATCAAAATGATCATTCATCATTAAAGTTTAACTGATGAACATTAGTTTTGGCTGAAATCGTCCATTTTGATCAAGCTTAGACTAATGTACATGGCCACCTTAAGATCTGGTGGTATCCATGGGAGACCATTTTTTCCACACCCATAAATTTGAATGATAAGTCTTGGATGGAAAATGGACATGACCTGTGCATGCTGTGAGTTTCTTGACATGGGTGGATGTTTCATGATGACAAATGATGTGTACTGAAACATTGACTTTATATGTGCCTGTATTGCTGATCAAAATTATATTTTAATAAATGCATATGAGCTTGTAGGAGCAACGATAGTGCTGCCGTTACACCTAGAGGCTCAGCCTTCTCTGCAACTGCTGCGCCCTTTGCACTTTAATTGCCAGAAGCACGCATTGTAAATGTTATCATGCCTGGCCCTGTCAATCAAAGTAAAGAGGATGAGGCAGCTGCAGAGAGAGCTGAGCCTCTAGGTGTAAAAGCAACACCCCCGTTGCTCCTAGAGGCTCATTTGCATATATTAAAATATCATTTTTCTTGGCAATGCGGCCACATATGTACATGGGACCAACACAGAAGTCTTCAGCTGTCAAGTGCACATTCAACATGTCAGCCAGTTTCACTGGTACAAATCTGCTGCCAGATGCCCTTTAGGTGTCCCAACATTTTGCCAATGCACTTTTTGTGCTATGTTTAATTTTAAAATAATACGTTATCATAAAGAAAAAGCAACTTTTTGTTCTGTTTAGTGGAAAACAAAGAATTACAGATGCCAGTTTCTGCTCAAATGCCTAACAGGACAAAGTAGAACTGATTCCTGGCAAAGTCAATAGCTTAGTCTTATCCTGCCCTACTGGAACCATAGAATCTATAGAAAAATCATGAAATGGCACAAAAGCCACGAATACAAACTTGCCAAAATGTAAGACAACTTAACTGGTAAAGGCCTGGGAACAGAAAGGAATGGATTGTGTTCTACAAAAGGCTGTGTTTTCAATTCTAAGTGATTTGTGTTTCGTTCTTATAAAATAAAAGAAACGCTCATAAAAATGCCCTTGTGATGTAAAACGGAAAAATATATACATAACAGTTTGGAAATCGTGCCAATTGAAGTGTCGGCTGAAATCTTGTTCTTTGGATACACATGAAAAGAGCAATGTTTAAAAGACAAGGCTCCTGTTCTGTATCCAACTATTGAGCAATATGCTAATGAGTACTAATACTATTCAGCTAACAGGTTTCAGTAAGACACATTTTCCTGACTGCGCACAATGCAGTAACTGCCAGTTCTCAATTCAATTTTATTTGCCAGCAAGACTGCATGACCTTCTGCCAAGTCAAAACAGCCTAGTGTGCAGTGGCTACAAATCTATAAGAAGTTTATTTCAACAAAGCTTGGTAATTTCTGTGCAACATCCAAGTGCAACATTTTAGTGGATCGGAGGAATTATACCAGGAATTGAACCAGAAGTGAACAAAAGGCAATTCCATTTCACTTACATGTCATGTCACCATTATTCCCTACATCTATATCACCTAAACATCATTGCCTCCATGTCCCTCTGAATATTTGATTATCCTACTATTACTAAACCATACAAGGAGCTATTTATTTCTCCATCCTCTCACCTGGCTACCTCTGCTGAACTCCTCCTAAACACTCAAACCTTCTGCTTCTGCTGAACTCCTCCTAAACACTCAAACCTTCTCATCTAAACTCACTCCTCTTGCTGTCTCTTACTCTCACCTGATATCTCTCTCTCTACTTACCCTTACTGCTGAAGACATATCTCCTAATCCTGGCCCCCTGCATCTAATCCTGGTCATTCTACAGTATCTCCTTCTATCACACAGCCACTATCTCTAACTGCTCTCACACCTCTAACCTCATAACCACTCACCTAGCACCTGATCCCCCAGTCTCTCTATCCAAAACATTGAACGTACGTTCCATTTGCAATAAACTTTTCTACATCCACGCCCTCTTCATTTCTCAGAAATTTAAATTCCCTGGCCTCGGACATACATTGCTGACACCCACTGACACAGCCTCCCCTGCCACACTATCCTATGAAAAACATCAGTTTACTCACACTCCCCACCAGGACAGACATGGTAGTGGTGTTGGCCTCCTACTATTAGGTAACTGCTCCTTTAACCCATCTCCACCCTTTCACAACCTCCCTTCTTTCAAAATCCACTCTGTCCACATCTTCTCTAGCTCCAACCTCCAAAAAGCCATCATCTACCGTCCACCAGGCCCTGCTACTAACTTTTTCAACCATTTCAATACCTGGCTTCTACATTTCTTCTCCATGGGCATCCCCACCATCATCATGGGGGACTTCAACATCTCTATTGTCATTGCCAGAAGCACGCATTGTAAATGTTATCATGCCTGGCCCTGTCAATCAAAGTAGAGAGGATGAGGCAGCTGCAGAGAGAGCTGAGCCTCTAGGTGTAAAAGCAACACCCCGTTGCTCCTAGAGGCTCATTTGCATATATTAAAATATCATTTTTCTTGGCAATGCGGCCACATATGTACATGGGACCAACACAGAAGTCTTCAGCTGTCAAGTGCACATTCAACATGTCAGCCAGTTTCACTGGTACAAATCTGCTGCCAGATGCCCTTTAGGTGTCCCAACATTTTGCCAATGCACTTTTTGTGCTATGTTTAATTTTAAAATAATACGTTATCATAAAGAAAAAGCAACTTTTTGTTCTGTTTAGTGGGAAACAAAGAATTACAGATGCCAGTTTCTGCTCAAATGCCTAACAGGACAAAGTAGAACTGATTCCTGGCAAAGTCAATAGCTTAGTCTTATCCTGCCCTACTGGAACCATAGAATCTATAGAAAAATCATGAAATGGCACAAAAGCCACGAATACAAACTTGCCAAAATGTAAGACAACTTAACTGGTAAAGGCCTGGGAACAGAAAGGAATGGATTGTGTTCTACAAAAGGCTGTGTTTTCAATTCTACGTGATTTGTGTTTCGTTCTTATAAAATAAAAGAAACGCTCATAAAAATGCCCTTGTGATGTAAAACGGAAAAATATATACATAACAGTTTGGAAATCGTGCCAATTGAAGTGTAGGCTGAAATCTTGTTCTTTGGATACACATTCAACATGTCAGCCTTCTTTGGCCTCATACAATGGACCTTCACAGCCACCACATAGAAGGACACACGCTAGACCTTGTCTTCACCTGCTTCTGCTCCCTATATAATCTTTCAATCTCTCCTATCCCCCTTTCTGCCTGCCATCATCTTACGTTTTCAACCACTCTCTCCTCAACTGCCCCTCTAGTCCATAAACTAGCATACCCTCATAGAAACCTCAAACATTTCTCCATTAACACACTCTCTGACTCACTATCACAACTGTCTACCATATCTTCTCTTCATGATGCTGACACAGTCTCGGCTTTCTACAGCACCACATTTATTTTAGGCCTTGATTCAGTTGTCCATCTCACACACACTAGAACCCGACAAATCAATCAACAAACCTGGCACACTCACCAGACAAAAAAACTAAGACAAGCTTCCAGAGTTGCAGAATGATGCTGGCAGAAAACCAACTCTAAAGAAGACTTCATCCTATAAAAACAAGATGTTCTCAAATTCAAGTCTGCATTCACCTCTTCTAAACAGGACTACTTCACTACTCTTATATCATCTCTTTCTCGCAACCCCAAACGACTGTTTATTACCTTTAATTCTCTACTCCACCCCCCAGTGCCCCGTCCCACACCCCTCATCTCAGCCGAAGACTTTGCCAAATATTTCAGAGAAAAAATCTACAAAATCCATTAAAGCTTTAAACAACTCCCACTACCCCCCTACACAGCTGCCTAGTGCTCTTCCTACATAACCCAGTTTACCACTGTCACACTGTCCTGTGCTCTTGACCAAATTCCATCTCGCCTCATCCATAACCTCATCACTGTAGTTATCCCTGCCCTAACCCACCTCCCTCTTCAACTTATCGCTAATCACTGGCATTTTCCTTTCCTCTTTTAAACATGCAAGCATCACACCCATACTCAAGAAGTCCTCGCTAGACCCATCCTCTTTATCCAGTTATCGTCCCATCTCACTACTCCTAGGACAACATGTCCATCTCGAACTGTCATCCCACTTCTCATCCACTCACTTTTTGATCAGCTGCAATCTGGCTTCAGACCCAATAACTCCACTGAAAGTGCTCTAACTAAAGTTGCCAACGATCTGCTAGCTTCCAAATCTAAAAGTCATTATTCTGTGCTCCTCCTCTTTGACCTGTCCTCTGCCTTTGATACAGTCATCTTCTGGATCTCCTCATACCTCACCAACAGAACCTTCAGTGTTTCCCATTTATACAACACCACCTCCTGATGCCCCTTTTCTGTTGGTGTCCCTCAAGGCTCTGTCCTGGGTGCCCTACTTTTGACACCAAAATCTTCCTCTCTGGCCCAGATGTCACTTCCCTGATATCCAGTATTCCAGCGTGTCTGTCAGCTATATCTTCATTCTTCTCCTCCAGCTTCCTAAAACTCAGCATGGAGAAAAGTGAATTAATCGTCTTTCCCCATGTCACTCACCCCCCCTCCCCCTCGACCTGACCTATCCATTACAGTTAATAGTATGACACTTTCTCCAGTCTTGAAAGTCCTCTGCCGGGGGATAACATTTGATTCTGCCCTATCCCCTTTAAGCCACACATCCAAATCCTAACCTCCACGTACAGGCTGCATCTCAAGAACATATCTAATATTCGCTTCTTCCTCACCCCTGAGTCAACTAAAATACTAGTGCATGCCCTTTTCATCTCCTGCTTCTGGACTACTACTGAACATTCTTCTCTCCAATCTATTCTCAACTATGCTGCATTTACTTCCACCTCTCCCCTCATTTCTCCTCTGACAGTCTTTACACACTGCTCGTGTATCCATTGAGGTGATTTACCATAGACTGTGGGTCCATGGTGACACCACAGAAGCATGCCCTATTTCAACTGTGATTACGGATCCTTTACACACATTATAGTGCATGTGGCTCTTTAAAAATTAGAAGCATCACTCCGGCACAGAGAGATCCTGACTGGTGTATAGAACGCCAGTCTTGATAAATTGTCCCTCTATGGGTCTGTAAAAACCACAGACACAACACGGATGCCATCACTATTTGGTGCACGGTTTTCACAGATCGTTGGTAAAATATGCCCTGAAAACTAATATTCAGCTTTGCAGTGTCCATGAAACACTTATATGCAAAATAACCATGGAGCCCCAGTTATGGGTCTTCAACACAGTGAAAGCCAGATATCCCTCAAAGGAAGGAAAACCGAGCAAAGGGGTGTCTCCATTACAGAGAACACCAAATCCACAATATTAAGTGGCCCCTATGTCAAGATCCCACTCTTTTACAAGCCTTAAGGATGTGACAGGGGAAGACCTAAGCCAGTTATCCATCCACAGACAGCTGTTTCGGGGTGTTGCTCCTCATCAGTGCGGAGTAGGATTCTGGCTAACCGGCAGCAATGCCTTGGAGACTACTCAAACAAAACAACGGCTGATCTTAGGGAAACACTAATGACACGTGGACTGAAAATTACAGAACCATGGATCATGCACGGATGGATCACAGACAGTGTCATGAATGCAACATGGGCTGTTATTCATTTGGAAGTAGCATTACAATAAAAAGTAACAATACCACGTTATTTCAAAATTGTTTAGCAGGAGATACACGTGTGTATTTTTACTAAAGGCTGTAAACAGAACCTTCTAAAAAATCTCCTTGGCTGGCTAGTAGGGTTGAGTGGACCCATGGATGTTCGGGTTCGCGGAGATCGGCCGATTTTCGGGTTTGGGATCCGAACTTGACACAAACCCCCATTGAAGTCAACGGGGACCCGAACTGTGGTGCACTAAAATGGCTGTAAAATAGTCATAGTTAGGGCTAGAAGGCTGCAAAAGGAAAATGGGGATAAGAGCAGGACAATTGCCCTGCAAACAAATGTGAATAGGGAAATGACTTTAAATAACAGAATATAAAAAAAAATTACAAAATAATAATCTTGAACTAGGAGGCAGAGGTCAAAGTGGAGTGGGAGGTTGAGGAGGCGGTGGACGTGGCGGTGTAGGTGGAAGCAGCAGTGGAGGAGGAGGTGGTAGCCAACACTGTTTTTGTTGTTTTTATTTTTATATATTTTTTCCTTTATTTATTTGTTTATAAATTTGGGAAGACCCCAAAACATTGGGAACTAGAAAAGAGAATGCAAAGAGAAAGTGCGGTGGAGTCTAACAAAGCTGGGTGCGGCCGATATCCTTTTCTATTCAGCACAATGTACCGCAAGTCCTGTGGGATCCATGCCTGGTTCATTTTAATAAACGTGAGCTTGTCCACGTTGGTTGTGGACAGGCGGCTGCGATTGTCTGTGATAACGCCCCCTGCCGTGCTTAACACACGTTCGGACAATACACTGGCCGCAGGGCAGGCCAGCACCTCCATGGCATGAAGGGCAAGCTCAAGCCATGTGCCCAATTTGGAGACCCAGAAGTTGAATGGGGCAGACCCATCAGTCAGTACGTGTAGGCGTGTGCACACATACTGTTCCACCATGTTGCTGAAATGCTGCCTCCTCCTAAGACATTCTGTATCAGCTGGTGCTGCTGGTTGTTGAGGCGTGCTGACGGCCATGCTAACCCCCCTTTCCGAGGCGCTGGCGGTGTCCCAGCTGTGTTGGTGACTTCTTCCTTCTCCTCTGCCTTCGCCTTGTGCTTTCACTGGGCCCCCGCTGTCAGATGGGAATACCATCAGCAGCGCGTCTACCAGCGTGCGCTTGTACTCGCGCATCTTCCAATCACACTCCAGTGACTGAACAAAGGACGGCACATTGTCCTTGTAGCGGGGATTCAGCAGGGTGGCCACCCAGTAATCAGCACTGGTTAGAATATGGGAAGCTCGGCAGTCGTTGCGCAGGCACTGCGGCATGTAGTCGCTTATGTGTGCCAGGCTGCCCAGAGGCAACGATAAGCTGTCCTCTGTGAGAGGTGTATCGTCTGTGTCCTCTGTATCACCCCAGCCACGCTCCAGTGATGGCCATGAGCTGCTTTGGGTGCCATCCTGCTTTGAACACGGTTCCTCCTCCTCATCCTCCAAAACTGTGTCCTGGTTGGACAGTTGTGTACCTGGCCTCTGTTGGTGCAGTTGGACAGTTGTGTACCTGGCCTCAGGCCCAGCCACCACTGCATTTACTCAGTGTGCAGTTAGAGAGATATAATGTCCCTGCCCATGCTTACTGGTCCACGTATCAGTGGTTATGTGGACCTTGCCATAGATGGTGTTGCGCAGTGCACACCTGATTTTGTCTGCCACTTGGTTGTGCAGGGAAGGGATGGCTTGCCTGGAAAAGTAGTGACGGCAGGGAGCAACGTACTGTGGGATAGCCACCGCCATAAGGTTTTAAAAAGTCTCCGTCTCCACCAGACGGAATGACAAAATTTCAAAGACCAGGAATTTTGAAATGTTGGCATTCAGGGCCAGGGATCGCAAGTGGGTAGGGGGGTACTTCTTTTTTCTCTCCAGTGTTTGAGGGATGGACAGCTGAATGCTTCCATGGGACAGTGTGGACATGCTGGCCGACGGAAACCCTGCCAGCAGAGTGATCTAAAAGCATAAGAGACTGCTGCATGGGGCTCAGACTGCTTGCCTGATTTGCAAGGGGGTGAGGTGAAAGACAGATGCCCATGGGCTACAGGTACCAACTTTGTGCTTTCAGCAGGGGACCGGAGCTTTGTTATTGGTTGGTATGAGCGCTCCAGAGCAGGGTCAGGCAGGGGAAGGAGGATGGGCCGGCTCCCGTGGTGCCTGTAGTAAGGAGAGTAGGGTGCGCTGCCGGAGGACCTTGGAGGACGCTGGAGAGGTAAGGAGCGTGTAATCATGTGACTGGTCCCCAGGGACCCTGCTCCCCCCTCCAACTATCACCTCACTAGTGACCCTGCTCCCCCCTCCTCCTGTCACCTCACTAGTGACCCTGCTTCCTCCTCCTCCTGTCACCCCACTAGTGGCCCTGCTCCCCCTCCTCCTGTTATCCCACTAGTGACCCTGCTTCCTCCTCCTCCTGTCACCCCACTAGTGGCCCTGCTTCTGTTACCCCACTAGGGACCCTGTTCCCCCCTCCTTTTGTCACCTCACTAGTGACCTTGCTTCCTCCTCCTCCTGTCACCCCACTAGTGACCCTGCTTCCCCCTCCTCCTGTCACCCCACTAGTGACCCTGCTCCCCCCTCCTCCTGTCACCTCACTAGTGACCTTGCTCCCCCCTCCTCCTGTCACCCCACTAGTGACCCAGCTTCCCCCTCCTCCTGTCACCCCACTAGTGACCCTGCTCCCCCTCCTCCTGTCACCCCACTAGTGACCCTGCTTTCTCCTTCTCCTGTCACCCAACTAGTGACCCTGATTCCCTCTCCTCCTGTCACCGCACTAGTGACCTTACTTCCTCCTCCACTTGTAACCTCACTAGTGACCCTGCTCCCCTCTCCTCCTGTCATCCCACTAGTGACCCTGTTTCCTCCTCCTCCTGTCACCCAACTAGTGACCCTGATTCCCTCTCCTCCTGTCACCGCACTAGTGACCTTGCTTCCTCCTCCTCTCGCCACCCCATTAGTGACCCTGCTTCCCTCTCCTCCTGTCACCCACTAGTGACCCTGCTTCCTCCTCCTCCTGTCACCCCTCTAGTGACCTGCTTCCCCCCCCCTCTGTCACCCCACTAGTGACCCTGCTCCCCCCTCTTCCTGTCACCTCACTAGGGACCTGGCTTTCCTCTCCTCCTGTCACTGCACTAGTGACCCTGCTTCCTCCACCTCCTGTCAACCCACTAGTGACCATGCTTCCCTCTCCTCCTGTTACCCCACTAGTGACCCTGCTCCCCCCTCCTCCTCTCACCCCACTAGTGAGCCTCCTCCCCCCTCCTCCTGTCACCTCATTAGTGACCCTGCTTCCCTCTCCTCCTGTCACCCCCTAGTGATCCTGTTTCGTCCTCCTCCTGTCACCCAACTAGATGAACCTGCTTCCCTCTCCTCCTGTCACCCCACTAGTGACCCTGCTACCCCTTCCTCCTGTCACCCCACTAGTGACCCTGCTCCCCCCTCCTCCTGTCATCTCACTAGTGACCCTGCTCCCCCCTTCCTCCTGTCACCGCACAGGGAAGAAGCTGAACAGACTCCACCGACTATGATGGGATCCGTTCAGTTTCCGTTCGGGGTCCTGTCTTTTTACCGGACACAAAAGTGCTGCATACAAGGATTTTTTATCTGGTATTTCGACAGAATCTGCAACAGATGTTCAAAACACAGCCTCCAATGCAGATTTAAAGGCCTATGTGTTATGTATCTTAGTAATGCTAACACGTGCCCCCCCCCCCCCCCCACAATGTTTGCATTTCTTTCTGGCATAGCTACCTGGTTCTGGCCCTCAAATTTATACCATGTCTAGTACAGCCCTCAGAGAAAAAATGGTTGTGCACCACTGATTTAAATCATTGTTTCAGTGCAGCAGACCATGCTGTCTAAACAACAAATGATTCTCCCTGGGGATGAGTGATCATAGCAGCAATCCCTCTTCCCCTTACAGTGGAGGTGATTGCTGCATGTAAACGCAACTTCCACCTCCGATGATGAGCCGTTCATTCCCAATAAATGGCTGTTGTGTTGGTCTATGTAAAGGGGTCTTAAAGGGACTATTATCTGCATTAATACATGGGTAATACTGTACATTTTTTATTTTGCTACTGCCACCTGTTCTCTGCTGCCAGCACTAAGCTGCAATGAAAAACACAATCCGGACTGCTGTGTTTTGCCAGCATAATGGAAAGAAATCCTGTGCGCAAGCACAGCACTCCTGACAATGTATTTCAGTGCAGTTTTAAGTGCTGACAGCGAGGCAACAGGAGGCAGTAGAAAAATAAAAAATCTGGATTCTTATGTCCAGTGCTACTCATGTATTACTGCAGATAATAGTCCGAGATCCAGATGACAGATTCCCTTTAACACATAGATTGCTATCAATCACTGATAAGATGGCCCCAGTGTACAAAGAACGCAGGAAAAACAGAAACTGACGTATTACTGAACCTTTTTAAACACAACTAAATATATATACACTGAACAAAAATATAAACGCAACACTTTCGGTTTTGCTCCCATTTTGCATGAGCTGAACTCAAAGATCTGAAACATTTTCTACATACACAAAAGACCAATTACTCTCAAATATTGTTCACAAATCTGTCTAAATCTGTGTTAGTGAGCACTTCTCCTTTGTTGAGATAATTCATCCCACCTCACAGGTGTGACATATCAAGGTGCTGATTAGACAGCATGAATATTGCACAGGTGTCCGTTAGACTGCCCATAATAACAGGCCACTCTGAAATGTGCAGTTTGATCACACAGCACAATGCCACAGATGTCGCAATGTTTGAGGGAGCGTGCAATTGGCAAGGATGTCTACCAGAGTTGTTGCCCGTGCAATGAATGTTCATTTCTCTACCATAAGATGTCTCCAAAGGCGTTTCAGAGAATTTGGCAGTACATCCAACCGGCCTCACAACCGCAGACCATGTGTAACCACACAGCCCAGGACCTCTACATCCAGCATGTTCACCTCCATGATCGTCTAAGAATTTTTGCACAAACTGTCAGAGACCATCTCAGGGAAGTTCATCTGCATGCTCGTCGTCCTCATCGGGGTCTGGACCTGACTGCAGTTCGTCGTCGTAACCAACTTGAGTGGGCAAATGCTCACATTCTATTTTGTTTGGCACGTCGGAGAGGCGTTCTGTTCACGGATGAGTCCCGGTTTTCACTGTTCAGGGCAGATGGCAGACAGGATAATGGATGTGGAGGTCCTGGGCTGGTGTGGTTACAGGTGGTCTGCGCTTGTGAGGCCAGTTGAATGTACTGCCAAATTGTCTGAAAAGCCTTTGGAGACGGCTTATACTAGAAAATGAACATTCATTGCACGGGCAACAGCTCTGGTAGACATTCCTGCAGTCAGCATGCCAATTGCACGCTCCCTCAAATGTTGCAACATCTGTGGCATTGTGCTGTGCTCTGAAACTGCACATTTCAGAGTGGCCTTTTATTGTGGGCAGTCTAAGGCACACCTGTGCAATATTCATGCTGTCTAATCAGCACCTTGATAAGCCGCACCTGTGAGGTGGGATGGATTATCTCGGCAAAGGAGAAGTGCTCACTAACACAGATTTAGACAGATTTGTGAACAATATTTGAGAGTAATGGGTCTTTTGTGTATTTAGAAAATGTTTCAGATCTTTGAGTTAAGCTCATGCAAAATGGGAGCAAAGTGTTGCGTTTATATAGTTTTGTTCAGTGTATATCTGCTCAACTCCTCCTGCTCTATAACATGCTGCACATTTCATGGTGACAGTTTTTTTTAAATATGGCCATCCACCTAAGATAGCTGCTGTACAAACACTTGTTTGGCTATTCCTTTTAACCCCACAAAAACACATGTAGGCTCAGCCAAGCATGCATGTATCCTCAATAGGGAGAGGAGAATAAGCCACTGATAGACACTTCTGGCAGAAGTTTATGCCTTTTTAGAACAGAGGATCTAGCATGTTGAAATCCATACAAATTAGTTGGTCAGAACATTCATCTAATGGTCGCATTAATGCATGTGGCAATCACACCTGCCCATAAGCTGTCAAAAGTCTGACAAGACCTGACGGCTGCTGGGTTGCACTTTTGGCAGGACGAGTATTCTAATGGCTAGCTATCAGCGATACTGAAAAGATGTGAGTGATATAAGATTCCAATAAATGGGTTGTCCGACATAATAATAAAAATTTGCCCTATGCCACTGAATGATTTAAAATAAAACTTATTATATACCCCTGTTCTTCTCTGGTGTCAATGTCTGTGCTCCCAATGTCTGCTTATAGACTGCATCAGTAACGTGGAGGTATATGCTGCAGTCAGCAGTCTTGTGCCATATACCTGAGAGGAGGAAGGTTGGCTGCAGTAGTCATGTGCCATATACTATACCTGCCTGTCACTGCTGCAGCCTGTAAAAAACTGTGGAGGCAGGACTGGCAACGTAGAGAACGGCACTGTAGAAAGAGTATATTATGATTTTTAAAGCATTTTGTGGCATGGGCCAAATTTATAATTAGGGTCCATTCACAAGTCTGCAAGTTGGGTCCGCAACCGTTCCACAATTTTGCAGACCCATTCATTTTTAATGGGGCCGGAACGGACATTATGGGCTGTGCGCATCTGCATTTCCGGATCCACACTTCCGGATCCGTGAATTCCGTTCCCGAAAAAAATAAAACATATCCTATTGGCATTTTCTATCATAGTGCCGGCGATGTGTGGTCCGCAAATTGCGGAACGCACATTACCGGTATCCGTTTTTTGCGGATCCGCAAAACACTTACGGACGTGTGAATGGACCTTTATCTTGGACATCCATTTAACCTGTAATGTTTCACTGGCTTTGCATGTGTTCACACAACATATAACCAAAAAAAATGAGAGAGAAGAACTCTCCCAAAATAATACAATATTATTTAAGTACAGGAACATGCTGCACTAAGTTTATGTCAAAATGATGGAAACCATGACAGAACCCAGACAAACCCCATCATGAGGCAATGGAGAATGACAGGCACAACTGGAATCCACCATATGATGGATCTGGCACAGCACTGTGACTACCACTATAAATGGAAGGCACAACGTAGATGAGTCTAAGGTTAAAGCGGTTGCCCAAGTTATTTTTTTGTTCTTTATTATCTTTCTAACTAAGCAAATGTAAGGGGTTATCAATTCACTTATGTCATCTACAGTGGCCCTGTTCTCCTAGTTAGCAGAGGTCACATGACCTGTGATGTCAGCTTCTTTTCCTGCTCTGGATGACGTTCTGTGCACAAGCCTGAGGGTGCAGGAGGAGCAGGTCTGTCCTGTGCATAGCATGCCACTGTGAAGGCTGTGCTGGTTGGAGTGATTAGCCAGTGCCCTTGCACTGCCCGATCTACTGGCTGAGCTGTCTCCCCTCCCACTGGATTCTTTAGTAAAGTTTAACCTTTTCTGCCATCAGCAGCACAGACTCAGTGTTGGAGGCTCTGCCTCAGGTACTGGGCAGCTGCAGGGTTTCTTCTTCTCTAGGTACTGAGGAAATAAATGCTTTGTACAGGATCCTCCCTTCCTCCTCACCCCTTCATAGACTGGAGGAGTTCTTTCCTCTGTACTCTTCTGCTGGTTGTGAGACAGTGTCTGCAGAACATTGCACAAGAACAGGTATGGGGAAGATCTTGTGTGTATCAGCAATAACAATGTACTGTACAGCTGGGATTTGTAGTCTCACACAAACAACATGAGTATCCCAGCAGTCAGACTGCAGACAGGGCAGCACTTTTATTCACTCCCTTTGAAGAGCAGGGCGAGAGAAAGGCAGTTTGTTGATACCTACAAGTATCCATGAGGAAAACCTCAGAGATTGTTGTTACACATCCCCATAGCTCTGCAACCGCATGTCAACAAAGGGCCAGAAAAGAACTAAGGAAATTAATAAATATATATATATTTTTTGCATAAAACTTGCTCAGCCTATGTATATATTGCTGACCATCAGATTTGCAGTGCTTTATTTATTTCTTTTACATAACTTGGACAACCCCTTTAAGTTCACATGACACTAATTCTACATTATAAAGTATGGGGCACGTTTCAGACGCCGGTCTTAATAAAGCCCCAAACTGATGGTGGATCGGTCGAAGTTATGAAGAGGCACTAGAATCTCCATAACTTTGGCACATCCAGTGCCAGTTCTAAATGTAAGACAGCTTACGAGCGGTCTTACATTTAGACCTTTTTTTAAGCTTAAGACAGGCATAGAAAATGGTGAATGAGATGGGCCTGCCTGTCCTCTTCCCACGTCACGCCCACAATTTTAGACCTGGTGTAAGTGAGGCGAAATACGCCTAATTTAGGCGTATTTCAGCATAGTAAATGACCCCCTATATGTTCAAATTGAGGTCAGACTGCAGCTAAATAGGCAGGTTATGTCTATTTAGCTATGCAGGAATGGGAATTCAGTAAGCAAGTTGACTAGATACTAATATACCATAGAAAAGACCAGTCTCTTTATATATTTCCTTAGAAGAATTAAAAGAAGTAATAACTTGTCTGGGAAGAATCGGGGAGCAAATGTCAATGGGTCTCAAGTGGTGACAGAGTGAGAGGTATTTCTGCAGTTCATCCAGCAGGGATGTTGTCCTGGGACATAAGCTCATTAAACGGTCAAAGTGTGCAAGTTTGAAATATATGAGCTACGCAATACAATGTTGAAGATTCCCAATTGCCCAAATGACATTGTGGATAAAAGTTGGAGAAATTTGATAGGAAATTCAGAAATAAAAATGTCATAATATTCAGATCGCATTGCTAAGAATTTCTGCCATATATTACAAGAGCTTTTCATACTCAAATACCAATTAAGGCTACTTTCACAGCCGCGTTTTGTGCGGATCCGTCATGGACGGATCCATTCAGATAATACAACCGTCTGCATCCGTTCAGAACGGATCCGTTTGTATTATCTTTAAAGGGGTTGTCTGAGTTATTTTTTTGCTTTCCAATTAACTCACGTTATCTCCAGTGGCTGGTTTCTCAGATTTCACTGAGGGTCACATGACCTGTGATGTCAGCTTCTCTTCCTGCTCTGATAATGTTCGTGCACAAGCCTGTACACGAGACGTCACTGTGCTGGCCACGCCCCCCTTCACTGCCGGCTGCTGCTTGTTGATTTCTGCCAGGATTTTAAACCCCTTCAGCTGCACAGACTCAGGGCTGAAGTGTTTACTGTGTAGCTGCAGGCCGTGAGGAGACAAATGCCGGGCACAGGAGCTGAAAGAGTTCTGCAGAGCATTGCAGGTAGGGGGAAGATCCTGTGAGTTTCAGCAGTGTCATTGTACAGCTAGGACTTGTAGTTCTACACATACAACATGCTGCTGAGTCTCCCAGCACTCAGATCAGCTCTTGTATTCACTCCCTTAGCAGTGTCATTATACAGCTAGGACTTGTAGTTCTACACATACAACATGCTGCTGAGTCTCCCAGCAGGCAGACATGTCACTCAGGGCAGCACTTGTATTCACTTCATTAGCAGAGCAGGGGGAGGGGCAGATATTTTTGTTATTGCAGGTAAACAAAGGGCCAGAAGAGAACCAGAGAAATGAGAAAATAGATATATTTTTGCCTAAAACTTGCTTAGCTTAGTTTTATATTGCTGACCATCAGATTTACAGTGCTTTATTTTTCATTCCATAACTCGGACAACCCACTTTAACATAGCCAAGACAAATCCGTCTTGAACACCACTGAAAGTCAATGGAGGACAGATCCTTTTTCTATTGTGCCAGATTGTGTTGGTGAAAACTGATCTGTCCTTACTGACTTACGATGT
This sequence comes from Bufotes viridis, assembly GCA_033119425.1. Lineage (NCBI taxonomy): Eukaryota > Metazoa > Chordata > Amphibia > Anura > Bufonidae > Bufotes > Bufotes viridis. The sequence goes on from CM065589.1 coordinate 436,807,459, forward strand.
GTGCCAGGACGGATCTGTTTGGCTCCGTTTCATCCGACAGACACCAAAACGCTGCAAGCAGCGTTTTGGTGTCCATCTCTAAAGCAGAATGGAGACTGAACTGATGCAAACTGATGCATTCTGAGTGGATCCTTTTCCGTCCAGAATGCACTAGAATGAAAACTGATCCGTTTTGGACCGCTTGTGAGAGCCCTGAATGGATCTCACAAACGGAAAGCCAAAATGCAAGTCTGAAAGTAGACTTACTCACAGGTAATGGACTCATTGGGTAACCAGGTGACCTAACTTGATCTACTCCATTTTAACCCATAGTTCACCACTACTATTATTCCATCACAATTTAATTTGGTTTGATACTACAGAATGGAAGTATTTCTAAAGACTGGAGACTGCCTTCCTTGCCCATGTCCAATGTCTAGTCGGGACTTCTACTTTCACACTTGGACACAATCCCTTCTGAAGTGTATCTAGTCAACACCTACTGAGGTCTATTCAAAAAACTATTGGGGTAGATTTATCAAACTGGTGTAAAGTAGAACTGGCTTAGTTGCCCACTGCAACCAATCAGATTCAATCTTTTATTTTCCAATGGAGCAGTGAACAATGAAAGGTGGAATCTGATTGATTGCTAGGGGCAACTAAGCCAGTTCTACTTTACACCAGTTTGATAAATCTCCACCATTGTGTTTCCATCTTCAAAGTCAAATAAATGTTGGAAACAATGCTCAAACATAGGCTCTAGTTTCAATACTTGGTGGGAATGTCCACACAAACGCCATCCTTTGGACTGCTTTGGAAAGCTTATTAAAGATGTTATGAAGTCTACAATACCTAAAACACCCCAATTGGCATTATGCTTCATTAACTTGTCCTACGTGTGACAGATCAATACTGGATGATATAATTCTAGCAGCTCAATCCGTTATTACCAAGAACTGGAAATCCCTGTTTTCCCATGCTATTGAAGAAGCAAAGAAAATGGTTTCTTACAACTACAAAATGGAAGAAATGTTTGTTATTTGTTCAAAAAGATACAAATTTAAAGCAACTTGATATATATTGGAGGATTACATAAAAAAATATTAATGATCTATTAGATTGCCTATTTTTATTGATCTATTAGCGGAATAATTTATCTCCTTTGGAAAAGGTGATACTTTATCCATTTTATTCAATTTTGGTTCTTTGCATTTATATTTGGACCATTTGTTATTTTGTTATTCTTTTTATGTTTTGGGATCATGTTGGATTTAAGAGGTTCTCCAGGCTCTCCCATATTGATGACCTATCCCCAGGATAGGTCATCAATATCAGATTGGCTGGGGTCCAACACCCGGCACCCCCACCAATAAGCCGTATGAGGAGACGGCGCGTGCAGTGTACACGTACCATCTCCCATCTCTATTCCTGCTCGTTGCTGCTTTGCCACAGACAGCAGTGGTGAGCAGGAAGAGAGACAGTGCGTGAGCACTGCGCGCGCCATCTCCTCATACAGCTGATCTTCCTTTAAGATACTCCTGTTTACTTGCCGATGAGCTAAAGAAGTAACCGCTTTCCTTTGATGATGAAGCATATGCGATGTTAAATACTTTTGTGTTAAAAAGGACACAATGATGAAGCAGATTTACTGTAAGAGACAGAACATAATATAGAAACACTAAAAGAAAAATGAAGAATGTGCTGCGTAACTTTAAAGCTCTGGTTTAAACCCTGAGGCTGCAGTTTTGTTGTCATATGTAATAACATTTTTGATCGCCAATTCTCCATTTCACATGCTCTTATATATACAGAATTCATTAAGGTGTCTTATAGCAGCCTCCTTTGATAGAAAGGGAGCTCTTTACCATAAAACCCGCTACCTGCCCCTAGGCTGCTCTGGACGTAAGGCAGCCATGTATGCATATACAATATATCTACTGCATATACAGGTCTGGCATGGTGTGTTATAGTCTCACAGTAAACGTGCACTGATGGGAAAACACACTGATCTGTATTGTAAGCCTGGAAACAGCATGTGCTTTTAGTGGAACCTGCAGAGCGTGTCAGTTTTTGCCAGAACAATCACATTCCACTTGTGTAACAAACTAAAAACACTTAATTGAAGGCTTAAAGGAACTTAGAATAACCTATTTCTCTGCGGCATAGCAAATTGTAATCTGTGGTGGTAAAGCGTTTCTCCTGTGAAATACCTACATGGCACCTCAATCTAATAAACTATAAACAGCTGACATTGGCACAGGCATCATGCCATATGCAAGATCTTACTAATAACAAGCAAAAGTTAAAGGGGTTTTCCAGGACCTAAACAATCTCCTGCTCCAAGCTGAGGAGTCGGAGTCTTGGCTTACTGACTCTACAGCCCTGTCTCCAAATATTTGGACCTATCACTTGTTAAAACTTTCTAATAAGCAAGTGTGGCTGCCCCTGTTTGGCAAATGTGGATGCAGTTAACCAAGTGAACATGATCCTGCACCCAGTGCTCAAAGGGGAATCTGGGCAGTAAGGAATACACCATATTGTGCATTAAGCTCTAGGGACTTCCCCCATGGCTAACTATGGCCTTATCTGCATATTGATGGCCACAACTACCAGCCTTGATAATTCGAGAATGTGGGGGGGTTGACAGAAAAAAGAAATGTGGATTTTAACAAGTCCTCTTGATGCACACAATGGCTGCAACAGGCTAAAGCCGAAAGCCACGTGCTCAGTAGATGTACCGGCCCCTGGTACATGACATCAGTAATGACATTCCATATCAGACCCAAGGGATGATGGGAGGCATGTATAGCACATCAGCAGAAATACAAGTACACTGTAGGCAGCATCACGTGGCCTGTGACTGAATCTACAAATACAGACACTAATGAAAATGTATGTATATTAGAAAGTTGCTTACATTTTCCTCCCTGCCTTCCAGGAGCAATTTTTCTGTTCACATAGCCAAACGAGAGTTTGTTTTTTGTGGTAGAAATTGCACTTTGTAATAGCACAACTTAATATCCCATATCATGTAGTGGGAAGCTGAAAATTTCTAAAATATTTTTACATTTAATAGTTCAAGCATTTTCAGACATAGCTATACAAATTGTCTTCATTATTTATTATTTAAATTTGTAAAATAGGAAAAAGAGGGTTATTTAAATATTTAATTCTTTTAGGTTTTTTTATATTTTTCATTTTTTTTTAAACATTTCCTTAGTATTATTTTTAGTCCCTCTTTAGTTTATACCAGAGACTGCAATTCTTATTAAGCTCTACAACAGGCAGGGCTTAATAGGAACTTAATTACGGCAGGCCTTGGACCCTACAGAGAGACCCAGGCTGCCATATCAACCAAGTGGCTCCCGAGATCTTATTGCAGTGAATTGTTCGGTCACAGGGAGTACCCTGTTTCCAGTAAATAACTGATCAGATGCTGTGGTTGAATCTAAAGGATTGAAAGTCTGTAATTGGAGTGGTCTCCAATATTGCACTCAGCCGACTTAGTTCCTGAGCAGGTACCATCTTTATAGACCCAACTTTTGCCATATATGTATTGCAGATTTCAGGAAAGTGTTAAACTAAAAAGAGTTTAAAAAAAATAAAAATATAGTGAGAGGTAGTCTGTCAGTAGCTTTGAACTGTAACAAAACAAGATAGGGGCCAAACAGAAGGAGAAACATACTACTGTCCAGCTTCTATTCCCAGGAGTAGTGTGAATATAAAGTTTTATTCTACTAAGGACTTCTCTTGCAAGTGCTTTGTAGGTGGTGTGATTCACTGTGAAGTGCACTCTGTGTGGACCAACTTGACAACATTTTCCCTCTGCTCTGAGTGGGAGCTGTAGTGGTCTCCTAGTTAAATGCTACAGTTGTCAATCAGAGCAGAGGGGAGAGGTTGTAAGAGGTAGCAAAATCTGGAGGAATAAAAGTGCATATTCACACTGCTCCTGGTAATAAAATCTCTGCAAAATGTCTGTTTGTGCTGCTGTCCCTGGCCCCTTTCTAATAGGGCAGTTTTCTAATAAAAGCAATTTTCCATCGTCAAAACTTTTGACAGGCTCCCATTACCATAAAAAAGAATACATGAACGATACTTTTGAAACCAAAATAGTAAACTTTATTACGTGCCACAAAACAATAAGTAAAAGTACATATTTTGTATCTCCATAAAATTAACATACAAATGATGGTTATAAGTGAACAAAGTAGTTAAGGTCATTGGTAAACTGTGCAAATAATGAAACCTTTTTTGTGCAATTCCTCCCCATGGTAAAAAAATAATAATATCAATCAAGTAAGTAGTAACTCAGACTCCTTCCACAACCAACCACAAAGATGCAGTAGCACTCTGCACTCCTCCCACCTTTCCAAGGCTGGGCGATAGAGCTGCTCTGGCTGATGCCCAGCTAGAATTGGGCATGGGTACCATTAATTAGATATGAATCTGTGTTTGATACTCGCTTGGCATTGTATTACTGCCTTGGCAACTGTACTGCCCACTGTGCACTTGCATGTCTCTACAATCAGTGTGAGATCGAGAAGGAAATTATGCCTTGACAACCCATTTATAAGCACTAGAAATGACATTTTATGCTACATCAGTTTTTACAAATACTTAAAAGAACATATTTAGACATATTTAAAGGGTTTGTGTGTTTTATAATGATGACCTATCCTCATCAATATCTGATTGGCGGGGGGTCTGACACCCAGCACTCCCACCGATCCTCTGGGGTGAGTTTCAAGCCTTATCTTAGGCTGGTGACGTCACATTCATTGGTCACGAGGCCTGGGTGAAGCTCAGTTGAGGCAGCCTCTTCAAACAGCTGACAGGTGGGGGTGCTGGGTGTTGGACCCCCACCAATGAGGTATTGATAATCTGTCCTGAGGATAGGTCATCAATATTAAGCACCCCTTTAATAGTAGAGGTGCATAGAAAGCTATAGGCCCTATAGATACTTTTCCAAACTTCTGCTTCTGACACAGCCAATAACATGGTGTAAAAATGACTTTATCTCGAAATAGTGCCTACAGAAACTCCAACTTGTTGCACAAAAAGCAAGGCCATTATGCCGTAGAAGCTACATCAACATAAAAAGGTAATGTATCTTAAAAGCAGGGTGGATTTTTCCACCAAAAATCCTATGGCAGGTTTAACTGAAGAAAGGAGAAACATTTTGCTATGGATTTGCTGCAGGGTTTTTTCTGCAGATTTTACTCCTCACATTGAAAGGAGTGACATTCTTGGTGAAAACCCATTAAATTCACCTGCTGGGAATTCTGAAATGCATACCGTAGCTCAATTTCCATGCAGAAAATATTCAAAGTTTGTATGTGAGAACTGTTAAAATCTCAAATGATGGTGCTGAATTACACTATGAATTAGCTATTATGTTACAGCGCTCATAGAAACTCATATATAGTACCGTTTCCTTTCAAAGCTCAGCTGTTTCTGCTTCAGGCCTCTCCTTCCTCCAAATTCTCTAACAGGGAATTATTACATGCCATGTGAGATGCAACCCGGTCACAGTCACTGTTTCTACAAACCTGTTAGCTTATATTAGATTCAAGTTACCTCTGATAACCAGCAAGCAGATGTCTTTATAATTAAAAATCCAATTTATGCATGGTAAAGAAAATTCCCCATAAAAAAATAATATATATATATATATATATATATATATATAACACTAATATATGCCCAATGTTAAAGTTCCCCTTTAAGCTCAGGGCGGCACCAAGTGTATGGCTTGCTTAAAGAAATAACCTTGTGGAAATTCCTGCATACTTATTTCTTTAGAAACCAGAACTACAAAAAACGTAAATGCTGTTTTGGAGAATGGCTGATCAATAGAGTGAGGTGCACTTCCTTGCTCCCAATAAATTCAGGACAAAGCCTAGCCAAGCATCCAGCTGATACTCTTTAAAACTTGACAAAAGGAAAGACGGGCAGATAAATGGAAGAATTCCCTTTACTTCAGCCACATATTCCATGCACTCTACAATGGTTACTTGTTTTAGCTACACTCCTACAGTGCAATAACACTGTCCAGCCAGCACATCACACAAGATCTTAATTGTGGAAAGTCTGAAACTTTTACATAATGCTGAGACTGCATCCTTACACACGCATTACATGATATTTCTGCAACTGGACTGTAGAAGAGGCACTTTTCTGCTACAGAGAATAGTATTAAATCGTTAGCCTCCCCATAAAAACCGCTGCAGTGGGCACGTACCTTAGGGCTCATGCACACGAACATGTGCTGCCCTTGTGGCCGACGCTGAAAGCTGAAGACACATTCAACTTAAATGGGTCCACGATCTGTCCCTGCCGCCAAAAATAAAGCATGTTCTATCTTTTTCTTTTTTTTTGTCGTGTGAAGGTACAGAACTAAATGCCACGGAAGCGCTCCGTAGTGCTTCTGTGGCCTTCTTCTCCATATCTTCCCAATTGCCAGCATACATTCATGTACATGAGCCCTTACACTTGAGCGTCACTGTACGCGTCACCACCACCGTGAAGTATGCCTGAAGATCCCTGAACATCAATAACCCCCTTAGGCCCCTTTCACACGGGCGTGATTTCCGCGCGGGTGCAATGCGTGAGGTGAACGCATTGCACCCGCACTGAATCCGGACCCATCTTTATTATTTTCTCTTATAACATGGTTATAAGGGAAAATAATAGCATTCTCAATACAGAATGCTTTGTAAAATGTGGATTAAGGGGTTAAAAATAAAAAAATTAACTCACCTTATCCACTTGATCGCGTAGTTGCCGATCTCTTCTGTCTTCTTCAAGCATTAGCTGCCATCTAAAGGACCTGTGGTGATGTCACATCACATAGTCCAATCACATGGTCCATCACCATGGTGATGGACCATGTGATTGGACCATGTGATGAGCTAGGTGACGTCATCACAGGTCCTTTAGCCGGCAGCTAATGCTTGAAGAAGACAGAAGAGACCATGTTATAAGGGAAAATAATAAAATCTACAGAATACTCAACCCAAACCCGAACTTCAGTGATGAAGTCCGGGTTCGGGTCTGGGTACCAAACATGCCGATTAAACGCATTAAACGCATTTTTCCCGCAACGCACACGCCTCTTATCCGGACGTCAAACGTGGCGCCCGTTGAAAGAGGCCTTAAGGCTGCTGCCCAAGTGATCAGGCTGCATGTTGAGTATCAGCCGGGGAACACCTTGAAGGGGAGAGAGAAGAGGTTTTGACCACTCATGTTCTCACATACACAATGCTCAACGAGCCCTGTGTACAGAATAGAGGCACCTGTAGCAGCAGTGTCCCACAATCGTCGTTTCGTGTTTGGGGGACAAATCATAAAAATAAAAAAATGTAAAAAAAATCAAACACCCCCCACTTAGGACTGTTGTCCCCAACAATCATTGTCATAAAGGTTGCCCTGACCTAATTATCCTATAATAGACATGTAATATGAATATTAATGGAATAGGATGACAAACGAAAATATAAAAAGTCTAAGTACAGTGTATATAATTGCTAGAAAAATTAACTAGAATTAACTAGAATTAAAAAAAAATATTTTCACTATTGTTTTTAAAATATAAAGTTAAATACTGTAAAAAAGGAAAAATTATGTTTATGTACAAAATGATAAAATGTACTGGGACCACCGACCCTGTCCATTCCCCGCCCTTGTCAAGCCCCATTTTCCGGAAACTGGCGAGGGCGGTGGAGAAACAGGACATGCGCAAAAAGTTTTACATTTTTTTAAAAAAGTCACATACCTGCAGTTTGTGACTATTTTACTACACAAAAGTAGAGTAATGTAATGATAAATCTGGCCATAAGTGTCCAAATTCATCCATCAGACTGCCAGATAAATGTTATTCAACCCCCAGAGAACACGTGTCCACCACTGTAGAGTCCAGTAATTGTGTCTTTACACTATTCCAGCAGGCACATTTGGGGTCATTTATGATGTGAAGTATGACAATTTTTGGGGATTTGCGTCTGAATCTGCGTCTGTTCCCCGCTCACGCCACTTTTCCAAAGTGGCGGAAAAACGAAGCGTGGAGTGGGCGGGGAAGGGGACAGGCCGGCCAGTCATATTTATCATTTTCTACGTCACACACAGGCGTGACGTAAATCTATGCATCAAGTGCCAGCGGACATGGACTAAAACCGGCACCTGAATCGCTGGTCTTTGTAAAGGTCCCCCATTGTGCCTGGTGATCTTAGGGTGGGTTGCAGATGTCTGTACATTTCTTGTGATAATGCCACTTCCAGAGGCAGTTCTAGAGGCACTTGGGAACTCTGCAGAGAATGGTACAACAGAAGATAAGAAATCTCTACACATCACACTCTTTGAGTTTGTGTGGTCTACAACAGCATGGCTGACGTGACTCATCGATTAGGGCCAATCAATGGACCAAAGCATGTGTGCTTGATTTTATGCATCTGTTTGCAAAGGGGAGCAGTGTGAAGCAGTATTTTAAAGAATACAATGGAAATTCTGCACACAGCACCCAAAGATAAGAGACAAGAAGTGCGAGTCAGAGGAAAGCAGTGTGAAGATGCATCATCAAGAAATATGCTGGACTTTCTGCGAAAAGAGACATGTGAGGCAGAGGAAAGCAGTGTGAAGCTGCATCACCTTGAAATATGCTGGACTTTCTGCACACAGTACACAAAGATAAAAGACAAGACATGTGAGTCAGAGGAAAGCAGTGTGAAGCTGCATCACCTAGAAATATGCTGGCCTTTCTGCACACAGTACATAAAGATAAAAGACAAGACATATGAGTCAGAGGAAAGCAGTGTGAAGCTGCATCACGTAGAAATATGTTGGACTTTCTGCACACAGTACACAAAGATAAAAGACAAGGCATGTGAGTCAGAGGAAAGCAGTGTGAAGCTGCATCACCTAGAAATATGCTGGCCTTTCTGCACACAGTACACAAAGATAAAAGAGAAGACATGTGAGTCAGAGCAAAGCAGTGTGAAGCTGCATCACCTAGAAATATGCTGGCCTTTCTGCACACAGTACACAAAGATAAAAGGCAAGACATGTGAGTCAGAGGAAAGCAGTGTGAAGCTGCATCACCTAGAAATATGCTGGACTTTCTGCACATAGTACACAAAGATACAAGACAAGACATGTGAGTCAGATGAAAGCAGTGTGAAGCTGCATCACCTAGAAATATGCTGGACTTTCTGCACACAGTACACAAAGATAAAAGACAAGACATGTGACTCAGAGGAAAGCAGTGTGAAGCTGCATCACCTAGAAATATGCTGGGCCTTCTGCATACAGTACACAAAGATAAAAGACAAGACATGTGAGTCAGAGGAAAGCAGTGTGAAGCTGCATCACCTAGAAATATGCTGGCCTTTCTGCACACAGTACACAAATATAAGAGACAAGACATGTGAGTCAGAGGAAAGCAGTGTGAAGCTGCATCACCTAGAAATATGCTGGACTTTCTGCACACAGTACACAAAGATAACAGACAAGACATGTGAGTCAGAGGAAAGCAGTGTGAAGCTGCATTACCTAGAAATATGCTGGACTTTCTGCACACAGTAAACAAAGATAAAAGACAAGACATGTGACTCAGAGGAAAGCAGTGTGAAGCTGCATCACCTAGAAATATGCTGGCCTTTCTGCACACAGTACAGAAATATAAGAGACAAGACATGTGAGTCAGAGGAAAGCAGTGTGAAGCTGCATCACCTAGAAATATGCTGGACTTTCTGCACACAGTAAACAAAGATAAAAGACAAGACATGTGACTCAGAGGAAAGCAGTGTGAAGCTGCATTACCTAGAAATATGCTGGACTTTCTGCACACAGTAAACAAAGATAAAAGACAAGACATGTGACTCAGAGGAAAGCAGTGTGAAGCTGCATCACCTAGAAATATGCTGGGCCTTCTGCAAAAAGTACACACAGACAGGAGACAGTTACCGTGAGTCGGGTGAGTTTTAAAACTCTTAGGGCACATGCACACGACTGTTGCCTGCTTTGTGGTCCACAAACTGCGGATCCTCAAAACACAGATACCAGCTGTGAGCATTCCGTATTTTGTGGAATGTAATGTCCAGGCCATGATAAAACAATCCTATCCTTGTCTGTAATGCGGCCAAGAATAGGACATGTTCTATATTTTTGCGGGTGCCACAGAATGGACATACCTGCAGATGGTACATGGTGTGCTGTCTGCATCTTTGTGGCCCCGTTGAAGTGAATGGGTCTGCATGTGACCGGCAAAAAATGTGGATTGGATGCAGACAAAAGATACATTCGTGCATGAGCGATTTGCATTCTGCACGCCAGGTCCCTTAGATAAGGCAGAAATAATATTTTTGGTAGCAATCTGTGCATGGAAAGAATATAGAGAAACCAGGAGTGCTCGGTGGGAAGGGTAGGTGTGTAAGAGCTGCCAGGAGGGATTTGACAGATGCTAATGTAATCCCGTGATTTACAGGAAATCAGCCACACAGGGGAGACTGATCTGTGTACCCAAGCAGCAACCATCTAGGGTATTTTCCCTCTTTTTATGTAGTCCCCTGATGAACCACATCAAGTGTGATGTAGGGAAACGCGTTGGTACAAGGGACATGGAGAACTGTATACTAGATGTAGAATATAACCCCTAGGAAAACATAATCTAACAAAACCCCTAGGAAAATATAATCTAACAATTAGGGGGTGAATTTAACCCCTGGATTATCTGGCAAACTGTATAAAGGTTTTTTGTTTTTTGTATCTTGACTGACCAAAATATTGACTGCAGACGGCACTGCAACTTTGGTGGTGGGTCTTTTCTGCATCAGGGACATTTGAGGGATTATAGGAGGTTCCTGATGCAGGATCACCCCTATCGGGGCGGCTATTCTGCGGTGCTAGGCAGGGTACCCAGAAACTAGGGTGAGTGTAAGGATCAGGTTTTTTCCTCCCTACATCTCCTATACCTGCCTGGTCTAATGATCATCACACATTAGAGTAAGTTTTTGACAAATTCTGTTTAATATTGGTGGTTATCTTTTAGTGACTATAATAAAAGTTATATTTTAATGGTGTTTTCTGTTAACTCTTTTCTATTTCTCATCACTATACCTAATATACTAACTGACGGTGGACTAGTCAGTACTGTGCCTTCGCTTTCGTACCCAAGCAGCAACCAGCAAGTCTGACAACAGCAAGGTTGTCAGACTAGGGGGTCACATGACACAGCTGCCCATATTGAAAGGGTTCGAAATGTATGAATGCAACTAAGCTGGGAAGAAATACTGGTGGTGACTTAGCATCATGTATGGCTTTAAAGGGCATCTGTCAGCAGATTTATACCTATGACACTGGCTGACCTGCTGCACTTGCACTTGGTAGCTGAAGGTGTCTGTGTTGGTCCCATGTTCATATGTGGCCGCATTGCTGTGATATTTGCTTAGATGCCCTTTAAAATGTAGAGCAGAACAGTGCAGCGTACTTCTCACAATGCCGTATGCTAAGTAGCATGTGTTCCGCACATCGCCGGCACTACATAGAAAATGCCTATTCTTGTCCGCAATTGCGGACAAGAATAGGACATGTTCTAATTTTTTCAGGAGCGCGATTGCGGATCTGGAAGTGCGGAACCGCAATTGCGGACCCGGGCGGGACGTCGTCTGTCCCCATTAAAATTAATGGGTCTGTAATTGCGTTCCGCAAAATGCGGAACAGAATTGCGGACGTTTGAATGGACCCTTACACTGCAAAACCAATGTACCAATGTGACTTTCTCTGCACTGTCTATTTCATGCACAAAGCATACGAGTACATTATGTACAGTGAGTAGATTTATCAAAACTGGTGTAAAGGAAAACTGGCCTAGTTGTCCATAGCAACCAATCAGATTGCACTTTTCATTTTCCAAAGGAGTGCTGAAAAATGAAAGGTGGAATCTGATTGGTTGCTATGGGCAACTAGGCCAGTTATCCTTTACACCAGTTTTGGTAACTCTACCTCACTGTGTACTTTGCTGTACGAACAACATATTGTATAAAAAGAAGCCAGAAAATATAATGTCTGATCTGATGGGTCACTTATTGATAGCTTCTAGGGATGAGAGAAGTGAGCTTTGGATCCTAGATCTGAAGTCGCCTAACCCAAAACTTAGTTTTACCCTGGGAACACACCTAAGCGCTTTTCAGCGCGTTCAAACGCGCTGAAAAACGCACAACAAGTGAAAACCCATGTATTCCAATGGACATGGTTCACACTTGAGCGTTTTACAGCGCGTTTGAACGCGCTGAAAAACGCCAAACGCAAACGCTTGTGCATGAGCTTCTTTGGGGCGTTTGCCCAAGCGTTTGCACCCATTGAAAAGCATGGGAACGCGCATATAAGAAAATATGCGCGTTTTCCGCTTCAAAAACGCGCATATGATCGCGCGTTTTTGTAGTAAAACCCAGCAGAAAGGCAGAATCTCCACCCACCTTTGCTGGGTGGGGATTTTTTTTTTCTGCAAACTGTAAGCTGTCAATCAAAAAACGCCCCAAATACGCGCGTTGCAAAAATACAAAACCGCCTAAAAAAACGCGCGTTTCCGCGGAAAAAACGCTCAAAAAAACGCCTGATCCAAAAACGCCTAGGTGTGTTCCCAGCCTTAATGCTGTTCAGAGATCTGTCTCCGTACAGCAATAAAATGTATGGGCTCCAGCGAGGCAAATTCGCTGAAAAACTTCAGGATTTAATATTTCAACTTTCAATTATTTTAAAGCTTGTTTCACAAAGTCGTCTTCAATACCGAGGTACCAGTCGGTACCAAAGCCGACTTTGAATACCTGTTTTAAAATGGTTTTCCAGTTTAATAATCAAATGCTGAAGTTATTATGAGGTGATAACTCATTTCACCTCACCAGAGCCCATACATTTTAATGCTGTACAGAGACGGATCTCCGTACAGCATTAAAACGAGGTTTGAGAGAAGTTCATCCCTAATAGCTTCCCCTAACGCATCATCCAAACTTCACCAGCATAAATTAGTGTTATGGTGCTTACACACATGAATTTGGCTTAGGCCTCTTTCACACTTGCGTTGTGAAAATCCGGCGTGCACTTCCGTCGCCGGAAGTGCACGCCGGATCCGGCACAACGCAAGTGAACTGAAAGCATTTGAAGACTGATCAGTCTTCAAAATGCTTTCGGTGTTACTATGGCAGCCAGGACGCTACTAGCGTCCTGGTTGCCATAGTAGCAGTGGGGAGCGGCATACTTACATTCCGTGCGGCTCACGGGGCACTCCTGAATGACGTCAGAGCGCCCCGCGCGCATGGATCACGTGATCCATGCGATCACTTGATCTATGCACTGGGGCGCCCTGACGTCATCCTGGAGTGTCCCGGGAGCCGCACGGAATGTAAGTATGCCGCTCCCCCGCTCCCACTACTCTTTACTATGGCAACCAGGACTTTAGAGTCCTGGCTGCCATAGTAACCATTGACAAAAAGCTAAACGTCGGATCCGGCGATGCGCGGAAACGACGTTTAGCTAAAGGCCGGATCCGGACTAATGCCTTTCAATGGGCATTAATTACGGATCCGTCCTTCCGGCATGCTTTCAGGATTTTTGGCCGGAGCAAAAAGCGCAGCATGCTGCCGATTTTGCTGCGGCCAAAAAACGTGTCAGTACTGAACTGAGGACATCCTGATGCATCCTGAACGGATTTCTCTCCATTCAGGATGCATGGGGATAATCCTGATCAGTAGCTTTCCGTCCTAGAGACCCGAGGACGGATCTCTAGGACGGAAAGCTAAAACGCTAGTGTGAAAGAGGCCTTACCTGTAAAAAAAAAAAAAAACAGTACAAGCGCAAACAGTTTTGTTTGGCACTTGTGTTTTTTGGCTGTGGTTTTTGTGGTGTTTTTCTGGCATTATTTGCACAGAGTGACATAGATTAACTAATGGTAACATATGTACAGGCTAGGACAAGGGAACAGGTGAATCCCTCATGGGCCCCTGAGCCAGTTGGGCCCCTAGTCCCCCCACCCCTTCCAGAAATGGTACATGGAACAGTCCACTGCCTGCACTACATACAGATATTCAGTGTAGGACAGCTCAACCTGCCTACGTGATCATATGAAAAACTAGCTAGGTGATTTAACAAAGTAATAACCAGTGGCACCGGGTGGCTGAGATGAGGCAGGGTCTCCAGGACGGAACGTCCGAGGCACAGGATAGGCAATGGGCTACTACTGAAAAGAAATGTGCGTTGGTGCAGCTTTTGAGATTTGTAGGTAGCTGTACATTGGGACCCAATATTACTTTTACTGGTGGGTCCTAGGCACCCCAATCAGACACTGTACATGTATAGAGATATCTTGTTATATTCACAGGAGGAATAATTAACTATACAGGGGCAGTTCTTAAAGGGGTTATCCCATAACTAATGTACAAACGAAAATAGAATAGTACTGTACGTGCCAAACTGTTTCTAACAAAGCTAGAACCAGCCCTGTACCTCATATGGATCTAGAGATCTCCCCATTACTCTGCTAGATTTATTCCAAACTGGGAGGTCAGGGGGCGTGTCCTTTTTGTCACCGTCACAATAGATCAGCCTGGTTGCAGATGCGTCAAGTGATGTTAAATTGGTGGACATTGAAATAGGGAAAAGAACAAACAGCTGATGGTACATATAGATTTTGTTGCAGATTTGCCCCAGATTTCACCCTTCGCTCACACACACGCTGCAGATTTCAAAATCAAGACTGCAGTTCCATTTACATGTGAGAAATTTCCACATCAGGTAGAAGAAATTTTGAAAATGGCATCTCCTTAGCTCATACTGTACCATCCTTCGGATATGCCGCACAAAAATCTGCGCTGCAAATCCACACCCAATATGCAGAGCGTGCAAGTACGCTAGGTCCTTCCTTTAAATTTCCTTTACATTTTTGCAATCCACTCATTGTTTTGATAACTGTGACAAAAACTGCAGAGTTTTTCCAACAAGCTGTGTGTGAATCCATCCTAAATCTCCACGTGAACACTCTTACTTACGACTGCGCGGTCGTGATGCGGTCATGATGCGATTAGGAACTGCAGAATCTCACTTCCCATTAAAACATGTCCTCCTGCTTGCAGCTGCTGACCGCATGGGGTATACAACTGAGTAGCCTCTCGCAGTATATGTTCCAAATATTTTACCACGTGTCACTATTTGAAGTTAATCAGAATGCTAAAGAACCACGAAAATTCACAACAGTTCAAACAACAATCCATAAACGATCGCAGACAAAAAACGTACCCTAAGGCCTCTTTCACAAGGGGGTCAGGTTTGACGCCCGGATAAAAGGCGGGTGCGATGCGGAAAAATGCACGATTTTTCCACGCGAGTGCAAAGCGTTTTAATGCGTTTTGCACGCGCGTTGGGAAAAATCGGCATGTTTGGTACCCAGACCCGAAGCCGGACTTCGTCACTGAAGTCCGGTTTCGGGTCGAGTATTCTGTAGATTTTATTATTTTCCTTATAACATGGTTATAAGGAAAATAATAGCATTCTCACTAGAGAATGCAAAGTAAAAAGGGAAATAGAGGGTTAAAAATAATAAAAAAATAAACTCACCTCTTCCATTTGATCGCAAAGCTGCCGGTGTTCTGTATTCAGCTGGGCGGGGGGTGAGGGACCTTCAGTGATGTCACTGGGTCAAATGGTCCAATCACCTGCTTCCATAATGGAAGCAGGTGATTTGACCATGTGATCCAGTGACATCACTGAAGGTCCTTCACCCCCTTCCTGGCTGAAGACAGAGCAGGAGACCGGTAACCGGCAGCTACGCGATGAAATGGAGGGGTGAGTTAGTTTTTTTTATTATTTTTAACCCTCTATTGCCCTTTTACTTTGCATTCTCTAGTGAAAATGCTATTATTACGTTCACCTCACGCATTGCACCCGCACGTAAATCACGCCCGTGTGAAAGAGGCCTAAATGCATGATCCTGAATGCGCATTCATTCCCTAACCACATCATGACTACGCCGCCTTGTCGTACCCTTACATTCACGGGCTCCAAACCTGCACATACTTAGTCGGGTTCTCATCTGAGAAGTGCATAAACTTGTACCCAGACTAGATAATGCTCCGAATCCCCTTCCCTTTTCACCCCCTGCGCAGCAGCACCGGAGCCACGTGCTGTGAATGAAATTGCAGGTTGGGTCTATTCAAGTGAATAATGTCAGATGCAGTTCCTTGCACAGCGAGAGGGGGCGATACATCACTATGCTAAACTATGGTTGTTTACACTTTATTCTCAGGATTTGTTGGGTTCCCAGAGGTTGGTCAGTGCACGCCCATGATCTTGGCCACCTGCACTGCGCAAGCGCAACCACTGCTGCTAGACTGCCGAGGTGGCTGAATCCCTTTACGAAAAGCATTATACAGGGATGTACCAGAAGGAGGAAAACAACAGATGGAAAGCCCTTCCACTTATACAATTGGTAAGTGGCTTTTGTTCAATTGGGCTAATCCATGAGATGCTAATACCCCCTGATCCTGGAGAGGGGCAACTGGCCCACTGACTGTACTATGCCACTGGCACCGGTTTTAACAGGGTTCATGTTTTTAGACCTGTTCTAAAACTATTTACTTGGAATTTTATGTGGCCAATTCAGCAAATTTTGATAAACAAGTTACATCTATGACAAATTAGAAAACTATCATTCTGCAGTGTGATACATGAGCTCAAGTTTTCCAACCCAAAAATCTCTTTCCGCACCGGTTTATAACACCACATCATATACTTCCAGTGTTTGTAGTGTGTATATTGCCTTGCCACTTAGGCCTCTTGCACACAAATGTTTTTTTTGCGAGTGGAGGGGCCGTTTTTTGCGTTCCGTATACGGTCCATATACGGAACCATTAATTTCAATGGTTCCGCAAAAAACACCGAATGTACTCCGTATGCATTCCGTTTCCGTATTTCTGTTAAAAGATAGAACTTGTCCTATTCTTGTCCGCATCACGGACAAGGATAGTACTGTTCTATTAGGGGTTGATGTTCCGTTCCGCAAAAAACGGAATGCACAAGGATGTCATCTTTTTTTTTATTACGGATCTGTTTTTTGCGGGCGGCAAAATACTGAAAAAGTCATACGATCGTGTGCAATAGGCCTTATCTAAAGAGAAATGCCGTCAGCACTGCTTGGAAGCGTTGCAGCTGTTAATACCTATGTCATAAATATGGATCCTGTCATTCGCAACATTTTACAAAACAAAACATAACAGTGCCCCCATAGGACTCCACATGGGTCCCCGGGGGGGATTATCACTGGCCCTATACCAGTTTTCTGGGACACAACAGTTTGAATTTTTTTTCAGAACTTCAAAAAGTTGTGACTTTTGCAATTTTTTAAAAGTAGACAAGATGAGACATGCCACCTGTCAATAAGACCTCCTTCACACGTCTGTGTCCATGATGACATCCATGACAAGATGGTCTGTGGTTCATTCTTGAAGATGTCTGTGAAGGATCCGTGTTTGGTCCATGTTTCCGTGTGTCATCTATATTCCACATACACTGCAAGGCTGAAAATTAGATTCCAGAGCACCTCCTACCAATAGTGCATACGTGTTGCATCCATGGTTTTCACAGACCCATAGACAATAGGCCTCATACACACGACCGTATGTGTTCTGTGGTCCGCATTCCGTTCCGCAATTTGCGGAACAGAACGAGGCCCATTGTAGAAATGCCTATTCTTGTCCGCAAAACGGACAAGAATAGGACATTCTCTATTTTTTTTGCGGGGCCACGGAACGGAGCAACAGATGCGGACAGCATACGGAGTGCTGTCCGCATCTTTTGCGGCCGCATTAAAGTGAATGGGTCCGCGCCCGACGTGTGCATGAGGCCATAGTGTGTGTGTACAAGATCCATAATCAGAGACAAAGACAGGGCCTGCTTCAGTGGTGTCAGCACGGACCCACGATCTGTGAGAAACCACTCATGTGTGAATACACACAATAAAGTCAATGGATATGTGAGAGGTCCGTGGAGACAACGGACAGCACACAGCCGTGATTCACTGACATGTGAAAGAGGCCTATATATTCGGCGCACAACACTCCAGCACCATTCGGGTTTAGGGCTCATTTAGATAGCTGTAGTGTTTTGCAGTCCACAAATTGCTGATCCACAAAACACGGATACCGCTTCGCATGTTGCAGACCGCCCATGGCTGGCACTATGATAAAAATGACTATTCTTGTCTATCGTGCGCTATCTTTCTTGCGGGGCCGCAGAACGGCACTAGGGATGCGGGCAGCACACGGTGGCTGTCAGCATCTTTTGCAGCCTAATTGAAATAAATGGGTCTGCACCCGTTCCGCAAAATTGTGGAACGGGGGCGGACTCGTTCATACAGTTGTCTGAATGAGCCCTTAAACTGTTGTATAAGACACCACTCTAAATAAGCCCCCATGCACACGACCGTATGTATATTGTGACCTGCAAAACACGGTTCTGCAAAATGTGGATGATGTCTGTGTGATGTCTGTGTTGCATCCGTTTTTATGCGACCCAATGACTTCCACGTGCTTTCTGCATCTGTATGTCTCTTCCACAAACAGACAGAACATTTCCTATTCTTGGCCGCCAAATGCGTTCACGGACCCAAGTCAATGGGTCAGCAAAAGAAAAGGATGCAACACGGACATCAAATGGATGTCATGCGTATTTTGCGGATCTGTATTTTGCACGGTCATGTGCATAAGGCCTTCTGCTGTCTTACCTGGTAGGCACGGTGGACCTAATGTCTACAACCTCTGCACGCTCTAGTAATGATACCATGGCTATTCCTCAATAGTCCAATGACTATTTCTAATTTCTCCTATATTTAATCGGAAAAAATAAAATAATCAGACGCTCTCATTTTCAAATATATTTTTGTATAATAATGCTTTGCACCCATGACTGAGATACAGATCCAGTTTATAAAAATGAGATATCCATTGCACGGTGGGTCTTGTGGGGGATGATGCGCTGTACTTATGTCACCATAACGCATGATAAAATGATTCATTTTAGACAATCTAAGCACTACTACTCCTAGTATCATCATCATCAGGGCTACAGAGCCCGGCCCCTGTAAGAATGGGGGATCAGCCAGCCACCAGACAAATCTAGGCAATGCATAGTATCTTCCTAGACACACAATATTTTATCCTACAGGTACTCCCTACTACAGCGTGACATCATAAGATATGGCAGTGACCTCTTTAGCATTCAGGGGTTAAGCTTCCACCCCAGGATTTTAGGCTTCTCCTTGAAATGATTACATTCATTCTAAAGAGAGGTGTCGCTATTGTAGGGGACCAAAGACTAGAGGGGCACCCTGGCAGCTACATGCCCTGCAGCCGGCAGAATGAAGAACAGGGCTGAGCACATCAGACAGACCGTAGCTCCAGATGCACTGTCATGACTGGTGACATCACCTTCAGCTTCCCAGAATGGCTGTGACATAAAATTCACCCTTTTACAGTACGCCCCTAGTAATCTGCTATCGGCTGGCATGGTGATCAGGTATCAATGGGCTGTAGGAGATCCAGATGATCAGGATCCTTGTTCTAGGGGGGGGACGGGTGCGGTGCATTGATTTTCAATCAGTGGTATAGACATGGAGGAGACTGCAGTGCTTTTTTCTATCAGTATGAAATATATATATTTCATGGGAGGAGAAAAGTTTTTTTTGGGCACCTGGAGAACCAGCATGGCCACCTTAGCGAATGCAGTACCCTCAAAAAGCCATTAACCTGTTGAGTCCATACAAGCGCCATGGCCCAGATTAGCAGGACCTTCGAAAATGGCGTAAGTGGTAAAATTGTCCCCATATTAATGTCGGTAGCCATAGCGCCAACATTTCTGTGTTACTTAGACACAGGCGTGGCAAGGCAACCCATTTATCAAAGAGACGGGTCAACATTTTAATTGGCGCACACCACCGCCATGTCACCACTGCAGCATGTGGCATATTCTATAAGTGACATGTGACCTTCCAGTACACACATGAATCTTACATGGGACTGCATCCTGGAAAGGAAAGTCAGTGCCCTTGTCTAGGAGGAGATGCCACAGGGCACAGCATTACACCCAGGCAGGAGACATAGCTATGGCATACACTGGCACATTCACCCACCTGGCGCATCCTGGGTGGCATGGGGGGAGACACACCACCCCCCGGTGTGGAGGCGGCAGAGGTGGGAGAGGCCATGTTCCTGCAGCTCCTGTCCCCTCCCTCCGTCTCCGGCAGTCCGTTCTGTGGCAGGTTTAGGCTGAGATTCCCGGTCAGAGCCCTTCTTCATAGGCTTGTGGCGGGCGGGTGTCGGCAGTGCCCTGTGTGCCTGGGTCCGGCAGCGCCCGGCAGTCTGCAGTGAGGGGGGAGAGTGCTGCTCCTGCTGCTGCTGCCGCCGCTACTAGTGCTGGGATTATACAGGAGGCTGGGCTGCGGATGAGCTCACCCACTGCTCCACAGCTTCCCTCACTGGCATCGGTGCCAATGTGCACTGGATGGGAAGTCAATGGCAACCAATGGATTTCTGCACTGGGTCCAGTACTCAGGATCCAGCAGATGGTGCTACAACTTTAGGCTTTAAAGAGGTTCTCCAATTTTATGATTTTTGACTATTGGTGGGAGTCTAGATAGACCTAGGGTGTAGCCAATCCCCCAAGTGTCCTGGAATGAGCAGATTTTGGGCACTGTCCTTGGTGTCCCTTCCATTTGCCCCCCTAAGATGTCTATCAGGACTAAGAAGGTCCCAAAAATCTTATGTGACAGGAGTCTGGACCATTGGTGGTGATGATGAATTCTTCTGGTTATGAAGGCTATGGCTGTCAATGTATAAAGTGGGTGTGTGGTGTGGAGGGGTTTGGCGGTTACTAGGGTCCGTCTGTCACTGTATGGGGGTCCTCGCCATGATATTGTACAGGTACTTGGAGGCCCTGGAAATGGTGAGCAAACAGGTGTCGAACCTATAACAGAAATTAAAAGGTGCCCCTTACTGTACATCAGATCTTGTCCTACTCACTCAGTGAATGGAGGCATTATGTTCTGCCCCTCAAAGGCTGACATTGCTGTGATTGGTGATGGGGCACAGGAGAGAAAGGATTGTCCTGGCTGACGAGCCTCTGACTCTGCAGATATCTACAGCTCGCAAGCAATGACTTTTCTTTCTTTTTCTGCTTTTAAGATGTTTAACCCCTTTCAGCTCATCCTCACTTGGCTGTTTTCATACTTCCCATAAGGGCTCGTTCACACAAAAGTTTTTTTGCGTTCCGTATACAGGCCGTTTTTGCATTCAGTATACCGTCCGTATACGGAACAATTCATTTCAATAGGTCTGCAAAAAAACCGGAGTGCACTCAGTATGCATTCCGTTTCCGTATTTCCGTTTTCCGTTCCGCTACATTTTGAGTCATGTCCTATTGCCCGCAAATCACGCTCCGTGCCTCCAAGTCAATAGAGCAGTAAAAAAACATAATGCATACGGAATGCATCCATATGTCTTCCGTATCCGTTCCGTTTTTGCGGAAGCATCTATTGAAAATGTTATGCCCAGCCCAATTTTTCAATGTACTTACTGTTCAAACATTATTATATGCTTCCGTTTGCTATCCGCAAACAACGGATCACAAACGGAAACCATACAGGAACAGAAGCGGAACGGAAACGGAAAAACCACTTAAACCAAAAACGGATCCGTTAAAAACGGACTGCAAAACCATACGGTCGTGTGAACGAGCCCTAATGTATGGAAGGGCAATGCACATGCTTCTTACCATGGACTTGGTAGTGATTGGTGGAGGTCCCAGTGGTGGACCTATGGCATTATCTAAATAGGTGATAAATATTCTTAGTGGGAATACACCTTTAAATCACATTTAGTATTATATTCTTATGGATTATTTTATAACAGCTCTGAGGGTTAAAGGGCCTCTGCCAGCAGATTTGTACCTATGACACTGGCTGACCTGTTACATGTGCACTTGGCAGCTGAAGACATCTGTATTGGTCCCATGTTCATATGTGGCCGCATTACTGAGAAAAGGGATGTTTTATTCTATGCAAATGAGCCTCTAGATGGAATGAGAGTGTATCCGCTACATGTAGAGGCTCAGCTCTCTCTGCAAGTGCCGTGACCTCTGTCAGGATCAGGCCGTGCCAACGTGATCACACCTGGCCCTGTCAATCTAAGAGGAGAGGGTGGCGCAGTTGCTCCTACAGGCTCATTTGCATATATTTATCTATATATATATATGACATGTCATCACGACACACAGAATAATAATAATCGTTATTTATATAACGCCAACATATTCCGCAGTGCTTTATAATTCAAGAGTTCAAGTAAAAACCATCATAAATAATATAGCAACAGACAAGTCAATAATTAGAACAAGAGGAATGAGGGCCCTGCTCGCAAGAGCTTACAATCTATGATACAAAAACTGCAGCGTGCTATAGTTTTATTCCGGCCGCCACATGCTTTAATGAATGGGGCTGGAGCGGACTTCCGACGGCCTGGAGAACTTGCAGTAGCACGGACCCGGCAGGCTGTTCCCTTTCCGAAACAGCCTGCTGGTGTAACGCCCCAGAGTGGCATTACCACCTTTTTGCGCCCCTCCACTATCTCCTATGGTTGATCCTGTGTCATCATGTGTATTTATTCCAGATCCTGCAAAATGTGTATGTATATTTCCTTGCAAATGACTGTTAAAGTGTAATGTGCCTGGTTCACCAGCAGATGGTGGCACCTATGGCAGAGCTAGTTTTTATAGAATGGAACTTGTCTTTCCATTCTAGCCCTCTCTAGAGAGGGAGGAATTCAATGTTAGTGAAGGTCAGAGTAGCTTACCCCCTATAAGGGGAAGCAGCAGGCCCTCGTCCCTGCTGGACGAACCTGTAGAAGTTAGTTTCAGAGCACCCCCTGCAAGGGGAAGGCTGTGTGCCAGCCAGCAGGGCCTGTCTGCTCTGTTGGGCCCAGAGGCCAAAGCTGAATGCCTCCAAAGCCAGGAAGAAAGATTCCCTGGATAAAGATAGAGATAAAGAGAAAGATACATATCAAGATAAAGACAGAGTCAGACTACAGAAAGATAAGTTGCAGCTTATAGCAGAAAGGGAAAGTTTCTATTTAATCCAAATAACACAGCAGAGCTAGAGAAAGTGACAGGTGTAGCAGAGCCAAATGTGTTTGCCTGTCAGAATAAATGGCAAAAACTGCTGGTAACCAAGATAAAGTTGGAAGATTGTTCCCTGATGCAAGATTATTCAAGTAAAGCTGTTATCAACTTTAATACAAAGTCTGTACTCAATTTATTCTACCAATCCCTCAACTGTTTACCCTATTTGCACTGCTCAGGACGACAACGCCTGGAGTTCCAGGATATCCAGGTAGGAGCACCTTGACACATGCAAAGCCACACCTAAGGGAACACCATAGGCTACCCTTACACCACTCTGGCATTCCTACACTTGGGTACCACCAACACCATCTACTTAGGGGGACTCCGTCCCTCGTTGCTGAAATGCAACTGGCGTCATGACAAAAAATCTTTCACTTTAAGGGACCCTCGTTTGCATCCCATCATCCCATTGCACCGGAAAAGGCTACCGCAAGTGTGAAAGTAGCCTAACAAGGAGCTTAACAGCAGAATTCACAATAGGTGTTTGATCCATGAATCGTCCAGTAAATTAACTGGTTCAATTAGAATTGGTATTTAAACAGTCCTCCTCATCATGCTGTTCACATTTTGACATCATGAGACCAAGACGACACCTAACAATTGATCAACAGTAACTCGCCATTGCAAAGCTTCAAGTAGGATGTTCTTAGATGTAAGTGGCCACTGATATTGGAGTGTCACAGTGTCATCAGCAGGTTGCACCAGAGAGACTGGAAGAGTCACAGAAAGGCATAGAAGTGGATGTCTTTTGGTCACATCCCACACTGATGACCACTTCATTGTGCACAATGCCCTGCAGAAACGGATGATGAATGGCACACAACTCCAAGCACCTTAAAGGAGGTGAGAGGCACTTGTGTCATGTCAAAGCATTCGAAACCATTTACATGGTGGTCTGGTCTGCATGCTAGACGACCTGCAGAGGTACCTGACCACATCACCAGGCACAGGCGTCATTGTCTTGTCATCTACGCTGGACAAGGGACCAGTGGTCCTCAGTGCTGTTCACTGATGAAAGTCGATTGATGCTGAACAGAAATGATGGCCGCCAACGAGTTTATTCGTATTTTCGAATATTCTACTTTTTTTTTCATCAGTAACCTCCCTTTTTGCTTGTGACCCAATGAGAAAGCTACAATGTCTTTGTCTGAGCTTAGCAACATCCCTGGCAACCAATAGGAAAGTTGTCTACCCCTTTAGTATATAAGAACCTCCCCACAGCCATTTTCTACAGTTTATTACAGTTCTGAGAGAGACAGCAGTGTTATTGCTGTGCTTTCTCATTTCCATTTGTCACATTACATTAGATAGTTAGTTAGCTTATATAGCTTATATATATATGTAATACAGATAGTTAGTGGGAGATAGTCAGTGTAGGTTAGATAGTGATATAGTGTAGCTATTCTGCTGTCCATACATACATGCTACATACATAGTGCTGTGATGTCACAAGTTCACAACAATACTTAGTGCACCAATCACTAATATGTAGTCAGACCTGTTAAAATGTAAAGTTGCGCTTATTGCGCCAAAATATTCGCATCATTATTGCTGATTTATGCAATCGCGAATATATTGGAACACTCTATCTCCATATAAAGCTATTGTAATGTCTGCCGTGCCAACCATTTTCTCCAATCTCATTAAACTTCAAGCAGTTTGAAAAATGTAGCTATAGTGACCCATGACTGTATTGCGCGCACATTATGCGAATATTACATTATATTGCATGACGGATGTTCTACCAAATATCGCAAATTCGAATATTGCCCCTGCCATTCATCACTATGTGCATAAGCCCTTATAGTTAATGAGGCTGGACAGAGACTTTTAAACTTCCGGCTGTCACAAACCTCTAAGGGCGTGGTCTAAGTGAACCTCTTGTTCTTCACAGTACCCCTGATGGTTGGGATAGACTTTCTCGAGGGGAACACCAGGTCGCTACCTCTTGAAGAGGATTGGCACACGAGGCAGCTGGTCCAGAAGGTACCAGAGCAAGGTACCAAAGGTACAGACGTAATCAGCAGGCCGATTCGTAACCAGGAGCAACAGTGCAGTACCGAAGGATGAGGGAGGGGCGAATTAAAAAAAAGCAATAGGTCAGGGCAGGCGGCACAGGTATATCCGCTGCGTCTGGAGGGAAGAGGCAGCAAGCATGCTGTGGCCAGGGCTGAAAGGCAACTGTGGAGCGGATCCCAGAACAAACAGTACCTACACAGACAGAGCCCAGGACTGCAGCGGTGAATGGGAAGCACTGGCAGCAGATCACCACTGAACATGGCACCCGGGACCGCGGCGGCAAGCAGGAGAACAGCGGCGCACAGCAGCCGCTGTTACATTGGCAATGCCAAAATGCACAGAGATCCAGCAGGGAACACCTCATAAACACTTATTTATGCTAAATTCTTATCAGTTTTAAAAGAATTTAGCTTAATCCTTTCAGCACCCTGCGACTTTTCGTTTTGGCATTTTGTTTTGTGCTCTGTACTTTTTTCGACTGTCGTGTTGCACTCGCAGCATGTCACATGTCACAGTGCAACACCATAGCCTATCATTATAAAAATTGTTGAGACAAAATGTCGCGCGACACATGTCTTCATGTAGCCCTAGCATTAAAGGGGCAGGGCGCTGTGGAGGTCACTGTTAAAGAGGGGGGCACAGTGGAGGTCATTGTTAAAGAGGGGGGCACTGTGGAGGTCATTGTTAAAGAGGGGGGCACTGTGGATGTTACTGTTAGGGGGCAGGCCGCTGTGGAGGTCACTGTTAAAGGGGCGGACACTGTGGAGGTCACTGTTAAGAGGGCAGGGTCCACTATTAAAGGGGCAACTGCTGTGGAAGTCCCTGTTAAGGCAGGGGGTGGGCCACTTAGGAGGTTACTGTCAAGGGAGTCGGGTGCTGTGAAACTGACTGTTAAAGGCGTGGGCTGCTGTGAAGGTCAAAGTTAAGGGGATGGGCTGCTGTGGAGGTCCCATTTTAAAATGAAGGGGCACTGTGGGGGGTCAATCTTAATGGGTGGGGGACTGTGGAGTTCACTGTTGAAGGGGCAGTGTGCTGTAGAGGTCACTGTTATGGGGGAAACTGTCGGTATCTTTTAACGACAAACAAACATTAAATGAAATAGCTGAAATATACCCATGCGCATTTCGGGAACCAGCAATGCCTATGATGTTTTTTTTTCTACTTTTAAACATTTTTGCTTACCTTTTTTCATTTTTTTAAATCAAGTTCTATACTCGCTTACCTAGCCTGTTCTTGTGAGATTTACCAAATCTTACAAGAACAGCTCACCTTCTCCTTGTCTGTGGAGTGGTCCACTGCGATTGGACAGCGTCACAGCCAGGAAGAAGGAAACACCTATTGAGGAAACCAGATGGCTCTTCCTCCCTGTACCGATGGTCTGAATTAGCATGCCAAAAATGTGGCAGCAGCAGCCAGCAAGACGCTACTATATGATTTATTATGGGGCCCTTGCAGTGACATTGACAGGACGGGTGTCACGGTAGGTGAGGGAAGGGAAGAAAACCAAATACAACAAAAACACCAGACTGGGCCCCAAAGCTAGGGAATAGGAAAGATCACCACCTGACAATCCCTGAGCCTTTCCCTGACTGCTGACAACATGAGCAAATTCTAAAGGTGGAAGTACTCATGAGCTGGAACCTAAGACCTGCTGATACTCGAAACAAACCCTCAGCTAGGGAGCAGGAGATAAGACAACCGGTTCCTTCCACCGTGAAGGAAACAGCGTCTTCCTGAGGCCTCGTCAGAACACACAACAAAGGGAAGGAGAGAGGACTTAGCTTTAGACGGACGGAGAGCAGGAGATCCACCAAACACTAGCTGAACACTCCAGGAGGAAATATAAACTGCAAGGGCTGCAGTAAGAGGCGGGTATAAATAGAGCCACTAAACAGCTAATGAGCAGAACCTGTGGAGACGTGGATCCTGCCCAAAAACAAACAACAAGAAGAAAGAGAAAGATCTGTCAGATAGACTCACTTGCAGCAAGTCTATCAGATCTTCTCAGGCCTCTCACAGGGCAGGCAGTGACAACGGGTCCATAGAGAAAGAGGATACTGGCCGGTGACCTCTGTACCTAGAAGTCATCTCAACCACCTGATATGTTTATAATAATAAACTGGATACTTTATTACAAAATCCATTTATTTATTTTTTTAATTGAACATAGGCTGGTTGAGATGCTGTACGCGGCCTATCTGTATGTGATGCCTTCTATTGTGCCTTATGTCACTTGTGCAGGAGGTGGTCCACCTTGCCCAGGGGCCCACCCGGGGATTTAACTGTTACCCTGCGGCAGGGGTGTACATAGAAATCACTGGGACCCATGCCCCATTTATAGCCCCTCCCATTACCCATTCCGGGCCTCTCCCTTTGCTCCATGTATAATAGATGCAATGTGTACAGAAATATGTGGTCAGTTATACATTATGGTCATGTGAGGTAAATGAGGTAGTGGTCATTGTAACTGTGTGCAGTATAAGATATATATAAAAACAGGGCATGGGTAGGGGCTAAATGAAAAGAGAAAAGGGGAGGACCACTTCTTACCACTCCATTCCAGTCTCTATGGATCAATGCAAAGCACTTCTAATCCTTGGTGTTAGGGGTTGAAGGACCTGTGAGGATGTCATCACAGGTCCTGGCAGATGCACCTTTCAAACCTGGGAACTAAACCATTCTTGGTCCTGAATACAGTTGGGGATGTGACTAATGAGCAGCAGCTCTTGTATGCAGTCTCCATTACCACAGTCTGTCCTGCGCGTCCTCTCTATACTTCATGTCTCCTCATGAACTCCATTCCTGCAGAGTTTCAGCTGAAGATCATATTAAAATGTATTTAGGATGATAATCCCTTACAAACAGAGCAGAGAGGAGGACAAGGCATCTCTTTAGCTCAGTGTTGTGATTAGGACAGGTTGTGTGTGCTAATAGGACGGCGGCCATTTTATTACTCCTGATGAGTGCTGGTTGGCCACACGGGCCTTTATAACTAATAAAAGGTATTTGGAAATATATTTATAATAAGGTAATATTTAAATATTTTCATATTTCCTGGAGAATCCCTTTAAGGAGAAAGTCCCAGTGTTTAGCGACAGGATACTTTTGGCTGGTATGAATTGTTGCCCCCTGAGAGACATCTCTGGTTCTGTTCGCTAAGCTGCCCAAGATGCTGGACAGCTCCACATTCTGTTAAGATTTACCAGTATTTAGTTTCTCATTCTAAGTCTTCAGTTTCTATGATAACCTTGCATGCCTTCTTTTTTCCATATGGTTATTATTTTCTTGCCATGACTAACTTGGGTTCATCTTTTTTTAATAGAATCAAGATGTTATTTAATGTCAAACTCAATGCATGCTGCAAACACCATTCTGAATACTCATTATGGTCCATTCACACGTCCGTTGTGTATTGTCACACGTCGTTGTAAACACCGAGACAGCGCCCCCATAGAAATGCCTATTCCCTTACGTCCTACCAGCAGCACAGATGGGGTTAACCACCCCCGTGGACTGGCAGGACCAGCGGAATGTTTAATGAGCCCAAGACTAATAACTCAATTTAACAATTAAGTATCTCCTTAAAAGGAGGAAGTCAACCCCCAGCCCACTGTGTTTTTTTCTGTCCTCCTGGACAGGTGGACTAGGCGGTTTGTTCCCCCCTTGCTTATGGAAAGTGCGGAGAGCCTTCTTTTCGTTTGGGTAACGGCGTTGCTCTTTTTCCTAGGTACCTTGTCAGTTTGGCCGGCATCTTATTTGCTGCCGGCCCTGCGCAGTTGCGCCTGGCTGGGGTATTTTGGCGGCGTCCTTGGTCCAGGATTCCGGTCCCTGTGCGCCGCCATCTTCCAGAGGTGACGCGGGGACTCTCCTTTTGCATCACCTCCGGGTAATCCGGCCGTGATTTTTCACGGGCACGATTTTTCATAGATGCGATTTTTTTATGCATCTTCCTGTGGAGGATTTACTGGGGAAGGGTGGATTGGCTATCCCTCCCCTTCCCCTATTTTGGGAGGCTGTGTGCTCCAGTTCAGTCTCTGGCTACATATGCTTTTTCAGCTAGCTCCCAGAGTCCTAAAATTGGTGTTGTTCCACTTGTGGTGTTTTTTCCTCAGCTGCCTCCGGTCTGTTTTTCTACCTTTCCTGCGTAGATAGGTGATTTACAAATGTTTTATTTGTCCCTTTTTTTCCCGCAGTGATGTCTTCTCCGCGGGATTCGGAAGGCATCTATCCAAGAGGAAGCATCTATCCTGCTACCATTGCAGCAGTCAACGGTTATTGTAAGCTGATCATACCTGCACTCGTGAGATCGCAGAAGCTAAGCAGCTTAAGGATGGGCTAAGACCAGCTTGGGAGTCCGGTTGGGAATCCCTGGGTCTGTTGACTTAACCTACACCAGGTGTTACAGCTGCTGTTAGAGGTTTCTGACCTCTAGTGAACCTATGTTGCAGGATATGTATCAATGGCTCTGTTAAAGGAGTCATAGGCCTGCTGGATGGAAAGGCTTTCTATTCGTGCCCAGGCCTCTATGGAGACCTCTGTCCCGTTAGAGAGACCTTCTTGGTCTCCTTAGTTTCTTCCTCCTCAGATGAGGAGGAGCTGACGTTGTGTTTTCTCCCTGGAAAGACACAGAGTTGCTCAAGTCCATCAGGTCGAGGGACCATGATGTTGACTGGGGGGAGCCTCCCGTTCCCGCTACTCGGGCACATCGTGTCTTCAAAGCGGATGAGACCCTCCTCTCTGTCATGATATAGAGTGGAAAAAACCTGGAAAAGGTCCGGTTTTAACAAAGAAGTTTAAATCCATGTTCCCGATGGCTTAACCCTTGGTGGATTCGTGGGGATCCATTCCCAAGGTGGACATGGCTATTGCCAAGTTGTCCAAGCGCACTCTGGTTCCTGCAGACGATGGGTCTAGCTGCAGGACCCCCTTGCAGAGTGCACACTAAGACGGGGTGTTACTAGATAAGATCATGGAGGGTCTTTCAGACTAGAAGGTGAAGAGCCTTCCCCAACAGTCCTTTCGAGTGCAGGGCAGACAAGACCGCGGTGCCAGGTCTGGCCAGCAAACAAGCTCTTGTAGTGACTGGAGAGCACAGCGAAAGGGTTTGAGGTGCTCTCGTGGAGGAGCCAAACATGGAAAATCCACCTCCTGACTACGGGCCTCTTCGAGGCTCTTGGTTAATTCCCGTTACTCCTGCCGTCCTGCCAATAAGCTTCCCCATTCCTAAGCTTCATGTACCCGTCGGGAGTCGTCTCTTCCACTTCTGAGAAGAATGGATCCAAGAGATCTCGGATACCTGGGTCCTGAATATCATTTCAACGGTTATTTAGTCAACCTCACCTCTATTCCTCTGGACAGGTTTGTCAAGATCAACCTTCTACAAGCTGCCAAGGAGGCGATCCTAGAGGCCTACATTCAGGACTACATTTGCAAAGGGGCTCTGGAGGAGGTTCCGGCAGGAGAACGGGGCCTAGGGATCTATTCACCAGTTTTTCTGGTTCCCAAGGCTTCAGGAGATCTCCGGATGATTATCGATCTGAGATATTTCAATCGATTTATAAGGAAGGTGAAGTTTCGTGTAGAAACCATCAGGTCAGTAGTTCACGTCGTCAATCCTGGAGACGTGATGGCAACCCTGGACCTCAAGAATGCATATCTGCACATCCCGATCCATCCTGGTTCCAGGAAGTATATCAGGATCACGGTCCAGGTGTCCGGTGTCGTCAGGCATCTTCTGTTTGTTGCCCTTCCCTTTGGCATTTCTTCTGCCCCTCACACTTTTACCAAGGTGGTGGTTCTGTGGTGGCGGCTTTGAGGCTTCAAGGACTGACCATCATTCCTTATCTGGACGACTGGCTTTGAAAGCCTCTGCTCTAGCGGTCCTAACCCAACTTCTTCAGGTAACAATCTCCTTTCTGTTCCACCTAGGTTGGATCATCAGCTGGTAGAAGTCGAACGTGAGCCCGTCGACTTCAGTAAGATATCTAGGCTTCATAATCGACTCCACTGGGATGTCGCTCCAGTTGACTCCAGAAAGAAGATTCCGGGTTCAGAACACGGCAAGTTCCTTTCCCGGCGAGTTCCAATCCGGACTCTCATGAAGATGTTGGGGCTCATGTCAGCGTCTGCAGAAGCAGTCCCTTGGGCTCTATGGCACCTCCGCCCTCTACAGTCGGAGGTCCTCTCCTAATGGAATGGCAGCCCTGCTGGGCTAAACTCCCTGTGCTCCCTGACTTGGCAAACTCGGTATTCCCTCAGATGGTGGTGCCATCTTTTAGACGGGAAGTCTATGACCCAGCCAGTCTGGGTCATATTGACTACGGATGCGTCCTAAGTAGGCTGGGACGCTCACCTAGACGACTCTCCAGTTCACGGGACCTGGTTTCCTCAGGAGTGGCTTCTTTCATCCAATCTCCGCGAGATTCAAGCTATCTGGCTAGCCCTCCTTCACTTAGCCCCTCAGATCCGGGGCAAGCGGTGAAAGTCCAGTCAGACAATGTGACTGCGGTACTTTACATCAACCAGCAGGGAGGCACGAGATCACTTCCCTCTTGTCAGAGATCGGGGTGATTCTGGATTAGGCAGAGTTGTACCTTCCCACTTATCTGCGATCCACATCCAAGGCTCCCTCAATATGATAGCGGCTGAGCCGCGGTCTTCCGTCGGTGGAGTGGTCTTTACATCCGGAGAATCAAGCAGATAGTCCTCAAGTGGGTATGCCAGAGGTGGATCTCATGGCAACAAGGTTCAATGCCAAGGTGGAGAGGTTCTGCTCCCTCTACAGGAGGACAACCCCTGGCGTTAGACGCTCTGTCAATATCCTGGAGGTTCAGGCTGGCTTACATCTTCCCTCCCTTTTCCATGATACCGAGGGTATTGATGAAAATCCGTCAGGATCAGGCCTCGGTGATAGCCATCATACTGTTTTGGCCGAAGAGATCCTGGTTTACCTAGCTCACCCAGTTGAGTCGAGGACAATATTGGAGGCTCCCCACAGCAGACCCTGGTGTCGTGGGACACTCACCTCTGCTCAGATCTGCACAGATTCAACCTGACAGCCTGGAGGTTGATCAGTCCCTTCCCAGAATAGAAGGGCTTTCAGAGTCGGTCCTGAGAACGCTGTCTCATTCTAGAGCGGACTCTACCAAGAGAGCCTACTCTTGTATTATGAGGATATTCTCATCCTGTTGTACCTCAACTGAGGTGGCGTCTGCAGATCCGCCCCTCTCCGCTATCCTTCAGTTCCTGCAAGACGGCCTTGATAGAGGCCTTGCCCTTCTACTCTGAAGGTTCAAGTTTCAGCCATCTCAGCTTGCCTTAACAGGCTTTTTCTCAGGACCCGCTGATCAAACGGTTCCTTAAAGGAGCTGAAAGATTAAAGCCTACAGTACTGAGACCCCTTTTTTCAATGGGTTTTCAGTAGTTCTCAGGGGTTAGCATCTCCCCCTTTGAACCGTTAGAGGAGGTGGACATCAAGTTCGTCACTTGGAAGTTTGTGTTTCTCCTTGCAGTGACTTTGGCCAAGAGGGTCTCTGAGCTTCAAGCTCTCTCAGCACATGAGCCCTATACCATTTTCTTACATGACCGGGACCTTCTTAGATTCCTCCCGTATTGTAGGCCTAAAGTTCCTTCCTTCCAGAACATCAACCAGGTGATATTCCTCCCGGTTCTGTCGACATCTACCACCTCCTCCTAGGAACCTGCTAGACATCCTCTGGACGTCTCGAGATGTCTCCGGATCTATGTGGATAGATCAAGGAGTTCAGGAAAGATGAGAATCTGCTAATCCTGTTGCCGGTAAGTTTAAAGGCTATAAGGCATCCAAACCTTCCATCAGTCGGTGGATTGAGGAGGCTATTAAGGAATCCTTTGTTTCCACAATCTGGACCCTCCGGGATTCGTGAAGGCCCACTCTACTAGAGTTGTGGCTACTTCTTTTGCCGAGAGGAGTCTTCTGCCTCTCAACATGATTTGCAAAGCTGCCTCCTGGAGCTCTGAATCGACATTTATCTCCCATTATAGACTAGATGCCAGTCTAGCTGAGTTTTCGGCCTTTGGGCAGACTTTTCTTAGTTCTGCCAGGCAGGAAGGCCCTCCCTAGGGGTTTCTTCTTGCTATCTCCCCATCTGTGCTGCTGGTAGGACGTAAGGGAATCGTTAATTTCTAACGATAATTTGTTTTCCCTTAGTCCTAACAGCAGCACTAAATTCCCACCCTAGTAAGTCTAGTTTTTTTCTTGCTATAAACACAGTGGGCTGGGGGTTGACTTCCTCCTTTTAAGGAGATACTTAATTGTTAAATTGAGTTATTAGTCTTGGGCTCATTAAACATTCCGCCGGTCCTGCCAGTCCACGGGGGGTGGTTAACCCCATCTGTGCTGCTGTTAGGACTAAGGGAAAACAAATTATCGTTAGAAATTAACGATTCTTGTCCGCTATTGCGGACAAGAATAGGACATGTTCTATTTTTTTCGAGAGCCATGGACCGGAAGATCGGGGCCGCGAATCAGAAATGCAGATGCGGACAGCACACCTGTGTGCTGTCCGCATCTTTTCCGGCCCTATTGAAAATTAATAGCTCCAGATCCGTTCCGCCACGTTGCGGAACGGATCCAGACCCCATCTACGGACGTGTGAATGGACCCTTACAGTGTAAAGTTCGCTAGTATTTACTGTGCAATAATATAACTTATTAATACGAATTTTGAAACAATCTTTTTCAGTATGGAAAGAGTTAAATTGGATGTTCCAAAAGTATGTTCATTTACTTTGTTAGATTATGCCAACAAATGTAACAATTCTTCAAGTTGAACACAGAGGGATTTCTGCTATTGTGTGGGCCAACTAATATGAATCAGCGCTGTAAAAGTGCCCCCTCACCTCCATCCTTAACTCATCTCCCATTTGGTTAAGAACTGCAATTTTTCATGAAACCAATTTAGTACAATATTGTGATATGTTAAGTAAACTCTGCAAAGGCTGCAATTCACATGACAACCACTGGGTATCTAGTGTACCAAATTTACAGTACTGTACATGGTGAAGCTTAAAGGGGTTGTCTCTGCAGCAGCCTATTGCCAGCGCCTGGGGATCCCTTGCCCCTTAAGAGATATTTATGATTATATGTCCCTCTGATAGAGCAAGTAGTCGTGATGCCAGTTTCAGTTACGCAACAAGGACTTGGAGTCCCCTTTGTAGATTGTAGTGTTGGTACCCAGGGGTAGGATTGCCAGAGTGGTCTAGAGTGGCCTACAATGTCTCTGTAGATGTTGTATGCATGTGTCACGGTGCTCCTACCTGAATATCCTTAGATCCCAGATGAGGTATAGTCCGAAGCAAGTGCAAAAAGGGGTTGTTGAACTTGGGTGATGAATAAGTAGAATAAATGGAGTCCAGACTTTGTAGTAACGTTGAACACAGCTTTACTAGGCATAAACGGTTATCCAAACAGTTTCCAAACGTTATCTTGGTCATCAGGTATTGGCTTATTCTGGCAGGCAAACACTTCTGCAACGATCTCAGCTCTGCTATGTGGTAGCTCTCTCAGCACTGCTATGTAGACTGGGTAAATAGGAAACTCTTCCTCTTCTGCTGGAATTTAGCTGTCTGTAGTCTGTCTCTTACTTTATCTTTAATCCTAGGAACTTTTTCCTGGCATCAAGCTCACTTAGCTTGGCTGTAGGCAATTCAAGCCCAGAAGGGGACAAGCAACCATGTAGATTTCAGAGGCAGGGCCTCTGGGATCAGCAGAGCAGACCGAGCTCTGCTGGCCGACACAACCTCTACCTCAGTAGTGCTGAGCGGCAAGGGCAATATTAAAATGCGCAATATTTTGCGAATATTTGGGTGAATATTCGTCATAAATTTGTGAATTCGAGATTATTTTCTTGATTGCAAAAATGTAATACTCTCATAATGCACGCTCAATACAGTCGTGGGTCACTATAGTTACATTTTAAAGCTGCTAGAAGTTTCCTGAGACTAGAGAAAATGGTTGGCATGGTAAAACATTACAATAGCTTTATATGCAGATAGAGTGCTCTGATATATTCGCGATTGCGCAAATCAGCAATTATTGATGCGCATATTTTTGCGCAATACGTGCAACTTAACATTTTAGCAGGTCTGACTACATATTAGTGACTGGTGCACTAAGTATTGTTGTGAACTTGCCTGTAGCATGTATGTATCGACAGCAGCTATACAGGTCCTTCTCAAAAAATTAGCATATTGTGATAAAGTTCATTATTTTCTGTAATGTACTGATAAACATTAGATTTTCATATATTTTAGATTCATTACACACAACTGAAGTAGTTCAAGCCTTTTATTGTTTTAATATTGATGATTTTGGCATACAGCTCATGAAAACCCAAAATTCCTATCTCAAAAAATTAGCATATCATGAAAAGGTTCTCCAAATGAGCTATTAACCTAATCATCTGAATCAACTAATTAACTCTAAACACGCGCTGTAAAACGCTCAACACATGAAAACCAATGCTTCCCTATGGCCCTGGTTCTCACTTTAGCGTTTTACAGCGCATTTGAACGCGCTGTAAAACACCCTACGCTCAAAAAAGTTCTTGAGCTTCTTTGGGGCGTTTTGTCGCACGTTCGCACCCATAGACTTCAATGGGAACGTGCGTAAAGCGCGTTAAGTGTAGATATGCCTTTTTTTAATTGGTCTCCAAAGTCCTATTTCCAAAACGCACTGTAATACGTGCGTTTTACGCGCGAACGTAATACGCGCGTATCAAATACGCGCAAGTCTGAACCCAGCCTGAGAGGGGAGATTACAAGAATGGAGGAAATCCTTCAACAGTTGCGCTGGAAGGTAGGTTATGAGGGAGAGAATATAATTTAGGGAAATAATTGCATTTGATTGTAACTGATATGGAATTGAGGTCAAGTAGCATCCCCTCTCCTAAGGGTGTACAGTGTAAAATGCTATGACCATCTCCTAAGCTGTTTAGCCTTGTCACCCTGTTCATAATAATAACGCTGGCGTATATATAACTGTAATTTTTCTGTTTTATGTAGGGCAAGGTCTCTAAGAAGGGCATGTGTCTCTGTAACTTGAGATATTTTCACAGCCTGGCCCTGTCAATTAAAGCGCAGAGGGTGCGGCAGTTGCAGAGAGAGCAGAGCCTTTAAGTGTAACAGCAACTGTCCCATTGCTCCTAGAGGCTCATTTGCACATATTAAATCATCTTTCTCAGCACCGCAGGCACATATGAATATGGGACCAACACAGATGTCTTCAGATACCAAGCGCACGTGCAACGGGTCAGCCAATTTCTTATCGTTACAAATCTGCTGACAGTTGCCCCTTTAAACCCCCCTCCCACCATAAATGCAGCAGAAGGGTGGTCTGCTATTTTAAAAAAGACACGATTGATGAAACCAACATGATCTGTGTTTGGAGCATAAACATTTCAAAGTATTAGAGGAGAACCCCGTAACTTACAATTTATTACTACATAACTCCAGGGTCAAGAATGGAGGAAATAATCTGTGTGGGACAATGTTGTGCTAAAAGGGTTGTCAGGAGGAGGGCAAAAGTGTAGAATACTAACTAGACACCTCTGCTAATAGGGGTGAACAGAGATCAAACCGCTGAAGAGGGGGTCAGTGACTGAAACACAATCCAAAATCCTCTTAAACAGTATAGAAATCAGAGTAGCTTAGAGCGCTCAGTGTCTGGAAATATTGCTGAAACAATGTATGAAGGGTATTGCTAGCCTAAGAAATATGAAAACATAGTAGGTGACAAAATCATGCAAGTATGAGTAATGTTCCCATGATAGAAAGGGAAAAGAAGTCTCACTTGGACAAAAAACTGCAATACTAGATGACCTCATGGAGGGAGATCATGGGTTTGAGGATAAGGACCAAGTTCCCAATCCACAATGTCTGGACCGGAACTGTGATGTCTAGATTTTCATGAACACATAGAGGTACTGATCGTCAGTTCTTAATGGCAATAGGGGAAAAGGGGAAATACCATCAGTAGATGTTCTTCTTTTCTGTCTACACTGCAGTATACGCTTCTTATAAAGTGTGATGTAGTATACATCTTAATATGGTGGCCTCCTGTATAGGTAAACTCAGCTAATTATTTTATATATTGTTAGACAGTGACAGGTCTCACTCTGGTTACTGGTAAGGTAAGGGTGGATAGTGCTCTCCATACCCCTATTCCACCACAGGTGGGAGAGCTGGAGGTATTAGGATGGGATAAAGCACCTCCCTCTGTCTCATTCAATGGAGATGCTTTGAAGGAGAGCCAAGGAGGCTCTGGGAGAGAGTTTGAAGCAGAGGCTTGGGCAGGGCCGGGCCGACACAGAGGCTGGGGAGGCTCCAGCCTCAGGGCGCTCCAGCCTCAGGGCGCAGGCAGGGGCCGGCGAGAGGGAGAGGGACTGACAGGGGGGAACCGCTCAGCGCTCCCTCCTGTCATTCCCTGAGCCGGGCCCTGTCAGAGCGCTCCTCTCACCTCCATTATGCTGCTTCAGGCCCGCTGCCTCAGGCTCTAACTAGAAACAGAGTAAGCAGGTGGGCGGAGCCTAACAGACCTCCATTAGGCTCCGCCCACCTGCTTAATGTGAGGCAGCGCCGGGGCCTGATCCCAGAAGCCTGGAGCAGTGACCATAATGGAGGTGAGAGGAGCGCTCTGACGGGGCCCGGCATTAAGTACAGTGAAAATGCCGGGCCCCTTTCATTAAGTTTGTGACAACATGGGGGGCAGAAAGAGCATGACAACATGGGGGGTAAAAGAGCATGAAAAGATGGGGGAGAATGACAGGGGGCAGAAAAAGCATGACAAGAAGAGGGGATTATGACAAGAGGGGAGAGAATGACAAGAGGGGGCATGACAAATTACTATGTGGGGGCACTGCTGTGTGGTTGAGGGGGTGTGGGGACATTACTGTGTGGGGGCAGTGTGGCAGACATTACTGTGTGGGGCGCAGTGTGGCGGACATTACTGTGTGGGCGCAGTGTGGAGCACATTACTGTGTGGGGGCAGTGTGGTGGACATTACTGTGTGGGGGGCAGTGTGGCGGACATTACTGTGTGGGGGGCAGTGTGGCGGACATTACTGTGTGGGGGCAGTGTGGCGGACATTACTGTGTGGGGGGCAGTGTGGCGGACATTACTGTGTGGGGGCAGTGTGGCGGACATTACTGTGTGGGGGCAGTGTGGCGGACATTACTGTGTGGGGGCAGTGTGGCGGACATTACTGTGTGGGAGGCAGTGTGGCGGACATTACTGTGTGGGGGCAGTGTGGAGGACATTACTGTGTGGGGGCAGTGTGGCGGACATTACTGTGTGGGGGCAGTGTGGCGGACATTACTGTGTGGGAGGCAGTGTGGCGGACATTACTGTGTGGGGGCAGTGTGGAGGACATTACTGTGTGGGGGGCAGTGTGGCGGACATTACTGTGTGGGGGCAGTGTGTCGGACATTACTGTGTGGGGGCAGTGTGGCGGACATTAGTGTGTGGGGGGCAGTGTGGGGGCACTACTGTGTGGGGGCAGTGTGGCGGACATTACTGTGTGGGGGGCAGTGTGGGGGCACTACTGTGTGGGGGCAGTGTGGCGGACATTACTGTGTGGGTCGCAGTGTGGAGGACATTACTGTGTGGGGGGCAGTGTGGCGGACATTACTGTGTGGGGGCAGTGTGGCGGACATTACTGTGTGGGGGCAGTGTGGCGGACATTACTGTGTGGGGGCAGTGTGGCGGACATTACTGTGTGGGGGGCAGTGTGGCGGACATTACTGTGTGGGGGCAGTGTGGCGGACATTACTGTGTGGGGAGCAGTGTGGCGGACATTACTGTGTGGGCGCAGTGTGGCGGACATTACTGTGTGGGGGCAGTGTGGCGGACATTACTGTGTGGGGGCAGTGTGGCGGACATTACTGTGTGGGGGCAGTGTGGCGGACATTACTGTGTGGGGGCAGTGTGGCGGACATTACTGTGTGGGGGCAGTGTGGCGGACATTACTGTGTGGGGGCAGTGTGGCGGACATTACTGTGTGGGGGCAGTGTGGCGGACATTACTGTGTGGGAGGCAGTGTGGCGGACATTACTGTGTGGGGGCAGTGTGGAGGACATTACTGTGTGGGGGCAGTGTGGCGGACATTACTGTGTGGGGGGCAGTGTGGCGGAC
Organism: Bufotes viridis; assembly: GCA_033119425.1. Lineage (NCBI taxonomy): Eukaryota > Metazoa > Chordata > Amphibia > Anura > Bufonidae > Bufotes > Bufotes viridis. The sequence continues at coordinate 436,846,833 of CM065589.1, forward strand.
ATTACTGTGTGGGAGGCAGTGTGGCGGACATTACTGTGTGGGGGCAGTGTGGAGGACATTACTGTGTGGGGGGCAGTGTGGCAGACATTACTGTGTGGGGGGCAGTGTGGCGGACATTACTGTGTGGGGGGCAGTGTGGCGGACATTACTGTGTGGGGGCAGTGTGGAGGCACTACTGTGTGGAGGGCGACTACTGTGTGGGGGCAGTGTGGCGGACATTACTGTGTGGGGGCAGTGTGGCGGACATTACTGTGTGGGGGGCAGTGTGGCGGACATTACTGTGTGGGGGGCAGTGTGGCGGACATTACTGTGTGGGGGGCAGTGTGGCGGACATTACTGTGTGGGGGGCAGTGTGGCGGACACAGGGGCGTAGCTATAGGGGGTGCAGAGGTAGCAGTCGCTACCGGGCCCAGGAGCCTGAGGGGGCCCAAAGAGCCTTGTGCCACATAAGAAGACACACAAAGCACTGAGGGAAGGGGGCCCAAGCTGAACTCTTGCACCAGGGCCCATGACCCTTTGGCTACGCCCCTGGGCGGACATTACTGTGTGGGGCAGTGTGGCGGACATTACTGTGCGGGGGGGGGGCAGTGTGGCGGACATTACTGTGTGGGGGACACTACAGTGTGGGGTGGCATTATACAAAAGCTCTGCAGATGCAACTCCCATGTATTGGGTCACCACAATTTGGGTGGTCATTCACTAAATGAACCCTATTATGGGGAGAATCTGTGGATGACACATATTTGTCATCCACAGACACCCCCCCAAAACAGGGTTAATTTACTGAATGACCACCAATAAAAGAGGTGGGGTCACATATGCTATTTCATAATGACAGCAGGGCCCGTGCAGTGACTGTATTCTACTACACCCCCCCCCCCCCATCCCCCCTGCTCACTGGATATAATCGTATTAATTATATAACTGTAGTAAATCACTACAGTTATATAGTTAAGATTATATACAGTGTGTGTGGGGCGCTGTCATCAAAAAAGCAGATACAACCCCACAGCCTCACCCCTTGTATTGGGGGTCATTCCTACATGGACCCTGTTATGGGGAGGGGGGATCTGTGGATGACACAAATGTGTCATCCACAGATTCCCCAATAACAGTGTCATCCATCACAGATCCCCCATAGCAGTGTCATCCACAAGTTGGAGGGGGCGCACTTGGGCAGCTCAGCCTCTGTTGGTGGTAGACCTTGTCCCAGCCCTGGGCTTGGGACAGCTCTGTGGGGTGGCCTCAGCTGGGCACGGCTGAGGGACCACGAGGCTTAGTATAGCCTGGTCTTGGGGGATGAAGCAATGCCTGGTTGTGGGTTGCATGGGTCCTAGTCAGGCGGACTAGGTGTTTATTTTCTGTACAGTTTGTGTGGTGCTGGAACCAAATAAATGCACTGTTTGGACATTGATACCGTGTGTCCTGAAAATACTTGTGAAAGTGACCCCCGAAAACGAGCTATTCCCCTACAATATATAAAAAAAGTATGCCAATTCATATCAACCCAATGGACCAGTTTCATACCTGCAGATATGTGTGACTGCTACGGAGCCTGGGGGGGAAGGGGGCCTGGCACTGAACTTCTCTTTCCCTATGACAACAATGCATTATCAAGCAGCCACCAGTCTCAATGCAAGGGAATTATTACAGCTTCCATGGTAATTGCATACATTCTTATGCACTGAGCTCCCCCTAGTGGTGGCTTCAGGCAGACAGCTTTGTAATAGAAGGAAAGCAGACGTATCCATTTATTTTTGACAGTTTTCTGATATAAATACATTGAGAAATATGGGGTTCAGATTGAGCGCCATTATTTTGAAGCACCTGTTCCACTTTTTCCGACATAAAAGTCAGATAAATAGGTTGAGGCCAAAGGCATTTCTTTTTATTATTGGTTGTAATCATTTAAAAAATTTCCCACTTCATTAAAGAAAAAGTGTAAATTAGTCAGAAATCTGGGGCATTGCACTTTATTCTGCAGTGCCTGGGAGGGACTAATGCATACATACTCGGAAACTGGGTGAGGCAGGGGGGCCATACTAGGTTTTGCCATGAGGCCCTATAAGATTTGTGTACGCCCCTGCTATGGACATTCATTTGGCCTCTGTCGGGTAAATGGGTTTGTGGATACATTTAGTGTAGTCATTGGGAGGTTCCCCTGCTCATACACCAAATGTAAATTAAAAATATGAAATGTGCACACAGCCTTCATATGTTTTATTCCCTGCCCCAGAAAACCCTTTTAAGGCTTTCCTTATCCTGACCATTTCACTTACCAGAAATGACTGACATAATCTATAAGAAAATGCTCCTTCTGTAAATGTCTGGATCTCTTTAAAAGCAATGCAAAACTGCAGCAAAATCATTTGTTTTGATGGCCTTATAGTCCAAAGCAAATGCACTTCCTCATTGTCAGGATGTAATTAGATCTCTTTAAAAGGCATTAAAACAGGTTATACAATGCAATTTGTATCTGAATTCTACTTGCTCATTACAGAGCATAATGGTAAAATGTTCCTTGCTGTAGCTGGCGGAGGCGCGGATGTGATAAATAATGCACTCTGTTTATATTTTTGTATTGTACTGAGTGGTGACAGGGAGTAGATGTTCGCTGATAGCAGACAATTCTGGAATTAGAGTGTACCTGCCATGTACTTGCAGGAAAGTAGCCAACAATATGTCGTGAACCAATTCATAGTTCTGTGGGAATAAATCATGTGTTCAACCCCTTAGTGACCATCAATATGTTTTTTTTTCATGGTGGTCACTAAGGGGTCTTATGGTAGGCCGCTGCCCTTTCACGGCGACCTATAAAGCAGACCGCTGGAGCTCGGCTCTCTTACGACAGCTGGGCTTTTACTCTAACGGCCCAGGTTAGTAGAAGCTCCTATGCTGACCGTTTAACCCTGGGTTCAGACCTGAGCGTTCTTGAAACGCGCATTTTACGCGCGTTTTTGTCGTGCGTATTTCAGCACGTTTTGCAAATAGGAAACGCGCGTTCATACACGCGTTCTTGTGATTGACTACTGTGGTGTCAATCACAAAACGCGCGACAAACTCCCCCAAAAAAGCTCAAGTACTTGTTTATGCGTCGGGTGTTTTACAGCGCGTTCAAACGCGCTGTAAAACGCTCAAGTGAGAACCAGGGCCATAGGAAAGCATTGGTTTTCATGTGTTGAGCGTTTTACAGCGCGTTTGAACTCGCTGTAAAACGCTCAGGTGTGAACTTAGGGTAGGCTCTTAGATGCTGGGTCGAATACCAACTGCAGTATCTGTTATTTTACAGGGAGAGGTCACCCTCTGTCAGCTATCGGCACCGCTCTAAATGAGATCTTTCGATGCCAATATCTGAACTCGGCAGCCAGAGATCCATTGATTGCCCCTATGCCTGCTTTCAGTGTATGCCACAGGCATGGCCTAATAGAATGCCTGTCAGAATCCTACTGACAGTATAATGGACTGTACTACATAGGTAGTACAGTGTATTGTATAAGTGATCGGAGGATCACATGTATTAATAACCATGTCAAAGACTAGAGAGTGGTAAAAAAGAAAGGAAGAAAATTTTATTTACATTTTTTTTTTAAAGTAAAAATAATATGCATGGACCTTTTTTCTATTGAAAAAATTATTTTAAATACAAAAAATATATAAAATCCACTCCACATATTTGTTATCACCGCCTGTGTAATGATCGGAACTATACAATTATAACATAATTTATCGTTATCTTAAATATTCCAAAATGTGGTGTACATTCTCTAATAACAAAATCCCTGTGTGAGTGCGCTGTGTCCAATGAGGACACAGCGCTCCCCACGGACACAGCGCTACTCACAAGAGAACGAAGAGACAAAAGTGAAGAGGACAGAGACAGCAGAGGTGAAGAAGACAGAGACAGCAGAGGTGAAGAAGACAGAGACAGCAGAGGTGAAGAAGACAGAGACAGCAGAGGTGAAGAAGACAGAGATAGGAGAGGTGAAGAGGACAGAGATAGGAGAGGTGAAGAGGACAGAGATAGGAGAGGTGAAGAGGACAGAGATGGCAGAGGTGGAGGAGACCGAGATAGCAGCGGTGAAGAAGACAGAGATAGCAGAGGCAGAGATGAAGAGGACAGACATAGCAGAGGTGAAGAGGACAGAGATAGCAGAGGTGAAGAGGACAGACATAGCAGAGGTGAAGAGGACAGAGATAGCAGAGGCAGAGCTGAAGAGGACAGAGACAGCAGAGGCAGAAGTGAAGAGGACAGAGATAGAAGAGGCAGAGGTGAAGAGGACAGAGATAGCAAAGGCAGAGGTGAAGAGGACAGAGATAGCAGTGGCAGAGGTGAAGAGGACAGAGATAGCAGAGGCAGAGATGAAGAGGACAGAGACAGCAAAGGCAAAGAGGATAGATAGCAGAGGCAGATGGGAAAAGGACAGAGATAGTAGAGGCAGAGAACACAAAGAAATTTATAGCTAAGGAGTAGAGACAGAGAGGACATAGACATTGAATTAACTAGCTAAGGAGCAGAGATACAGTAGGTACACAGTAAGCAGAGATAGGAGAAACAGAAGTGAAGAGGTTAGAGATAGAGGCAGAGGTGCAGATGATACAATGACAATCATTGCTAAGGAGTAGAAATGAGCGAACTTAAAAAAAAAGTTTGGCGTTCGGGTTGTGGTAATCGCCGCATCCCGTTATAGATTCCACTACCGCGGACTATCCCGGCATATGGAATCCATAAGGGGCGGCTTCCACGAACCCGAACTGTTGAACAGCCGAAGGACCTGGGGTGACGTCACCGTCATGTGATCAGTACAGGGGGCGTGGCTCAGCACGGGATCAAATCCAGTGCTGAGCCACGCCCTGCACTGATCACATGACGGTGACGTCACTCAGGTCCTCGGCTGTTCAAGAGTCCGAGTTCGTGAAAGCCGCCCTTATGGATTCCATATGCCGAGATAGTCCGCGATAGTGAATTCATAACGGGATGCGGCGATACTAACCCAACATCAAACTTTTAAAGTTCGCTCATCTCTACTAAGGAGCAAAGACAAAAGAAGCAGAGAGAATCCTACATAATAAAATCCCTGTGTGAGTGCGCTGTGTCCGTGTGTGTGTACCCAGTTTTCCACTGGGCATGTGCTGCGGTGCGTCCAATCAGGACACAGCACTCCACACGGACACAGCGCTACACACGTTTCCCTGCAGGGTGTCAGCAGCCTGATTGCCCATAGATACCTCTGAGACGCCATTGGTAGGCCACAGCTCCCCTGCCGCCGTCCACTCCTGCCACAGCTCCCCCGCCGCTGCCCACTCCTCTCTCTGCTCACCAGCAGCATAGCGCACAAACAGCCAGTGCGCATGCGCCGCCTTCGCCGTACAGACCTGATGAGCGGCCGTGAAGGAGACGTGCGCATGCGCAGTACTAAAGCGCGCCTGCACTGCCTACATGCCATTTAGTGCACTGCGTCCGTGCATACACAGTATTACACTGGGAATGCGCAGACACAGCGCTCCACACACCGCCCACACAAGCGCGCCGGCAAGTAGGATATGGCGCTGAAGAAGCCATCTGTACTGCCCACACATCATTCACTTTGTCGGCACTGTCCACAGACGGCGCCTGCACCGCCCAAACCTGTGCGCCATTTTAGTTAGTCAGTCACAGTGCCATTTCTGTTCGTCAGTCATCAGTCACAGCACTATAACCCATATAGAGAGGAACCCCTGTCAGCAGTCTGACCTGCCATTCGCTACCAGCAGTCTCAGCACCAGCAGTCAGTGCCAGTCGTCCAGCCACAGCCACCAGTTACAGTGCCAGCAGTGTTAGCCACCAGTCAGTGTCAGCAGTCTCAGCACCAGCAGTCAATGCCAGTCGTCCAGCCACAGCCACCAGTTACAATGCCAGCAGTGTTAGCCACCAGTCGCAGCAGTCTCAGCCACCAGTAGCAGTAGCACCAGTCAGTGCCAGCCGTGTCAGCTACCAGTCTCACCCCCCAGTGTCAGCAGTCACAGCCACCAGTCACAGTGCCAGCAGTCTTAGCCACAGCCAACAGTCTCGGCCACCAGTCAGTGCCAGTGCCATTTAATAAAGACTGTTCCTACTAATGTTTATGCACTAATGTTCTAGCGCTTAGTTATAGTTATTTAGTTATTGTAACGGGCTTAATGTCTAGTTCCTTAATTAAAGACTATATATATATATATTCGCATAACTACTGTTCTCCTATTTTATTTTCCAGCATGTCCTGGAATATGCACAAGAACACTTTCACTTTTTGTACTATGTACCTTATTATACACAACCAGTTGTTCCGGTGGAGCGGGACGTGGAGCTCCTTGGATGAATTTTGCACAGAATGAATTAATGACACATTGGACTTTTTTTGGGGTATTTATCACGTGATTTTAATGATACACATGTGTAATCAATAATGAATTTTGTATAAATATACTATGTAGATATGTATTATTCACTTGGCTTGAAAATGGCTCTGTGAGAGAGCTGAAACGTTGCTGTGTTAAAGGGAATCTGTCACCAGGTTTGAGCCCTGTCAGCTAAACATATGCTGACGTTCAGGGTCTCATTAGCATGCCTAATATGGGCTCATCTAAACAAATGGTAGCGTTATTTTGTCAAAAAACAGGTTTAACTAACCTGTCAATCACACATATAAGGAGCCCAAGGGGAGGTCCAGCGATGCAGGGTGCCCGGCCGCAGACATCGCTGTATGTGGCAAGCACCGCCTCCTAATGCTCCGTGCCGCCTCTCCCTCCCCCTCCTTCTGCTGTAAGCGCTGGCTCGTCGCACACGGCGCGTGCGCACTTCACTTCAAGAAGCCGATCCAAGAAGTCCGCGCGGGTGCATGCGCATGCACCGTGCGGACTTCTTGGATCGGCTTCTGAAGTGAAGTGCGCACGCGCCTGTGTCATGAGCCAGCGCTACAGCAGGAGGAGAGGAGGAGAGGCGGCACTGAGCATTAGGAGGCGGCGCTGGCCACATACAGCGATGTCTGCGGCAGGCACCTGCATCGCTGGACCTCCCTTGAGCTCCTGTATGTGTGATTGACAGGTTAGTTAAACCTGTTTTTTGACAAAATAACGCTACCATTTGTTTAGATGAGCCCATATTAGGCATGCTAATGAGACCCTGAACGTCAGCATATGTTTAGCTGACAGGGCTCAAACCTGGTGACAGATTCCCTTTAACATGTGTGAATAAACACTATTTTGTTCACTTTTACCTAAGGAGTGCTGCGCCAATTTGTTGAAGTTGTAAAGAGACCCCATAACCAGGGGTGGACACGTGCACCATTGGACCATTGGCATACACTGGAGGAGTGCTGCCTGATTTTGGCTTTTATCTATATATATATAGATACAATACTGATCTCACTTCATCAACATAAGTTTTAGGGATATATTTTCTTAAATTTAAAAGAAAAATAAATATGGGGTTATAATTCTCAGCACACGTAACACATTATATATCATGGTGGCTCAGTGGTTAGCACAGGCGCCTTGCAGCTCTGGGGTCCTAGGTTTGGATCCGACCAAGGACAGCTGCATGGAGTTTATGTGGGTTTCCTCCAGGTACTCCTCTATAGACGACATACTGACAGGGACCTTAGATTGCGAGGCCCATTTGGGACAGCATTATGCTAATGTTTGCAAAGCGGTGCAGAATATGTCAGCGCTATATAAATGCATAAAATAAATAAATTAGAACACATCTTTAATCCTTTCCGAGAGGTTCTTAACCAGCCTGTTTTAGGCCTTAGGATACTTTCACATTTGCGGCATAGGTATCCGGCAGAATGTTCCGGCGCGTAAACAGCCTGCCGGATCCGCCATGCCGTCAGTACCTGTGCACTGCCGTGCTGCCGCTCCTTCCCCATTGACTATAATGGGCGGGGGGCGGAGCTACGGCAGTGCACGGCCGGAGATCGCCGGACTAAAAGTAATGCAGCTCCGACTTTTTAGGGACGGAGCGGCATCACGGCAGTGCACGGGTACTTGCGGCATGGCGGATCCGGCGCGCTGTTCACCCACCGGAACAGCCTGCCGGATAACTATGCCGCAAATGTGAAAGTACCCTTAGTGACCAAGAAATTATTTTTTCATTGTTGCATCTTAAGACTTTTTTATTTTTCCGTTAATGTAGCTGTATGAAGGCTTGTTTTTTGATGCACAAATTGTAGTTTTTAATGCACCATTTTGCGGTACACATGACTCATTGAATAACTTTTTCTGAGGGGTTGGAAAAATAATACCGTCATTGTCTGTTTATGTTGTCGTTTTCGCGACTTTCACTTTGCGGCATAAGTAACATGATAGATTTATTCTCAGGGTCAGTATGATTTTATATATAAATATATTTGTCTAAATGATAAAACATTTTATGTGCTGACCCACATTCTTTGTAGTTTGTGCTGCAGAGCTGTTCTTCTTGAAAATTGATATCAGAGATTTTCATCACTGGCAGCAATTATGGACAGCTACCTCTGGTCACTAGGTCACTTACCTTTATGCATGTATCCAGAGATGTTCCTTGCTGTCTCCTTCTCCTAGCCAAGCCTATCAATTGTTTGTACTGTAATGCATGTCACTCCTGCTGTAACACTTCTGTTCTACCTAAGCATTCACACTGATGCCAACATATTTCTGTGGCTGGAAATGTGCTTTAATTAATGTTTCAATAAATCTGCTTCAAAATTATAATTTCCCATCAAGGTGTCATACAAAGAAATGGGAAACAAAAAATAGTATTAACGAGGGGTAAAACTTAGAAATAGGTCAGGAATTTTAAAGGGGTTATGACATGACATCACATGGATCCAGAAATCTTCCCATTCATTGCTCCAATTGAGCTTATACATTTACCTTATTTTTCTTCCTATAAGACGCACCTGCCCATAAGATCCACCTAAGTTTTATAAGAAGAAAATAAGATAATAAATGTTTTTCATTAATCCTCATATCAGACCACCAATCAGACCTCAATGTTAATCAGACCTCAGTTCAGAGCCCCAGTCAAACACCCAATATTAATAAGACCCCCAATCAGACCTCAGATCAGTTTCCCAATGTGAATAAGACCCCAAATTCCTAACATCCAGCACTCTTCCAGCCGCGCTGTGCTGTGACCCGACGTTGTACAGCGTGAGGTCACAGAGCACGCCAACATCCTCAAGCTGGGCACAGGTCACAGCACAACGTGCGGAGCGCTGCATGGGAAGACCAGGAAGCGGTGAGTACAGAGCCCAGGGAGCGCTGCATTTACTGCTTCCCAGTCCTCCTATATTAATGAGGGCTTCCATAATTGACCAGCGCCGTACCAATAGACGGGAGCAGCTCGAGACACAGTGATTTCTTCTATTGAGAAATAGATACAGTGTCTAGAGCGAGGTGAAAGTCCGCATTACTCTCCGGTAAGACTCTAACAATTAGTTGCCGGCGATTTATGTAATGAATTGAAGTTAGTGAGCTCACTGTGGACATACAGCGTGACGCCGCTGACTGCATTCTAGAGCGGGATGCCGCACTTGTGAATGAGAAACGGACTTTGCTAGGTACAATTTTGAACCCAGCATATTAGGGTCAAGGTGGCCAATGCATACTGTCGGGCATTTTCATGAGTGTATATGATACTTGATCATACTATAGTCCAAAATAGATGCTCATTGTCTTTAATCGCCTGCCGACCGCCTAATGCAGGGATGCGTCCAGGCGGCGGCAGGTCTGCTCCTCTCTGACGCGGCGGCGCGTCATCTCGCGAGAGGCGAGATCTGCTGTGAACGCGCGCGCGTTCACAGAAGATCGCGTCTCAGGAGTTATACTGCAGCCCGCCAGCGATGATCAATCGCTGGCAGGCTGTAGATGCGAAATAAATCGCATCAAAGATGTATATCAGACGCTGTTTTGTGAACAGCGTCTGATATACCTGCTACCTGGTCCTCTGGTGGTCCCATTTGCTGGGATCGACCACCAGAGGACCAGGTAGCTATGTAAAGTAGCACCAAGCACCACACTACACCCCCCCCTTGTCACTTATTAACCCCTTGTTAACCCCTGATCACCCCCCTGTCACTGATCACCCCCCTGTAAGGCTCCATTCACATGTCCATATGTGTTTTGCGGATCCGCGGATCCACGGACAATGTACTTTCTGCATTTTGCAGATCCGCACATTGCCAGAACTATATAGAAAGTGCCTTTTCTTGTCCGCAATTGCGGACAAGAATAGGACATGTTCTATATTTTTGCGGAACGGAAGTGCACACCTGGAAGTGCGGATCCGCAATTCCGGATCCGAGCGGGACAAAGTCTGTCCCCATAGAAATGAATGGGTCCGCAATTCCGTTCCGCAAACAGAATTGCGGACGTGTGAAAGAGGCTGAATGGAAAAAAAAAATCTCATTACCCGTATGCTCAATATAAGGAGAATAGCAGAAACTCCTAATGCTGGCCATACGTGAAATGATTGCGGAGACCCTCCACGGATCCACAAAACACGGACACCGGCAATGTGCTTTCCGCATTTTGCAGATCCGCACATTGCCAGAACTATATAGAAAATGCTTTTTCTTGTCCGCAATTGCGGACAAGAATAGGACATGTTCTATATTTTTGCAGAACAGAAGTGCAGACCCGGAAGTGCGGATCTGCAATTCCGGATCCGTGCGGGACAAAGTCTGTCCCCATAGAAATGAATGGGTCCGCAATTCCGTTCTGCAAACAGAATTTCGGACGTGTGAATGGGGCATAAGGGTCCCTTATCACCGCCAGTTAGTTAGCTACTTGTTAGGTAGTTAGCGCCCAGCCCACCGCACCGCAGTCACTGATTTTGGCAGAGATTTTTTCATCCACATTGATCGATGCGAATGAAGAAATCTGTGCCGTTCATTTTTTTTCAGCCCAGAGGCTGAACGGCAAAAAAAAATCTCATTACCTGTATGCTCAATATAAGGAGAATCGCAGAAACTCCTAATGCTGGCCATACGTGTAATGATTGCGGAGACCCTCAAATGCCAGGGCAGTACAAACACCTCACATGTGACCCCATTTTAGAAAGAAGACACCCCAAGGTATTCCGTGAGGGCTATGGTTAGTTCATGCAAAATTTTATTTTTTGTCACAAGTTAGTGGAATATGAGATTTTGTAAAAAAAATATATATATATCAATTTCCGCTAACTTGTGCCAAATTTTTTTTTTTTTCTGTGAAATCGCCATGCCCCTCACGGAATACCTTGGGGTGTCTTCTTTCCACAATGGGGTCACATGTGGGGTATTTATACTGCCCTGGCATTTTAGGGGTCCTAAAGCGTGAGAATCCAAATGCGTAAAAATGCCCTGTGAAATCCTAAAGGTACTCATGGAAATTTGGGCCCCTTTGCTCATCTTGGCTGCAAAAAAGTGTCACACGTGGTATCGCCGAACTCAGGAGAAGTAGGGCAATGTGTTTTGGGGTGTATTTTTTTTCTCACAAAGTCTCACAAAAATTTTTATGTTTAATAGTGTATAGACTGGGTGAGTCTATTTATCTGAGAGCACCTCATTTGGAACCTAGTTGCTCCTGTGCGACACTATCATTTTTTTTAGCTCATTAGTATTTGCCTCATAAGATGCATTGACATTTTCCCCCCACTTTAGGGAGAAAAAAGTGTGTCTCATAGGATGAAAAATATGGTATTTCATGCTGGTAGCTCAGTGGGTCTGTCTTTTCTTTGGGGGCATGTCCTTTCTGGTACAGCTCCCTCCCTGTCTCTGGCACAGCTTCTAACAGTAGATATGGCTGGTAGTTAATGATTTAGGATACCTTCACACGACATTAGCATTTCAATGGGGCCGCAAAAGATGTGGACAGCACACAGTGTGCTGTCCCCATCCGTACTTTCATTCCGTGTCCCCGCAAAAAAGATAGAGCATGTCCTATAAGTCCTATTATAGGGCAAAATGTGGAATGCATACGGCCAGTATCCGTGTTTTGTGGATCCACAATTTGCGGACCGCAAAACCCATACGGTCTTGTGAATGTACCCTTAAACTGAGTGTGTGAGACCAGCTCAGTGAGGTGGACAAAAGATAAGGAAAAGAACAAACAGCAGGTGGCGCTATACAGATACATTTTATGGATTACTCAGTGGCTATGCAACATTTTTATTACATGCAATCACAAAAGTATTCAGATCCAGGTGCTGGTTTGAAAATGTACAATAATTTTCATGGCACAACACCCTTAACTATAATAATCCATGGAATAAATTGTATTTGTCAGTGTTTTCCACTTCTCCCAAAATATAAATGTATATGCCACCTGTAAAACTATGCACAGTGAAGCAAGGTGTAATAACACTGGCTTCATCTGTGTAGTTTGCAAGCAGCAGATGCATCTTTAACTCTTTCTACCCTGGGCCAGTTTTCACCTTCCTACCCAGGCCATTTTTTGCATATCCAACATGTGTCATCCAGGCCTTTCTGAGATTGTTTTCTCGTGACACTGTACTTCACGACAGTGCTAAATTTGAGTTTATTTCCTTTATTTATAAAAAAAAATCCCAAATTTACCAAAAATGTGGAAAAATTCAGTTTTCTAAATTTGAATTTCTCTACTTTTAAGACAGATAGTAATGCCACATAACATAGTTATCAGTCATCATTCCCCATATGTCTGCTTTATGTTGGCATCATTTTGTAAATGTCTTTTTTTTTTTTAGGACTTTAAAAGCTTAAGAAGTTTATAAGCCATTTTTCAAATTTTCAACCAAATTTTTTAAAAGCACCAATTTAGTTATAAAAAGTGATTTTGAGGAGCTTACATAATGGAAATCACCCATAAATGACCCCATTTTAGAAACTACACCCCTCAAATTATTTAAAACTGATGTTACAAACTTTGTTACCCTTTAGGTGTTCCACAAGAATTAAAGGAAAATGGAGGCGAAATTTCTAAATTTCATTTTTTATGCAGATTTTTCATGTTAAACAATTTTTTCTTGCAACACAGCAAGAGTCAACAGCAAACTAAACCTCAATATGCATTACTCTGATTCTGCAGTTTGCATTTTGGAAACTACACCCTTCAAAGAATATATTAAGGGGGGTACTGAGCACTTTGGCCCCCGAAGCGTTTTACGGATTTGAAAACACTTGGCTGTGAAAATGAAAAGTTTTATTTCTTCCAATAAAATGTTGCTTTAGCCCCAAATTTTTTATTTTCACATGGGGTAACAGGAGAAAACGCACCCCATAATTTGTTACCCATTTTCTCCTGAATACGGCAGCACCCCATATGTGGTGGTAAACTGCTGTGGGGACACATGGCAGGACTCAGAACGGAAGGAGCGCCATATAGGGGCCAATTTTTTGCGGGATTAGGTGACCTTTTTATTGGTACCATTTTAGGGTTCATAAGACTTTTTGATCGTTTGGTATTACACTTTTTTTGAGGTAAGGTGAAAAAAAGGCTGTTTTGGTGTAGTTTTTTTAAACTTTTTTTTTTACAGTATTCACCTGAGGGGGCATATAATGTGAATTTTTTATTGAGCAGGTTGTAACGGATGCGGCGATGCCCAATATGTCTATTATTTTTGTTAAGTTTTACACAGTAAATTAAGGCCTTATCCAGCCTGCTCATTAAAGGGTTAAACAATAGGTCAGTTTATGATGACACATTCATGTACATGTACAACAAGCTTCCTTTCGTAGTGAATATTGGATTCAAATACCCAAATGCAAACCAACGGCCTGTTCTATTTGGGAAACTTTTTACACAATACTAGGTTGCAACATAATAGTACTGCTCCATCTAGTGGTGGGCTAAGGAAGTGTTCTTAGGATTTGGAAGCTATAAATAGAGAATTTTTAATGCAATATATACAAATTATAGTATCCAAACAAATATGTCCTTTAAATATCTATTAATCATCTGTTAACTAACAGTACTATCCATCTAACAAGTGAATCTAGTAGTTTATAATCTAATGTGTAAGAAAAGTATTGCAAATTGTGAGTGTGACTCTTAAAAAGCATTTTCCTAAAAAGTAAAAAAATTGATAGTTGCGCGTACAATGCGATTTTTAAAGGGAATTTGTCGCCATGATCTTGGATTGGTAAGGCTCACCTCTTTTGCGCCCTATGCCCATGCTGGAGACTGCAAATAGCGATCCGCAATGCATGGGCACTGGCTGTATGCCTACCGTTTGCAGATGCAGACCCATTCACTTAAATAGGTCCGCGATCCACAAGATTCAGTCTGCACCGCAAAAAAAAAAAAAAAAAAGTTTCTACTTTTTTGCAGTGCGGAAGCACAGACCGAAACCCCACGGAAGCACCCTGTAGTGCTTCCGCTCCATGCCTTCGCTCACGTTCATGGGCCCTTATCATCAGTAGCAGAACTCAAAGAGCAGTGCTATCTTGAATGTTTTCCACTTGTGAATAACTTCTGTTTTTTACTCCTTGCCTTCCCAAAGCCATAACTCATTCATTTTCCTATTCACATAGCTTTACGATGGCTTGTTTTTTTGCGGATCAAGATGCCCTTTCTAATGGCTCTACTTACGGTTGCATACAATGTGGTGGGAAGCGGGAACAAAATTATAAATGGAATAAAAACGTAATTCCACAACAGTTTTTTGGGTTTTGTTTTTACAGCGTTCCCTATACTATAAAACTGACCTGTTGCTTTTATTCTACAGGTCAGTAGGAAATCGGCAATACCACATATGTATATTTTTTTATTGCATTTTTATACTGACAAAAACATAAAAACCTTGAAAAAAAGTTTTTTTTCTTTTAGTTTCCCTATTCTGACCCCCATAACTTTTTTTTGTATTTATGTGTCTGGAGCTGTGTGAAGACTTATTTTTTGTGGGGTGATCTGTACTTGTGATAGCATTTTGGGGTGTGTATGACTTTTTGATCATTCTTTATTAATTTTTTTGTGGGGGGAGAAGCGACCAAAAAATGATGAATCTGCTGCTTCCGAGTTTCAGCATTAAGATACCGTGGTAAGGATTGACCACTGCATCCGAAGTGTTAAATGTCTGCGAGCAGACGCCATCTTTAAACTCCCAACCGGCAACGTAAATAGCCGTATGGCAGTTGGGAAGGATTACATTGTACATGAGATTATAATATTTATTATAATATAGACCATATACTGCAGCTTGACTATTGACTGAACTAAGTTGAATATATGACATCCTTACTGAGACTACTCGGACATGTCTAATGGTGTAGTTTTTTTTTTTCTTCATACCAGGAACTTCCGACCTAGGGGTTACTCCTAGATAGGTTCCAGATACTGGATCGCCCTTATTGGGCCTACTATTCAGTTTATAGGCAGGGCTGCTAGAAACAGGGATAGAATAGGGCGAGCTTGTCCTTTTACCATCTCTTCCTACCTATATTTTGTTTTGGTTTTTCTCACATGCACATTTTTTAATGATATAATAAAGGTCATGTTTAAATGCTAGTCAGTCTGTGACCACTTGTGAATAATCTGCTTCAAGGTAGAATGATGGAATTCAAATTGTTTGGATATGGCCTTATAACTCTTCCCAGATTGATGGGCAACAGGAATTGTATCACTAAGATCATTACTCATGTCTTTTCTTGACACTGTTAACACACACCTGAATGTCCAGACCAGCAAACTGCCAACACTTCTGCTTTTATAGAGGTGGTCACACTTGCTGAAGCTCAGTTAAATCAAGGGCATTTGATTAGCAGCATCTCAATGCTACTTAACCAATTAATTCCTATGCCTTTAAGGGTGTACTTAATTTTTCACACACTGCTGCAGCATTTTGGCCTAGTTCTTGTTAAATAATGAAATGGTGCAATTTATGTGTCGTTCATCTGAGGTTGCATTTACTTTAACCTTCTCAGGACCGCCTAACGCACGGATGCGTCCGGCGGGCGGTCCTGTTGTTCTGGCCGGACGCATCCGTGCGTCATCTCGTGAGACTTGCTGTGAATGTGCGCGCACGTTCACAGCAGCGCGCAGCTCTGCAGTTACACTGCAGCCTGCCAGCGATGATCAATCGGTGGCAGGCTGTAGATGTAAAATAAATTAAATCAAACAGGTATATCAGACGCTGTTTTGTGAACAGCGTCTGATATACCTGCTACCTGGTCCTCTGGTGGTCCCATTTGCTGGGATCGACCACCAGAGGACCAGGTAGCTATGTAAAGTAGCACCAAGCACCACACTACACCCCCCCAAAGTCACTTATTAACCCCTTGTTAACCCCTGATCACCCCTCTGTAAGGCTCCATTCACATGTCCGTATGTGTTTTGCAGATCCACGGATCCACAAAACACGGACACCGGCAATGTGCTTTCTGCATTTTGCAGATCTGCACATTGCCAGAACTATATAGAAAATGCCTTTTCTTGTCCGCAATTGCGGACAAGAATAGGACATGTTCTATATTTTTGCGGAACGGAAGTGCAGACCCGGAAGTGCGGATCTGTGATTCCAGATCCGAGCGGGACAAAGTCTGTCCCCATAGAAATGAATGGGTCCGCAATTCAGTTCCGCAAACAGAATTGCAGACGTGTGAATGGGGCCTAAGGGTCCCTTATCACCGCCAGTTAGTTAGCTACTTGTTAGGTAGTTAGCGCCCAGCCCACCGCACCGCACTCACTGATTTTGGCAGAGATTTTTTCATCCACGTTGATCGATGCGAATGAAGAAATCTGTGCCGTTCATTTTTTATTTTTTTTTCAGCCCAGAGGCTGAACGGAAAAAAAAAAATCTCATTACCCGTATGCTCAATATAAGGAGAATCGCAGAAACTCCTAATGCTGGCCATACGTGTAATGATTGCGGAGACCCTTAAATGCCAGGGCAGTACAAACACCCCACAAGTGACCCCATTTTGGACAGAAGACACCCCAAGTTATTCCATGAGGGGTATGGTGAGTTCATGTAAAATGTATTTTTTGTCACAAGTTAGTGGAATATGAAACTTTGTAACATAGAAAAAAAATTATATCAATTTCCGCTAACTTGTGCCAAAATTTTTTTTTTTCTGTGAACTCGCCATGCCCCTCACGGAATACCTTGGGGTGTCTTCTTTCCAAAATGGAGTCACATGTGGGGTATTTATACTGCCCTGGCATTTTAGGGGTCCTAAAGCTTGAGAATCCAAATGCATAAAAATTCCCTGTGAAATCCTAAAGGTACTCATTGGAATTTGGGCCCCTTTGCTCATCTTGGCTGCAAAAAAGTGGCACACATGTGGTATCGCCGTACTCAGGAGAAGTAGGGCAATGAGTTTTGGGGTGTATTTTTATAAATACCCATACTGTGTGTGAGAAATATCTCTGTAAATTGCAACTTTTAAATTTTTTTATACAAAGTTGTCAATTTACAGAGATATTTCTCTCACCCAGCATGGGTATATTGGCTGCAAAAAAGTGGCACACAAGTGGTATCGCAGTACTCAGGACAAGTAGAGCAATGTGTTTTGGGGTGTATTTTTATATATACACCCATACTTTGTGTGAGAAATATCGCTGTACACGGCAACTTTTTAAATTTTTTAATACAAAGTTGTCAATTTACAGAGATATTTCTCTTACCCAGCATGGGTATATGTAAAAATACACCCCAAAACACATTGCCCTACTTCTCCTGAGTACGGCGATACCACGTGTGTGACACTTTTTTGCAGCCTAGGTGCGCAAAGGGGCAGAAAGTCCAACAAGTACCTTTAGGCTTAACAGGGCTGCTCACAATTTAGCCCCACCCAAAATGCCAGAACAGTAAACACACCCCACAAATGACCCGATTTCGGAAAGTAGACACCCAAAGGTATTTGCTGAGGGGCATATTCAGTCCATGAAAAGTTTAACTTTATGCCACAAGTTAGCGGAAAGGGAGACTTTGTGAGAAAAAAAAAAAAAAATAATTTATGTCTGCTAACTTGTGCCAAAAAAAAAAATATTCTATGAACTCGCCATGCCCCTCACGAAATACTTTGGGGTGTCTTCTTTCCAAAATGGGGTCACATGTGGGGTATTTATACGGCCCTGGCATTTTAGGGGCCCTAAAGCGCAAGTCTGGAATCCAAATGCGTAAAAATGCTCTCCTATAAGGTACTCGTTGGAATTTGGGAACCTTTGCACACCTAGGCTGCAAAAAAGTGTCACACATGTGGTATCGCCGTACTCAGGAGAAGTAGGGCAATGTGTTTTGGGCTGTATTTTTACATATACTCATGCTGGGTGAGAGAAATAGCTCTGTAAATTAACAACTTTGCATAAATTTTTTTTAAACGTTGTCATTTACAGAGATATTTCTCACAGACAGTATGGGTATTTATAAAAATACACCCCAAAACACATTGCCCTACTTCTCCTGAGTACGGCGATACCACGTGTGACACTTTTTTGCAGCCAAGATGCGCAAAGGGGCCCAAATTCCAGTGAGTACCTTTAGGATTTCACAGGGCCTTTTTACGCATTTGGATTCTCACGCTTTAGGGCCCCTAAAATGCCAGGGCAGCATAAATACCCCACAAGTGACCCCATTGTGGAAAGAAGACACCTCAAGGTATTCCGTGAGGGGCATGGCGAGTTCGCAGAATTTTTTTTTTTTTGGCACAAGTTAGCGGAAATTGATATCATTTTTTTTTTTTCTTACAAAGTCTAATTTTCTACTAACTTGTGACAAAAAATAAAATTTTACATGAACTCACCATACCCCTCATGGAATACCTTGGGGTGTCTACTTTCTAAAATGGGGCCACTTGTGGGGTATTTATACTGCCCTGGCATTTTAGGGGTCTCTAAAGCGTGAGAAGAAGTCTGGAATCCAAATGCGTAAAATTGCCCTGTGAAATCCTAAAGGTACTCATTGTAATTTGAGCCCCTTTGCGCATCTTGGTTGCAAAAAAGTGTCACTCATGTGGTATCGCCGTACTCAGGAGAAGTAGGGCAATGTGTTTTGGGGTGTATTTTTACATATAACCATGCTGGGTGTGAGAAATATCTCTGTATATGACAACTTTTTAAAAAAATTTTATCCTCACCCAGCATGGGTATATGTAAAAATACACCCCAAAACACATTGCCCTACTTCTTCTGAGTACGGCGATACCACATGAGTGACACTTTTTTGCAGCCTAGGGGCGTAAAGTCCAACGAGTACCTTTACCCTGGGTTCACACCTGAGCGTTTTACAGCGCGTTCAAACGCGCTGTAAAACGCTCAACAGATTAAAACCAATGCATCCCTATGGGAGTGGTTCACACTTGAGCGTTTTACAGCGCGTTTGAACGCGCTGTAAAACGCCCAACGCATAAACAAGTACTTGAGCTTCTTTTGGGGCGTTTGACGCGCGTTCTGTGATTGACACCACAGTAGTCAATCACAAGAACGCGCGTTTTACGCGCATTTCCTATTTGCAAAAACGCGCTGAAATACGCGCGCGTAAAACGCGCGTTTTTAGAACGCTCAGGTCTGAACCCAGGGTTAGGCTTTACTGGGCTGCTCACAATTTTGCCCCGCCCAAAATGCCAGAACAGTAAACACACCCCACAAATGACCCCATTTCAGAAAGTAGACACCCCAAGGTATTCATTGAGGGGCACAGTGAGTCCGTGGGAGATTTTATTATTTTTTTGCCAGAAGTTAGCAGAAATGGAAACTTTATTATTATTTTTTTTTTCCTCAGAAAGTGTCATTTTCCGCTAACTTGTGGAAAAAAATGAAATGATACATGAACTCACCATGCCCCTCCACGAATACTTTGGGGTGTCTTCTTTCTAAAATGGTGTCATTTGGGGGGTATTTATACTTTCCTGGCATTCTAGAACCTGAAGAAACATGACAGGCGCTCAGAAAGTCAGAGCTGCTTCAAAATGCGGAAATTCACTTTTTTGCACCATAGTTTGTAAACGCTATAACTTTTACCCAAACCAATAAATATACACTTATTGCATTTTTTTTTTATCAAAGACATGAAGAACAATAAATTTAGATAAAAATTTAGATAAAAATTTAGTTTTAAAAAAAAAAAAAATTACAACAGAAAGCGAAAAATGTCATTTTTTTGCAAAAATGTCGTTAAATTTTTATTAATAGCAAAAAAAGTAAAAATGTCAGCAACAATGAAATACCACCAAATGAAAGCTCTATTAGTGAGAAGAAAAGGAGGTAAAATTCATTTGGGTGGTAAGTTGTATGACCGAGCAATAAACGGTGAAAGTAGTGTAGTGCGGAATTGTAAAAAGTGGCCTGGTCATTAAGGGTGTTTAAGCTAGGGGGGCTGAAGTGGTTAAATGGTCCTTAGAAGGTCTTTATTTTTGTTCAGATTCATTAAACCATAGAATTTAAAAAGGTTGTACTTTTTCTCATTTCTGTACATGTGAGAAGAGGACATTGATAGGCCATCAATATTGTGAACCCAAAAAAAACTTTGAACTGTCAATCTTTGGTCATAGAGATCTGCTACTGAAAGTGTGACATAAAAATTTGGGCACATTGACTTTAATGGTCCATTTACCTGGAGTGCCTTTAACTTGGTACAGGATCACAGACAGATCATGAATGTCAGATACAAGTCTTTTATTTTTTATATATTAAATAGACTACTGATCTTTGCCATTATCTGTGGTTTGATGGCTTCCATTCATAGGATGCATATCTGTGACTTCACAAACATACAACTCGGCAGTTCAACTATGTTGACCATCGGTTGGTATCTATCATGCTCATTTGTCAACAGAAAATGGGCAAAATCTGCCTATAAGTGGGTTTTGGGTTGCAGTTTGGGCACTCTCCTCTAAACGGTTCGCCACCACTGGGATAGTATATCGAGGTCAAGCAATGACAACCCACAAGTTAAAAGAACAGAACAAGCAAAGTTCATCCTGATCTTTATGTTTGCCCTTGGTGCCCTTTCATACTTAATGTTTCTCCAGCTAATTTATTTCTTTCCCTCACTTGGACAGCTTTGCTCCTCCACCGACATTATCATGCATGCTCAGCCAAGCTGAACGCACAAGTTAACAGAGATATCAGAATAGCCTTCGGCTGAACAATGTCTCTATTGTCAGCAAAATTATTTCTGTGTGCGGCTTTAGTGGGTGCAAAGCATCCTTATGAAGATCCTAGGATCTTAAAAGGCAAATCAGAAGTGGAATCACTCTCATTGTGTACCACCATGTTAAGACAGAAGGTTTAGTTCCTATGTATTAAACGGGCCTGTCTAAGTGATATCGGCACCATTTGTATCAGCTCATCATAATAAAAACACTATAAAATTAACAGAAAGGCAGTGTTTCAACATCATGCATTTTAAGCTTTGATACACGAATTTAAAGAACGTTTCGTAAGTCAAATGCTGATGATCCTTCCTCAGCGCTGTGGCCTCTTCCTTAGGCCTAATGCACACTCCCAGCATCATGGATGCGCTGTATCTCGCAGGGCAAGGGCTTTTTTATTTACAATAATGCACTGTTGGGCGTAAGCTTCTGCCCAGCAGTGTGTTCGGTGACATCACCGGCTCTGATGGGCCCGCTTTAGCGCTGACCTAGCCGTTTTACAGGCTAGGGCAGTGCTAAAGCCCACCCATCAGTGCCAGTGACGTCATCGGGCTCACTGCTGGGCGGAAGCCTCTGCCTGGGAGACCTAAAAAGAGCCCGGTACATCACCGAATCTCCTGAAAACGCCTTTGCCCTGCGCGATTCAGAGCAGGGCAAAGGAGAGCATCGCAGCATGAAGGGGGGCTGCCTGGGTGAAAAAGGAGACTTTTGTATTACTTACCAGTAAAGTCTCTTTCTCGCTCTTCCTTGGGGGACACAGGAAACCATGGGTATAGCTCTGCTCCCTAGGAGGCGTGACACTAAGTGAAAGCTGTAAGCCCCTCCTCCAGCAGCTATACCCTCAGCCTGAGAGAGAGACTGCCAGTTGCGTGTCCAAGTAGTGAAAGATAACCACCAACCGGAAAAAAGGAAACCGTCAAGCCCCAACGGGGGCAACCAAGCCTGAACCACAACTGTAAACCCAAATGAAGGGCGGGTGCTGTGTCCCCCAAGGAAGAGCGAGAAAGAGACTTTACTGGTAAGTAATACAAAAGTCTCCTTTCTCGCCCATATTCCTTGGGGGACACAGGAAACCATGGGACGTTCCAGAGCAGTCCCAGAAGGGAGGGACCAGAACAACCAGGCCAACACCCAGAGGCATCAATCAACTGCCGCCTGCAACACCAGACGGCCTAAAGCAGCGTCAGCCGACGCATGAGTATGCACCCTGTAGAATTTGGTGAAGGTGTGCAAGGAGGACCAAGTGGCCGCCTTGCAAATCTGCTCCGCCGAAGCCCGATTCCTCTGAGCCCAGGAAGCCCCGACCGCTCTGGTGGAGTGAGCGGTAACACCAAGGGGCGGAACCTTGCCCTTGGCGAGATAAGCCTCAGAAACAGCCATCTTGACAAAACGGGCGATAGCAACTTTGGACGCCGCCATCCTCTGCGCGACTCCTCCGGAACCACAAAGAGCGAGTCAGTGCGCCTGAAAGAGCTGGTTACCTCCAGATAAACCTTCAGCGCCCTGACCACGCCCAGGCGATGAAGCTCCCTCTCCCGGGATGGGAAGGGGAAGGACACAAGGAGGGGAGGACGATGTCCTCGTTCAGATGGAAGGCGGAGACCACCTTAGGAAGGAAGGAAGGGACTGGACGAAGAACCACCTTGTCCTGGTGGAACACTAAGAAAGGATCCATACAGGAGAGTGCAGCCAATTCAGACACCCTCCGAAGGGAGGTGACGGCCACAAGGAAAATAACCTTGCAGGACAGAAGCCGCAAGGAAACCGTCCGCAGAGGCTCGAATGGAGAAGCCTGGAACGCTGAGAGAACCAGGTTTAGGTCCCAGGGCGGTACCGGAGGGCGGCACGGAGGAACCGCGTGGCCACGCCCTGAAGGAAGGTCTTGATAGGACCCAGGGGCCAGCGGGCGCTGAAATAAAATAGATAGCGCAGACACCTGACCCTTCAAAGAACTAAGCCCCAGACCTTGGGCAAGACCAGACTGAAGGAAGGACAGCACGGTGGGGAGAGAGAAACGGAGCGGAGGAATCCCCAGGTCGGCACAGAACCCTAAATAGGTCCTCCAGGTCCTATAATAGATCCTAGAAGAGGACGGCTTACGGGCGCGGATCATGGTGCGGACGACGTCCGCGGAAAACCCCTACGCGCCAAGATGGCGGTCTCAACAGCCACGCCGTCAAACGTAGGGACTCTAAACGCGGGTGGAAGATCGGTCCCTGAGAGAGAAGATCTTCCTGGCGGGTAGCGGCCAGGGCGCGTCCGCCAGGAGCAGCATGAGGTCGGCGTACCAAGACCGGCGGGGCCAGTCCGGAGCGATCAGAATCACTGGGACGCCTCCGCCGCGATCTTCCGCAGGACCTTGGGCAGGAGTGGGATGGGGGAAAATGTATGGAAGAGCGAAGCCTCGCTAAGGAAGAACGAGGGCGTCGGCACCGCAAGCTCCCGGATCCCTGGCCCTGGACAGATAGGCGGGGACCTTGTGATTGAACTTGGAGGCCATGAGGTCCACGTCCGGAAAGCCCCAACGAAGGCAAATGGCCTCGAACACCTCCGGGTGAAGAGACCACTCGCCGGGTCGACGGTGGTGCGGCTGAGAAAGTCCGCCGCCCAATTGTCCACCCCTGGAATAAAAATTGCAGACAGAGTTGGGACGTGGGCTTCCGCCCAAAGGAGAATGCTGGTGACCTCCCGCATCGCTGCTGCGCTGCGAGTGCCCCCTGGTGATTTATGTACGCCACGGCCGTGGCGTTGTCCGATTGCACTCGAACTGGGTGGCCCCGCAGCAGATGAGTCCAGTGTCGCAGAGACAGAAGGGCCGCTCTCAGCTCCAGGACATTGATCGAGAGTTTGGACTCCGACGGAGACCAAATGCCCTGGACGGACCAGGGAGGAAACACCCTCCCCAGCCCAAGAGACTGGCATCGGTGGTAACCACCAGCCAGTTGAGCGGCAGAAAGGACTTGCCCAGAAGCGGGGCCTGTAACCACCAGCGGAGGGATGACCGAACCGGAGGCGATAGACGGAAGGGGCGGTCCAGAGACTCCGGAGATTTGTCCCAGGAGGAAAGGATCGCCCGCTGGAGAGGGCGGGAGTGAAACTGCGCAAATGGTATCGCTCGAAGCAGGCAACCATCTGCCCCAGGACCCGCATGCAGAGGCGGAAGGATGGTCGACGGTGGAGAAGGAGACCCTGAATTGCCCGACGGAGGGACAGACGTTTTTCCGAGGGAAGGCGGACCTCCGCCGCTCCCGTGTCTAAGAGCATTCCCAGGAAGACCAGTTGTCTGGAAGGGAGAAGGGAGGACTTGGGGAAGTTGATGACCCAACCGAACCTCGCCAGGGTCTCTAGAGTGAGATCCACGCTGGCAGACGCTTGAGAAAAGGACGGAGCCTTGATGAGGATATCGTCCAAGTACGGCAGCAGAAAAACACCCCTGGAGCGGAGTAAAGCCAAAACCGGGGCCAGGACCTTGGTGAACACTCGGGGCTGTCGCCAGCCCGAAGGGAAGGGCAACAAATTGGAAGTGAAGGTCCCCACGGCGAAACGGAGGAAGCGATGGTGACACCGAGCTACCGGAACATGGAGGTAGGCGTCCTGTATGTCGATGGAAGACATGAAATCTCCCTGCTCCAGGGAAGCCACAGCGAACGGAGGGACTCCATCCGAAACCGCCGAAGAAGGAGAAAGCGGTTGAGCCTTTTGAGGTCCAAAATGGGCCGCACCGAGCCTCCCTTCTTGGGAACCACAAAAGGTTCGAGTAGAACCCTTGGAACCTCTCCTCTAGAGGAACGGGGGTAATCACCCCCTGTCCAGCAAGGCTTGAACAGCCGTGGAGAACGCGACCGCGCCCTTGGGGTCCCGTGGAGGGCGGGAGCGAAAGAACCGATCTGGAGGGAAGGACGCGAATTCGATTTTGTATCCAGAAGACACAATTTCGAGAGCCCAGGCGTCGGAGACGTGAGCCCTCCAGACGTCCCTGAAAAGGAGGAGGCGGCCCCCACCCGGGTGGGTGGGGCGCACCTTCAGGCAGAGGACTGTTTTGCCGCGGGTGTGCGGGCAGTCTGCGGCCTGCGCCAGTTGGGCTGCGCCCGAAAAACGGCTTCCTACGCCTATCCTGGGAGGGCCCGAGCGGCAGCTGCGGGGCGAGCCCCAGATGTCCTGCGAGAGGACCGAAACGAGACACCCCAGGTCGGCCGCGAGGGGCGCCCTGGCTTGGGGTTGCGGAAGATGGGTGCTTTTACCCCCGTGGCCTCCGAAATAAGCTCATCTAGGCGGGCCCCGAAAAGACGGGAACCCCAAAAGGTAGGCTCGCCAAGGAACGCTTGGAGGCGGCGTCCGCTTCCAAACCTTCAGCCAGAGTTCCCTCCTGACGGAAACAGCCAGGGCGGAGGAACGTGCTATGAGGGCTCCCGCATCAAGGGAGGCCTCACAAACAAAATTCCCGGCCCGAACAATAAGTTGGGCCAAGGAACGGAGGTCCTGGATGGAAACGTCCGATTCCAACTCCTGCTCCAACTGCAGACCCCAAGCAGAGATTGCCTTACCCGCCCAGGCAGAGGCAAAAACTGGTCTGAGGGCAGAACCAGAGGCAGCAAAATGCCCTTTGAGAAAGTCTCCAAACGACGGTCCTCCGCTGACTGAAGAGAGGATCCGTCGGGGACAGGAATGGCCGTGGTCTTCGACAGGCGGGCCACAGGGGGTCCACCTTGGGTGGGGACGACCAGGTGGCCACGACATCGGCTGGAAAAGGATAGCAAATATCCAGCTTCTTGGGATTAACAAAGCGGGCGTCTGGACGAGCCCAAGCCTTGGAGACCACGGAAGAGAAATCAGGGTGGATTGGAAAGACCTTGGAAGCCTGCTTGGGTCTGATAAAGGAGACGCTAGCTGTGTCAGAGCTAGGGGGTCGTCCTGCACCTTAAAGGTGTCACGAATGTCAGAGATGAGTTGACCCATCGCTGAGGCCAGCTTAGACGGCAGGGCCGAGTCCATTTCCAAATCCGAGGCCGCCAGTTCACCTTCAGAGGGCGAATCCTTTGGGGAGGAGAGGCCCGGCTGAGTGCGCACGCGTGGCGGGAGAGAGAGGCATCCGAGGAGGAGGCACGCTCAACTCTAAAACGCTTCTGAGAGTGCCTAGCACGGGAAGGATCACTGAGTGAGGGTGAGCCCGCCGCAGCGGCAGAAGCGGTGGACCCGGAGGGTGCGACAGTCAGAGTGGCATCCTGCGGGGTGGGCGGCCTGTCTATTAGGCGACCCACGACATGGGTGAGGCTTTCCACGGCCTGGGACAGGGATCTAGCCCAGTCAGGCGGGTCAGAGAGAACGGGGGCGACACAGCGGGCGACTGAGGCTGCGGTGGGGCCCGGCATGCAGAGCAGTGCGGATCAGACTGCCCCCGGGGAAAAGGTTCCCTACAAGCGGTACAGGCATGGTACCAAGGCTTGGCTGCTGCAGAAGGGTCTGACATGGTGAAAAAATGGCCCTTAAAGGGAGAGACCCCAGAGAAAAAAAGTAGACAGGGGCCACACCTAGGCAGCAGCACTGGTGGCAAGGAGGGGGTTAACTGTCCTACCAGACCCACGGAGCAGCGCCAACGGCAGAAGCAGCAACAGGCTGTGAGCAGGCTGTGGAGGAGTGGCAGCAGGCACTGGAGGATGATTCCTGAAGGGAAGAAGGTCTGCAGGTGCAGAGAACACAGCGGTGGAGCCGATGCAGCACTGGAATGTGCCGATGAGGAATGAGGAAGTAGCGGAGCGCGTGTTGGTAAGCTCCGCCCCCCTGCCGAGCCAATGGTAGAGGAGCCCCGTCCTCCAGCAGCGGGAAGAGCCGCGCGCGCGCGCGGCAAAATGAGTTAACCCCCGATGGAGTGGAGTGCCGGATCGGCCAAGATGGCGCCGATGAGTCCCCGAACGCAGAATGTGCGCGGCCGCCGCCGCGCCTGACGAGAGAAATGGCCCCTGGTCCCGCAATAGACCCCATGAAGGGGGAGATCCCCCAGAGGAAGTCTGACAGGGCTGGCCGCCCTACAGGTGCCCCTTAACGGACGGACATGTGCCCCATAGTGAAGGTCCCCCTGAGGGCCGAAGCGGGTGGGCGTGTACGTCGGTTACAGGCTCCAGGGGGTGGTCGGGTGTACGGAATGGCCATGGGGGGGATGATGGCCAGGTCTTAGTAAGGACAACATACCCTTGTAGCAGCAGATGGGAGGAGGGGGGTGGGGGGGGGGTGATTGAAGGCTGGAGCAGCCACTCTCACCATCCGCTGTCTTCACCCTCAATCCATCCAGCAGGGTCGCCCCTTCAGCTACTGGCACCGCAGTGGCAGGAAGCCGGGGAGGGACTTGGCGTGCGGGCGACCCTTGGGCTGGCGGGACGCAGGAGAGCGAGGCTGCCCTGGTCCACCTTGTCTTCTGTGGGGGAGGCAGCAGTGTGGGAACACCGGCACTGGCGCAGCTCAACCCCGGGAGAAACAGAGGGGTCTAGTGCGCCTCTGTTGTCCCTGCAAGTAGAGAAAAAACCAAATTAGAAAAAACAACAAATAACGCAAAAATAAAAAGAATTATAGGGAAGCGACCCTGCCGAAGCAGGGAGTGTCTTGCCTCCTTGGACACTAAGCAAAAAACTGTCAGTCTCTCTCTCCAGGCTGAGGGTATAGCTGCTGGAGGAGGGGCTTACAGCTTTCACTTAGTGTCACGCCTCCTAGGGAGCAGAGCTATACCCATGGTTTCCTGTGTCCCCCAAGGAATATGGGCGAGAAATATGGGTATGTCCGGGTTCAGCTCTGAACCCTTGACAACCCCTTTAAATACCAAACACAGCCACACCACTATACAATGTACTGTGCTTGGTATACTATGAAGAGTCCTAAAAGCCCCTTTACACGGGCTGACACAGGGGGCAATTATTTGTGAACGAACCTTCCGCTCCCATTAATTGCCTACTCTTTATAGGTGGTGAAAACTGCATTTGCATGCAGAAATCACCTCCACTATATGAGAGACGACCGAGCGCTGATCTCCATATACATTCATTATTTCAGCATATTACTGCTTACAACAGCACTATCTGCTGCCCAGAAATGCTGATTTAAGCCTTATTCACACATCAGTGTTTTGGTCAGTGATTTCCATCAGTGACTGTGAGCCAAAACCAGGATTGGAGCCTCCACAGAGATAAGGTATAAGGGAAAGATCTGCTCCTGTTCTGTGTTTAGAGCGGTGCCTGGTTATGGCTCAAAATCACTGATCGAAATCACTGACGTGTGAAAGAGGCATTAGGTGTCCACAACAACAATGCCATCACCCAATAAACGTTTGATCGTCCATCAGGTGATCGGCAACAACTTTAACCAGGGAAATTATTGGAAACAAACGTTCCTAGGAATGCTCCTTCCTGATAGTTGTCCCATGTAACCTTAAGCCTTTGTGCAAGTGTCAAGGCCTGTTCAAACAGCTGATGGTCGGACCCCACCAATTAAGTATTATTGACCAATCCTGATAATAGGCCATCAATAGTTTACTCCCAGAAAACCTCTAACAAAAATTATGCAATGGGAATTATAACAAATGTATTACTTTATGGTCAACCACTAACATTGATCTTGAAAGTACATTTTAAATATGTATTTTATTATAAAAACAATGTTTAAATTCAGCTTAATGCAAAAATGTCATATGTTGGGGCTTCTTAACACTGATGTACAAAGTTGTGACAACTGGATTAGAGCATCTAATATAGAATTAGCAATCTTTAAAGGAAATGTATAGTACAATTTACAAATGTAGGGTTAAACAAAGGGGGGGGGGGGGAATCAAAATGTACAATTCCAGTGACTCAAGGTTCCTCAAGGAATCGGATGTGCTTGCTTGCCTCCTGCGATTTGATAAGCCTCATGTTTTCACCTTTGGCAACCAGCTGCGAAACATAAATCTAGTTAGAATATGAACTAGGACATGACATTTATTAGTTCAATACAGAAATCAAGTGGTTAAGAACCCCCCTCCATATATTTATAGTGGGAGATGGAAGGCCAGGCTGTAATATACTGTATTCATGGCGTGGACTTTAGCCGACTACTCAAGTGATTGGGCAGACAAAGGTTGGGTTGGGTATGCCTGTTAAAGACTGCAGGGGACCTCTATGAGAGAGGACAGAAGCGTTTTCACCATCTCTGTCTTCTCCATTCTCTCATACACGATGCTGTGTATACTGCCTATACTGACAGGCTAACTATTAAGCCATGCCTCTGACATCGATTACAGGCAAATGCTTACGGCAGGCCTGTGCACCGTAGACCCTCAGCTGCCAAAGTACAGCATCCGTTCCCTCGCTCATGTCATGGGTTTGAAGTTGTTGGGGTGATAGAGGTAACTGTCTCCCTCTCTCCCTTGCCGAAGTCACATTTTTATTAGTCTCAGATCAGTGGGTTAAAGAGGGTCTATCAGCAGTTTTGACCTCACAAAACTGCGGACAGTGCTAGGTAAGTAAGGAATAAAGTAATTTAGAACCATGGTTGATGGCCAGGCAATGACTGAGAAAACCAAGTTTTAATCCCCCTAGCGCTGCGGTCAGAAGTGCCCCAGGCAGCTCCTTTATGAGGTGTCTGGGGCTCCCTGCACTGACTGCTCCCCACCTCTGCTCTAGCAGTTTCCCGGTTAGACAGAGAGATCAGGGACTGCGGAGTGTTCAGAGAGCCCTGGACAATTCACATGGACTGCCTCGGGCATTTCTGACTACTGAAATCAATGAATTGATGGCAACAGTTCTCTAGCGAGAGAGAGAGATAGAGGTGTTTTTAGCATCAGCTCTCTACTCTGGTACGTAGGTACCCCCTTCTATTTCTTCCATCTCACTTTATTTAAAATAGAACACCTTTTTTCATAAATTCAATATAAAGCAGCACAAAGTAAATACCTTTTGAGTACCACGTATCTTTTCACGAGGTCTGTTTAATTTTGCTTGTCTGTCTACCAAGATCTTCTGCCAGTATCTCTGCTCACCATCTCCTGTAAAAATCAGCATAATTAAAAGATAATGAAATAAATGTAAAAGAAATGACAAAAACCCCACAATGTTTAGCTGATGTACAACAAAGGTGCTGTTCAAAATTGCGTTCAGAACCTCTGTAATAATTTCAGAAGGCTTTCAGGTGTCTATGACGGCAAGAACAGTGTAATCTGCATCACTATTCTAGCCACCAAAAATATGTTAAGGAACCTAGCATAATCAGTATACTTGTATTTGATATCCTACAACTTAGGACAATAATAAAAATTAGTTAAACTAAAAGATTATATACAATTACAGTATTACACAGCTTAAGACTGATGATTCTTGCAAGAGGCTGAACAAAGCACAACCAGTAAAGTTTGCCAGGAGGGATTTCCTCACTCTATGTAGGAAAATCTAACATTCATTAGTGCTGGAAAGCCAACAAACTGTGCAGATAATGTTAACCTTACATTATGCAAGTAGCACAGCTTTCCTAGGACATAAAGGTAAATATTCCTTTTTATGGCACAATTTAGGAGGGGGATTCATCTTGGTAGACTTCGTATTCTGCAGTCTCTACTAAAGCTATACATGGCTGGAACCCAGATTTCACAGGACCCTAAATAGCACAACTGACTAGGTTATGGCACTATTTGGGAGTGTGGCGGGGGATTTATCCTGGTAGTATTTAGTATTCTGCAGTTTATATTACAGCTTCACATGGTTGTAACCCACCTATCCCAGGATCCTCAGAACACAAATCCTATTGTTTGCATTCTGTGTTCAGTGTTCCTTTTTTACATTAGCATTTAGTAGTGTCTATGACAGCTCCACATAATTGGTTATACAGCTTTCCTGTAAACCTAAATGGCAAATCTGTCTAGCTATGCTACAGTATGGAGGCTTTTTCACTGGGATTCTGACTCAGCTTCTCCAGGTTTTGGGCTGGCAAATCTACCAATTCTACAATACTGGGGATTTATCAGTTCATAAATAGGCTGATCTGGCATTCTGCTGTCTGGGAAAGCTGGGTAATAACCTCATTGGGCAGGGATGGGGCATACTGGCTATATAAACTACTAACAATGTAGCCTTGATACACTGTGTGACCATCATATAGTACCAGGAAAACATAATCTGTTAATACCAATGCATTAGGCCAGTGCTATCACTGAGCTGTTCCAGGACCCTGAATGGCAGAACGGTCTAGCTAGATGAAAAGATTTATTACTGAGTAACTAGGGAAATTTGGAATTCAACGGTCTGGAATACCTGGATAAAAACCTCTGTAATTGAAGTCACACTTAGTACATACATTCAGCATACACTACATTAATAAATATAGTAACGGGGAGTATCGGGGAGCACTGGCCAGCAATGCCTAGTAACGTTTCATATATAAATGCAGGCAGAAGACACACGCTGCCGGCACCTGCCCGTGACCCATCGCTGCGATCAGAGGCAATTAACCCCTCAGGTGCCGGCAGCATGTGTCCCCCCCTGTCCCCAGTATTAAATACATTATTGGTGGCCAGTGCGCCCTCCCCATCCCCCCCCTTCCTCCCTCCCCCCAGGTAATAAAAGCATTGGTGGCAGTGGCCACAGGGTCCCCTCACCTCCTCCTCATTGGTAGAAGTGATCGGATCCCCAGCACTGTAATGCTGGGGCTCTGATCGGTTACCATGGTAACCAGGACGCTCCTGAAGTCCTGGCTGCAATAGTCTGCTCCCTGCTGCTGTGTGCACTGTGCACAGGGCAGCAGGGAGAGGGTGAGATCCTATTCACTCTGATAGAGATCTATTAGGGTGAATAGGATGAGAATATCCCAGGTTCTAGCCCCTAAGGGGGAAATAGTTAATAAATAAACTGTAAAAGAAAAAAAAAAAAAAGTTAACAAAGTACACCAAAATATTAATTATAAATCACCCCCTTTCCCAATTTTACATATAAAATATAAACAATACATAAATAAAATATTACATATCGCCGCGTCTCAAAAGTCCAAACTATTAAAAAATCCACTTTTATGCCGTGAACGCCATAAAAAAAAAAAAAATGCATGATTCGCAATTTTCTTTTAGTCGCCACAAAAAAGTAGGATAGGACTGTTATATTATGAGCCGGCGGTTCCATAAAATGCGTAATGCACGTGGATTTTTTTGGCGTTTTTTTATTTTTTTCGCATGGTATCGAGTATCGCAATACTTTATGGTATCGATACCGAATCAAAATTTTGGTACCGAAACAACTCTAGCCGGCACTTTAAATAGAAATGCCTTTTCCTGTCCGTGTCTTCGGATAAGAATAGGACATGTTCTATTTATTTGCGGAACGGAAGTGTGGATGCGGACAGCACACTGTGTGCTGTCTGCATCTTTTCTGGCCCCACTGAAAATAAATGGGTCCGTATAATCTGGAACGGATCCAGACCAAACATGTGAATGGACCCTAAGGGTGAATGTTCAGTGCAGGAGGCAGGCCCGAGAAGGGGACCATGGGCCATAATGCATTTTCTGATAACGTATATTACAGCGTTTGTTATAATGCACTATTGATTTCAAGGGGTTCTGCAGTTTTTTCTTTCTGAGATAATCAGCATCTAATCAGCGGGGGTTTGAAACCCGAAACCTCCACCGACCAGCTGTTTGAGAAGGTGGCGGCGCTCCACAAGTGCCACGGACTTCTCTCCGTTTACCACAGGCCCAGTGAAATCTGGCCTGGGTGCGGCTAAGCACTGTTCACTTCAATGGAGTTTAGCAAAAAACAAAATCATTATTTACCTATTAAGTCCTTTGCCGCTTTAGTACTGCCTCTCCAGTGGTATCCACTAACCCTGCAGCATTATGTCACATATGTCATTTACATGACCATTGCAGCCAATCACCTGTGCAGGACCGGTGGGGAACACTAAAGTAACTGGAACTGGAGGACTTAACAGGTAAATAATGCTTATAATTTATGCTGTACCATTTCGTGCTATTGCTCAAGTTTGTGAAAATCATTTAAATTGTCTGTGTCAAATTCATTCTTAAAATACAAATCTATTACTACAATATATGAACAGAGATAGCAATGCAACTTGTGGTAAAAGCCACCAGAGTCACCCCACCATCAATCCTAGGTCTCCACTGCTACATCACGATATGAACCATACACACCACAAGCTGTCCGTGCACTTTTCTTTTTATATTTGGCGGGTATTTTATAGCCTGGTTACAGAAGCTACATTTACAGTGTGTCAACCAGCGAAGTACTTACCGGAAAGGATCTTCATTTTCCAGTTATGCTTTCTCTGCACTTCTGGGCAGGAATCAAGAACTGCTTGGGCACCTTCAGGGGTTTTAAAACGAACATGACACTCTGTATCTCCTTCCAGCATATCTACATATGCCACTTCAGACACTCCAGTCAAAGCATCCTATAGGAAAGAAGAGATGTGTTACTTCATTTGACGTTTCATAGCTAGCGTAGCCAGAGCATGCCTGGAGTGATTAGGAAACTATTTTAATGGGGCAGATTTACTAAAATGGAAGCTTAATATGTCTGCTGAAGTAAGATGTGCCGTATTTATAAATGCATAATTCAGCTTTCTGGCATAAATGATATCAAATCTATAGTAAAACTTTAACTCCGCTCATAAATCTGCCTTAAAGGGTTTCTGTCACCAACTTTTGACATTATAAGCTGTCTGACATTAGCTATGTGCCAGAAACCCTTTAAGGCAGATTTTATAAAAATCCGCTGTATATATAGTCTGAAAAACTTACTTTTATATTATGTAAATTAGCCTCTAGGAGCAGGGGGGGCGTTGCCCTGCTCCTGCAGCTCAGTCGGCAACCTGCTGGCACGCCCCTTCACACTTTGATTGACAGTGCAGGGCAGCGATCCTCCTGCACTGTCTCGTTCTGATCGCGCGCCACAGCGCTCGCTCTGTATTCGGCGCAGGCGCGGTGAGCAGAGGACAGCAGGCACCAGCGTCCTCTGCTCACCGCGCCTGCGCCGAATACGAGCGTGCGGCGCTGGCGCGCTTTAGAACGAGACAGTGCAGGAGTGTCGCTGCCCTGCACTGTCAATCAAAGTGTGAAGGCGTGCCAGCAGGTTGCCGGACGAGCCGCTAGGAGCAGGGCAACGCCTGCTCCAGAGGCTAATCTACATAATATAAAAGTAAGTTTTTCAGACTATATATACAGCGGATTTTTATAAAAAAGACATTATCAAGCTGGTCTGACATTAGCACATAGCTAATGTCAGACAGCTTATAATGTCAAAAGTTGGTGACAGAAACCCTTTAATGCATTTCTGTTTCTGGTGTTTTTCATGGAGTTTTAATCCTGATTTTTTTTTTTTCTCATTTTAAAAAAAAGAAAAAACATTGTTTTTTAACATTGTGATTTTTGATGAGCTTTCATGAACATCTGGTAAAGAAAAAAAAAAATGAATAAAAGAAAGAAAGAAAGAAAGAAAGGACTACAAGCAAGACCTACAAAATTAAAGACTGCTAGGGTCCTTTTGACATGGTCTTACATAGGTTTGCATTTTGTGTGTATACTACTACATACATATAAAAATGAGAACAAATATTACAAAAGCTGCAAAAAAGATTTACTTTAACATGCTGGCGATTTGGAAATGGTTCCAAACTGGTGATCTTCACAATAACCCCACAGACAAACTGCGGTCCAAGTGTTTCGTTCTTCACCATATTAACTAAAAAAAAAAAAACAGAAGAAAACAAAACGGAGTCATGATGTAATGAGCTACAGTAAATGACCAGAAGTGAGCTGTGTATGAGCAAGTTTAGAAGAGATACGGTAGATATACATGCATTTTATATATACACATACCCCAGACAAGAAGAGATTCATAGTGAATAGCTCTTTTAAAGGCTCATGCACATAAACGTGTGCCGGCCAGGCCCGTGCTGCGGACCGCAAATTTAATGTGGTCCTCGATCCGCATCCAATGGTCCGCACTGCAAAAAAGTAGTGCATGCACTACTTTTTTGTAGTGCGGAGGCATGGACAGAAAAGCCAAGGAAGCATTCTGTAGTGCTTCCAATCCGTGCCTCTGTTCCACACCGCACTGTATCATCGGGATTGCGGACCCATTCAAGTAAATGGGTCTGCATCCGTGATATGGTGCTCACATGGTCGTGAACATATATTGTGGACCCCAAGGACGTGCAAAGCTGATAAAACTGAAAACCCGAGAGAGAACTACCATGACCTCAGGGGAGTGTGTTGCAAGAGAGCATCAGCTTTATAATAAAGACCAGAAGGATTTCAGTTTCTCCATTTTGCACGTTTACCTATTAAAGTGTGAAAACCAGATACTGAGCAGCAAAGAGACGACATGAAGCAGCACCCAATGACATTGTTTTAGGTGAATGAATTCACTTGTAAAATTATTTCATTAATGTATGTATAAAGAAAAAAAAAAAAAGCTTAAAATTAAAAACTGTTCACCGTCTTTCACACTGGAGTTCTGTTTTGTTTCTTCAACGTCCATCGAATCATAATTTCTTCCACTTATCGACTTTTTCAGAGCAGACATGCTAGCTCTTTGCAGGGTCAAATACTCAGCCTTGAGATCTAACCATTCTTGCCTGTAGAGAATGAAAATACGTAAGCAACCAGACAATGGGGGCTTATTTCAAAAAAGTAGAAGCTCCTGCATGAGACAGACAAGTAAGAGCACATGTACTGTGTGTCTCCTGTCCTGGATTCTATTTCTTTGGTGCCCTAATGATTCTAACAGTCAAAATCTGTGGCGTATTCCATGGCAGAAACGGTCATGGCTTCTGCTGCATTTTTTCGATTTAAATGCCGCGGACCTGCTTGTGGTTTAGCCCCATTGAATCTCCTTCCAGTGGCAGCCGTTCAGACACTGCGCCACAAAAGGACATGTCCCTTCTTTCCGTGGTCACCACTAAGTGTAATCTGCAGGCAGCATGTGGGAGAGCAGGAGAAGCTGGGCAGATTGAGATATAGTTTTGGTGGAGAAGTGTACTTTCTACATTTATATCTCAGCTATTTCTGTTCATTGTTCACAGTATCTCTGAATACACATCAATAGCTGATAAACATACACTTGATTACATAATATATTTCTGTTTGTCACGTAAACATTTTTTCAGTTGGAATCATTTGAAAAATGCTCCTATGTCTAGATATTACTGTTACATTCCTGTTTTGGCTCCCCGTTTTTTTGATTCCCTCTTAGAACATCTCCCCCTTGATACCCTCTCAGAGGCCAGTGCCAGTGGTCACACATGCCCAGTAGCTCTGTTCTGCCACCTGGATCCTCTTGTAATGCAGAATGATAGCTAATACAAAACTGTGCAATAGAAGTGGCTTTTTCTCCCAGCACTGAACACGTAAAGGTCCTTTTACATGGACCAGTGTGTCAAGCCGCTTATCAGGAACTAAATGTTCCCGTTAATTGCCTAGTCATCAGCAGAGATGAGGGCTGCGTTTACATGCAGCAATCACCTCCGCTGTATGGGAACATGGGATCACTACAACGATCGCTTGTCCCCATAGAAAATCATTGTTCCTGGGCAGACCATTGTTCAGACAACACAATCTGCTGCATACAAGCAATGATTTTTGCTGGCAGCAGAATTACACAATCACCCTATGAACGAATGTTTGCTCATTCATCGGGTGACTGTTGGCTCCTTTTACACAGGCCAACTATCGGGAATGAACATTCATACAAATGTTCATCCCTGATAATCGGCCCGATTATCGGTACATGTAAAAAGACGCCTAGGTGGACATCCTGAAAGACATCAAAAGAACACCAGGGGGCACCATAACAATTATCTAACCACGATCTCTAGACACAGGATCATTTAGCAAATTTTTTGAACTGAAAAACTGTTACATTTTGTGTGATCTAACAGAGTAATATAATGCCACAATCGTGGGACACCTTTTTGACAATCACATAACTGCAATAATTGGCAGTGCACACTATAATAATAGAATAAAAGTAATATCTTTAAAGGGGATGTCCCATCTTGGACAATGGGGGCATATTGCTAGCATATGCCCCCATTGTCTTATAGATGCGGGTCCCACCACTATATAGAGAACGGAGCCCGAAAGTGAAGGAGGGCACACTGCGCATGCGCAGCTGCCCTCCATTCATTTCTATGGTGCCACCGAAAATAGCCGAGTGCTGGCATGGCTATTTCCGTCGGCCTCATAGAAATGAGTGGGAGCATGGGCCGCGCATGCGTGGTGCGCTCCAAATTATTTCTATGGGAGAGGCGTGGAGAAGCGCTGGGTGGTGGACGAACCCCGGGAAATCCGGGGTCCTCAGCCACAGCTCTCCCTGCTCAGTTCTCGATTTAGGTGTGGGTCCCAGCGGTGGGACCCGCACCTATAAGACAATGGTAGCATATA
Organism: Bufotes viridis; assembly: GCA_033119425.1. Taxonomy (NCBI): domain Eukaryota; kingdom Metazoa; phylum Chordata; class Amphibia; order Anura; family Bufonidae; genus Bufotes; species Bufotes viridis. The sequence goes on from CM065589.1 coordinate 436,884,285, forward strand.
CTAGCGATATGCCCCTATTGTACAAGATGGGAATACCCCTTTAAATTTCTGGTGCTGTATCCATGTAATGAGTGGATTCCCTCTCAATAAAACTTGATGACCAGTCTACATTTTCCGTCTGCTGTGCTACATACATAATAATTTCATACCTACTGTACTACAAAACTAACCAAAAACATGAGGGATTTTTGACCAGTAAACTGGTAATCATGTCTGTGGGCCCAGCCAAATCATCCCCTGAGGATTCCAATGGAGCAATAATCAGATTTAACAATTTATTACAAACCCCGCTGTCCTACCATTTTCTATTGATAAGCGTCAAAGGGGCACGTATCTCTTTAACTGTACACTACAAAGAAAAAACATACTTGGATAAGACTCTTAAAGGGATGACCTCTTCTCCAACTCTGTGCCTCTCCCTATGCTTCTTCTTTCGTTTTCTCTTCACTTTGCTAGCAGACGTTTCCTTCTTGTCCCCCGTGTCCTTTTCTTCTTCGGTTGAAATCTCTGGACAAAAAATAAATAAATAATGAAACAAAAAGAACATAAAATTGTTTCCTTTCCCTTGTTACAGCAATAACATGTTATCTATTTTCTAGCACTTCAACAATCTTATATATTAGGTTACGTGTAATGTGACATGCTCAGCAGTCAGATGAGACTCCCATTTAAAAGGATTTTCCCACTCAGATATACAATCACTTTATAACTGGTGGAGAATCAGGTGGCTGCAGCGCTCTAGAGTTCAGGCCCCCAGTGATCATATATCCTAGCAGTATGCCATCAGTTCATGAAATGGGAATAACCCTTTAATATAATGTGGCTAGCGGCAGATTGTTGGCACAAATGTGCAAGCATTTTTCCACGGGTAATAAGGAGCAAATCCTCCAAGTATCCAACACATGAAAAACTGCCTAAAATTGTCAACATAACTGAGCACATTTTACTGAAACCGAGAAAGGCACCCCTCAGGAGAGGCAAGGTAACCAGACCTCATGGGTGTGTTGAACACAATTCATCAGCACATTTACAATGTCTGTGGGAAACAGATCAATGGGAAGTTGTGTCCTTGGTAAAAGGAACATGACAGAAATATCACCTCTACATTCTATCAGCTCTGAAGGGGGCACTTTTGATTTCGACTGTAGCCCATCCTTATCTTGCAGTTTCCTGTACTTGGAGGAGTCCTGCTCCTCTGAACTGCTGTGTTTTCTCTTGGAAGGTCTGCCTTCCTCTGAATGATCGGAGCTCTCTGCTCTGTCCCGTTTCCGCGTCTCCTTCTTAAAGGCCTGTTTGTTAGACTCGGAAGTATCCGTCACGGAGCTTTCAGAAACACTGCGGTGCCTCTTGGATTTTGTTGCCTCCTTTGTCGATATTTCCATGATATTCTGGTCGTTATTTTCGTCCTCTGCGGTTTCATCGCTCTCCTTTTTGCTCTTGGACTTTTTCTTCTTCTTTTTTTTCTTTTCCTCTAAAAGGAACACAACAATTTTAATATTAATTAATAAGCTCTGTTCACTCATCTCTTGTTATTACATCATAAATGCAAGTAGTTACTAAAACAGGCATGTCAGGAGTGGTGACAGGTCCTCTTAAATGCTTCTTGGTGTCAAAGCAGATGGAGGCTTCAAATGAAAAATGTGTGTGTGTGTGTGTGTGTGTGTATATATATATATATATATATATATATATATATATATATATATATATTTATTAGGCCTATCGCGAAAGCAATCGCAATTAATCGCAATCTGCTGACCCAAAAATGCTGCAATTATATTACTGTATTTTTCGCTTGATAAGTGGGGGTAATGGCAGTGAGTCTTATAAAGCGACGGTTGACTTTCTACGTGACACTGTATCTCCGGCCGCTACGCTGCACAGCGCGGCCGGCGATACATCAGTTACAGTGCGGGGAGGGGGGAGGGGCTGGTGGAAAGTCGTTATTTTAATGAACACATGTTCTTTTATCTATTTTATTTATCTGTTCTGTGCAGTGCTATTAAGAAAATGGCAAGTTTTGTATTTCGTACTTTTGCAGTAATGCAAATATGTATTTTATTCTGAAAAACACTGCATTTCAGTTCTTGAGTTCAGCATAACTACATTTCACATTATCAGTCATCTGTGAGCTTTTACCTTGAAAATCCAAGCAGATAGACCTCTAGCACAATTCCCTTAAAATATCGCATCGCATATCGTTATCGCAATTTTTAGGGCCCTAATCGCAATTGCACAAAACTCCCATATTGTGCAGCCCTAATATATATATAATACATACACACACACATATAGAATTGCTAAATGAAAAAAAAAAAGGGTTGTCCATCACGAACATAAAACACCTATTAATTCTTTCTACTTCTGCATTAGGCAGAACGAGGCCAGCTCCTATGAGACCCACGTGTCAGATATTTATAGCACATCTTGTGGATACGCCATACATTTCTGAGATGGGGACACCACTTGAAGTACCTGGTGCATAATCTTTACCTTTAACATGGGCCAAGCAACTTAATTTATGGAGTAGCCAATTTCTGCATTGTCATTAGTTAAAGGGGTTCTGTCATATAGAAATTCACTGGTACACCAGGCACACTGCCTTGTAGGGCTACCTCAGCTGAATGTAATAATACCTTTTACTTAGCAGTCTGTTCATTCTGGAGAAAAGGCACTTTTAATACATATGCAAATGAGAATGAAGTGCACTGTGGGAAAGCCCAGACCATTCTGTGCACCCTTGCTCCTCCTACTTCATCTACCTGCCACTCCCTTCTTCATCATTGACTAGGCTAGGCAAGATGACTATGCAGGAACTGATATATCCAAATGCGTATAACCGTACAATTCCAGCAATTCTGCTTTAAAAGTCTTACCTAATTCCTGTGGCTCTGGGGCCTTGAGCTCTGGAATAGGTTTGCTTTTCACAGTTTTCGGAAATATGCCGGCTTTCCTCGGTGCCTCCTCTGGTGGGTTGTTTAGAAGCTAAAAAATAGGATGAGAAAAACGTCCAGCTAGCTATATTCACATGCAGAAAGTTTATTAACCCCTTCAGTAGTGGGCCAAACTGTTTTTGTATTTTAGTTTTTCTCCCCATCTTCCAAGAGCCATTATTTTCCGATTCTCATAGATGTGTAAAGCTTTGTTTAATCGCCAAGTTTGGTGATCCCATAGAAATGAATTAGATCTCCAGGGCAGTCACAAGAAATCCAACATGGCTTTAGGTACATGGGAGGTGATATCAACTATGTGTTGCGAGCATACTACACTATACATCCCTCCTGCACCTTGAACATACAGTTACACCCAGGTGTGGGAAAGGGTTAATGGGGTAGTTCTTGATTAAAAATAAGAGCCAGATATTCTTTTCTATGGGCTGTGTCTTGCATTGTGCAAAAAAACCAAAAAAAAAAAAAAACCTTAGACCAGAGCTGCAATGCAAGATACAGCATGTGACCAGGAGTGACCCTTTCTGGTAACAAGTCTATTACAGGACAACCCACCCTCTAGTAGGCAAAATCATTTTATTTGATTTTAGCAAACCCTAATTTCCCATGTTTAGGGACCAAGTGCCCAGAACGTCTAAGTAGTGTCTGGTCATTGAAGACCAAAATATTGAATGCTAAAGAGTTAATGATCGGGAGAATGCCGCAATCTTTAGGATGGTGTACTGGGTGTCAAGACCAGTGACGTGTGAGAATGAGCGATACTCAAATTCATGCATTTTTACAAGCATTTTTTAGCCACGGGACAATGTTCCAGACTTTCTTTTTCCCTTTAAAGAAGTCTATAGTTTAAATGCTTGAAAAACACCACACAGTAATTTAATGAAAATCTCCAATGGAACAAACAACAAGGAAACTTAAAATGCAAAAAATAATAATTCACAGGGCGTTTTAACTTTACTATTGACCAGCAAATAACATCTGGCCACAATTTGCTCCGTAATGTGGGTATACTCAATCGCCTGTATTACAGCCACAGTTCCCAGCCCAACTGCGGCTTCACTGACTGGAATTTACAGCATCATACATTTCAGGCCACGAGATCGGCAGTCTTCCCAGAATACCAGTTGTAATATGGATGCTGAAATATACTCCTAAGGCCTCATGCACACTGCCGCGCGCGGACCGTGGTATCCCACCCGGGAATCCAGCTGACAGCAGCAGCGCACGGGTGTTTTACTGTAGTCCAGCTGCGGCATAGCAACCAATGATGCCGTGCGCTGCTGCTGTCAGCTGAATTCCAGCCCGGGATACCACTGTCCCCGCACAGCCGTGTTCTGCGGCCGTGTGCATGAGGCCTAAAACAGCAGTCTGAATTCAGTCTTAGAAATTTTCTCTGTATTTGTTCTTATATTGTTTGCCTTTCAAATACTGATGCAAAATAGTGTGTGAATGTGTTCTTAGTCTTTACAAACATCTCCTAAATACTAAATCTTAATTTGGGTTTTGTAGATTGTGTGTATCCACTTTTGCTGATCCTTACATGTAAATTATTGTGCATGGCGATTAAAAAGTATCAGTAAAAAGTACAACTATAACAATTAAAACCCTAAAAAGTCCTAAAGTAAAAGAAAGAATCACCTCGATTGCCTTGGCAGCTTGTTCTTGTGTCTCAAACTCAATGAATGCAAATCCTTTGGTGTCTCCTGTGGTTTTATACCGAGGGACGCTTATATAGACCACTGTGCCACATTTACCAAATACCCGCTCTATCCAGCTGTGAGTAACATTTTTAGGAAGCAGCTCCTGAGAACAAGAAAACTCATAAAAATTAATGAAACGAAGCACTGAGCAGAGCCCCGTAAACAGTAGTAACAAACGGTTCGAAGTACCCAATTTAGAGTAATTCTGTTAATAGCAGATGAAACTATTGTGTGGACGCTAACTCCTGACAGGTCTGGAAAGGTGGACGTGTCTTGGCCTTATGCCATCTGCACCGATAACGGTCTGGAAAAGCAAGTGGAGCAAGTCTGATCATTCACTACATTGAATATGAGCTAGTAAGCTGAAGGGATGATGCAGGATGCGAATTGGGGGAATCATCTTATACAGACCATGTAATAGAGTCCCAGGGCTCGACAAATCCCAGGCGCCTGGGTATTTGTTAGACCGTTTTTTAAAGGCGCCCGGGCAACGGGTGCGGAGCGCTGGAGTGCCGTTCTGTCCAGAGGCAGCAGGAGTGGAGATGAGCGCTTACTCTGTGGAAGCGTTCATCTCCATATTCATCTGTATCGCCGTCCTCAGGACAGCAATACAGATGAAAGAAGCAGAGGAGCAGGGGAGAGGGGTCTCCCTTGCCCGTTCCTCTGAGAGGCAATCTGACACTAGAGGGCCCTCGTCACATGACCTCTTCTGTGCGGATAGACTAATCATGTGACCGGGCAGTTGTCCATCACTTCAGTCCCCTTGTGTGTCCCGAGCAGCGCCCCTGCTCTTACCCAAGCCCCGCGGTGCGGGTGAGCGGTCAAAGTGCGGACTCTACTTCTCAGCTGGTCCCGCACAGCACGCCTCACTATGGACAGCGCCATCTTTATGACATCAGTACGGAGGCCGACAGTGCCCATGGTGTTGTGCGATTGTGGAAGAGGCCGCGTCAGAGGGATCACGTGACAGGATCAGCTCCTGCCAGTACAGTGTGCCAGTGAGTACGAGCAGCACAGAGTGTTTTAGCGCGCATCATAAGTAATGGCTAGAGGAATCAGCCTTCTTTATTGTGTCCAGCTGGGGGTTGTAGTGATGCGGGGACTGCAGATGCTGAGCGCCAGGTGGGAGTTGTAGTGATGGTCGCTTCTGGTCCCCGCTGCTTCTCCCTGCACACAGATGAAAACATCCAGTGTCAGGTGGGAAGCGGCCAATGGCAGGCGGAGACGAGCCTCCCTAGCATCACCGTCCCCATCTGCCATTGGCTCTCCCCCCTCCCCCACACCGGATGTTTTCATCCTTGTGCAGGGAGAAGCAGCGGTGCGGGGACCAGGAGCAGCGCAGGGAGCGGGTTAAGTATATTACAGGTGAGGTGTTTTTTTTTTTTAATTGGATAACCCCTTGAACTGTTTTTCTAGCTGTGGGAATCAGACTTTTTACTACTTTCACTTTGTGCCGGTCCTCTAATAAACCATCTCACTAAATTTCTAAAAAGGTCATAAACACTTATTTAAGCCACATTCTTATCAGCAAGATATGAATTGAGCTATAATGAGTGTTTATAAGGGCAGAGATCAGGAGCCCATCCTGAGCGAAAATTCAGATCCTGCTACTAGAGAAACTCAGGGTTGCAGAAAACAGCGATTGAAAATGTTTAATAAAGACCATTGAGAAAAACTATTTTAGCTCAAAATGATTACAATGCAATAATAAGCAAATTGTGCCCAAAGGTGTACATAGCCTTTAACAAAATATACCAAACTTTGTAATTAACATTTTCGTAACCACAATTATAAATAATGACTCTCAGTGCTGTTAGTGTCTGCACAGTGTAAAGCTCCCTGAGCACACGCACCACTAGCAGATTATCAGCGGACTGTCGGGTCCTGACAAATCCTGAAGGTGAACATGGCCCTAGAACTTGCCTTACATGAGCTGTCCGGGATTGGGAAAACATGGCTACTTTCTTTCAAGAACAGTGCCCCACCTGTCCACTGGTCATGTGTGGTATTTCCTCATTCACTCTAATGCAGCTGAACTGCAATACCAGACACCGTCCACAGACAGACGCAGAGCTGCTTCTCAATCCTGGACAACCCCTTAAAGTCCAGTTTCTTAAACATTAGGACAAGCAGACTTACTAATGCTTTAAAACTGCAAATATGTGAACATCTCCAGAGCGCTTTACCTTGTAGTAAGATGTTCGGCATTAACAAACGGTATCCACACTACTGCGGATGATGTAGTACCATTGGCCCACGTGTCTAGTTCTAGAGGTGTACAGCCCAAACACATTCAGTAGTGCTGTACACAGGCTATCATCCTCACTTACCGCATATACAGTACGCGCATCAACGTCTTGTGGTTTCTCGCCAAGGGGATGCCGTCTTCGAATTTTTGTACCCTCTAGATTTATCTGAGAGAAGAAAAATGATAAGCTTCCTAATAAGTTGAAGTTTAGGGAAAAGCCGCAGATAACCAGACACTCACCTCTACTACAGAAGAATTCTTCAGCGCCCTGGCAATGAGCTTGGGGTCTGTGGTCAGTTTTTTCATTTTATTAAAAGAAGCTAGAAGGGATATGTCGATATCTAGAGCAAAAAAAAACATAGGTTAAAATGCAATTATCTAAACCAGGGATGCTCAACCTACGGCCCTCCAGCTGTTGTAAAACTACAACTCCCACGATGCCCTTCTGTAGGATTATAGTTATAGGCTGTAGGAATGATGGGAGTTGTAGTTTTGCAACAGCTGGAGGGCCGCAGGTTGAGCGTGCCTGATCTAAACCATGATCCGATGTAGTGTTTATGTTCCTACATACACACACTCACTCAGATATTATAGCCTAACTCCTCCATCTCAGTGCAGCCATCAGAAAGCTGCACTGATGGCTCCATTTGCAGCCCTGTATCATTTCTCCACTTTGTCTTCTACAGTCTAATGTTTCATTGCATCTGCTTTGACGGCGCAATCTCTAGCCCTTATCTATACCTTCCCGACAGCTCATCGACACTCATTAAAGACACATTCTTATCAGTAGTATAAGAATTTAGCATAAATGAGGGTTTATGAGCTGTCAGGGAACGAGAGATAAGGGCTACCGATTGAGAGCAGCCCTCGCTGAGAAGGAGAAACAGTCTGCAGAGGCAGGGACAATAAAAGGTTGTAGAAGACTACTTGTTAAAAGTTTTTAATAAAGTCCAATAGGAAAAAATATATAAAAATGTGTAGTCTGAGAATACAATAATAATAAAAGTACCCCCAAAGCTGTCCAGAGCCTTTAACTCTTTGAAGACATATCATATGCCCAAAGATCTCACCCTCCTCCGCCTATGACCTTCTCATAGCTACTGTTGGAAACACCCTGTGACAAACTGCCATGTATCCCTGGGCATTGGAGAGGCATGCTTGCTAGCCTCTTACCCTGCGAGCTATGGCCCCAATGACAGTTGGCATTCACAATGGACATTGCTGTGACCTAATCAACATTCACAATGGACATCGCCTGTGACCTAATCAATATTCACAATGGACATTACCTGTGACCTAATCAATATTCACAATGGACATTGCTGTGACCTAATCAGCATCCACCATGGACATCGCCTGTGACCTAATCAATATTCACAATGGACATTGCTGTGACCTAATCAGCATCCACCATGGACATCGCCTGTGACCTAATCAATATTCACAATGGACATTGCTATGACCTAATCAGCATCCACAATGGACGTCGCCTGTGACCTAATCAGCCAGCACAATGGACCATGCATGTGGGATTGTGATATATCTGGCTGTATGTTGATTGGTCGCTGTATTTGTGTGGGAGTGTCTGTGTTTATTGTGCCGGATTGATTGGTTGTATTTCAAACCCCTGTGGAGTCATTACTATGTTTGTGGAGTGTAATAAAAGAGGCTGTATGCCCCAGAGAGAGAGTTCCTGCTTGACCCTCAAAGCGAAGTGTCGTCTCGATTATTGGGGGAGGAGTTATTGGATGCTGTTCAGTCTGACTGCTAGGAGTGCAAACCTATTCGTATGGTTCCTATTCAACTGTCTACAGCATTCAGAGGCTTGAGAGGATTCGTATGCTTCTCAGGTTCGGTGGTTGTGGTGTCGGCTAGGCGCTTGGAGTCCTCAGGAAACGCTAGGAGCATCTTTCAACGGAGGTACCCAGTCGGGGTGCCAGGCGATCCGTTACACACCCCATCAAACTAAATTTCAAGGTTTTTCGGTCTCTAGCCTTTGCTGTTTTTGTAACCATCAAAATGAACCATAAAATCTCATCTTTTCCAACAACCTTACACAAAAGTAAAGCAGTCAGCTGCCATTCTAATACTTCCTTCACCAAAGAAATAAAGCTGAAACATTCCCACTGAGTAAAAATCGGATTCTACGGACTGTTATACCACGTGAGGGACACCATGGCTTCTCTACATATACTGTGCAGGCCATATTGTCATGAATCCGCTCAACACATTCTCATTGTCCTAACACAAAAGTGTCAAAAAGCTAGCAAGAAAACCTTCGCCCCTGCTGGGACGCCACATAAAAGAGACCCTAAACCTATTTGTATTCCATATGTGGATTTCCCATCAAGTGACGCATTTGGTTTAACAAAGAAAACGAGCCCCTGTCAGTACTTCAATAGGTTGGAGGGATCTACACGAGTGTGAGATAAGGGGCAGCACCCGGTCTTGTCACAATGAACTAAAAAACAAGACACAACGCCCACTAGACTTGGATCCCTCATGCAGGGGGTGGGTGTCGTTCACAATGCTCCTCATTACAATAGCGGTTACCTATTAAAAAAGAAGACTTCAGTGCTGTACAATTTAATCTAGAAGCCGAGGAATATTTGGTGAGCAGTACGGTTGCACAGTACAGGTCATATGGCCAGGAGTAGGGCTGAAACGATTACTCAATTGAATCGAGTAATTCCACACACAAAAATCCTCGATGCAAAAATCGTTTGTGTCATGTGACCACGGAGCGGGAGTGAAGCGCTTGCTATTACTTACCGCTCTGTGGTCACCCGCCAGCCGGCACCGCGCTGCACTCTCTTCCTGACACATCGTCAGGTCATAGTGCACATAAGAACGCACTATGACCCGAATCTGTGTGACGTCAGCGCGCAGAGAAGAAGGAGGAGCTGTGGAGCGGCGTCCCTACAGGAAAGGTAAGTACTGCTGCTGGGGGCAGTTGGTGGCACCAGGGGGACAGCTGATGGCACTGGGGTGGGGGAGAGCTAAAGGTACTGGGGGATAGTGGAGCTGATGTACGTTTACTGCAGCCCTAGCCAGGAGTGATCACCGGTTTAGCACAAATTTGGAAACATCAGTTCAGTTACTCCATGTGCCCGTTGTCATTTATGCTCCAACATTTGGGTTTCTGAGCAAAAATTCGTCAAACTATTTTAACTATTGTATTGTACGTGTTGACAAGCTCATTTTTACTATATCGTCTGTGAAATAATTGAATAAACACCCGATCATAAAGCATCAGTCTCAATAATGGTCTCTTTAAATGGGATCTCAACAGATTGTGTTATTTAGCAGAAAACCATGGCCACCCCCAATCTTTTTCATGGAGCTGGTAAATATTTCTAGGGTGGGGTCGGTACTGGAGGAGCATGGGTGCGTATGACGTCAAGCTCCGACCCCCTTCGCCTCCGCTATCTGATCCGGAGCTTGTGGGCCATGTGGAGAAGCCAGGGTGGAAGAGGTCGGTGGAGATGCGGCGAGAGAGATCTGGTGCGGCGGTTTGATGCCACCTGACATGCCTGGTTCTCCCTGATTTAGCCCGATGTAGCGTTTCCTGAGGTGACATGATCCCGCTTTTCTGGTGTGTTCTGGACGGGGGCTGTTTGGAGGTGGTACAGAGGGGAGGTTAATCTATCAAGGGGCAGCAAAGCAGTTGGTGAGAGCGGTCCTCAGTTTGGTTCGCCTGCCGCAGTAGCGTGCGTGCGGTCACTAAATGGAGGAGAGGAGGTGCATCCAGCTGGAGAAGGAGGCTTCATAGGGGAGATACTATTTCTGGGAAATGAGCGAGGAAAGGGTGCTTTTGAGCTGTGCCTTTTCATTTGACTGTTTGTTATATTTAACCGCTCGTAGCCTGGTAACTAATGTGTCTGGACTTTTTAACATCCTCCTATATTTAACTGCTCCTCTCTCTTAACTCCAAATTCACTAATCCGGGCTTGGGATTGTGCCCCTCTTACAAAAAGCCAGCGATATCTCACCAATATACTAACTGTGTATTAACTCCAGTTGACAAGTTTTTAACCAACAGGCTTACTAATAGACTGAGATCTTCTAACTACTAATCAAACATTTCCGCTGCAATGCCGCAAAAAAAAAAAAAAAAAAAAAAAGATGACCAGCATGGGTCTAAGGCCTCTTTCACATGAGCGAGTCCGGATTAGGTCCGGATGCGTTGCGGATGCGTTCAGTGAAAACTGTGCGATTTCACAGGAAAAGCCATTCAGTTTTGCCTGCGATTGCGTTTAGTTGTTCAGTTTTTTCCGCGCGGGTGCAATGCATTTTGATGCGTTTTTCACGCGCGTGAAAAAAAACTGAAGGTTTACAAACAACATCTCCTAGCAACCATCAGTGAAAAACGCAACGCACCCGCACTTGCATGCGGATGCAATGCGTTTTTCACGCAGCCCCATTCACTTCTATGGGGACAGGGCAGCGTGAAAAACGCAGAATATAGAACATGCTGCGATTTGAACGCAACGCATAAATGAAGCGTGAAAAAAAACGCTCATGTACAAAGCACCATTGAAATGAATGGGTCAGGATTCAGTGCGGGTGCAGTGCGTTCACGTCACGCATTGCACCCGCGCGGAAAACTCGCCCGTGTGAAAGGGACCTAATGCTAACAGGCGTTCAGCTGTAGGAGCTGGACTGGAAACAAGACAAACAAAATGCTCTGCGTACATTTCTGAACCCTACAACCTCTCCATCAAGGACCTCTAAATCTAGTAAAGAGATCGGGGAAGAGACAGAGTCTGGTTTGGAAGAAAATACACAGTTAAATGCCCTTGAAGGGAAAGAAACGGAGGTTGAAATAGGAGATTCTGATCCAAAAATGGTGAAAGAAACCTTCTGTGCGGTTACAAGGTTGGAGAATATGATGGTGAAGGGGATAACACAGATTGGGGGGGTGCGAACAGACGACTTAGTAAAGTTGCGGGATTGTGGGGAGATGGAGAATAGAATATCGCCAGGAGCGGATTTATTATATAAACTTGAGAAAGAAGTAGTGTTTCTTAAACTAATATTGCCATGGAGAATAAATTAACGGATATGGAAGATAGATCAAGAAGAGGACATTTGAGATGGGTGGGAATACCTGAAGGAATGGAGGATTCACACTGTCGATTTCATGGAAAAAATTGGATTATTCAGTGGTTACTAGTGTTCAAAGGAAGAAATATAATGATATAAAAAAAAGAGATTGAGGCAGGCTGGGGTTAAGTATAGCTTGGTCTTTCCAGGCCAAACTTCCAGTGGGATATCAGGATAAATCTTTTTTTTTTTAGTCTTCTAAAGAAGCAAGTGAATGGGCAGATCTGAAGGGAAATGTAATAATTGGTAATTACAGCTTTCCAGATGGAAAAATTGGGGGCATTTGGGCTGGGGGGTTGGTTTATGTTCCTTGAGAGAGTGGAGAGTTGTTGTTTTTCCCCTCTTTTTTTTGGGGTTTGGTGTGGTATTACTCCTTGAATGAAAAAAATGATCTCAGTTACTGTACGCGGGTTAAGAGAAAGGTTGAAAAGGTTTGCGATTTTTGATTGGATGGGGAGGTACTTACCGGGCATCATCTGCCTTCAGGAAACACACTTGGATAGAGAATTGTTAAATTGTGTAGAAAAAAGATGGCTAGGAGCACAATACCATTCGGTATTCAAAATTTTGATTCGGTATCAATACTATTAAAAAGTATTGCAATAATAAATAAAACTCCAAAAAAAGTCACGTGCATTCCACATTTTATGGAACGGCCGGGCCATAATATAACAGTCCTATCCTATTTTTGGGGGGGACAAGGCAACTAAAAGAAAATGGCGAATCGTGTAGTTTTTATTTTAATTATTTTTTTATTTCACAGTGCGGGCGTTCATCCCATAAAAGAGGATTTTTTTAAAATAGTTTGGACTTTTCGGACGCATTACACTGCTGGGGCTCTGATCACTGCCACCAACGAGGAGGAGGTGAGGGGACCCTGTGGCCACTGCCACCAATGACTACAATACTGTGGGGGTGGAGGAAGGGGGGATGGGGCACTGAGTGCACTGGCCACTTATCTTTAATACTGGGGACAGGGGGCACCAATGTTTTAATACTGGGGGAGGTCGTCGCACTGGCCACCAATGACAAGTATAACCATTCGTATAAAAACGCAGGCAGCAGGAATACACTGCCGGCACCCTGCCTGTGACAGAGCGCTGCGATTAACCCCTCAGGTGCGGCACCTGAGGGGTTAATTGCTGCGAGTCGCAGCGCTCTGTCACAGGCAGGGTGCCGGCAGTGTATTCATGCTGCCTGCGTTTTTATATGAATGGTTATACTTGTCATTGGTGACCAGTGCTCTGCCCCTCTGCCTCTATTGGTTGCAGCGGCAGCACAGGGGGAGGAAGAGACTGCCTCCTTCTCCCCGTGCTGCCGAGGAGAACATGGCCACGCTGAGGGCGGCGCAGCCACGTTCTCTCATAACAGTATCGATAAAACACCAATCCTGGTATCGAGCTGGATACCACAGAAAAGTATTGATTGGGTATCGAAAGTTCGATACCCGCAACAAACCTAATTTAGAGTTTATTTCAATTAAGGCGTATGATTGCGGTAGGTATCTCTTCCTGCAGTGCAGGATATATATATATTCCAAACATATATATTCCATCACCGTATAAACCAGACGTACTAGACGAGTTGCAAAAATATATGATTGAAAGACAAGAGTGTATATTAATTGCAGTGGGGGATTATAATGCAGAGATGGACCCAAGTAGGGATAGGTTATCTAGCGGCAAGATTTTACAACATAATACCGATCTTGCCAGGTTGATAGTGGAGGTTGGTTGGGTTCAGGTTTGGCGATTATACAATCCTGAAGATAAGTTTTTTTCCTGTTCTTTGAAGACATCAGTCCTGGTCATGGATAGATATGATATGGCAACAGGAAATTGCTGGAAAGAAATAAGTATGAAATATGTCCCTATGGCCATGTCAGATCATTGTGCTGTGGTAATGGAGACTGGGTCCTTGACTAAACAGGGTCCAATGGTATATAGATTTAATCCCCACTGGTTTAATTTGCTAAATGATAAGGATTGTATCAAGGAGGAATTGAAGTATTTTTCGCCCCATAAGACGCGCTTCCCCCCCCCCCCAAAAGTGGGGGGAAAATACCTCTGCGTCTTATGGGGCGAATGCTGACAATTTACATCGCAGCCTGCGGTGCTCCAGCACCACAGGCTGCGATGTATGAGCGGGGAAGGACGAGGGGCTGGAGGCCGGCAACTTCCGGCGGGCCCGATGCAGTCACTGTACTTACACCGGGCCCTGCTGCTCCGCATAGTATTTCTATACCCGCATAGTATTTCTATACACCAATGCTTAAGTTCTTAATTAATAAGTCTCTCATTTATTATAACTTACAAGAAATCCTCCGTAGCAGGCAGAGCGGCTGGCTGGGGTACGTCACTCACTGACGTTGCTCGCCTGCTTCATTCATAAAGTGGGCGGAACAGGCGAGCAACGTCAGTGAGTGACGTACCCCAGCCAGCCGCTCTGCCTGCTACGGAGGATTTCTTGTAAGTTATAATAAATGAGAGACTTATTAATTAAGAACTTAAGCATTGGTGTATAGAAATACTATGCGGAGCAGCAGGGCTCAGTGTATTGGGGGACATTGTTATAAGGGTATCTGTGGATGACACATTATAGCAGTGCCATCCACAGATCCCCCCATAACAGTGCCATCCACAGGTGTCCCCCCATAACAGTGCCATCCACAGGTCCCCCCATAACAGTGCCATCCACAGGTCCCCCATAACAGTGCCATCCACAGGTCCCCCCATAACAGTGCCATCCACAGGTCTCCCCCATAACAGTGCCATCCACAGGTCTCCCCATAACAGTGCCATCCACAGGTCCCCCCATAACAGTGCCATCCACAGGTCTCCCCCATAACAGTGCCATCCACAGGTCTCCCCCCCCCCATAACAGTGCCATCCACAGGTCCCCCACCCTTATAACAGTGCCATCCACAGGTCCCCCCCCCATAACAGTGCCATGGACAGGTCCCCCCCCCATAACAGTGCCATCCACAGGTCCCCCCATAACAGTGCCATCCACAGGTCCCCCCATAACAGTGCCATCCACAGGTCCCCCCATAACAGTGCCATCCACAGGTCCCCCCATAACAGTGCCATCCACAGGTCTCCCCCCATAACAGTGCCATCCACAGGTCCCCCCATAACAGTGCCATCCACAGGTCCCCCCATAACAGTGCCATCCACAGGTCCCCCCATAACAGTGCCATCCACAGGTCCCCCCATAACAGTGCCATCCACAGGTCTCCCCCATAACAGTGCCATCCACAGGTCCCCCCATAACAGTGCCATCCACAGGTCCCCCCATAACAGTGCCATCCACAGGTCCCCCCATAACAGTGCCATCCACAGGTCCCCCCCATAACAGTGCCATCCACAGGTCCCCCCATAACAGTGCCATCCACAGGTCCCCCCATAACAGTGCCATCCACAGGTCCTCCCCATAACAGTGCCATCCACAGGTCCCCCCATAACAGTGCCATCCACAGGTCCTCCCCATAACAGTGCCATCCACAGGTCCCCCCCATAACAGTGCCATCCACAGGTCCCCCCCATAACAGTGCCATCCACAGGTCCCCCCCATAACAGTGCCATCCACAGGTCCCCCCCATAACAGTGCCATCCACAGGTCCCCCCCATAACAGTGCCATCCACAGGTCCCCCCCATAACAGTGCCATCCACAGGTCCCCCCCATAACAGTGCCATCCACAGGTCCCCCCATAACAGTGCCATCCACAGGTCCCCCCATAACAGTGCCATCCACAGGTCTCCCCATAACAGTGCCATCCACAGGTCTCCCCCATAACAGTGCCATCCACAGGTCTCCCCCATAACAGTGCCATCCACAGGTCTCCCCCATAACAGTGCCATCCACAGGTCTCCCCCATAACAGTGCCATCCACAGGTGTCCCCCCATAACAGTGCCATCCACAGGTCCCCCCATAACAGTGCCATCCACAGGTCCCCCCATAACAGTGCCATCCACAGGTTCCCCCCATAACAGTGTCATCCACAGGTCTCCCCCCATAACAGTGTCATCCACAGGTCTCCCCATAACAGTGTCATCCACAGGTCTCCCCGACATAACAGTGCCATCCACAGGTGTCCCCCACATAACAGTGCCATCCACAGGTGTCCCCCACATAACAGTGCCATCCACAGGTCTCCCTCCCGACATAACAGTGCCATCCACAGGTGTCCCCCCATAACAGTGCCATCCACAGGTCTCCCCATAACAGACAGTGCCATCCACAGGTCCCCCCATAACAGTGCCATCCACAGGTCCCCCTCATAACAGTGCCATCCACAGGTCCCCCTCATAACAGTGCCATCCACAGGTCCCCCACCTCATAACAGTGACATCGACAGATCCCCCCATAACAGTGACATCCACAGATCCCCCATAACATCATCCACAGATCCCTCCATAACATCATCCACAGATCCCCCCATAACAGTGTCATCCACAGATCCCCCATAACAGTGTCATCCACAGATCCCCCATAACAGTGTCATCCACAGATCCCCCCCATAACAGTGTCATCCACAGATCCCCCCCATAACAGTGCATCATATATAGATCCACCACAATAGTGTCATGTACAGACCAGCATTAGTTCAAAAGCCACCGAAAGCACAGCTTTTGGTTAAAAATATTTTTTTCTTATTTTCCTCCCCAAAAACCTAGATGCGTCTTATGGGCCGGTGCGTCTTATAGGGCAAAAAATACGGTAAGTGATTTGGGATGCTGCGAAAGCATTCCTGAGGGTAATATTGTAGAAACAAGTACTGTATTTTTCGCACTATAAGACGCACTTATGGGGCAAATGCGGCAAACACTGATACACCACTGCGCTGCTGAACAGCGCAGCCGGCGTGTGTATCAAGGAGGAGGGGCTTGGGGCGGCAGTCTTGTTTTCCAATAATCGCGGGGCCCGGTGCAGTAACTGTATTCTACTACACCGGGCCCGCTGTAGTAATGTTATGGCAGTGATTAAAACTATAATTTTCAGAACAGTAAATCCATGTTGTATTACCCTACCTAATGTACGATCGCAGGCAGGAGGCGGCAAGGTAAAGGACTACGTCACGCGCCTGCTTCATTCATAAAGTGGGCGGAGCGGGCACGTGACGTTACGCTGCCGCCGCCCGCCTGGCCCCCTGCCTGCGATCGTACATTAGGTAGGGTAATACAGCATGGATTTACTGTTCTGAAAATTATAGTTTTAATCACTGCCATAACATTACTACAGCGGGCCCGGTGTAGTATTATACAGTTACTGCACCGGGCCCCGCGGTCATTAGCAAACAAGATGCCGGACCCCCACCCCCTGTATTGGGGGTCATCACACCCACTGTATGGGGGCATCTGTGGATGGCACTGTATGGGGGCATCTGGGGATGGCACTGCTATGGGGGGGGGGGATCTGTGGATGACACATAGCATGTCATCCACAGATGCCCCCATACAGTGCCACCCACAGATGCCCCCATACAGTGCCACCCACAGATGCCCCCATACAGTGCCACCCACAGATGCCCCCATAACAGTGCGTCATCCCCAGATCCCCCATAACAGTGCCATCCCCAGATCCCCCATAACAGTGCGTCATAATAGTGTCATGCACAGAACACAGTTAGTAAAAAACCCACCAAAAGTACACCTTTTGGTTCAAAATATTTTTTTTTCTTATTTTCCTCCTCAAAAACCTAGTTGCGTCTTATGTGCCGGTGCGTCTTATAGGGCGAAAAAATACGGTAAGTAATTGGAAAAAAAAAGTAAATAAAATTCAAAGTGTAGAACAGAAATTAAAAGAAGCCCAAAAACTCCGAAAATTTGAGAAACTGGGAAGAAAAAAAAAAAAAAGTTTATGAAATATATATTGAAAAATCTCAAACATGGTCATTTTTCCAGGGGGGTGAGTTTTTTTTTGCAGGGGGTAAAAAAGCGGGCAAGCTTTTGGCAAGTATAATTAACAATAAATATAAAGTTGGATAGGTGCATTAACGAATAATAGGGGACAGGATTAGTAATGTATTTAGTGAATATTATCAAGATTTGTATAAATCAAACATTATGTATAAAAAGAAGGAACTGTGTCAATATTTGGACAATACTCCCTTCAGGAAGCGTAGTGAAGCTCAGAAGAATCAGCTGGAGGAGAATATACATTTGGAGGAATTAGTGAGAGCTCTGAAGTCAGCCAGAGATAAAAGGGCTCCGGGACGGGCTACCAGTAGAGGTATATAAGGAATTTTGTTGTATTCTCCTTCCAGAATTAATGGAGACCCTGATTGAGGCCAAGAGATCAATAAAGTTACCTGGTTCAATGGAAGAAGCCACTATTGTTTTGATCCCTAAAGTTGAAAAGGATTTATTAACGCCAGAGTCTCATAGACCTATCTCATTGTTGAACACCGATATTACGGTAAGTTATTAGCCAGGGTATTAGCAGACGGGTTAACAAAAGTAATGAATGAAGATCAAACAGGGTTTATTCCTAGGCGATTGAGATACTCTAATATTAAGACTATTTAGGAACATAGAAGGAAATAAAGATAAAACTAGTAAAAAAAGGGATATTGTCACTAGATGCACCCAAAGCATTCGAGTGCACATAGTGGGAATATCTTTGGGAGGTTCTCAAATGCTTTGGGGAGTCTTTTATAGGGTGAATTAAATTGATTTATTCATATCCCAGGGCGAGGGTAGCTGGGGTGATGTCCCTGCCCTTTGCCCTTTTTAGGGGCACAAGGCAGGGTTGTCCCCTATCCCCGCTGCTCTTCGCAATTGCAATAGAGCCATTAGCGATGATATTAGAGAGAATGAAGGTATTAAGGGCTTTCAATATGGTAATGTAAGGGAGGAAATAATGTATGCGGATAATATCTTATTATGTTAGGCTAATACGGATGTGGAGTTGGTTAAAGTAGTGGATATAATTGAAAAATGTGGATATTAATAAGGATTGAAAATAAATTAGGGAAAGTCACATTTGATGTTACTAGGAGAAGGGGAAGGTGAGAAGAGTTTTGATGGACATGTGGTGGATAGGGAAAGTAGTTAAGTATTTGGGGGTTAATATTGCAAAGAGTTTGAGTGAATATGCCAAGTTCAACGTGTGCCCTCTTATAGAGGAGTTGAAAAAAAGAATTCATATTTGGAGAAGTTACCACCATCAATGAGGGGACGAATTAATTTGATAACGATGATTTTTCTTCCCAAGATTCTCTATGCATTACATTGTGCTCCAGTGTGGTTGCCAACTATTATAGATAGGTTGATGAGGGAATTTATTTGGAAGGGAGGGAATCCTAGGATAAGAAAAGAGATCTTGCAGTTACCGGTTAAAGAGGGGGGAATGGCACTTTCAAATTGGTATCTACACTTTTTGGGTGGTAAAACATACAATGCAACAGCACTCTGCAAGCCAAATAAAGTACAAGAAAGTATTATAATGCTAATGCTACGCTTATTTTGTAAATGAGATGTTTGGCAAATACATTTTGTACAAAATTATTTGAGCCCGTCTGCCACACGTCTAGGCGATCTCTGTAAAACGGGAACCTAACACTAAATTCTACCTGTTATGTGCCATGTCGGCTACCATAAAATTCAGCGAGTGTAGGTTCCACATGCATGCTGGGCCCTCCTTAATTTATGTCATTTTTGGTGCCAAAATGGCCTCCATTGAATCCAGGGAATGCAAGTACCAACATGCATGCCGAGCCCACTCCACACCTTCCCTGGTGCCAGATGGCTACCAACAAATGCAATGAGAGTCCACCCTATACCTCTCCTGGGGCCACAGGCTTCAGTGAGTGCAGGGAGAGCAGGCTAAGCCTTATACTCACATTAATTATAATCAGCCTATGGGGCAGACAGGCTGCTCAGGAGTGCACGACTGAAGTGTCAGCCACACTCTATACTTTTTGGTTTTACTATTTGGGTTAATGCGTGGGGGTAATATATTACCTATTTTGAGTTGGCACTTAAAGAAATTGGGTTTGAAAGATAATCAGTTAAAGATGATGGAGTTATTAGACTCGGGAGTACTGGGGAGCACAAATAGTGATAATTATATTTTTTATTTAATGGATCACGTTTGGAGAGAAATAAAAAAAAATAATTATGGATATTAACCCCTTAAGGACACGGCCCTATTTCACCTTAAGGACCAGGCCATTTTTTCAAAATCTGACCATTGTCACTTTATGTGGTGATAACTTTAACCTCTTAAGGACGAAGGGCGTACATATCGCCCTTCGTCCACACTAAAGATGGCGCCCGCTCCCGCACGGAGGCGGGCGCCCAGCTGCGGGTAAAAGCTTGATTCATCAAGCTGACACCCGCAGCTCATGTCCGCGACCGGCAGCGATGCCGATCGCGGACATTTAACCCCTCAGATGCCGTGGTCAATCCTGACCACGGCATCTGATCAGCGCAAACCGAAAGTTTCACTTTCGGTTTTGCTCGGCTCCCTGATGGCCACAAGGGGAGCCGGGCATGCATGTAGTACCCTAGGTTTCTGTGAATGAAACCTAGGGTACTACAAGTATTCCTATGGAGCCTATGACTGTAATAGGCTCCATAGGAAATATGCGATTTTCTCATATATTCCAATGCTATTGCATTGGAATATATGAAATAACAATCTGATGATTGCATCTTATAGTTCCCTATGGGAACTATAAGAAAGTAGTAAAAAAAAAAAAAAAAGTTTAAAAATAAAAATTAAATAAAAAAATATAAAAATTCAAATCACCCCCTTTCCCCAAAATGAAAATAAAATAAATAAAAAAATAAAAAAATTACACATAATGGGTGTCGCAGTAATGCGAAAACGCCCATACTATAATAATATTAAAAAATATTCACCATACGGTAAACATAAAAACGGAAAGAAAGCGTCCAAATGGCTAATTCGCCATTTTGGGCGCTTCATTTCCTAAAAAAATGAATAAAAGTGATCAAAACATCATACGCACCCCATAATGGTATCAATTAAAAGTTCAGATTGCCCCGCAAAAAATGAGCCCCTACACTGCTCCATACGCATAATTACAAAAAAGTTATAGGGGTCAAAACATGGCGACAAAAAATAAAATAAAAAAATTCCCACTTTTAATTTTTTTCACTATCAAAAGCATAAGAAAAACTATACATATTAGGTATTGCCGGATTCGTACTGACCTGAAGAATAAAATTAACCAGTCAGTTTTATCGCAAATCGAACGTTGTAATTTAAAAACCCGTAAAACTGTGGTGAAATTGCTTTTTTGCAATTTCACCCCATTTGGAATTTTTTTCCCGTTTCCCACTACATCACATGCAAAAATAAATGGTAGCGTTAAAAAGTACAACTTGTCCCGCAAAAAATAAGCCGTCATATGGCTATGTGAGCGGAAATATTAAAATGTTATGGCTTTTGGAAGGCAGGGAGCGCAAAACAAAAATGCAAAAATCCCAAAACCCCCGGTCCTTAAGGGGTTAAAACGCTTTTTCTTATCCAGTCCATTCTGAGATTGTTTTTTCGTCACATATTGTACTTCATGACAGTGGCAAAATAAATTTTTATAAAAAAATACCAAATTTACCAAAAATTTTGAAAAATTTGCAATTTTCCAAGTTTCAATTACTCTATTTCTATAATACATAGTAATACCGTCAAAAAAAGTTATTGATTTACATTCCCCATATGTCTACTTGATGTATCGATCATTTTGGGAATGCCATTTTATTTTTTGGGGACGTTACAAGGCTTAGAAGTTTAGAAGCAAATCTTGAAGTTTTTCAGAAATTTTCAAAAACCCACTTTTTAGGGACCAGTTCAGGTCTGAAGTCACTTTGTGAGGCTTACATAATAGAAACCACCCAAAAATTACCCCATTCTAGAAACTACACCCCTCAAGGTATTCAAAACTGATTTTACAAACGTCATTAACCCTTTAGGTTTTCCACAAGAGTTAATGGCAAATGGATATAAAATTTCAGAATTTCGATTTTTTGAAAAATTTTCCGTTTGAATCCATTTTTTCCAGTAACAAAGCAAGGGTTAACAGCCAAACAAAACTCAATTTTTATTGCCCCGATTCTGTAGTTTTCAGAAACACCCTATATGTGGTAAGTAAACTGCTGTATGGCCAAACTGCAGGCGCAGAAGGAAAGGAGCGCCATATGGTTTTTGGAAGGCAGATTTTGCTGGACTGGATTTTTGACACCATGTCCCATTTGAAGCCCCCCGATGCACCCCTAGAGGAGAAACTCCATAAAAGTGACTCCATCTAAGAAACTACGCCCCTCAAGGTATTCAAAACCAGTTTTACAAACTTTATTAACCCTTTAGGTGTTCCACAAGAGTTATTGGCAAATGGAGATGAAATTTCGAATTTCTATTTTTTGTTACCTTGTCTCAAAAAAAGTGTAATATAGAGCAACCAAAAATCATGTTTACTCTAGAATAGTACCAACAAAACTGACACCTTATCCCGTAGTTTCCAAAATGGGGTCACTTTTTTGGAGTTTCTACTGTAGGGGTGCATCAGGGGGCTTCAAATGGGACATAGTGTCAAAAACCAGTCCAGCAAAATCTGCCTTCCAAAAACCATATGGCGTTCCCTTCCTTCTACGCCCTGCCGTTTAGCCATACAGTAGTTTACGACCACATATGGAGTGTTTGTGCAAACAAGAGAATCAGGGCAATAAATATTGAGTTTTGTTTGGCTGTTAACCCTTGCTTTGTTACTGCAAAAATGGATTAAAATGGAAAATTTGCAAAAAAATAGCTGTTTTGGGACTGTTTATTTTTGTTATTTACATAGTTGAACTGACAGGTTAGATTGTGTGCTATTTCTATAGAGCAGGTTATTACGGACGCGACAATACCAAATATGACTCCTTTTTGGGGTTTTTGTTTCAGTTTTACATAATAAAGCATTTTTGAAAATAATTTTTTTAGTGTCTCCACATTCTGAAAGCCATAGTTTTATTTTATTTTTTGGGCGACTGTGTTATGTAGGGGCTCATTTTTTGTGGGATGAGATGGCGGTTTGATTGGCACCATCTTGGGGTGCATATGACATTTTGGTCGCTTGCTATGACACTTTTTGTGATGTAAGGTGACAAAATTGCTTTTGACACCGTATTTTTTTATTTTTTTGCTGTGTTCAGCTGAGGGGTTAGGTCATGTGTTATTTATATAGATCAGGTTGTGACGGACGCGGCGATACATAATATGTATACTTTTTATTTATTTATATAAGTTTTACACAATAATATCATTTTTAAAACAAAAAAATCATGTTTTAGTGTCTCCATAGTTTGAGAGCCATATATATTTTTTTTTTTGGGCGATTGTCCTATGTAGGGGCTCATTTTTTGCGGGATGAGATGGCGGTTCGAATGGTACTATCTTGGGGTGCATATGACTTTTTGATCGCTTACTATTACACTTTTTGTGATGTAAGTAGAGTTGTTTCGGTACCAAAATTTTGATTCGGTATCGATACCATAAAAAAGTATTGCGATACTCGATACCATTCGATACCACGCGAAAAAAATAAAAACGCCAAAAAATCCGCGTGCATTCAACATTTTATGAAACCGCCGGCTCATAATACAACAGTCCTATCCTACTTTTTGTGGGGACAAGGCGACTAAAGAAAATGGCGAATCGTGCATTTTTATTTTTCTTTTTTCTTTTACGGCGTTCACCGCATAAAAGTGGATTTTTAATAGTTTGGACTTTTGAGACGTGGCGATATGTAATATTTTATTTATGTATTGTTTATATATTTTATATGTAAAATTGGGAAAGGGGTGATTTATAATTAATATTTTGGTGTACTTTAACTTTTTTTTTTTTTTACAGTTTATTAACTATTTTCCCCTTAGGGGCTAGAACCTGGGATCTTTTCATCCTATTCACCCTGATAGAGCTCTATCAGGGTGAATAGGATCTCACCTCTCCCTGCTGCCCTGTGCACAGTGCACACAGCAGCAGGGAGCAGACCAAGGCAGCCAGGACTTCAGAAGCGTCCTGGTTACCATGGTAACCGATCGGAGCCCCAGCATTACAGTGCTGGGGCTCCGATCCTACCTGCCACCAATGAGGAGGAGGTGAGGGGACCCTGTGGCCACTGCCACCAATGATTTTATTACTGGGGGAAGGGTGGGAGGGCAGGGGGGCACACTGCCCACCAATGTTTTAATACTAGGGAGGGGAGGGGCACACTGCCCACCAATGTTTTAATACTAGGGAGGGGCGGAGCACTGGCCAGCAATGCCGAGTAGTTTCTTATATAAATGCAGGCAGAAGACACAGCCTGCCAGCACCTGCCTGTGACCGGCGCTGCGATCAGAGGCTATTAACCCCTCAGGTGTCGCACCTGGGGGTTAGTGCCTCTGATTGCAGTGCTGGGTCTGAGCAGGTGCTGGCTGGCTGTGTCTCTGCCTACACTATGAGAACTACTCGGCTAGCCATGCTCCGTCCCAGCTCGCCCCTCCTCCCGCCCCGCTCCGCCCCTCTCCCTCTATTGGTTGAGCGGCAGCACAGGGGAGGAGAGACTGCCTCCTTCTCCCTGTGCTGCCGAGGAGAACATGGCCGCTGAGGCGGCGCAGCCATGCTCTCCTATGCTGGGCTGTGCAGTAGTGCAGCCCAGTATCGATAAAATACTTTTCCTGGTATCGAGTGCGATACCAGAGAAAAGTATCGATCGAGTATCGAAAGTTCGATACCGAAACAACCTAGATGTAGGTGACAAAAAAATGGCTTGTTTGACAACGTTTTTATTTTTATGTTTATGGCGTTCATCTGAGGGGTTAGGTCATGTTATATTTTTATAGAGCAGGTCCTTACGGACGCGGCGATACATAATATGTATACCTTTTTTTATTTATTTTGGTTTTACACAATAATATCCTTTTTGAATGAAAAAAAAACATGTTTTAGTATCTCCATAGTCTGAGAGCCATATATTTTTTCAGTTTTAGGCAATTGTCTCAGGTTGGGTATCATTTTTGCGGGATGAGGTGACGGTTAGATTGGCACTATTTGGGGGTCATATGACTTTTTGATCGCTTGCTATTACACTTTTTGTGATGTAAGGTGGCAAAAAATTGCTTTGACAAAGTTTTATTATTTTTTTACAGTGTTTACTTGAGGGGTTAGGTCATGTGATATTTTTATAGAGCAGATTCTTACGGACGTGGAGATACCCAATATGTCTACTTTTAAATTTTTTTACATTTAACACTAAAAGCATTTTGAAACAAAACAAATCATGTTTTAGTCTGAGAGGCATAGTTTTTATTTTTGGCCAATTGTTTTATGTAGGGGCTCGTTTTTGCGGGATGAGATGGCGGTTTGATTGGTACTATTTTGGGAGGCAAACGCCTTTTTGATCGCTTTGTATTACACTTTTAGTGATGTAATGTGCCAAAAATGGCTTATTTACACCATTTTTGGTTTTTTTTATGGCGTTCACCTGAGGAGTTCAGTCATGTGATATTTTTATAGAGCAGGTTTTTACGGACGGCGATACCTAATATGTGTAGTGTATTTTATTTTTTTAATTTTTATTCAGTGATATGTGTTTTTTCATTTTTACTTTTTTTCACTTTTTTACATTTTTTGACCCAGACCCACTTGGTTCTGAAAGATCCAGTGGATCTGGTGTCTGTATAATACAGTACAGTACACTATATAGTGCACTGTACTGTATTTTGTACTTAGAAAGTCTGAATAGACCTTTAGCAGGTCTATTCAGACTTTCAGCATCCATGGAGAGCAGGGCGCTTCTGAAAGCGTCCTGTCTCCATGGCAACCATCACCCGCTGCCATAACTGGGCAGGGGGTGATGGATGAGGAGGAGTGGAGCTCCCTCCTCTGCGATCCCATCCTGTTGGGGGCTGCAAAGGCACAGCAGCCCCCGATGGGAAGAGGAGGCGCTCCCTCCTGTTAACCCTTCCATGCCGCGGTCCGTACGGACAGAGGTTAAGCGGCTGGCATCTGCAGCACAGATGCCAGCCGTTTCTATCAGAGTGTCAGCAATGTGCTGACACTCTGATAGATTCCACTAGACACCAGGGATAGATTACAGAGGAGGCAGGCGGGGATCGCAATCGCGATCCTGCCCGCCGCCGCCCACCTCGCGCCGCCCGCAACCACCCCCTGCACCCCGCAGCCACAATATGATTGGGGGCTGCAGGGGTTAAAAACAGTTTGGGGGCAATAACTCTCTGATCCCGCGGTGATAGACCGCGGAGAACAGAAGATCGCACAAGCGCTGCAAACCGCAGGTCTGAATTGACCTGCGGTTTGCAGCGATCGCCTATATGGGGGTCACAGGACCCCCCTGGGCATTGTAACAAGGTACCTGCTGAATGATTTCAGCAGGTACCTTGTTCCGATCACTGCCAGCTGAGCAGCAGTGATCGGAACAACTCATGACGTACCGGTACGTCATGTGTCCTTAAGGACTCGGGAAACATGCCGTACCGGTACGTCATGTGTCCCAAAGGGGTTAAAGAATATACAGATTTTATCCCTATATGTAGTAATAGTAGTTTGGGAGAAATTCAGAAAATTACACATTAAAGATTACACATTAAACCTTTCATCACCCTAACAAATGTAAACTAAGTACACATACATGGAGAGCGGCGCCCAGGGATCTCCCTGCACTTACTATTATCCCTGGGCGCCGCTCCGTTCTGCCGGTATGTCCTCCGGTGACTTCAGCTCTGCGTCTCAACTGGGAGGAGCCTGCCCTTGTTCTCCTGGGCGTCTCCTTCTCCCAGGCTGTAGCGCTGACCAACCGCAGCGCTCAGCTCATAGCCTGGGAGAAGAAAACCCCCGTGTGGTGATCGGAGACGGAGCGTGCCTGTAGTAGCCTGGGTTTCTATGAATGAAACCCCTCTGTAGTATTTCCTATGGAGCCATTAGCCTGACCACGGCATCTGAGTGCGCACTCTTTCAAATCCCAGGCGCCAGGTCGCCATGGCGACCAGGATTTTGGTCCTGGCGCCTGGGATTTGTCGAGCCCTGCAATAGGGGTCAAAACATGGTGACAAAAAAGTAAAACTGATTTTTTTCCCACTTTTGAAAATTTTTTTCACTATCAAAACGCAAGAAAACCTATACATATAGGGTATCGCCAGATTCGTACTGACCTGTAGAGTGAAAGTAACCGGTCAGTTTTAATCGCACATTGAACGTCGGAATTTAAAAACATGCAAAACTGTGGTGGAATTGCTTTTTTTTTTTGCAATTTCACCCCATTTGGAATTTTTTTTACTGCTTCCCACTACATCATATGCAATATTAAATGGTGTCGTTGGAAAGTACAACTTGTCCCGCAAAAAACAAGCCCTCATATGGCTACGTGGACCGAAAAATAAAAAAGTTATGGCTCTGGGAAGGCAGGGAGCGCAAAACGAAACTCAAATAATAAAAAACCTCCAGTCCTGAAGGGGTTAAGATGGGTCTACGTGCAGACTCTAACTGTCCTAGGTGTGCTGCCCCGGATGCAGACTTGGCTCATATGTTTTGGTCCTGCGCAGTGCTGGAGCGTTTCTGGTGTGGAGTGTATAGACAAATAGAAAACACTTATGGAGCTATTTTGCCTAAGACTCCACTGGTGGGGTACCTTGGTTATGTGGAGGATCTCACAGCCTCCAATGATTATAAATTAGCAATTGCTAAATGATTGTACATTGCACGTAAATCCATTGCAAAACACTGGATACAGCCGATCTCGCCGACTGAATTACAGTGGATAAATATGGTTAATCACATGATATCCATGGAGAGTGGCATTTATATTAAAAGAGGCACTGTTCAGAAATGTAAAAAACAATGGCAGGTGTGGCTGGCTGGACCCGGGGGGAAATCTCAGCGACTAATGCATATTTGGAATGGAATGGTCCTTAGGGGATTTGGAAGTTAAGATGTAAGAGAATTGGAATATTTTAGTAATTATCAAAGGAAATGACCACACGGAGGGAGGGAGGGGTGGGATTGGGCAATTTAATAAAGTTTAATTTGATGCAGTGTTACTGACATGCTTATTCTGATAATGTATGATTGATCTGAGTATATTGACATATAGTGTACGGTTATTCTGTATAAATTGTCTAAATGCAAAGCCTTTAATACAAAATAATTTGATTTAAAAAAAAAAATGGATAAACAGACACTTTGTAAACTGTTGTTTCAAGACAGACATCTCATATTAAAAGGATGGATTGAAAAAGACCCACATTCTACGGTAGAATGGAGGAGATCGGTGGACAACATGATAAAGATGAAGAGGATAATAGGGAAAGAAGGATTGGTTCTCCAAATTTTAGAATTGTTGGTTGAATAATAATGTATAATCATTTTTTTTTTCTCTCCTCTCTGTCTCAGGGGTAGGATTTTATATGTGTGTTTTGAAACAAACAAACAAAGATTATATATATATATATATATATATATATATATATATAAAGAGCAGTATCAACCCAGCTTCATGAGGACTACTCCATATTTCACAACTAAACCTGGCCATACACATAGCAGACAGCCACCTCTCCCGACTTCCCTATATACATATATGTTCAGATCGGTTTGTATATGTATACAATACAGCCATAGTGAGCCACTTCCAGTGGTGGCTTATCTCCTGGGAGAGCAAAAGGCTCAAGTGAAACTTAATTTTGCCCAATCCTACTCTCCCCCGACAGAGAGCCAGGCGCTCGCCATACATTGTCCCCATCATTCTGAGTGTGTTCATCTAACAATACACTAACATGTATGGAAGTCCCAGATAAACAAGGAACCAATTATATTTTAACAGAACAGGAACATCAGTTATGCGATGTCAGAACTTACAGCCATCTCTGGATTTTTCAATTTGTTCCCTCAGAAAACGATCTTTGTGAAGGCTGACATCACCAAACCAGAAGTCCACCTGTTTGGCAATGTCAGCTAGTAGCTGTTTCACCCGAGAACGCTTCTTTTTCTCTCGATCCTTCCTCGTGTCAGTGATTTCTTCTTCCTTAAGTTCATTCCTCGGTGTATCCATCTCAGCCATTGTCATCTGTAAGTAAAGAAGTAAAATTGGGATTAATTACAGAGGACATGTGCCCACTCCCGACTCTTCAATTCCTCATGATATAAGAATCCTGGCTCATCTTTTTCCATTACGGTGTCGTTCCTCTGACATTCCTAAATGTTGATGAGTAAACTGCAAACAAAAATTCCTTTAGTGAAAAAGGCGTCTTTTCAATTAGTCCAGACAGTGGCAATGTCCGAGTGTGTAGGGACACACCCACCAGTTTATTCAGATTTCTTGACAGAATAACAGAGGAATGGTACAACACAGAGTTATAAGAAAGGTGCTCCAGAAAAAAAACGTAATTAGACTTACCGGTAATTCTGTATAATTTTTTTTTTTTTTTGGGAGAGGATACCGGCCGTCATGGTGGACTCAAGGAAACAGAATTACCGGTAAGTCTAATTACGGTTTTTCCATTTTGTCCACCATGACGGCATCACATTGAGAACTAAGATTATCTATTAGGGAGGGAGACTGTTTGTAGGACTTTTTGTCCAAAAGACAAATCATCCGAAGCCGACACATCAATACGATAGTGTTTAATAAAGGTGTTTATGCTAGACCAGGTTGCGGCTTTGCAGATTCTGTCTAAAGCAACGCCTCCTCTCTCGGCCCATGTGGACGCCATTGCTCTAGTGGAGTGGGTCCTTATGTCAGTGGGACGGTCTAGGCCCGCAGTTCTGTAGCAGCAAGAAATGGTTGCCTTAATCCAGCGGCCTATGGAAGATTTAGATGCTTTCTTCCCCCTATTTCTTCCAGCAAATTGTAGTAATAGATTGTCGTCCTTCATAATTTGTTTCATTGTTTGTAGATACTGAATGACGGTTTCTCTAACATCCAGAAGTTGATATTGATCGTCAGAGGACGCATTAACCCCTTTAGGGAAGGAAGGGAGGATGATTTCTTTGTCTCTGTGGAAATTAGTGGCGACCTTCGGAAGGAAGCCTCGATCCAACTTTAGTACTATTCTGTCTGGAAAAATGGACAAGTAGGGTTCTTTGCACGAAAGTGCATGTATTTCACCTAGACGCCTAGCTGAGGTTATAGCAATCAGGAAGGCGGACTTGTAGGTAAGATGTTTTAAAGAGGTGTCTTTTCCAGCAGAAAAAGGAGGTTTCATTAACCCTCTCAAGACCACATTTAAGTCCCACTGAGGAACTTTTGGGGATAAAGAAGGTCTAAGCCGAGAAGCCGCTTTGATAAACCTTCTTATCCACTTATGGTTGGCTAACTCAGTATCGTAGCAAGCACTTAGTGCAGATATCTGTACCTTCAGGGTACTGAGTCTGAGACCCAAGTCAGTCCAGTCCTCTCTGGAGGAAATCTAAGATCTTTCCGATGCTGGGGAGGAACTGACTGAGGTGAAGGATGGGGACCTGTGACAGCAGGTCTTCCCGGGTTGGGATTATCCACGGTTCCTCCAGGGCTAGTTCTTTTAGTATGGGAAACCAATTCCTTTTGGGCCAAAACGGGACTATCAATATCAATGTTACAGGATCGGATCTTACTTTCTGTAACACACGGGGAATTAGGGCCCATGGAGGAAAAGCATAAGCCAGGTCCCATGACCATCTAACCGAGAAGGCGTCCACCACCCATGGTTCCTCTCTGGGATTCAGGGAACAGAAGCAACTTACTTTTGCATTTCTTTTGGGCGCAAAAAGATCTATCTGGGGGGATCCCCATTTTCTGAATAACCTGTGCAGGGGTGTGGAAATTAAAAAAAAAAAACTACTTGTCGAAGGACTAAAGTGGGGGCTCAATCTACTTGTCCCTCATGACCATCTACTTGTCCTGAACTTATACTAACGTTATACTGTATGGGGGCGGGGGCCACAAGGAGATGTTATACTGTATGGGGCGGGGGCCACAAGGAGATGATATGCTGTATGGGGCGGGGGCCACAAGGAGATGATATGCTGTATGGGGCGGGAGCCACAAGGAGATGTTATGCTGTATGGGGCGGGGGCCACAGGGAGATGTTATGCTGTATGGGGGTGGGGGCCACAGGAGACATTATACTGTATGGGGGCGGGGGCCACAGGGTGACGTTATACTGTATGGGGGCAGCCGCTTGGTGACGTTATACTGTATGGGGCACTAGGGCAGCCCCAAGGAGACGTTATACTGTATGTGGGCAGCCCCAAGGTGCTGTTATACTGTATGGGGGCAGGGGCCACAGGGTGACGTTATACTGTGCAGGGGCCACAGGGTGACGTTATACTGTGTGGGGGCAGCCGCTTGGTGACGTTATACTGTATGGGGGCAGCCGCTTGGTGACGTTATACTGTATGGGGGCAAGAGGGAGACGTTATACTGTATGGGGGCCACAAGGAGACGTTATGCTGTATGGGGGCAACAGGGAGACATTATAGTTTATTAAGTGCCACGTGCAGTGCAGATTGCAGGCAGGGCCAGAGCCTCAGATGACAGACAGCACTACCTTTATTTCTGACACCCTGGCTCTTAGGCTCCCTGCAGATGAGCGTTCCTCCCGGAGCCTGTCCACATCGCAGCTCCCGGCCTGACCTGCAAGCATTGACTGGGGTTACATAGCATTATACTGATTTATGATGCTATGTAACCCTTACAGTTCTGGAATGTGTCGGATAACACTGACATAATGCTGTCAGTGTTATCCAACACATTCCAGAACTGTAAGGGTTACATAGCATCATAAATCAGTATAATGCTATTAGGGCTGAAACGATTACTCGATTAAATCGAGTAATTCGACACAAAAAAATCATCGATGCAAATTTTTTGCATCGATGATTCGTTTGTGTCACGTGACCACGGAGCGGGAGTGAAGCGTTTGCTATTACTCCCGCTCAGTGGTCTCCCGCTGGCTCGGAATACTCATCTTTCCAGCAGGGGGCCTCCAGAAGCTCCACAGCATGTCTATGGTCCCGCGCTGCTCTGCGCCTGACGTCACACAGCGCGTCAGGTCACGGCGCGCCTACGTCGGTAGGTCAGTTCAGCGCGGGACCATGGATATGCTGTGTAGTGTCTGGAGGCCCCTGCTGAAAGGTAAGTTAGTGAAACTGAGGGGTGGGGGCCGACTAAAGCCGGGCGCCCGGAGTGCACAGCGTCATAGCAACCAATGATGCTGTGCACTCCCGGTGTCAGGAGGAGTAGGGCAGCAGAGATGATGGCACAAGGTGGGGGGACAGATGATGGCACAAGGTGGGGGACAGATGATGGCACATGGTGGGGGGACAGATGATGGCACAAGGTGGGGGACAGATGATGGCACAAGGTGGGGGACAGATGATGGCACAAGGTGGGGGACAGATGATGGCACAAGGTGGAGGGACAGATGATGGCACAAGGTGGGGGGACAGATGATGGCACAAGGTGGGGGGACAGATGATGGCACAAGGTGGGGGGACAGATGATGGCACAAGGTTGGGGGACAGATGATGGCACAAGGTGGGGGGACAGATGATGGCACAAGGTGGGGGACAGATGATGGCACAAGGTGGGGGGAACAGATGATGGCACAAGGTGGGGGAACAGATGATGGCACAAGGTGGGGGGACAGATGATGGCACAAGGTGGGGGACAGATGATGGCACAAGGTTGGGGGACAGATGATGGCACAAGGTTGGGGGACAGATGATGGCACAAGGTGGGGGAACAGATGATGTCACAAGGTTGGGGGACAGATGATGGCACAAGGTTGGGGGACAGATGATGGCACAAGGTGGGGGGACAGATGATGGCACAAGGTGGGGGGAACAGATGATGGCACAAGGTGGGGGGACAGATGATGGCACAAGGTGGGAGGACAGATGATGGCACAAGGTGGGGGAACAGATGGCACAAGGTGGGGGAACAGATGATGGCACAAGGTGGGGGACAGATGATGGCACAAGGTGGGGGACAGATGATGGCACAAGGTGGGGGGACAGATGATGGCACAAGGTGGGGGGACAGATGATGGCACTGGGGTGGGGGAACAGATGATGGCACTGGGGTGGGGTGGAGCTAAAGTCACTGGGGTGGGGTGGGGTGGAGCTGACGGCTCTGGGGTGGGGAGAGCCGATGGCACTGGGGTGGGGGAGAGCCGACGGCACTGGGGTGGGGGAGAGCCGGCGGCTCTGGGGTGGGGAGAGCCGGCGGCACTGGGGTGGGGAGGCCGGCGGCACTGGGGTGGGGAGAGCCGGCTCTGGGGTGGGGAGAGCCGGCGGCTCTGGGGTGGGGGAGAGCTGACAGTCTATTAATTCATTTTTTCTTATTAGATTACTCGATTAATCGTAAAAAATAATCGATAGAATACTCGATTACTAAAATAATCGTTTACTGCAGCCCTAAATGCTATGTGACCCCAGTCAGCGGAGCTGCGATGTGGACAGGCTCCGGGAGGAACGCTCATCTGCAGGGGGCCGTGTGGTCTCTCACTCTTCTTCTCCCATCTTGTCTCTGGAGACGGTGTGCTGTCTTACTGTGCGCTCCGTGCTGGCAGGTGGGCGGAGACTTCAATACAGGAGCCGGGAGGAGCGGGGGCCGCCTGCAGGAAGTGCTATGTACGGTACTCACGATGCAGGGGCAGGCTGGCATAGATGTAGGAGCGGTCAGCTCGCAGCTCACATATGACCGCTCCTATTACTGCCCAACCGACATGTCCCTGCCACTTGCCCGCACAGGGCTAAACAACTGTACAAACTACTTGCCCGGCACTGCATGTCCCGGGCGTCGGGCGATAGGAATTCCACACCCCTGCCTGTGGATTTATTGACCACTCTCCCTGGTCCAGAATTTTTCTGCTGAGAAAATCTGCTTCCACGTTCTCTGAGCCTTTTAAGTGGACTGCTGAGATAGAGAGGACGTTCTTCTCCGCCCAAGAGAATATTTTTGTTGCTAAATTGTTTAACCTTGGAGATCTTGTGCCCCCTTGATGCTTTAGATAAGCGACAGTTGTTGTATTGTCGGACAATATCTTTAGGTGTTTCCCTAGTAATATTTTCTGTAATGTCTCCCAGACCGCCTTTAGTTCCTGGTAGTTTGAAGAACACTTTTTTAAGTCGTCTGACCACTTTCCTTGGTAGTTGTAGAGATCTACCTTTGCTCCCCAACCTGTACCGCTTGCATCTGTCATAATCTGAATGGAAGGTTCTTTTAACCAGGATACACCCCCTGAGAGGTTGCTTTTTTTCAACCACCAATGTAGGTCCAGCTTTATCCGATTGGGAATGAATATTTTCCTTTCTAGGGAAAACTGTTTCTTGTCCCATTTTCCTAGAATCCAGGATTGGGTTACTCTGGTATGAGCCCGAGACCAAGGTACCACAGGGATGCAGGAGGTCATTGTTCCCAGAAGGCTCATAGCCTGACGTATGGAGCTTTGGCTTTGTGTCTGGAATTTTCTTATCTTTTCCCTGAAATTGCTCTGTTTGTCGTGTGGTAAGGATGTCGTCTGGGCTACAGAATCTAGCATCACACCTAGGAATTTTAATTGGGTGAAAGGAACAAGGCAGGATTTTTTTTAGGTTTATCAACAACCCAATTCTCTTAGTTTGAGGAGTAAGTAATCTGTATTTCTGCAAGCTTCTGACTGCGAGCTCCCCAGAATCAGAAAATCGTCCAAATAGGGAAACACCTTTATACCTTCTGATCTGAAAGAGGCGACTATTTCTACCATCAGTTTTGTGAATACCCTTGGGGCGGATGATATGCCGAAAGGGGGTGCCGTGAATTGAAAGTGATTTATAACTCCAAGGTTGTCTGTTGGGGCGAATGTGAGGTATTTTTGTGAATTTATGTGAATGGGAACATGATAATAGGGGTCCTTTAGATCTATGGACGTCATGAACTCCTCTTTCTCTATTAACGGAATGATGGAAGATATGGACTCCATCTTGAACTTTCTGTAGGTTATGGACTTGTTCAGGCCTTTTAAATTTATGATGGTGCGAGCCGATCAGTCTAGTTTTTGTACCAAAAACAGATTTGAGTAATAACCTCTCCCTTTCTCTAGATCTGGGACATCGATTACCACATTCGCCTTCTTTAGATCTAATACACCCTGCCAGATTTTTTGTAGTACATGCTGGCTGTGAGATGTTAGGTGGAATTTCTTTGGAGGGTCTGAGGAGAATTCTATCCTGTAGCCATTCTCTATAATGTCTAAGGCCCAGGGGTTTTTGGTTCTTAATTCCCACTAGTGTAGAAAACTCATCAGCCTTCCTCCTACCTTGGCGTCATTGTTTGTCTGACTGTTTGTTTTGGGGGTTAAGGAGAAAACCTCTCCCTTTACCACCATTTTGATAACTCCATATGCCCGACTTCCCCTTCCCTCTATAGGATTTGGAGACGGATCTAAATGGACGAAAGGGATTCTTTTTTACCTCAGGAACCTTCTTTTTATCAGCCGCTTTCTCAGCAATGGAGTCTAATACTGGGCCGAATACGTATTCGCCTGAGAAGGCGATGGAGCATAATTTAGCCTTGGAAGTTCTATGACCTCCCCAGGACTTCATCCATAGTGCCCTCCTAGCTAAGTTTGAGAAGGCAGCATCCTTAGCGGCAAATCTTACTGATGCCGCAGAGGCGTCCGCCAAGAAAGCCGTGGCGGACCTCAAAAGAGGGATAGAGTTTAGTATTTCCTCCCTAGGAGTTTTATTTTTTATGTGGTTTTCTAGCTCGTTTAACCACAAGTACATCGCTCTAGCTACGGAAGTTGCCGCAATGTTGGTTTTAACTCCAAACATGGAGGCTTCCCAGGCTTTTTTTTTTTTTTTTAACAGGGCGTCTGCCTTCCTCTCCATAGGATCCCGTAATTGAGAAGAATCCTCAAAAGGAAGAGAGGTCTTCTTAACTACTTTTGCTACTTGAACGTCTATCTTTGGCGTCTCATTGAATAATTTTATGTCAGCCTGGTCAAAAAGCAATCTATTATCTAAATTCCTTAGAGACCCCCAGTCTCCTTTCCGGATCTGTCCACTCATCCAGAATCATGTCCTTTATGTTCTCATTAACTGGAAAGACCTTTGACCTTTTTGTTCTGAGACCACCAAACATTTCGTCCTGAACAGACTGAGGTTTCTGAATCTCCTCAATGCCCATGGTTGTTCTAATTGCTCCCAACAATTCGTCCATGTCTTCAGAGGAAAATAATTATTTTCTAGTATAATCCTCTGTAACTTCACCTTCTGAGAGAACATCAACATCAATGTTCTGTCTAGAAGTTGACACTTCTTCCTCCACGTCCTCAGATTCAGATGAGGACTGGATGGTTCTTTTAGCCTTTTTTGCTGGTGGTGAGGCAAGGGCAGGTCTGATAGAGGCAAGTGAGGATTTCAGTTTGCTTTGTATCATAGATTTAACCTCCATTAAAATGGAAGGTTGCTCTTCCTTAACCAGTTTGTCAATACAAGGTTGGCAGAGCTTCTTTTTATGATTTTCAGGTAATCTCCTGGCACAGGTTGCGCACTTGGGAGTTTTTGGTTTACTCCTGGGCTCTTTAACTCCCTAGGAGAGAGGAGCAGCCAGGTGTAAGAACATGTGTGTAAAACAAGATTTACAGAACATATCATGACATCACATGTACCCCATAGGGTAACTCACAGTTAGAGTGGCCGAGGGGGTATCCGTGAAGTCTATTTGGCTTACAGGAGCATCAGGGGCCGACATCCTGGAAGAGTCCAGCGTGAGAGCGGATTACCACGCCGTTCTCATGTGCCCTTTGAGTCTGCCGCCTTTTACTTCCTGGTGCGGCGTCTGACGTCATCAGGGGCGCGAGCGCGCCTGCGCTCAGGATCTCTACCACCCCGGCTCCTGCTCAGAGCGCAGTGCCGTGGCCTCACGTATAGGTCGGCGTGCGGCCTGGCTCTTTGCGCTGCGTGGTCAGCTTCCCAGACGAGAAGGGGGACCCGAATCTGAAGGAGGGTTAACAGGCCTCTGCAGGGACAGAGACGAGAACCGCTCCGGATGTCTTTTCTGCCCTGCCCAGCGTTGGTATGAAACTGCAGGAGGGCAGGGAGCAGACAGGTACCTAGAAATAAAGAATTCTCAATCTTCACCTCCCACAGGAGGTCTCTCTGTGAGGTGCCCCCTATAGGTACAGGAAACACTGAGGGTGAGAGTGGGTGGTGGCCTTTTAAACTCTCTGTGTTCCTGCCCCTATAGAGGTCAAGGGGTCAATCTCAATGTGATGCCATCATGGTGGACGAAAATGGAAAATAGTCATAAATAATATTAAGACAGACAAGTCAGGCGAGCTGGCCAACCTATAAACAGGAATGTTCCAAATTATACTAAACTCAGTTTCTACTTAAAGGGGAACTAAAGCCCGAATCCAAACAAAACGTGACAATCTCCTTAGGGCTCATTCACACTTGCGTATTTGTTTTCCGGCATAGAGTTCCGTCGTCGGGGCTCTATGCCGGAAAAATCCTGATCAGGATCATCCCAATGCATTCTGAATGGAGAGAAATCCGTTCAGGATGCATCAGGATGTCTTCAGTTCAGGACCGGAACGGTTTTTGGCCGGAGAAATTACCGCAGCATGCTGCGCTTTTTGCTCCGGCCAAAAATCCTGAACACTTGCTGCAAGGCCGGATCCAGAATTAATGCCCATTGAAAGGCATTAATCCGGATCCGGCCTTAAGCTAAACGTCGTTTCGGCGCATTGCCAGATCCAACATTTCGCTTTTTCTGAATGGTTACCATGGCAGCCAGGACGCCAAAGTCCTGGTTGCCATGGTAAAGTGTAGTGGGGAGCAGTATACTTACCGCCCGTGCGGCTCCCAGGGCGCTCCAGAGTGACGTCAGAGCGCCCCACGCACATGGATCACGTGATCCATGCGCATGTGGCACTCTGATTTCATTCTGGAGAGCCCCAGGAGCGGCACGGACTGTAAGTATCCCGCTCCCCACTACTACTATGGAAACCAGGACTTTAATAGCGTCCTGGCAGCCATGGTAACCTGAAAGCATTTCGAAGACTGATCAGGATCCTGATCAGTCTTCTAATGCTTTCAGGCGACTTGTGTTCTGACAGATCCGGCGGGACGGAAGTGCCTGACGGATCCTCAGAACGCAAGTGTGAAAGAGGCCTTATGTGTCTTTATGTGCTCTTGCTTCATTAGATAACACAGACTTTCCAACATACAGTCCTATGTAAACAACCACCCCCTTCCGTCAGCTTCTCCAACATACATTCCCATGTGAATAACCTGTCTCTAGGACATATCAAACGTTTCAAAAGCTAAAGCCCAGTGCCCACCAAACAGCTGCTTACCCTGCCAGGTGCCACCCTGGGTATTGGTACACGATAGACCATTTTTAGGGAGTAAAATGGCCTGTACAGGTGTCAGAGCGTCACCCTGCATGACTCAATAATGACGGTGGCATCTAAGTGACTATATTAGACATGCAGATTGTCGCTAACAAGAGTTCATATGAGTTTGTGTCAGTGTAATACTCACAAACTCCCGCTCATCGGATAACTGGAATCTTTCAGCACGTCTAAAAATCATGGCTTGTGGCAGCAGATGGTGCCGTGAAATCACAGTCTACTACCAGCAAATAATGATTCTGTACTGAGGAGAAGATCACTACATGTAATGGCAGCGGTCTCCTCCACTGACGAGCAGGCAATTGCCAGGGAGGTACTCTTCCTGGCCGACAATCGCATGGATGATTGTCTTCATAAGTCTAAGGTTAGTTTCACTCTAGCAGCGGTATGGATCCGACAGGCTGTTCAAACTGTCGGATCCATCCTGTCGCCGGACTGCCGCTCCGTCCCCATTGACCATAATGAGGGCGTGGGGGAATTCCGACGCAGCACGGCCGCCGGACATGTCGTAGTTTTAGTCTGGCGACCTTTTGCCATGCGCTGTCCTGCCGCTAGTGTGAAAATAGCCTTAGGGTATGCTCAGAAAACACGACAGTACCAAAGTTGTTCACTTTGGATGCCGCGGACCTGCTCGTAGCTTAGCTGCACTGAATGGAGGTAAACCTTGAGCGGACAAGCTGCAGCTTTGAGCTGAGATGCACACACTACTAAATATTAAATGCACTGGGGTTTTGTTGTGGTGTTTTGGGGTTTTTTTTGGAACTTTTTGTGTGTTTTTTTTTCTTTATGGCATTTTTATCAAAATTGAGCATGTTCTAGGTATGGGGAAAAAACTAAAAATAAATCCATGTAAGAAAAAAAACTTCAACACAGAATCCCAGACGAGCGGTTTCAGGGAAATGCGCATAAACTGGATTAGGAAGCTAAACCATAAGGTACCTGCACAGTGAGCAGAGCTCATAATCTGCAACTACTACCATGTATTCAGCCTCCTCTGTACCGCAAGCACAAAACGCACCCCTTCCCGTTACCCGCGGCTCACCTGCGACTCTCAGTCTCTCACATGTCACTCACGGCTCAGGAAACAAACCGCTGGAGCCTGACGTCATTACAGCGCGCCCCACGGCAGGATAGGACCCTACGCTCCCCGCTCCCATGCGCGAAGGGTTGGCCTATCCAGTGCCTGTGTTACCATAGTAACGCCCGCTCTGACAGACGCATATATCCACACGTTTCTCTGTAGGAAAAACAATAATTTTCAGTCGTTTCATTTTACCACGAAAACTATACTGTGTATCAGGAACAGCTCGGAAGGTTTTATAACAGCGGCGCTTTCTGTGAGGCGCATGGCTATGACGTCACGGAAGCGCGAAGTGTTCAAAATAAAGACGTCAGAGGTGAGTATAAGGCGCTGTGTGTTACAGGTTGTGCTCTGTGTCCCTAATGGACATGTAGTGTAAAGTGGTGGTCTCTGGGTGGACAGTCCCGCTATTTAGTTATTAAAGGGGGTGTCTCACTTCAGTAGGTGGCATTTATCATGTAGAGAAAGGTAAAGTGGTATTCCCATCTGCAAGATCATATTTTAAAAGTTTACCCTGGTATCATATATAATTTTTGTAATTTGCTTCCATTATTTAAAATGCAGCGATGGTTATATATTCCCATCCCTCTTACCCCATTGTTTACATATGGTAACCCATAGATACGGCCACCGCTCCACAGCCGTATCTATGGGCCGAGTTGCGCAGACTGCGCTTACTTTTCACCCTGGTGGCCGCTCATTGCAGTCCTGAACGCGCACGCCGCCGCGCATGCGCAAAGCTTATTTCTCTATAAATTACCCCAAGAATTAGCCCCTAATTGTCCTGTGTAAGCGCTGATAAATATTGGCTAGCGCATACGTTGTGTAATGCATGACATCTTTTTGACTCTTGGAATAGACGCCGTTTTAGGTGTACCCCCTGTTCTTAGATTTTCGGCCAATAAACATGGCGGATAATATTACTTTTTTTTTAAATTATTATTATATATCAGGCTATAGCGACGCATTGAACGACTTCTTGTCACTGGAAAGTCCTGCTACTTTTTTTGTAATGATAGTCTATGGTGTTGCAATGCGACATGCTGCGACTGCTACGCGTTGGATTTTTCTGTGACTTTTCAGCATGAAAAAGATGTTCGACACATGTAGCCGTAGCCTAAGACACAAGAGCAAATTGGGTCATTTGTTCTATATCTTCTATTATGAATGTATTATAGTGGTTTTCCAGGATTCATATATGGATGCTCTGTCCTCAGGATAGGCCATTAATATCTGTTCAGGGTGGGGGGTCCAACTTGGGTTGGGCAATATACCAGTATTCATGATATGGCGATATTGTGGTTTCTTTATTACTGTGGTATGGGGGCGACAAGCAGACATTATAACTGTATGGGGGCGACAAGGAGACATTATAATGTATGGGGGTGACAAGAAAACATTATAATGTATGGGGGTGAAAAGGTGACATTATAATGTATGGGGGCGACAAGGAGACATTATAATGTATTGGGGCGACAAGGAGACATTATAATGTATTTGGTCGACAAGGAGACATTATAATGTATGGGGGCGACAAGGAGACATTATAATGTATTGGGGCGACAAGGAGACATTATAATGTATTTGGGCGACAAGGAGACATTATAATGTATGGGGGCGACAAGGAGACATTATAATGTATGGGGAAGACAAGGAGACATTATAATGTATGGGGGCGACAAGGAGACATTATAATGTATGGGGAAGACAAGGAGACATTATAATGTATGGCGGTGACAAGGAGACATTATACTGTATGGGGGCGACAAGGAGACATTATAATGTATGGGGGCGACAAGGAGACATTATAATGTATGGGGGCGACAAGGAGACATTATACTGTATGGGGCGACAAGGAGACATTATAATGTATTGGGGCGACAAGGAGACATTTTAATGTATTTGGGCGACAAGGAGACATTATAACGTATAGGGGCGACAAGGAGCCACTATAATGTATGGGGGTGACAATGAGACATTATAATGTATGGGGGCGACAAGGAAACATTATAATGTATGGGGGCGACAAGGAATCATTATAATGTATGGGGGCGACAATGAAACACGAGTACATGTTTTGAGTGCTTTTTCTTCTAAATGGGTAATTATCGTTATCATGATAAATTTCTTAATATCGTTATCGTGGGAATATTTTGGGTATCGCCCTACCCTAGGGAGGCGTGCATGTCCAGTGACCTCATGTTCATCTGTCATGTGGCCTAGGCAGAGCTCGGTCCCGTTCAAGTGAATAGGGCTGAGCTGCGATACCAAGCACGGCCACTACAAAATGTACGGCGCTGTGCTTGGTGAGCGCGGAGGAGGTCGTGGCGCTCACAGGAGCCTTCTCAAACAGCTGATCGGCAGGGGTCCCGGGTGTCGGACCTTCACCGATCAGATGCTGGTGACCTACCCAGAGGATGGGTCATCAGTATTATAATCTCGGAAAACCCCTTTAAATGCTACAAAAAGAACTTGTAATTCATGTGGCAGTCATTTCGTTTTCCTTGCCACATCCACAAAGTGGAATGCAATATCTGGATGCTGTCTGAAAGACCATCTGTTGCCCCTAGCAACCAATTACAACACAGCTTTTATTTTGTTGTCAGCGCTTGAAAAATGAAAGCTGTGATTGGTTTCTATGGGAACCTAAAACAGTTATGATTATAGACAGCCTCGTAAATCTGCCCCATTTGTTGTAATTATTTCAATACCAAGAAGAGATTGTGTTTTTGCTAATGTGTTTAATGAGTATTTTTCTTTTTTTTTTTTTTAATAGGCGATGGTGAATTTTTTATGTGATTAGATGGCCCTCAAGTGAAGCCATGGCTTCTCAAGAGTTCACTGTAAGTGTAATTGTTTCCTCATTTTGTTTAAAGGATATGTACACCTTTTGGAGACATTTTTTTTTTGCCTCTGTCATCCTACTCGTTTTGGGCTAAAAATCATTTTTCATTTGGTCTTAATTAAAAAAATTCATCATTTTTTTCCCCGTACAGCCTTTGCTTCCAATAGACATGCAGACTATAGCAAAGCGGTCAGGGCGCTGCTCAGACGGCTGGATCTGCAGCCCTTATCTCTGAACTCCTAACAGCTCATAAACAGATTGTAGCAAAATTCTTATGTAGGCTACATTCACACTAACGGTTTTTGAGGATTCGTCATGGAGCAAATACGCTTCTGTTACAATAATACAACCGCATGCATCTGTTATGAACGGATCCGGCTGTATTATGTCTTCTATAACCGACGGATCCGTCTTGAACTCCATTGAAAGTCAATAGGGGACAGAATCCAGTTTTCTATTGTGCCAGATTGTGTCAGAGAAAACTGATCCG
Organism: Bufotes viridis; assembly: GCA_033119425.1. Taxonomy (NCBI): domain Eukaryota; kingdom Metazoa; phylum Chordata; class Amphibia; order Anura; family Bufonidae; genus Bufotes; species Bufotes viridis. Next base: position 436,927,095 of record CM065589.1, read on the forward strand.
TCCCCATTGACTTACATTGTGTGCCAGGATGGATCCGTTAGGCTCCGCTTCGTCAGGCGGACAGAAAAACGGTGCAGGCAGCGTTTTGGTGTCCGCCTCCAGAGCGGAATGGAGACTGAACGGAGGCAAACTGATGGATTCTGAGAAGATCCTTTTCCTTTCAGAATGCATTAGGGCAAAACTGATCCGTATTGGACCGCTTCTGAGAGCCCTGAACGGATCTCACAAACGGAAAGCCAAAACGCTAGCGTGAAAGTAATTTTTTTTTAAAATAAAGATTAATTGAAAACACGAGTAGAATGCAATAATAAAAAAATGCCTGAAAGGTACCCATAGCCTTTAACAAAAGATAGCCTAATTTACTGGAATAATAATAGTAAAATCCAATAATAATTTCTCTTTCTTAAGGTCCTGTATACACACCAGAAGACGAAAAAGGCTAAGGTGTGGCAAGATGGTATTTTAAAAACATCAGGAGGACAACAGGTAGTGTTTCTAATGTGGTAATGATGGTAATGTGTCCACTGCATGGCACTTCATGACTGGATTGTAATGAGATTAGAAATAAGGGTATGTTCACATCAGCGTTGTCGGAATAATGCCCGGAACCAGGGGCAATGTATTGTACCGGAAAACTTCCCGTGGGCTGCATGTCTTTTCACTGTGCAGTGGGCCGGTGGAGCCCAGCTGGCTGACAAAGATCCCGCCTGCTGCGCAGCGCAGTCCCGACTGCCTGATACTTCTGGGGTTGTAAGTATATGCGGAGGTGATAGGGTGGTTGAGGCCATGTGGTGTGCGCAGTGTCAGGGACTTACTGTGAGTGACTCGGTCACTGCCTGCCGGCCAGCCCTGCGCTCCACTGACCGGACAGTCTGGACTTTTACTATTTTTTTACTATGGATGGGGCTAGGCCGCTCAAGATCTGTCACATCACTGCCGCTCCTTCCCTAGGCCGCCTGGGTGAGTTTAACACTTCCAAGTGAAGTTCCACACTGTGCCCTGGCATCCCTGCTTCTGATCTCTCATTATCATAATGACAGCACAGCAGGGGAGGCGGCGATGTGACGCTGCGCACACTGCCTGCAAGCCCACTCTTATAATGACACTGACAGGCTAGTTCAGGGCCATCAGCTTTCAATGCCATGAGACAGATGGATGGGAAAGGGGCATAAAAGTAAGACTAAAATAACATTTTTATTAAAGTGAAAAAAGATGGTATTATAAGAAAATAAAAAAAATAAATGTATAAGACCCCATTCACATGACTATATATATTTTGCAGATTGAATGCGGACCTATTCATTTTATTGGACTGCACTGTGTGCTGTTCCCATATATACGTCCGTTCTGCAGCCCTGCAAAAAACATAGAACCGTTTTGTGGACAAGAATTGGCATTTCTAACATAGGGCGGAATATGCGTAAAACGGATATTATCATGTGAATGGGTCCAAACTCAGTGTGAAAAAATTAATAAACAAAGTTTACAACTATAATAAAAATCAAAAGATATGTGAAAAAGCCACAACTAAAAAATGAAAATTGATGGAAAACATGGCCAAGAAGAATTCTTAACCTCTTTCTGACATGGCAATTTTCCATTTTAGTTTTTTACTACCTGCCTTCACAGAACATGTGGTTGAGCTGTGTATGTAGTATTTATATAGGAGCGTCAGGTGTGTACGGTGTGTGGCAGCGTCAGGTAGGTGCTGTGTGTGGCAGTGCACAGCCCAGTATCAGAGAACGTGGCTGCGCCGCTCTCAGCGCGGCCATGTTCTCCTCGGCAGCACAGGGAGAAGGAGGCGGTCTCTCCCTCCCCCTGTGCTGCCACTGCAACCAATAGAGGGAGAGGGGCGGAGAAGGGGAGGAGCGAGGGGGCGGGAGCACTGGCCAGCAATGCCGAGTACAGTTTCATATATAAATGCAGGCAGAAGACACAGGCTGCCGGCACCTGCCTGTGACCCAGCACTGCGATCCGCGGCAATTAACCCCTCAGGTGCCGCACCTGAGGGGTTAATTGCCTCTGATCGCAGCGCTGGGTCACAGGCAGGTGCCGGCAGCCTGTGTCTTCTGCCTGCATTTATATATGAGACGGTACTCGGCATTGCAAAATCCAAGATAAAATTAAACAAATAGACATATTAGGTATCGCCGCGTCGTTACCACCTGCTCTATAAAAATATCACATTATCTACTCTGTCAGGTGAATGTTGTAAAAAATAGAAACTATGCCAGAACAGCCATTTTTGGGTTACCTTGCCTCACAAAAAGAGTAATCTATATATATATTAAAGAAGGACGTATATATGTGTGTGTATGTATGTATGTTCCACAATCACTCAAAAACGCAACCAACCGATTTCAACGAAACTTGGTATACACATCCCTTGCTACCTGGAAAGAAATCTTGTGGGGGTCTCAGCTCTCTAGTAAGTACTGTTCCTGAGATATTCCCAAAAAATGACCTGCATTAGCCAATACAAGCCTGCAAGTCTTTCTCTTCATATCCCAACTGCCATACACATGGTCACATGTCCCTTATCAGCCAATAGAAGCTCGCAGGCCCTTAGTCCCCACATACACACAGTTTTACTCCAGGTTTCCATAAGAACCCAGCCATTTTTCTTCACTGCTGTAGGTCAGCTCATTATAAAATTTGTGGAGACAAAATGTCGCACAACACGTGTTGTCGTGTAGCCCTAGAATTAAGGGGGCAGGGAGCAGTGGAGGTCACTGTTAAAGAGGCGGGCACTGTGGATGTTACTGTTAAGGGGGCAGACCACTGTTCCGCGGCCCTGCAAAAAAAAAAATAGAGTATGTCCTATTCTTGTCCGCCACTGGGTTTTCCTACAATTGCCCGAAGCCCCTATGTTTTTGTTTTCCTGATGCAGCACAGAAAAAGGAGCAATTAATACTCTACTGCTGTACAACCATAGTGTATGTGAGGGATGTAACCCTCTTCCACCCTGCAGTGTCCAAATGTACAGCACTGTAATCACATGGACATGGTCAAATGGATGCCATATTGTAGCAATGGCCAAAATTGTGAAAAAGTGATGTATTTCCTTCTAAAAGGTGTGTGACAGATCCATCATATCAGTCATGACACCAGCCTGAAGGATCTATACTGTATACACAATGACTATTTGTTATATTGTAGTGTGATGCTATAGTAAATATCACATAGGTCTTTCTATCTCACTGTTTTTCTTTCAATAGGCAGTATTATATAGTGACAAGGGACAAAGCCTGGACTGTGTCTATGTAAAAACTGGAATGGTGAGTAATTATTGCATGGGGAACACAAGCATTACCTGCCAGCTAGCTTTATAAATGACTGATTTATTTCTAATGTGTTCTCTAACAGCTAGCATTTAAAGCATACTGACAAGAAATCAAAGTTTGGGGAGTTTGCCATTTAAAGGGTTTATCCAGGCGACAGGCATTGATGACTTGTCCTCAGGATAGGTCGTCAATATCAGATCTTAGGGGTCTGACTTTTGGCACCCCCAGCCAGTATACAGACCTGGAAGCGGAAAGTTATGTACACTGTGCTATGGCTGTGTCAGGTCACTGCACCTCATCTCTTATTCAGTTGAATGGGAGCTGAGATGCAGTACACTGGCATCTGGAAACTGCACAGTGTATGGAGCCATCTACTTCTGCCACAGCTGATTGGTGGTAGTAGTGGGGGGTAACGGGTGTCAGACCCCCCACTGATCTGATATCAATAACCTGTCCTCATGATAGGTCATCAGTATCTGTAGACTGACCAACTCCTTTAAGACCTCATGCCTGGTGAAAAAAGGGCTGCAAAATGAGATCAAGCACAACAGCCTCTTCAGCTCTACTTCACAGCGTCCGGCTAGGGCTTTATGCACACGACCTTATCCGTTTCGCAGTCCACAAATTGTGGATCCGCAAAACACGGAAACCGGTCAAATATATGCTGCCTTTTCTCTTTTAATGTCCTGTCCTTGTCTGCAAAACGGACAAGTATACGACATGTTCTTTTTTGCGGACCAAACATACGGTTGTGAGCATGAGGCCTTAGCCCACTTTTCACACTTGTGTATTCTGGTCAGTATTTGGTATTGGTATTTGTAACGTATAACCGGGAATGAAAGCTACACACAGGACAGATTATAAAGGTTTAGGGCCTACACCTGCTTTTGGCATGTCCACAATACAGAAATTCCATGCAGATTTTGATGTATATTCCTTTCTAAAATCTGCATGAAATCCACCTTACATTGCTTTTAATAGAAAATCAGCATTGACAATTACATTCGCAGAATTTTTCACTTGTCACTTATTGAAGCATAAACCACAAAGAAATTATTCATATGCCATCAATGTTAATCATTGGAACAAATTATATTACATAATTTATAACACCGCTGGAGAAGAGTAATAGGACTTCAGTTATCCAGATCATTATTTTTCATCTATGAGTTGATGTTTTATCTACATTATTCAATAGTTTTAGTTGTGGCACATGTCCTGGTGTAGGAAGCTTAGAGTTATGGGTAACTATCTCAGCCTCTCATCGATAGTGAACAAAAAACTAGATTTTTGTACTTACCGTAAAATCTTTTCTCTTCCGTTCATTGGGGACACAGGCTTGACCATGGGTATAGCTGTCGCCACTAGGAGGCGGACACTAAGCACAAAAGTGTCAGCTCCTCCCTTCAGCTATACCCTTCCTACAAGGACTAAGCTAAAATGGCCTGTAAACAAGAGAACGGGTGGGAGCTGTGTCCCCCAATGAACGGAAGAGAAACAGATTTTACAGTAAGTACAAAAATCTAGTTTTCTCATCCGTATCATTGGGGGACACAGGCTTGACCATAGGATGTTACAGAGCAGTCCCCAAGGGTGGGCCATAGCAAGAAACCCTCCTGCCAATCAGAGAACCGCTCTCTGCAAAACTCTCCGCCCCAGAGAAGCGTCAGCCGACACGAAGGTGTGCACCCTGTAAAGCTTGGAAAAAGTGTGCAAAGACGACCAGGTCGCCGCCTTGCATACCTGAAGGGCCGATGCCCCGTGATGCACCACCCAAGAGGCCCCCACTGCCCGAGCCAAATGAGCAGTCACCCGGAAGAGTGGGGCCCAGTCATTAACGCGGTACGCTTCCACAATGGCCAAACTAATCCATAGGGAAATGGAAGTCTTCGACGCCACCAGCCCTCGTCTTGGCCACGTCTGGGACAGATAGACTCGAACGGTTCGTACCAAAACCAGAGTGTGGAGCGACTGCTCCCGTGGATGAGACGAGTCCGGACAAAATGCAGGGAGAATAATCTCCTCATTTAGATGGAATGCCGACACCACCTTCAGAAGGAAGAACTGAACAGGGCGAAGGATTACTTTATCCTGATAATGGATCAGGAAAGGCGAACGACATGAAAGAGCCTCGAGTTTCGACACCCTACGGATGGAAGTGATTGCCATGAAAAATACAACCTTGTAGGACAGGAAGCAAAGCGATACCTGCTGCAAAGGCTCAAACGGTGAAGACTGGAGAGAGTTGAGCACTAGATTAAGATCCCAGAGATCCAACGGAGGACGGAAAGGGGGCGCAACATGCACCACCCGCTGCAGAAAAGTACGAATCGCTGAAAGTGAAGCCAAATTCCGCTCACATTTTTTATTTATTTTTTTAAACTTACCCGTCCAGCGTCTACTGCCCCCCTGGCTCCAGCTGGATCACCACCTTCAGTGTGCGGCCCCTTGGAGAGGGACGCTACACCGGAAACAGGGGACTAGCGGTGGTTGCGCGTGGTGATCCGAAGGCAGGCGGGATGCAGAGGCTTTTAGGAACCTCTGGTCCTCCTTTGCTTCTGGAGAATGGGAAGGAGTAGTAGGCTTGGGGTACCCTCTGGTCTCCCGTCTCCTGGGAGGGAGTGCAGGCAGCTTTTAGGACTCGCTAGAAGAAAATAAAGAAAAAACGAAACAAAAAAAGTAAAAAACCAGCAGACCTGCAACGCAGGGAGGTCTGCCTCCTACAGACACTAAGCTAAGGCCTCTTTCACACTTGCGTTCTGAGGATCCAGCAGGCACTTCCGTCCCGCTGGATCTGTCAGAACGCAAGTCGCCTGAAAGCATTAGAAGACTGATCAGGATCCTGATCAGTCTTCGAAATGCTTTCAGGTTACTATGGCAGCCAGTACGCTATTAAAGTCCTGGTTGCCATAGTAGTAGGGAGCGGGGGAGCGGTATACTTACAGTCCGTGCGGCTCCCGGGGCGCTCCAGAATGATGTCAGAGCGCCCCATGCGCATGGATCACGTGATCCATGCGATCACGTGATCCATGCGTGTAGGGCAGTGTTTCCCAACCAGTGTGCCTCCAGCTGTTGCAAAACTACAACTCCCAGCATGCCCGGACAGCCTTTGGCTGTGCAGGCATGCTGGGAGTTGTAGTTTTGCAACAGCTGGAGGCACACTGGTTGGGAAATACTGGTGTAGGGCGCCCTGACGTCACTCTGGAGCGCCCCGGGAGCCGCACGGATGGTAAGTATACTGCTCCCCCGCTCCCCACTACACTTTACCATGGCAACCAGGACTTTAGCGTCCTGGCTGCCATGGTAACCATTGAGAAAAAGCTAAACATCGGATGCACCGAAACGACATTTAGCTTAAGGCCGGATCCGGATTAATGCCTTTCAATGGGCATTAATTTCGGATCCGGCTTTGCGGCAAGTGTTCAGGATTTTTGGCCGGAGCAAAAAGCGCAGCATGCTGCGGTATTTTCTCCGGCCAAACAACGTTCCGGTCCTGAACTGAAGACATCCTGATGCATCCTGAACGGATTTCTCTCCATTCAGAATGCATTCGGATAAACCTGATCAGGATTTTTCCGGCATAGAGACCCGACGACGGATCTCTATGCCGGAAAACAAAAACGCTAGTGTGAAAGAGCCCTAAAACTGACGTATAGCTGAAGGGGAGGAGCTCACACCTTTGTGCTTAATGCCCGCCCCCTAGTGGCGACAGCTATACCCATGGTCAAGCCTATGTCCCCCAATGATACGGATGAGAAAAGTCAGTACTGTGCTTGTTGTCTCTAGTATCAGAGATGAATAGATCCCAGGTTCTAGGCCCCCAAGAGTGCTAATAGTTATTGAATAAAAAGTAAACGTGGGGAGGCCCGGTCTTTAAGGGGTTAACCGCAGGTAATGACCGCTTTATATCACGTTTTCTGTTATAGGTGAGCCCTGGAGATGAACTGGAAAGTGATCGCTATCTGATCACAGTGGAAGCAGTGGGTAATACCAACAGCAGCACAAAGAGCTCGGCAGACAATAAAGATGCCCAGAGCTGCGTGAGACTTTCCCAGAAACCTATTGGTCTGCGGCCCCCAGCTGGTTTAAAGAGAAAGTTCATGGTGAGAGCTGTTCCATTTCTATTAAATATTGCCCCTTAGGGTATAATCATTGGAAATGTCTGTTTAATGGAACCGGGGTGCTGTGCCCCATGTTAACCCTTTATAAAGGGTGAGTAGGGGCGGATAAGGGTATATTTAGATTTGAAGTATTATGAGAAACAATATTTCTTGTACATTTAGATGGGTTGGATTTTGAGTTCGGGTGCCAGCCTGAAATCACCAATAGATTACAGTAAAGTGCTAGTCCCTATTCACACATAGCGGGAAAACTTCTGTGCCGCTTTCTAAATCTGCATCATGTCTGTTATATTGTGATGTGCCACACATTTTTGACTGGGGTTTTACCCTTTGCAAAGCAATGAGCAAAATGCACAACAAATCCACACCAGAGTCCCCCAAAAATGAGGATCTCGCTACTGACTCTCAGCTTGATCAGTTTCTTGTGTTAATATTTTAGATTTTTTTGTTTTAGTAAATTATTGTATTAATTATGAAATAACTATTCTGTATCATCTTTTCTCATAATTGTATTGTACTGTTGCTCTTCTAGTCCTCCTAGAAATGTATGATTAATTTGAGAACTGGGTGTTACCAATTGGGGGGTGTCCCTACATGCTCTAACACTGTCCAATCAGTTTAGTTTAGACTAAATCATCTGTGATGCCACAGGAGAGAAACGTACTAATCTTCTGCAGGACTAGCACACTCCTCGTCTGCTAAGAAGTCAGACCTTATTTTCGTGTCTTTCTGCACTTCTCCGGTCCTAAGCTGTCTGAGAGAAAAGCCTTCAAGCCCTGGCCATCCTTGCTCCCATCCACAGTTCTTCCAAGCCATCCCCTTCTAAGCCCTCTTCCACATAAATTGCGCCCCCACCTGAGATTACTCGGGTGGGAGGATGGCTTCCTCTGTATAAGGATGTCTGCTCACATCACAGATGCTTAGGTGCGAGAGGTTATTTCGGATGGTTAAAACATGTTCTCTTCTGCTCCACCAACTTTTTCTTCAAGTAAATCCTCCTTCTTTGTCTTCCATAGCCTCTGATTTTTTTGAAGCCATCGAAATTCTTCTCCAGGTTCACTGAGGGAAACATAGTGGGGGGGGGGGGGGGAGCAGCCAATGGCAGACGTGAATGAGCCCTCCCTAGCATTGCAGGTGACACGAGGGAGGCTGGTCCCCGTCCCCGCCTGCCATTGGCTGCTTCCCCCCGCCCGACACCGGATGTTTTCATCCATGTACAGGGAGAAGCAGCAGCGCCGGTGCGGGGACCAGGAGCAGCGTAGGGAGTGGGGTAAGTATATTCCCACGGAGGGGCCCGGCATATGGGGGGGCTGTTGTAGACACTGGATAACCCCTTTAAGACAGTCCTTGTGAGAAGGATATAACTGGAGTTAGGCATGAACATTTCTGTGCTTAGTGTCCTCCCCCAGTGTCAGCAGGTATTCCCATGGTCTGCCTGTGTCCCCAGATGAACCGAAGGAGACAAGGAACTTACAGAAAGTAACGGAAATTTAAATTTTTTTTTTTTTACTTTTGCTCTTTGCTGGTTCCCGGTTTCAGAGAAGTATTAAGTTATAGATAGAATAACATGAGTAAGATGCTTCAAAATTGTTACTTCATGGAAATACAAGTATTTCTTAAAACTAACACCTCAACGTGCTGACATCCATATCATGTATTGTGTATGTTTTCCAGGGCTTTCAAGGTCCCCGTGAAATTGCAAAGAAGCCATCTCCAGAGACGGAGGAGACTGCAACTCTGTCCTCTCTTCAGCAGGCACAATCTCCACAGCTGTATGCTACATCTCCCCTCTTTGCTTCTTCTTATGGAAAACAGACAGACAAAGATAAGCAAGTACACTGTTCTTCAAAACAGAAAATAGTGACTCTGACACATCCAGTTGGTAGAGAAAATACTTTTTTCAGTACATTTTTAGCTTCTCCAAATCAACCAGTTACAGAAGTAAGTGGTGATAGAGTCATAGAAGTAGAAAAAACAAACCCACGAAGCACCGCACAAATTTTGGCTCTGCTGAACGCTTTCCCAGGTCAGAAGGAACCAGTTAGTGATCACTTACCTGCCAGAGTATCTACTTTGTGCAGTAATGAGATTCTGAAAACTACATCTATGAGGAATGACCTGGAAGATCCAAAACCTTGTACGATCCCCAGTGAGCTATCACCAGTAAGAGCTAAGCCTGTCAAGAGTCGATGGGAGGTTTACTTGGATAACCCTGTAGATCCCAGCTCTACCCAGATTGACCATGATGACCTTGCATTGTCACCTAGCCCAGTCAAAATGCTAATGGATGATAAAGCAAGACCAGAAAAGGAGAGAGAGCTGCACAGAAAAATAGATATGGAAGAAAACAATCAACTGCCTTATACCCACATCTCTAAACCTGGCCTAACTAATAGTCAGTCACCGACACCCAAATCATTGGCTGTCGGCACTGATGATTTTATCCCAGATGATGAGAATAACGATGGCGCTTTCTCAGAGATCACATTTAACCTAATGGACAGTTTTGATTTTACAGAACTAGATGACGCTGATTCAGCTGAGAGTCCCCCAGAAACTGTATCACACTCTGCTAAAGAAAGTACACACTTAACTGAAAAACAAGAGTTTCTACAGAAGAAAAGTCAAGAAAAACATGGAGATAATGAACTTACGGAAAACACGCCACTTTATAAAAATTGGGAGACCACCACTGTATCTGAATTGTCACACAAGAAAGATGAAAGTGAGTCCACTATACAAACACTCCAGAACAGCCAATCGGAAATGGATAAAACCGGTGACAATGACAGCAAAGCAGAGGTAATGACTGGAACCAATGTTCTTCAGACAGTGGGAAAGGGTGGATTTTTATGTCCAAGCAAATTTCCTGAAGGCCAGATTCCATCCAGGCATGTTATGTTTCAATTAGATGATATAGCCGAGCAGAAAGCATTAGCTAAAAATCCACAAGAGCCGTTAGGACCACCTTCTGTATTGCCAAGTGCCAATATGCACCATTCGGTTCAAGGGTCTAATGAAGATGGTAACTCATCTGAACTTTGGCCTTCAGGGAACTGCATTTCGCTACTGAGATCTTTAACCACGCCAAGCAATGCTTTAGAGAGTTTGAATGTGTTCAGCTCAATGACCCCAACCACAACCGAGAATATAGATAAGGATTCACAGACCTACTTGGAGAGTTCAGAGAAGCAAGGTCAGGATTATAGATTTTTAATTTGGCAGAAATAAAACTAAACCTATAGATGTTACTTTCGAAGGCAGTGTCTAATTATTTCTTGATATCAGGAGACTTGGTGGCATTCGTAATAAATGCAAGAGACAAGATCTACATGGCCTGACATGACTATGCAGAGGTCATTTTGCAGGGAGGGGGAGGAGGTTAGCTGTTAATGGTGGATCCTTTATCATCTGCCTCCATCATTATAACAGAGGTGTTGACATGACAGGGAGGGGAGGGGAGATCTACATGTATAGAAAGAAATGTTGGGGTTTTTAGAGACTTCTTTCATTATTTGGGATTCCACTCTTTGGAACATTACAATTTCTCCTTTTGTAGAATATCCTCCAGGCGTTAAATTAATTGATGTCTAATTATTTGGTGATCGTTTTGAATCCCTTTTCATGTGCTTTGTATGTGAGCATGAGGATTCCACACATTTCAGTAACAAAGAGCAAACCAAGTGTGTTCCTCTGAGATCCTCTTTATTCTGATCATTTGCACCTGATACTGCGCACCTAGATCTCTCAGGTAGTGACCAATTTAAAGGGGGGGGGGTGTCACGTATAGAAGTTATCTTATCATAGGGCATAAGTAAATGGTCAGTGAGGGTCCGAATGCTGGGACCCCGACGATCCTGAGAATAATAATAATAGTCTTATAATAGTAATCTTTATTTATGTATCGCCAACATATTCCACAGCGCTTTACAATCAGGGGGTTCGAGTACAAACAGTGTCATAAATAACATAGCAACCATCAGGTCAACAGAACAAGAGGAATGAGGGCCCTGCTCGCAAGAGCTTACAATCTGTGAGGAGATAGGAGTGACACAGAAGGTAAAAAGTGCTTGTTTTGTATAATGCTCCAGCCATCTTCACACAATACTGGAGTAGATATAAGGCTACATGAGCCAGTCACCAGCCGATATCTGTATTACATGGGGTGTGGTGGATACTGATGGTCCAGAAGGATGATTCTGAAGGGGGGGGGGGGAGTGTGGAATGGAGAAGTATTTGATCAGGGGGTGTGATAGGCTAAACCTAAAAAGATGTGCTGCCTAGGCGTGATGATAGTGCCCCACAGATGGAGATATCAGGTTTAGGTAGGTTTGTAGATAGAGAAACCATCAGTAGTTCAGTTTTTGAAACATTTTGTTTCAGATAGAGAGAGGACATTGTGTTCGATGTCTCGGGAAGAGGTATATAGTTGGGTGTCATGAGCAAAGAGATGGTGATGGAAACTGAGTATGCTTATAGTCTGTCCAACATGGGCTGTGTAGAGAGAAAAGAGGAGAGGTCCTAGGACTGAACCCTGAGGAACCCCAACAGCAAGGGGAGGGGAGGCGAGGTAGAGCCAGCAGATGACACACTGAAAGAGTGGTCAGAGAGATATGAAGAAGTGTCTTTAAGGCCGATAGATTGGAACATGGTGAGGAGTAACTGGTGGTTTACAGTAGAGTAGTCACTGTTGCAGTTAGTTGTCAGGAGGTCATTGGTCACTTTAGTAAGGGCAGGGTGTGAAAACCAGATTGTAGTGGATCAAGGAGAGAGATAGCGGATGAGGTGAGAGTAGACCAGGAGTCTAAAGATGAAGAGGAGATTAGAGACAGGTCTATGGTTATTTGTGCAAAACCGGTCATGAGAAGGCTTTTTTTTTTAATAATGGGGTTATGACAGAATATTTGAAAGAAGAGGGGAAGATACACCAGTTCCCATCCTTCATGGCGCGGCAGGCCCAGCTTGCATGCTGCTGCTCCATTCATTCTCTATGGGACTGCTGCACTCCGTTATCAGTTTTGGATAGGGGATAACTTCCATACTTGCAATTACCCCTTTCAGGGGTGCATTACACTTCTGTAAGCAACTGTGGGTAACACTTGCTCTTTACCTCTAATTACTGGACTTGGAACGATGGCAAGTTCAGTTGCAGCCTACACTTGCAGTTGAAGGGGTTGTGCAGTGTCATAATTAGGGATGATCGAATCGACTTTGGATGAAACATCCGAAGTCGATTCGCATAAAACTTCATTCTCATACTCCTGCTCGGTACAGTATAAGAACGAAGTTTTATGCGAATCGACTTCAGATGTTTCACCAGAAGTCGATTCGCTCATCCCTAGTCGTAATATTGACTGCTTTCATTTGAATAGGACAAGCAATTTGTAAGTACAGTGCACCACCGCTACAAAGTGTTGCAAACCCTTCAAGCAGAGGTGCCGGGAGCCCCGTCGATCTGATATTGATGAACTAATATTATGACACTGCACAACCCCTGTAAGCACATGTTACCCATGACTGCTTGTGAAAGTGTAATAGCACCCTAAGCCTCTGTTCATATACACCATTATTTATTTCTGTGTTTCTGAAACCTCTCCTGACGCATCCCTATGACCATAATGAGGTCTTTCAGGTTTCTGGGAGGGCATTTTACCAGAGAAAATAGTGCTGCATGCTGCGTTACCGTTGTCCTGCTTTTTGGATGGAATTAGCAACAGAGGTCCAGCCTTCATTCATTTCCGTTTTCACAAATCGGAGGTATGACGGCATGGTGTGAATACAGTTTTAGGGTGAAATCACACACTGCAGCGTGTACAGCCAAAGCAACCACATGCAGGTAACTGGCACTGATTTTCAGTCACAGAAATGTCTGCAGTAAGGCTACATTCACACGACCGTATGAATGGCTCCGCATCCGTTCCGCAATTTTGCGGAACGGGTGCGGACCCATTCATTTCAATGGGACCACAAAAGATGCGGACAGCACACAGTGTGCTGTCCGCATCCGTAGATCCGATCCGCGGCCCCGCAAAAAAGATAGAGCATGTCCTATACTTGTCTGCGATCGCGGACAAGTATAGGCATTTCTATCATAGGGCCGGCTACATTCACACGGCCGGTATCTGTGTTTTGAGGGTCCACAATTTGCGGACCGCAAAACCCATACGGTCGTGTGAATGTAGGCTAAATCTGTCACAGTTGAGCTTACCCCTTAAGGGTACCTGCTCTCAGTACAGATTTGTATGCAGAAACTCCGCACCAAAATCGCACATAAATCTGGACTATTTAGTGCAGATTTTCTGTATATGTAAACCCATTTTAAGTCTATGGGGAAAACCACTCTACAGAAGTTCCAAAATCGTACAATTGACGCGCTGTGGATTTTAAAATCCGGACAACAGGTCAATTTCCGCACAGAAAAAGACACAAAGTGTACATGGGATTTGTCAAATATACCTTGCTGGTACTGTACAACACTAGGGTTTTTCTGCACAAAAATCCACTCAAAAAACACATCCTTCGCAGCGTGTGCAGGTAGCCTAAAGAATTACGTCTGTCACTTGTTCTCCTCCACACCATTCTGGTGACCTGGCACTGTTCATCGATATTCCTGTCCCCGGTTACATGTGCTGCTGCAGCCAGTGAGTGGTGTCATCAGTAACATGTTCCCAAGAGGCACGTCTCTGCTAGGTGACATACCACTTGGGGACACGTCGCTCCAGCCTGTTTACTAATGCACAGTTCATATGACCCTGAAAACAGGCTGGGGACCAGAAGACCACTGAACTGAGCCAATGCAATGGAGTGACAGGGATCACTGTAGGGTTGGGCGATATCAAAAATATTGCAACGATAACGATATTAAGAAATTTATCGCGATAGCGATATATATCACGATAAATGCCCATTTAGAAGAAAAAAACACTTGGAATCGTTATACTGTATGGGGGCAGCCGCAAGGAGACGTTATACTGTATGGGGGCAGCCGCAAGGAGACATTATACTGTATGGGGGCAGCCGCAAGGAGACGTTACACTGTATGGGGGCAGCCGCAAGGAGACGTTATACTGTATGGGGGCAGCCGCAAGGAGACATTATACTGTATGGGGGCAGCCGCAAGGAGACGTTACACTGTATGGGGGCAGCGCAAGGAGACGTTATACTGTATGGGGGCAGCGCAAGGAGACGCTATACTGTATGGGGGCAGCCGCAAGGAGATGTTATACTGTATGGGGGCACAAGGAGATGTTATACTGTATGGGGGCAGCCACAGGGAGACGTTATACTGTATGGGGGCAGCCACAAGGAGACGTTATACTGTATGGGGCAGCTACAAGGAGACATTATACTGTATGGGGCAGCCGCAAGGAGACGTTATACTGTATGGGGCAGCCGCAAGGAGACTTTATGCTGTATGGGGGCAGCCACAAGGAGACATTATACTGTATGGGGGCAGCCACAAGGAGATATTATACTGTATGGGGGCAGCCACAAGGAGACGTTATACTGTATGGGGGCAGCCACAAGGAGACGTTATACTTTATGGGGACAGCTACAAGGAGACATTATACTGTATGGGGCAGCCGCAAGGAGACTTTATGCTGTATGGGGGCAGCCACAAGGAGACGTTATACTGTATGGGGGCAGCCACAATGAGACGTTATACTGTATGGGGGCAGCCACAAGGAGACATTATACTGTATGGGGGCAGCCACAAGGAGACGTTATACTGTATGGGGGCAGCCACAAGGAGACGTTATACTGTATGGGGGCAGCCACAAGGAGACGTTATACTGTATGGGGCAGCCACAAGGAGACGTTATACTGTATGGGGGCAGCCACAAGGAGGCGTTATACTGTATGGGGCAGCCACAAGGAGACGTTATACTGTATGGGGGCAGCCACAAGGAGGCGTTATACTGTATGGGGGCAGCCACAAGGAGGCGTTATACTGTATGGGGCAGCCACAAGGAGGCGTTATACTGTATGGGGGCAGCCACAAGGAGGCGTTATACTGTATGGGGGCAGCCACAAGGAGACGTTATACTGTATGGGGGCAGCCACAAGGAGACGTTATACTGTATGGGGGCAGCCACAAGGAGACGTTATACTGTATGGGGGCAGCCACAAGGAGGCGTTATACTGTATGGGGGCAGCCACAAGGAGACGTTATACTGTATGGGGGCAGCCACAAGGAGGCGTTATACTGTATGGGGGCAGCCACAAGGAGGCGTTATACTGTATGGGGGCAGCCACAAGGAGGCGTTATACTGTATGGGGCAGCCACAAGGAGACGTTATACTGTATGGGGGCAGCCACAAGGAGGCGTTATACTGTATGGGGCAGCCGCAAGGAGACGTTATACTGTATGGGGGCAGCCGCAAGGAGGCGTTATACTGTATGGGGGCAGCCGCAAGGAGGCGTTATACTGTATGGGGGCAGCCGCAAGGAGGCGTTATACTGTATGGGGGCAGCCACAAGGAGACGTTATACTGTATGGGGGCAGCCGCAAGGAGACGTTATACTGTATGGGGGCAGCCACAAGGAGGCGTTATACTGTATGGGGGCAGCCACAAGGAGGCGTTATACTGTATGGGGGCAGCCACAATGAGACGTTATACTGTATGGGGCAGCCACAAGGAGACGTTATACTGTATGGGGGCAGCCACAAGGAGACGTTATACTGTATGGGGGCAGCCGCAAGGAGACGTTATACTGTATGGGGCAGCCGCAAGGAGACGTTATACTGTATGGGGGCAGCCACAAGGAGACGTTATACTGTATGGGGCAGCCACAAGGAGACGTTATACTGTATGGGGGCAGCCACAAGGAGACGTTATACTGTATGGGGGCAGCCACAAGGAGGCGTTATACTGTATGGGGCAGCCACAAGGAGACGTTATACTGTATGGGGGCAGCCGCAAGGAGACGTTATACTGTAGGGGGGCAGCCACAAGGAGACGTTATACTGTATGGGGGCAGCCACAAGGAGACGTTATACTGTATGGGGGCAGCCGCAAGGAGACGTTATACTGTATGGGGGCAGCCGCAAGGAGACGTTATACTGTATGGGGGCACAAGGAGACATTATACTGTATGGGGCAGCCACAAGGAGACGGTATACTGTATGGCGGCAGCCACAAGGAGACGTTCTACTGTATGGGGGCAGCGACAAGGAGACGTTATACTGTATGGGGGCAGCCGCAAGGAGACGTTATACTGTATGGGGGCAGCCACATGGAGGCATAATACTGTATGATGCACTTTTATGGGGGGGCACTGTGGCTGACGCACTGTTATGGGGGGGCACTGTGGCTGACGCACTGTTATGGGGGGGCACTGTGGCTGACGCACTGTTATGGGGGGGCACTGTGGCTGACGCACTGTTATGGGGGGGCACTGTGGCTGACACATATATAGCATCTTATGCTATATATGTGTCATCCACAGATCCCCCATAACAGTGTCAGCCACAGACCCCCAACACTGTGGGGGGGGGGGGGGGGACTGGCAGCGGCCAGCCCTAGTTAATGTCTTTAGAAATAGCCCGATCTTATTAACTATTGTTGCGCAGGCAAACCTATAATTTATACATTTATATATCTGCTTTTTATTAACTTAAAGGGGTTGTCTCCCTTCAACAAATGGCATTTATCATGTAGAGCAAGTTCTGATTGTCCATATTGCTTCCTTTGCTGGCTGGAGTCATTTTTCCATCACATTATACACGCTCGTTTCCAGGGGTTATGACCACCCTGCAATCCATCAGCGGTGGTCGTGCTTGCACGCTATAGAAAAAAGTACCAGCCTATGTGCACTCCCATGGTCCCGGCCACCAGAGAGGTTGGCGCCTTTTCCTGTAGTGTGCAAGCACGACCTCCACTGATGGATTGCAGGGTGGTCATAACCCCTGGATAGGAACGTGTATAATGTGATGGAAAAATGAATCAAGCCAGCCTTGTATTAATTTTGTCTACATGAAAAATGCGAAGTGAGACAAACTGTGAACGAGCACCCTCAAGTTATCAATGACTGACAGATATCTCTCTATACACACTTAGGCCTCTTGCACTCAACCTTATGTCTTTTTCTGTATTTTGCGGTCTGTTTTTAACAGATCCGTTGTTCCGTTGTGTTTCCGTTTCGTAGTTCCGCAAAAAATCTCCGTATGGTTTCCGTATGCGATCCGTTTTTTGCGGATCACAAACGGAAACATAAAATTTGTAATCATTACTGTAATGAACAGTAATGTTGGTAAACAGTAAACACGTGGGCATGGATCCGCAAAAAACAGATGACATGACGGATGTATTCCGTATGCATTCCGTATTTTTTGCGGACCCATTGACTTCAATGGAGCGACGGAACTTATTTTCCGGACAATAATAGGACAAGTTCTATCACTTAGCGGAACAGATATACGGAAACGGAATGCATACAAAGTAAATTCCGTTTTTTTTTTTTTTGCGGAACCATTAAAATGAATGGTTCCGCATACAGCCCGCAAACGGAACCTGCAAAAACGGAACGTAAACGGGAAAAAATATGTTCGCGTGCAAGAGGCCTTACACAGAGAATGCTATCAATCACTGATAACACCTCCCTGTGTACAACTGAGATCAGACAAAGCAGAGATGTAAATGATAAGTGTAGATCTTTTCCTGCAAATCCATGTATGCTCAGCTCCTCCTGCTCTATAACATGCTGCCTGCAGATTGTACTGCATTTTGTGGGAACCGGTTCTCTTTAAAAACCCCATTCACACATCAGTGTTTTGTTCAGTGATTTCCATCAGTGACTGTGAGCCAAAACGGGGATTGGAGCCTCCACAGACATAAGGTATAAGAGAAAGATCTGCTCCTGTTCTGTGTTTAGAGCCGCACCTGGTTTTGGCTCAAAATCACTGATGGAAATCACTGATGTGTCAATGAGGCATTACAAGTAAGTATTGGTTATTTTGTTATTTTATTTCCTGCTGTCAGACCATATTTTAACTCTTTAAGCCTTGCATTTTGGCAGTAGAGCAACTTGCTGAGGCCTTGTTCACATCTCCGTTTGGAGATCCAGCAGGCTATTCCAGCAAAGCGCAGCCTGGCGGATCTGCAATAGGGTCTGACGATAATCTAGCCGATTTCTGGAGTATAGGCCGGGTTTCGGCTGGACAAAAAACAATGCCTGCAACGTTTTTATGTCCGGCCAATAGCCGGATCTCCGAAATGGAGATGTGAACACGGCGTTTGAAAGAATTCAATTATTGTATGAGCTGCTGTAAAATGAATAGATTATAGCACTGTATGCCCATGTCTAGGTTCATCTGAAGCTAAAACAGAATGTATTGCATACCTTAAGCTCCTCACAGGTTAAAGAAGATGCCCCTGGCAGCTAGTGAAGAGCACCAGAAAACACCTTTATTTATTGCTGAATTCCCCTTTTCACCAGTATTTACTAGCTTGTACAACCCTCCACCTGTCTCACAGCCTCTGGTAAATATCACTGTGGTACGTCTAGAATGGTACGATAAGGACTACTGTACATGAAAAGTGCCGTAAGAGATCAGTATGAGCCGTTTTGTTTTTCACATGAATCCAGACAGAAAAGGCTAGATCCACTGGAAGGGAAGTAGAATAATTCACATTCATCTCTTGACAGACAGGGCTATGTTCACACAAAGGAATTCCACGTGGATTTTGGTGTGTGTTCCGTGTTGAAATCCTCGTGCAATGCACATCCCATGCATGTAAGTGAGATATGCATGTGAATTGCATTTTCTACTGCTGAAATAAGAGGCATGTCATTTAGCCTCATTGAGTGACAACATACATCCAAGGATATGCCGAAATACTTATTTTGTGAGAACGTACCCTAATAAAGCCACCATAATGAATAGAAGAAAGCTGACCATACATAGAAGATCTATAGCTGATGCCCCGTAAATGTGAATTCTTAAATGGGCCATTTATTACCTTAGGGAGAAGGAGCTAAATAGCAGCCATACACCTTTCTTGTCACTAAAGGTGGCCATACGCATTTAATAACTGTTGTCATAGAAGGGTGTAGGTAACTACATAGGAACTGTAGTTTGCAAAGCTGAAAAAAAAAATACATCCAGTTCATTGTTTTGTCGTGCAACGCCCCCATGAAGAAGAAGCCATTTTCAGGGGGGAAATTCCTTCCAGAGGACAAATTCTGGCATCTATACCTCTTTTGATGTACCTCATGATCTTAAGTTAAAGGGATTTTCCGGGATTTTAATATTGATGACCTATCCACCGTAGCGGTGAGCAGGTGTGATTTCATGAAGCCGTCCTATTCACTTTTATGGGACGGCTTTCTCCTATTCAAGTGTATAGGAACGAACCACTCCATTAAAGTGAATGGGACGGCCTAGTTGTATTTACACCTGGTCGCCACTACGATGTCAACAGCGAGCAGGTAAACAATGAAGCGAAGGCTGCGCTCGCACGGCCCGCGGCCTTCTCTTCAACCAGCTAAATGGTGGGGGTGCCGGGTGTCAGACCACTGCTGATTTGATATTGATGACCTCTCCTGAAGATAGGTCATCAATATTAAAATCCCGGAAAACCCCAATAAGCTTATTGTAAACTAAAAGTCCTTTTCCATGTCAGTGTTACCCAGTGTTTTCCTGTTTGGTATGTCCTGTTGACTTGCATTATTCCTTACCATGTGCATAACCTTACGTTTGTCAGTGTTAAACCTCATCTGCCACTTCTCTGCCCAATCTATCCAGATCCATCTGTCGCAGTATACTGTCCTCTTTTGTGTTAATTACTTATTTACTATTGTCTGTCACTGAGCCAGTTACTTATCCACTTACACACATGTTGCACCAGTCCAAGCATTCTCATTTTATGTACCAATCTTTCATATGGCCCTATAGCAAATCCTTCGTAAAAATCACAATATGATATCCAGCAACTCAGTCTAGGGCTTTACTCCTCTTAGAAACTGATGCGTTTGATAGGACCGATAGCATCCATCCAGGAAGTCCTGTACATCTGTCACTCAGACAGGAGGGGCTGTGAAGAATGTCAATGCAGGGAGCACGTCACAGTGAAGCTCTGCCTCTTGGGAACTTGCAAAAACCGGATCTAGCAGAATAAAAATTCATATTCTGTCTACTCCTGATTTTAAAAAAAAGCTCTACAAAATGTATGTTTGTACTGCTCTTCCCGATCCTTACCTAGTGCTGTCAGCAGTTTAGCATGGTCAAAACTTTTGACAGACTCCCTTTAAAAAGTGGTCTTTGCCGGGTGAATGGGGTCCTATAGCTATGTTCAGTTTTCCTGGTGCATACACTGACCCTTTTCCCAAGAATACAGTGGGAACAGAGTCCTAGCAACTTTGGGGCAGAGCTACTGAGCCTGTAAATGGCATGAATTAGACAGACTGTCTAGACCTGATGATAAATCTGGTGCAGGGATAGACACTTTTCTCTGACTCTGGCTTACAGAATTTTAGACCAGAATTGTAATGCAATTTTGGTGCATATTAGACCACTTACCCTTTTTTGTATTCTGAAACAGACTAGGCGTAGAAACTTAGGACTGTGCACGGAAACTTTATCAACACCTTCAAATTGTGGCACTTTTTGGGGGGCCTTTATTTTAAAAGTTTTATATAATACAAGCATTTTTGCGAATCTGTTTTTTTCACCAGTTATGAATGAATTTTTTTGTTATTCCCTTTGATTGGGAGATACCTAGTGAGAGTCCATTTAAAAAATTCAGTTTGCATAGACACGTGGCTGTAGTTTATTTGATTCAAATGCTGTTTTTTTCAGATTCTTATTAAAGCTGCAGTTGTAAGTAATTGTAGTATAATGTCATTTTATTAGACACCCCAGCCAGTTGAGTTCCAGGGTTACAAAGTGAAAGGATCAGCATCTAGTGCGGTCGTAATTAGACATCACAACCCAGAGATCTGTACCAAGTCTCCAAGCAGAAGTCAATATACTCAATCAGCCAGTAGATTTATTTCATCAACCACTTGCATATTGGGTGGCATCAAACCGGTAAATTTATATAAGGGTTTTTAAATATCTAAAGCACCTTTGTAATGGACTAGTATCACATTTATTTATATACTTGGACTATACAAATTAAGATTTTTATTTGCTTGTTTTTTTTACAAAAGAAGATTTTAAAGAAAAAAGTCTGAAAACGTCCAAACTAGAGTTGAGCGAACTTGCCTTTTGGCAGTTTCAGTGTTTAGGTTAATTATGTAATGGATTCCGTTCTCACATAATCCGTCACGTAATTCAATGCCGGCATGCCGGCATAATACAAGTGTATGACCAGCAGAACGGAATCCATTACGTAATTGACTTAAACCCTGAAGTCGAACCTGCCAAAAGGCAGGTTCGCTCAACTGTAGTCCAAACTGTTAAAATATAAAAATATCATACGTGGTGAACACTGGAACATAAGAAAAGAAAAAAATTACTGATCCGACTTTTTTTGGTCACCTCACCCCCAAAAAATGAATGAAAAGTATCCAAAAAGTCGTATGTACCCCAAAATGGTACATACGACTTTAAAAAAATAAAAAAAACAATAGAGCAGAATTGCATTTTTTCCAGTTTTACCCCACAAATATTTTTTTCCCCCTGTTTTCCAATACAATATAGGGTAAAGTAAAAAAAAATGTTTTAACTTTTCCTGCTAAAACAAGCCCTCAATGGAAAAGTGGAAAAGTCATCTTTCTTGGAAGGTGGAGAGGGGAAAAAATAAAACTACTCTGTACCCTGAAAGGATTATGGATCTGCGTCATATGGATTCCAAATATGGCGGTGCCGTACTTCTTTGGAGGGATGTGTGCCATCATGTTTTGATATGCTCCAGCGGATGTATATCAGACCTATTTCTCTCCAGTGTTGCTGCGCTGATGTTGGAGAATACAGCGAGATATATACAGACTGCAGCAGGGTTCTGCAATATATTGAGCACTTATGCTGCGCATGTGGTGTTGGTAGGCAACGTGACCTGAAGGAACAGAAGCCACACTACATGGAATAGTATGACAGTGCTGTATTATAAGGACATGCATTGAAGTTTTCCCCAATGGAAGATGTTTTTTTGCATCTACCAGAGTGATAAATTATAAATGCATGGAGCCACGGGGTGTTGCTGATACACCTGGAGGCTCTGCTCTCTCTGCAACTGCCGAACCCTCTGCACTTTGATTGACTGGACCATACAAACGTGCAGACATGATCATACCTGGTCCTGTCAATGAAAGTGCACAGGGTGCAGCAGTTGCAGAGAGAGCTGAGCCTCTAGGTGTAACGGCAACACCCCCATTGCTCCTAGGGACTCATTTGCATATATTAAAACATCATTTTTCTCAGCACTGCGGGCACATATGAACATGGGACCAACACAGGCGCCTTCAGCTGCCAACTGCACATGTAACGGGTCAGCCAGTGTCATAGGTACAAATCTGCTGACAGAGGCCCTTTAATTTGTTTGCATTTATTACTGCAGTGGTTTAATATATATATATTTATTTATGTAAAATATTATTGGTAATAATTTTAAAAAACTATTTTCATAGGATTCCCTCAACTCTACCTGGAAGGAGGCATTCTTTGAGGCAAATGTTTTTTCCGAGTCTGGATCTGAGCACAGTTATGGTAATTTGCAGAATAATATTTGGAACCACCAAACACATGTTGTGGTGACCACGTTTTGCTGAAGTGATGTTATAATTGATGTTAATTCTGAAGTACAGTTAGGTGACTTACCACACTCAAATATAGAAATAGAACTTTTTGAGTACTATTACCATTTAAGATGGCGACTAAATACAAGCCTATATTACAGAAGGCAAATGTTGAGACACAGGACTTTGTTCAATAATTGTTCATCATGGCCCACTCCGAGTTGTAGTCCTCTTCCACTTTTATAATAAGACATAAACTACAGAACAAACCAGAATCTGATAAAAACTCAGATCTGGCAGACATATGGTTGTATGGTGATTTAAAAGGGTTATCCAGGAAAAGATATTTATGACTTATCCTCAGGAATAGTCATCAGTATCAGATCTGCAGGGGTGCGACACCCGGACCCCCACTGATCAGATGTTAGAAGAGGCCTTGAGCACCACAACCTCTTTCTAGGGCAGTGACATCACTGTACATCGGTCACATGGCCTAGTTGCAGCTCAGCCCTATTCAAGTCAATGGGACTGAGCTGCAATACCAAGCACTGCCACTATATGTTGTATGGTGCTGTTTTTGGAAAACTGCCAGGAGCCTGCATCACTCACCAGAGCTTCCGTGGGCACAATGGCTCTCTGAAACAGCTGATCCTGAGGATAAGTCATCATTATCTTTTCCAGAATAACCCCTTTGAAGGGATATTCCAGCTTGTAGCATTTATCCATTGGATAAGTGGTAAATGCTAGATGGGTGGAGGCCTGCTGGGACCCTCACCGATTGCCAAGACTGGTCCCCCGTTTTTCAGAGCTGCAAGACTGTGACAATGGGGCATTTAAATGGAGTAGTGGTTGATCATGTCCTCTGCTGCTTTAGTCAAGGGCAAGGACGGAGACGACCAAGCCGTCGTTGATGCAATCTTGCAGCTAGTTGCAACGTGGGACCAGGGTCCCTTGTTCAGTGGTCACACGCCCCCTGATCTAGCATTTATTATCTATCAATAGATAGGTGATAAGTGCTTCAGGCTGGAATACCCCTTTAAGTCCGGTTCAGTAGGAGCACATAGGATGTTGGTGTTGTGGAATTATTCTCCTGCACTTGTTTTTTCTGTTAATATTTAAACATATTGATAATGTCGGACAGAAGGGATAGGGAAGGCAAAAACTGAAAATAGAGTGTAACCGGTAACTGTCATGTGTGCATTGTTCTCTCTTTTTAGCTCACTGGACAAACCCTTTAAATGAATAATTTTAGCCAAACATTTTTTCTGGTTATTTGTCTTATTCACAGTTACAACCATGCAGAACTGCCCACCCAAATGGACTGTGGGAACTTCAGGTTCAGACTGTGATTGGAAGATTTCTCAATGGACACCGCACAAATCTAATGAGGTCAGTCTGCTTTGCGCAATTCCTTCCTGAAATGTTTAAAAATACTATTTATTTTTAGTATTTTTATTATACTATACTTTATTATAATATTATATTATAATATTATACATTTATGTAATTAATATAATAATTTGCATTTGGACAAACCACACAAGCCTTGTAGCCGTTGCCCGTATTCACTGTTCCTGGCTTCTAACATTTTGGGTTATTTCCTATTCTTTGTTGCTCCTGTAAATGTAAAACTAATACTATTTAACACTAACAATTGGAGCATCCCCTGTGTGGTGTAATCTACCAAAAATACAGAATGATAGCATCTAAGTTTGGGATTTTTTATTTGTTTAAACAAAATTTAAGAAATATCTTATTAGTGATGGTAGAAAAGTTCCAGATGACGGTTTTACATTTGCTTTTCTGTTCTGGTGACTATTTAGGTGAAGACACGGACACAGAATCCATCTGAAAAAGTACGTCCTTTTTTTCTCAGACCAAGACAAGACAATGTCGATGTGAACTCTGCAGTACAGTTACACAACTCTACAGCTTCACTTGAACAAAACCGTAAGAACTTGATGAAATTCCTTTCAGTAGTACAAAATTAACTTTTCGTTTTTAAAGGGAAGTTCCACCTTTGTTTCCAATGAGTTTGTATTGTTTCAAAGAATCTTAAATGAATATTGAAGCAATTTTACAGATCGTTTTAACAAAAAAAACTATTGGTTTGAGTCTACAGCCTCTGTGAAGCCATATATGTTTCCATGGTAACAGACTGCAAATAACCTTGTGTAGTCTGATTATGCTGTCTCATCACATCCCATCTGTTCCCTACTTCTTGTTAACCTATCGAATGTACATTAGTAAGAAGTGGGGACAGGTGAAAGTTAGTATGATTTCAGGATCACACAGCATGTCTGCAGGAGCTGTAAACACAAAACAAAAAGATTATTATTTATTAAGACTTTTTGTGACTTTGTTTGCTTTTTCATTTTAGATTCATTGGAATATTTGATAAAAGTTGTCATACATGACATGTGTTTTAAAGAAGATGGCATACCGGACCAATTCCCATAGCAGAACTGAATGTGTGTGTGTGTGTATATATATGTATATATATATATATATATATATATATATATCCATGAAAATGGATATACATGCCTGATGTCAAGGGTGAGATGCGTGCACCTGATAAACCATAAAAGCGAGTGCTGCCGGAATTATTATATTATAATATATATATATATATATATATATATATAGAGAGAGAGAGAGAGAGAGAGAGAGAGAGAGAGAGAGAGAGAGTCATGAGAAAAACTCTTACATAGGCCACAAACACACATACAAATGTATATTCTGCTACTGTGGCCAAGGGACTGTCTTTAGAGCAGTATTAAATGTATTTTTTCCAATGAGGCCAGATTAAGATGGCCCCCGGCCTAGCTAGACCATCTTAATCTCGCACATGTGCTATGAGTAGCAGCACATGCGCAAATATATGATGATCTCTGGGAGTCCGACCACTGGTACCCCCACCAATCACGAGAAGGAGGTTCCCGTTCCCCCCATTCTGATGGAGCGGCAGTTCGTGCATAGGCACTGCCCTTCCATTCATTTCACCGTTCTTGTGATCAGCATGGGTCCCAGCAGTCTAACCCCCAGCAATCAGCTAGTTATCTTCTATTCTGTGGATAGGGTATAACGTAAAAACTTGGCACAACCCCTGTTCTCACCAGAGCACTTCAGTTGGTGCCCGGACTTTGATTGGGCCATTGCAGCACCATTCTTTTGTAGATTTGCTGGTGTGTTTAATGAACCAGTTTCAGCCAAGCGTTAGCTTTTGGATAAATGGCCTCACATTTGACTCTAGAATACGTTGGTATACAGAGGAATTCAAGGTCATCTCAATGACTGCAAGTTGTCCATGTCCTGTGACTGTAAAGCAAGCCAACTTCATTACCCCTCCACCACCACGCTTGACGGTTCGTAATAAGAGTTTGTGCTGCTATGCTGTGTTTGGCTTTCAACAAGCAAGGTGCTGTGCATTATAGCCAAACATCTCCACTTTGGTCTCATCTGTCAAGAGAACATAGTTCCAGAAGTCTTGTGCGTTGTTAAAATGCAAATTTGCAAACTTAAGCCATGCTGCCATGTTCTTTTTTAGACATTAGAGGCTGTATCTTGGAAACCCTTCCAAACAAGCAATACTTGTTCAGTCTTTTTCTAATTTTACTGTCGTGAGCTTGAACATTTACAGTCACAGATGTAGCTCCTGTTTTTTTTTTATTTCTGCGAGCATTGCATTGTCTGTGTTTGGGGTGAATTTGCTGGGACGTCCACTCTTGGTAATATTGTCAAGTGTCTTGTCTTTTCTACTTGTGAATAATCTTTCTCACTGTAGAATGATGGACTCTGAGATCATTGCTGATGTCTTTCCTCCTTGGCATTGTGCTAACACACACCTGAATGTACAGACCAGCAAACTTCCAAAGCTTCTTCTTTTATAGAGGTGATCACACTTGCAAATGATTAATTATAGGGGTTTTTCAAGTCTTTTGTACTGATGACCTATCCTCAGGCCTTCCGGCACCTTCGCCGATCAGCTACTTGAAGAGGCCGCGGCACTCCAGTGAGCGCCGCAGCCTCCTCGCCGTTTATCCCTCAGTGTCACGTTCATCAGTCACGTGGCCTAGGAGCAACTCAGTCCATTCACATGAACAGGACTGAGCTGCGATACAAACCACAGCTGCAAGGCAATGGATGGCACCATGCAAGGTAAGCTGCGAGCGCCGCTGACTCCTCAAACATCTGATCTAAGGGGGTCCCTGGTGTGAGACCCCACCGAATAGATACTGATGACCTATCCTAAAGATCGGTCATCAGCATAAAACACTCGGAAGACCCCGAAGGACGTGATTAACAGCACCTGCCTGCAACTTTACCTCTTCATCCCTATGGAAGCAGTAAGGGAGTACTTTATTTTTCACACACAGCTTCTGCATTTTGGCCTATTTTTTGTTTATTAATGACACGGTGGAATCTGTTGTGCGTCGTCACTCATCTGAGGTTTTTATAAAGACCAGATGTCCTTTTTTTTCATTAAAACCTGATGTGAAAAACGAAAGAATTCAAAGAGAGCCTACTCAGTTTTTCTTCTGACTATATATATTGCTATATAAATTGCTATTGAAATTTCGATTCCTGAAACACATAATTCATAATGTATTTTTATTTATTTAGATTTATTTAACTCATCTAAAGTATCCAAAGTACAGACCAGGCTTATAAAGAAGCTGACGGCAGTACCAGTACCTAGTTATAAGTCGGATGGTGCTGCGTGCGACATCCCTCAGTCTGTAAAGCCTGGCCGAAGTGTTGCATCTCCAGAAATGCAGTCAAGCAAATGGACAGCGTATCAGAGCATTTCTACTGAAAGTTCACAAAATGTTAACAAAGAGGACAGTGAGTTTTGTCCAAAGAGTGTATTTAGAAGTTGGAACGGAGCAGATAAAATACTGAATAATGATGCCGAACCAACTGCTTCATCTCACCTTGACTCTATAAAGGACATTTTTGGCTACCGTAATTGTAACAGTAATGGATCCAGGAGTCAGATCCTTACTAAAACCATTACCCTATCTGATCGTCTTCTGCCTCTTGTAGGGAAAAAGGGTCTGCATTCACGAGACACCGGAGATGAGCAGGTGGGTATGCCTAAAGTGGCAGCAGAGGAACAGTGACATATGACCTACGGTATATACATGTAAGGCTACTTTCACATCTGCGCTTTCCCATTCTGCTACTGAGATCCGTAGATTTCACACTGGCCACTAGGCCTAAAATATGTCACGTTCTTTGACAGCAGCCACATGGGCCATAGACACAATGGGCCTGATATATCATATTTCTATTCCAGTTTTCTGGCGTGGAACTGCAACTTTTTCAAGACCACATGCGCGATATTTTTTGCGCAAGTGGTGTTTCTTTCCCGCCTTCAACACCTTCCAAAAAGGGGGCATGGGGGAGCGGAGCCAGCGGCCCTAGTACATTTATCATCTTTTACAACATTTTTCTGGCATTAAAGCACACTGAAATCTATGTCAGCCAGGGGCTGGTGTAGATATCAGTATAAGGCAGGCATGCTCAACCTGCGGCCCTCCTGCTGTTGTACAACTACAACTCCCACCATGCCCTGCTGTAGGCTGATAGCTGTAGGGCATTCAGGCATGCTCGGAGTTGTAGTTTTGCAACAAATGGAGGGCCGCAGGTTGAGCATGCCTGGTATAAGGGCAGTGACTGGCGTATGCAGCATCTAGCATCACTCCTGGTTATAAATCTGGCCCGATGTGCAGGAGCTGGGAGAGTTTCCTAGGCATGCTCTGTGACCTGTGCATTTTCCCATATCTAACATTAAAAAAGATTTTTTTGCCTTGGTACCACGTTAAATCTCCACCTCTAATAAAAAAAAAAAGGAAAAATAGCTAAATTTTTAAAGAAAAAACAAAACAAATCCCCATTAATATGTCTCCTTCCAAAATGTGAAATTTTGCTGTGGAGATTCAGGCATCAGAAGACATTGGTCCTGAAAGCTTGGTTCACATCAGTGTGCCGGGTCCGTCACACGACACCGCCGGCATGCAATAAACCCCTTGATGTAAACGGGTTCTCTCAGGTTCCGCTGAGGTTTCTGGCATTTTTGA
Organism: Bufotes viridis; assembly: GCA_033119425.1. Classification (NCBI taxonomy): domain Eukaryota; kingdom Metazoa; phylum Chordata; class Amphibia; order Anura; family Bufonidae; genus Bufotes; species Bufotes viridis. The sequence continues at coordinate 436,956,267 of CM065589.1, forward strand.
CTGAAAAAAAATAGCGAAAGTAGTGTTTTCCTGCAAATGTGACAGAACCTGATGTGAACAGCCTAATAGCCGCTTCTAACATATAACAATCATTTTAAGAAGGGACTTTTATGTATTGTTTTGTTAATGTCCTATTTAATTTAATTTTTATCCTAAATATGTATCTCTTATTATTACCCTAGGCTTTGCTGTCCTGTGAACTTGGATTTCCATGTAGACAGATGGTTTTATCTTCATCAGTTCCTAAAAGAAAAGTGAATATTCCACCTTTCTTCAAGTCCCCAGTACATTATAAGCAAGTCTTCAGTGCATGTCTTTCAGGTGGGAGAAGATTTTGTGTAAATATATCTGTCTGTGGATGGATAACTGGCTTAGGTTTTCCCGTCACATCCTTAAGGCTTGTAAAAGAGCAGGATCTTGACATAGGGGCCACTTAATATGGTGGATTTGGTGATCTCTCTAATGGAGACACCCCTTTATCGGTTTTCCTTCCTTTGAGGGATATCTGGCTTTCACTGTGTTGAAGACCCATAGCTGGGGCTCCACATTTATTTTGCATGTATATATATATTGGCCTGTCAAGCTTAATTTAGAAGCTGTACACATATATATTCATTTAGTTGTATGTTAAAACCATATTTTGGTTACAGCATATAAAGCTTATTCATGGTAATAGGAAAAAGTTATACATTTTTTTGATTTTCTATATCAATTTCTACCATTTTTCAACATCTCTCCGCCCAGGGAATGAGACTCTGTCCTGGTCATGTGGTGATCACATAGGCGCTCCTGTTATAGTCAGAGTTGTGCATCTGTGTAAGCATCACATGATCGGGACAGATTTTCATCCACTGGACACAAACCAGTGAAGATTCTCATTGAATGGATTACAAACACAAATTGTGAAAACTTTGAGCAATTCATACATGAAATACATTTTATGTGCTGTCAGCTCCACATGTCTGTCCATCTGTATCATTGAACCAGGGCTAGAACGGCAGTGAGTATCGTAAGTAAGCCAAACTATGAAATAAAGGGTTGTGTAGTAGGTTTATACTGAGACCTATCCTAAGGTCATCAATATCAGACCAAAGGGGGTCGGACCCCCGGCACCCCTGCGATCAGCTGTTTGAAGAGGGCGAGCACTTGTTATTACACTGCACCGACGCTCGAAGGAGCTCTACCTCCTCTTCAGGATCAGCGGGGGTGCCAGAAGTCTGAGCGCCATTGATCTGATATTGATGACCTATCCTGAGGATAGCTCTCAATATAAAACCCTTTAACTTTTATGCCAGTTAGAAATGGCATAAACCGGGATTTCTGAGGTCTGTTCGGTGTGACCCCCATTCATTTAAAGAATGAGAAGGCCTTGGTGCTCACTGTTTTCAGGCAAGGGGACTGCTGCTGGTGTGTCTGTTTAAATGCAACATAATGGGGGAGATTTATCGAAACTGGTCTAAAGGAAAACTGGCTTAGTTGCCCATAGCAACCAATCACCTTTAATTTTTTAGAGCTTTTTCCTGTGGAAAATTGAAAGCTGGATTATGATTGGTTGCTAGGGTCAACTAAGCCAGTTTTCCGTTACACCAGTTTTGATAAATCTTGCCCAGTAATTTTTTTTCCCTACAATAACATGTGTAGTACCTTACTATGACCTGCAGGGGCCACTGTTACACCTAAAGCGTTTGTCTTAGATTAATATTGTTGCAAATATAAGCACAAATGGTTCCACAAACAAAAAATATAATGTTTTTCTGTATGTAATAGTCCATATATTTTCTGACATATATCAGTTCATGTGTATTGGATGTATATACAACTAATTTATTTTTTGCAGTCTCTGTTGAACTGTATTACATTTCTTTTTTTCTGCGCAGAGCATTTAAATATCATAATGCATGATCTGTCACAAAGACTTCACAAAGCTTTCTCTAAAGTGGACATGTCCTTCTATACGTCAAGTGCAGGCGAGACACGTGGTAAAGATAATGCTGCTCCTTTTTGTCAGCACCAGCAGCAAGCTAAGCTGGTAATGGTCAGAAAGGAAGGCCCCAATAAGGTAAAGTGTTCATGTTCGTGTAACGCCGATCGGATTCAGTTAGGAATTTACAGTAACGCTTTAAGGATGCAGCCAGTGTTCATTTTTTGAGAGCCATAACTTTTTGCTTTTCTGATCGTATAGCCGTTTAAGGGCTTGTTTTCCATGGGACAAGGTGTACTTTCTAAAGGCATTCTTTGATATTCCATACAATGCAATAAAAAGCTGGAAAAAGTACTGGAAAAAACAGATAATCGGTCGATTTAAGAGGAAAAAAAATCCACAATTGTTATACTGGTTTTCTATTCTTACAGACAGTAAAAAAGACACATGGATCATAAATGTATATAGTTTTGTTATGTTTCAGGGCCTTTAAATTTTTTTTTTACTACCTGTAGAAGTAATCATACTTACTTGATCCCTGCCTCTGGGTTCCTGCTCAATCGCTGCCCCATCGGCTCTGAAGACCCGTGGTCTCCCTATGTCAACTTCCAGTTTGATGTCGGGTTACAGCCCGCAGCAGTCGTGAGTCACCCATGCGTCATGTGACCCAGTGACATCATGCATGGGTGACACATGACCGCTGCAGCCAGTCATTGGTGATGCAGCATCAAAACTGATGTTGATACAAAGGTCCCTGAAGAGCCAGCGGAACAGCAATCAGGTAAGTGTGATTACCACTGCAGGTCTGGCTACACTATGGGGTCTGTAGAAAAGGTCCACAAATGTGAACAACCCCTTTAAAAAAAAAAAAAAACTTTGAAAAAAAAAAAAACATTGTCTTTGCATCGCCATATTCTGAAACGCATAGATTTTTTATATTTCTGTCTACAGATATGTGTAAGGGCTCATTTTTGTGGGGCAAGCTATAGTTTTTAACCGCTTGCCGACCGCCGAACACACGGATGCGTCCAGGCTCTGCAGTTGTACTACAGCCTGCCAGCGATGATCAATCGCTGGCAGGCTGTAAATGTAAAATAAATGAGATTAAAGTGGTATATCAGACGCTGTGTTGCTAACAGCGTCTGATATACCTAATACCTGGTCCTCTGGTGGTCCCATTTACTGGGATCGACCACCAGAGGACCAGGTAACAATGTAAAGTTGCACCAAACACTACACTAACCCCACCCCCCACCCCCCCCTCACTTTATAGCCACTATTAACCCCTTGTTAACCCCTGATCACCCCATATAGACTCCCTGATCACCCCCCTGTCACTGATCACCCCCCCTGTAAGGCTCTATTCACATGTCCATATGTGTTTTGCGGTTCTGCGGATCCACAGATCCGTGCCACGGATCCGCAGCGCGGATCCGCAAAACACGGACACCGTCAATGTGCTTTCCGCATTTTGCAGATCCGCACATTGCCAGAACTATATAGAAAATGCTTTTTCTTGTCCGCAATTGCGGACAAGAAAAGGGCATGTTCTATATTTTTGCGGAACGGAAATGCAGACCCGTAAGTGCGGATCCGCAATTCCGGATCCGAGCGGGACAAAGTCTGTCCCCATAGAAATGAATGGGTCCGCAATTCCGTTCCGCAAACAGAATTGCGGACGTGTGAATGGGGCATAAGGGTCCCTTATCACCGCCAGTTAGTTAGCTACTTGTTAGGTAGCTAGCGCCCAGCCCACCGCACCACAGTCACTGATTTTGGCAGAGATTTTTTCATCCACATTGATCGATGCGAATGAAAAAATCTGTGCCGTTCATTTTTTTTTTTCAGCCCAGAGGCTGAACGGAAAAAATCTCATTACCAGTATGCTCAATATACGGAGAATCGCAGAAACTCCTAATGCTAGCCATACGTGTAATGATTGCGGAGACCCTCAAATGCCAGGGCAGTACAAAAACCTCACATGTGACCCCATTTTGGAAAGAAGATACTCCAAGGTATTCCGTGAGGGGTATGGTGAGTTCATGTAAAATTTTATTTTTGTCACAAGTTAGTGGAATATGAGACTTTGTAAAAAAAAAAAAAAATCAATTTCCGCTAACTTGTGCCAAAATTTTTTTCTGTGAACTCGCCATACCCCTCACAGAATACCTTGGGGTGTCTTCTTTCCACAATGGGGTCACTTGTGGGGTATTTATACTGCCCTGGCATTTTAGGGGTCCTAAAGCGTGAGAATCCAAATGCGTAAAAATGCCCTGTGAAATACTAAAGGTACTCATTGGTTTTAGGGCCCCTTTGCGCATCTTGGCTGCAAAAAAGTGGCACACATGTGGTATCGCCGTACTCAGGAGAAGTAGGGCAATGTGTTTTGGGGTGTATTTTTACATATACCCATGCTGGGTGAGAGAAATATCTCTGTAAATGATAACTTTTTAAATTTTTTTATACAAAGTTGTCAATTTACAGTGATATTTCTCACACAAAGTATGGGTATATGTAAAAATACACCCCAAACACATTGCCCTACTTCTCCTGAGTACGGCGATACCACATGAGTGACACTTTTGCAGCCTGAGTCGCAAAGGGCCCAAATTCCAACGAGTACCTTTAGCTTTACATGGCTGCTCACAATTTAGCCCGCCCAAACACCCAACATGTGACCCCATTTTGGAAAGAAGACACCCCAAGGTATTCGCTGAGGGGCATAGTGAGTCCATGAAAAATTTAACTTTTGTCAAAAGTTAGCAGAAAGGGAGACTTTTGAGAAAAACAATAAAAAATCAATTTCCGCTAACTTGTGCCAAAAAAAATCTTCTGTGAACTCGCCATGCCCCTCACGGAATACCTTGGGGTGTCTTCTTTCCAAAATGGGGTCACATGTGGGGTATTTATACTGCCCTGGCAATTTAGGGGACCTAAAGCGTGAGAAGAAAAATGCATAAAATGCCCTCCTAAAAGGTACTCATTGGTTTTAGGGCCCCTTTGCACATCTTGGCTGCAAAAAGTGCCACACATGTGGTATCGCCGTACTCAGGAGAAGTAGAGCAATGTGTTTTGGGGTGTATTTTACATATACCCATACTGGGTGAGAGAAATATCTCTGTAAATTGACAACTTTGTATAAATTTTTTAAAAGTTGTCATTTACAGAGATATTTCTCACACCCAGTATGGGTATATGTAAAATACACCCCAAAGCACATTGCCCTACTTCTCCTGAGTACGGCGATACCACATGAGTGACACTTTTTGCAGCCAAGATGTGCAAAGGGGCCCAAATTCCAATGAGTACCTTTAGGATTTCACAGGGCATTTTTACTCATTTTGGATTCTCACGCTTTAGGGCCCCTAAAATGCCAGGGCAGTATAAATACCCCACAAGTGACCCCATTGTGGAAAGAAGACACCCCAAGGTATTCTGTGAGGCGCATGGCAAGTTCACAGAAATTAAATTTTTTTTGGCACAAGTTAGCGGAAATTGATATATTTTTTTTTTTTTTACAAAGTCTCATATTTCACTAACTTGTGACAAAAAATAAAATTTTACATAAACTCACCATACCCCTCACAGAATACCTTGGGGTGTCTTCTTTCTAAAATGGGGTCACATGTGGGGTATTTATACTGTCCTGGCATTTTAGGGGCCCCTAAAGCGTGAGAATCCAAAATGAGTAAAAATGCCCTGTGAAATCCTAAAGGTACTCATTGGAATTTGGGCCCCTTTGCGCATCTTGGCTGCAAAAAAGTGTCACTCATGTGGTATCGCCGTACTCAGGAGAAGTAGGGCAATGTGCTTTGGGGTGTATTTTTACATATACCCATACTGGATGTGAGAAATATCTCTGTAAATGACAACTTTTTAAAAAAATTTATACAAAGTTGTCAATTTACAGAGATATTTCTCACTCAGTATGGGTATATGTAAAATACACCCCAAAACACATTGCCCTACTTCTCCTGAGTACGGCGATACCACATGTGTGGCACTTTTGCAGCCAAGATGTGCAAAGGGCCCTAAAACCAATGAGTACCTTTTAGGAGGGCATTTTTATGCATTTTTCTTCTCACGCTTTAGGTCCCCTAAATTGAGAAGAAGTCTGGAATCCAAATGCGTAAAAATGCCCTGTGAAATCCTAAAGGTACTCATTGGAATTTAGGCCTTTGCACCAGGCTGCAAAAAGTGGCACACATGTGGTATCGCCAGTACTCAGGAGAAGTAGGGCAATGTGTTTTGGGGTGTATTTTTATATATACCCATACTTTGTGTGAGAAATATCGCTGTAATCGACAACTTTTTAAATTTTTTTAAACAAAGTTGTCAGTTTACAGAGATATTTCTCTCACCCAACATGGGTATATGTAAAAATACACCCAAAACACATTGCCCTACTTCTCCTGAGTACGGCAATACCACATGAGTGACACTTTTTGCAGCCTGGGTGCAAAGGGCCCAAATTCCAACGAGTACCTTTAGCTTTACATGGCTGCTCACAATTTAGCCCGCCCAAAATGCCAGAACAGTAAACACGCCCCACAAGTGACCCCATTTCGGAAAGTAGACACCCCAAGGTATTCACTGAGGGGCATAGTGAGTCCGTGGGAGATTTCATTTTTTTTTGCCAGAAGTTAGCAGAAATGGAAACTTTATTATTTTCATTTTTTTCCTCAGAAAGTGTCATTTTCCGCTAACTTGTGAAAAAAAATGAAATGATACATGAACTCACCATGCCCCTCCATGAATACTTTGGGGTGTCTTCTATCTAAAATGGTGTCATTTGGGGGATATTTATACTTTCCTGGCATTCTAGCACCTGAAGAAACATGACAGGCGCTCAGAAAGTCAGAGCTGCTTCAAAATGCAGAAATTCACTTTTTTGCACCATAGTTTGTAAACGCTATAACTTTTACCCAAACCAATAAATATACACTTATTGTATTTTTTTTTATCAAAGACATGTAGAACAATAAATTTTGCGAAAAATTTATATAGAAATGTAGTTTTAAAAAAAATAAATTACAACAGAAAGTGAAAAATGTCATTTTTTTGCTAAAATTTCGGTAATTTTTGATTAATAGCAAAAAAAGTAAAAATGTCAGCAGCAATGAAATACCACCAAATGAAAGCTCTATTAGTGAGAAGAAAAGGAGGTAAAATTCATTTGGGTGGTAAGTTGCATGACGGAGCAATAAACGGTGAAAGTAGTGTAGTGCTGAATTGTAAAAAGTGGCCTGGTCATTAAGGGTGTTTAAGCTAGGGGGGCTGAAGTGGTTAATGCCATTTTAAATATTTAACTTTTTATTCAATTTTTGGGGAAGAGAAGCAACCAAAACCAGTTCAACCATTAAGACTTTTTCCTGTTATACCATTCATTGTACAATAAAAATATACATTTATATTTTGATAATCTTGCCCCTTTTTGAATACAGCAATACCAATTATGTTTATTCATGTTTTGTAGAATTAGGGAAAGGGGTAAATTGAATTTCAAAGGGCATCTGTCATCAGATTTGTACCTATGACACTGGCTGACCTGTTACATGTCCACTTGGCAGCTGAAGACATCTGTATTGGTCCCATGTTCATATGTGCCCGCATTGCTGAGAAAAATATTTTAATATATGTAAATGAGCCTCTAGGGGCATTGCTGTTATTCCTAGAGACTCAGTTCTCTCTGCAACTGCGCCCTCTGAACTTTAATGGACAGGGCCAGGCAGGAAAAACATCACCACTGCCTGGCTCTGTCAATCAAAGGGAAAAGGGGGCAGCAGTTGCAGAGAGAGCTGAACCTCTAGGTGTAATGGCAATGCCATGTTTCTCCTAGAGGCAAATTTGCATATTCACTTTATTTTTCTTAGCAATTTGGGCACATACAAACATAGAACCAACAGAGATGCCTTCACCTGCCAAGCGCACATGTAACAGGTCAGCCAGTTTCATAGATACAAATCTGCTGACAGAGGCCCTATAAATTCTTTTATATTTTTTTAAACTGTTCTTTTGAACTTTATTTATAGTCCTAGGTGACGTAGTTTTAGTGGACCTATCTCATGTATATCACTTACAGAAACAAGTCAAAGCAACCAGACTTCTTGAAATGACAAAGGTGGAAGATAAGAGCTTGAACCAGTTACAAGAGTAGGGTCAAGTAGCTCAGGTGAAATGTAAATTATACTCAGGCAAGGTTCAGTAGCCAGATTACCCATTGTCAGGATGCCACTCAATGTTGTTGCTGGAACTCACCGCTCACAATGGAGATGTGACATGGTCCATAGTTAGTTCCGAGTGCAAGTGGCTTTTTCGGCTTTTCGAATGTCTTACTCAGCCATGTTATTCCCTGTTGCAAACCTAGATGCATTTCTCTCACAAGCAGTGGGTGTCTTTGGAATCTGCTAGTACTGTACTGCAGTGACCTCAATTCCCTACTTCCCAATATATTTGTTTTCTTCTAGGGAGTTCAGAAAGCTGATAAGGAGGAGGAGATCAGACTTAGACACACAGGAGCTTCTCTGCTCTTCAAAAGCTATGTTGAATCAGTGCATCTATCAGGTTCACGAGCTCAGCCAGCACTGACATTTCCTGTGAACCTTCTCTGTTACTAGCAAAGAATCTATCCTAACAGGCAGTGGACTGCAAATTAGGTGGACGTGAGACCTCTGGTGACCATGACTTCCCAGCTTTTTTTTTTTAGGTGGACTCAGGCAGATTTTTTAAATGAAGTGATTTATAAATGTGCTAATTACACCATCCTTTTATTAAATTAAATTGTGTGAAAGTACAGCGACTCTTTAACCAGTCCCCGACCGCCGTACGCAGGATTGCGTCCTGCGGGCGGCCGGGATCTTCTGTTTGGACGCGCCGGGGCGTCATCTCGCGAGACGCGAGAGTTCCTGTGAACGCGCGCGCGTTCACAGTGAAGCGCGGCTCGAGAGTTGGACTACAGCCTGCCAGCGATGATCAATCGCTGGCAGGCTGTAGATGCGATATAAATCGCATCAAACAGCTATATCAGACGCTGTTTTATGAACAGCGTCTGATATAGCTGCTACCTGGTCCTCTGGTGGTCCCATTTTCTGGGATCGACCACCAGAGGACCAGGTAACTACAGTAAAAGTTGCACCAAACACTACACTTACCCCCCACCCCCTCACCTATTAACCCCTTGATCACCCCATCTAGACCCCTGATCACCCCCTGTCATTGATCACACCCTTGTAAGGCTTTATTCAGGCGTCCATATGTGTTTTGCGGATCCGTGGATTCACGGATCCGTGGATTCACGGATCCGCGGATCCGATCCGCAGATCCTCAAAACACGGACACCGGCAATGTGCTTTCCGCATTTTGCAGATCCGCACATTGCCAGAACTATATAGAAAATGCTTTTTCTTGTCCGCAGTTGCGGACAAGAATAGGACATGTTCTATATTTTTGCGGAACGGAAGTGCAGACCCGGAAGCGCGGATCCGTAATTCCGGATCCGAGCGGGACAAAGTCTGTCCCCATAGAAATGAATGGGTCCGCAATTCCGTTCCGCAAACAGAATTTCGGACGTGTGAATGGGGCATAAGGGTCCCTTATCACCGCCAGTTAGTTAGCTACTTGTTAGGTAGCTAGCGCCCAGCCCACCGCACCGCAGTCACTAATTTTGGCAGAGATTTTTTCATCCACATTGATCGATGCGAATGAAAAAATCTGTGCCGTTCATTTTTATTTTTTTTTCAGCGCAGAGGCTGAACGGAAAAAAAAAATCTCATTACCCGTATGCTCAATATACGGAGAATCGCAGAAACTCCTAATGCTGGCCATACGTGTAATGATTGCGGAGACCCTCAAATGCCAGGGCAGTACAAAAACCCCACATGTGACCCCATTTTAGAAAGAAGAAACCCCAAGGTATTCTGTGAGGGGTATGGCGAGTTCATGGAAAATTTTATTTTTTGTCACAAGTTAGTGGAATATGAGACTGTAAAAAAAAAAAAAAAAAAACAATTTCCGCTAACTTGTGCCAAATTTTTTTTTCTGTGAACTCGCCATGCCCCTCACGGATTACCTTGGGGTGTCTTCTTTCCACAATGGGGTCACATGTGGATATTCTACTGCCCTGGCATTTTAGAGTCCTAAAGCGTGAGAATCCAAATGCGTAAAAATGGCCTGTGAAATCCTAAAGGTACTCATTGGTTTTAGGGCCCCTTTAGCATCTTGGCTGCAAAAAGTGTCACTCATGTGGTATCGCCGTACTCAGGAGAAGTAGGGCAATGTGTTTTGGGGTGTATTTTACATATACCCATACTGGGTGTGAGAAATATCGCTGTAAGCGACAACTTTTTACATTTTTATTCAAAGTTGTCAATATACAGAGATATTTCTCTCACCCAGCATGAGTATATGTAAAATACACCCAAACACATCGCCTACTTCTCCTGAGTCGTGATACTACATGTGTGACTTTTGCAGGCAAGATGCGCAAGGGCCCAAATTCAATGAGTACCTTTAGGAGGGCATTTTGCGCATTTTCTTCTCACGCTTTAGGGCCCTAAAATGCCAGGGCAGTATAAATACCCACATGTGACCCCATTTTGGAAGAAGACACCCCAAGGTATTCGCTGAGGGGCATAATGAGTTCATGAAAAATTAAACTTTTGTCAAAAGTTAGCGGAAAGGGAGACTTTGTGAGAAAAACAATAAAAATCAATTTCCACTAACTTGTGCCAAAAAAAAAAATATTCTATGAACTCGCCATGCCCCTCATGGAATACCTTGGGGTGTCTTCTTTCAAAAATGGGGTCACACATGGGGTATTTCTCACCCAACATGGGTATATGTAAAAATACACCCTAAAACACATTGCCCTACTTCTCCTGAGTACGGCGATACCACATAAGTGCCGCTTTTTTGCAGCCTGGGTGCGCAAAGGGGCCCAAATTCCAACGAGTACCTTTAGGTTTTACATGGCGGCTCACAATTTAGCCCCGCCCAAAATGCCAGAACAGTAAACACACCCCACAAATGACTCCATTTCGGAAAGTAGACACCCCAAGGTATTCACTGAGGGGCATGGTGAGTCCGTCTGAGATTTTTTTTTTTTTTGCCAGAAGTTATCAGAAATTGAAACTTTTTTTTTTTTTTTTTCTCAGAAAGTGTCAATTTCCGCTAACTTGTGAAAAAAATGAAATGATACATGAACTCACCAAGCCCCTCCGCGAATACTTTGGGGTGTCTTCTTTCTAAAATGGTGTCATTTGGGGATATTTATACTTTCCTGGCATTCTAGCACCTGAAGAAACATGACAGGTGCTCAGAAAGTCAGAGCTGCTTCAAAATGCCGAAATTCACTTTTTGCACCATAGTTTGTAAACGCTATAACTTTTACCCAAACCAATAAATATACACTTATTGGATTTTTTTATCAAAGACATGTAGAACAATAAATTTAGAGAAAAATTTATATAGAAATGTAGTTTTTTTAAAAAAAATTTACAACAGAAAGTGAAAAATTTCATTTTTTTGCAAAAATTTCGGTAATTTTTGATTAATAGCAAAAAAAGTAAAAATGTCAGCAGCAATGAAATACCACCAAATGAAAGCTCTATTAGTGAGAAGAAAAGGAGGTAAAATTCATTTGGGTGGTAAGTTGTATGACGGAGCAATAAACGGTGAAAGTAGTGTAGTGCAGAATTGTAAAAAGTGGCCTGGTCATTAAGGGTGTTTAAGCTAGGGGGGCTGAAGTGGTTAAATCCAAATATATAAAGTTTGAGCTGCTTACACTTTTCTGTCTATATTAGGGCCGCTTCTTTTATGCTTGTGATGCACCCAAAGCCAGTCAATGTAAGTTCTTTAAATGGCTAGAAGAAGTTAAAGGGACGCATGCAGGGAGAGACAAACATGAATCCAAGGTGGTCATAGCAGATTTGAAAAGTCTGTCCAGCTATGTCAGATGTCAGAATATAAACCTCTATGAGGAGAGCCAGCTCATTATTAGGTATGTACTAATGACAATTTCTATTTTTAATGCATTTCATTCTGAAAGAAGTTGAAATCTTAATCTAAATCGTCTAGTGGCCGGACCCCCTTTGATAAGACACTTTTCGCCTATCCTGTGTATAGAGGATACGTGTTTGTTATGGGACAACCCCTTTAACTCCATGGACAAAAAAAAAAAATATCACATTGGAAAATGAGTTATGAAATCTGTACTTTATTTAAAGGGTTGTCCAGCTGGAAAAATCTATATGTTAAAAAGATACATATATACGCCTTACGAATAAGCTTGAGTAAACCAAGGTGCCCTAGTCTCTTGCTATCATCCGGGAGCCAACAGCTCCACTTCCAGCTTGTATTCGTCATAGGAGATATTTTCCTGTTTTGGCACATGACCCGTGCTGTGTGTGAAGGCTGAAAGGCTCATTTCAATAGCTAAGCCAACCCTCCTCTGCATCTACTTGTTGTCCAGGTGGACAACCCCATTAAAGGGAACCTGTCACTACTGTAGACCCTTTTTTACTGTTTGCATGACCCTATAGCTCTGTCATAAGCATGTGTAAATATACCTTTATATCCAAATCTATGTTCTATAACCCCTAAAACACATTTTATTCGATGTACTAATTAGGTTGGAAGGGGGCTGTACATATCCGTTGTGGAGCTCAGCCTCACCCATCAGCATTGAGCCCCGCTGCTCCCTACTCTTACTTTTTCCTCCTTTCTAGCAGTGGCGACGTCATCGTGCTGCCGACTAAAATCAGTGCAGGTTCACCTTCCTGCGTGGGCCTATGCAGTCTGTAGCAAAGCTGAGAGTGGGCCTCATTAACTGAACTGCACATGCGCCAGCCCCTGCACAAGATTTTCTCCGGCACCATGATGATGTCGCCACTGCTAGGAGGAGGAAAGAGTAGGGAGGAGCGGGGCTCACTGCTGATGGGTTAGACTGGGCGCCACAACAGATAAGTACAACCCCTTGGGCTTTTTTCAACCTAATTAGCATATCTATTAAAACATGTTTTTGGGGGGTTAGAGAACATGGATTTGGATATAAAGGTGTATTTAAACATGGCTATAGAGCCATGCAAAGAGCAAAAAAAGGGTCCACTATGGTGACAGATTAAGTTGTACCTTTTATAAGACTTACAGTGATCAGTTTATTTTCTACACATTTGTTAAAGGGTATGGCCAAACGCAGTATTTATGGCATATCACTAGGATATGCCAAAATTGACAGACAAGTGCAGTGTGCTATACCTCACTTTGGGGGCCTCATTCTAGAGATAGGAGCTGGTCCTAGAGGTAGGACCAGCTGTCTGACATTTATGGCATATCTTAGCAATATTCCATTAATATTGAGAAGAGACATTCAGACCCCCAATGTGAAAAAGACCCCCATTCATACCTCAGATCAGACCCCCAAGGTGTATAACCCCCAATCAGACCTCAGATCATGGCCCCAATGCGAATAAGACCTCAGATCAGAACCCCAATGCAAATAAGACCTCAGATCAGAACCCCAAGCTGGATGACCCCTAATCAAACCTTAGATCAGAGCCCCAATGTGAATGACCCCCAATTCTCCAATGTGAATAAGACACAAAAAAAACTTACCTCTCTTGCTCTGGACACCGCCATTCCTGAAATCCAGCGCTGTTACTGGTCTTCCTACCACACTGTGCTCTGACCAGACATCGCACAGCGTGAAGTCACAGAGCACGCCAACAGTGTGAGAAGACCAGGGAGCGCTGCATTTACCGCTTTCCAGTCCTCGTGTACAAATGAGCGCTTCCATAATGGAAGTGCTCATTACTATTCGCCCTATAAGATGCACTGACATTTTCCCCCACTTTGGGGGGAAAAAGTGTGTCTTATATGGTGAAAAATACAGTAACTGTTTCCCTTTGTGAGTAAAACCTGTAGTAAAAAAAAAAAAGATTTAGTCTTTAGATAGGTATCTCATACTTCTCTGCATATTATGTTTTCCAGAAAAATGTCAACCTTCCCAAAAAGAGAATATGGCAAATTTAAAAAATTTGCCAGTGGTGATTCAGAATTTGGTGGTGAAGCAAAAACAAAATTGTATCTTAAGTTAAGTAGAAAGGATCGTTCTTCTGCTTACAACAAAGGTAATACGTGTGATTGAGTAACTACCCTCTGCTGGAATGATTACTATGGCATCTAGTATTTCATGGTGATGCTTAAAACTTAAAACAAAAGAATTGATTGTAATGTGCAGCATATCTTTCCTCAGTACTGTACACGAGGTGACTTTAACTGAGTAGATGGAGATAGTAGTCGTTCTTTTAAATGGAATGTGTCATCAGAAAATGACCTATTGTTTAAATCGCATTTTAAGTTAATTTTGTGGTGATTTTTGGTAAATTTTTCTATGTCGCTATCTATATAATGTATATAGTGCTGCAGTTTTCACACTCGCCACTAGGCCTAAAATGTGTTCCTGTCTTTTGAGAGCAGCTGGCCACTAGGCCTAAAATGACTTCCTGTCTTTTGAGAGCAGCTACATGGGCCATAGACACAATGGACAGGAGGAGACTCCCTAAATTCTTGGGAGAATTTTCTAGACAAGCTGTGCAGAGGTCAGGAGGGAGCTGATAAGCTGTGATATCGACTATTGTGAGTGCTGGATCCTGTGTTATCTATGTAGAGGTGTTACTTGTCATTGAAATTTTGCCTGTGGTGATAATAATAGCTACTGAACAGTTACTTGTACAGAAAAGGAAATCATAACCTATCATTAGACCTTGTGTCCCGTGTGAAAATTGCAGGATTATATACCTTTTTTTAATATAGCGACATGGAAACTAAAAAATAAAAAATACACCACAAATTCTAAAACAAATGTTGAACATAAAATTGTGATTTAAACAATAGGTAATTTTCTCTTTGAGAAGGGATGTTCTCACATCCTTGGGGGTAAACCTAAAAGTTCAGGGATCTGCCCTAACCAGCAGCCTGCCCATTAATTATGTGTAAATCCTTGTCATCTGGAGCCTGACCGGTTATATATAATGGACTATTTCTAGTCACCTACTTTATCACTTTTTCAGATGATCTGTGGGTTGTTTCAAAGACCCTGAACTTTGATCCGATGGATACATTCATTGCTTGCAGTGTTTTCTATGGGCCCTCTTCCAACAATGATATAGAGATTTCACCTTTGAAAGGATACAGTCCGTCCAACTGGCCATCAAATAGTAGGTGACTGGTAAAACCGCACACAGAAAGATGGAAATGATTCAGATAAGCTTTCCTATGACTATATATATATATATATACACATTATGTTAACAGTTTTATACAATGTTTTGGTTTTGGTTTTTTACACATATCCTTGTGGAGACTGAGAGGGAGATTTATCAAACTGGTGTAAAATAGAACTGGCTTAGTGGCTCATAGCAACCAATCAGATTCCACCTTTTATTTTCCAAAGGCGCTGTCAAAAATGAACGGTGGAATCTGATTGGTTGCTATGGCCAACTAAGCCAGTTCTACTTTACACCATTGATAAATGACAACATGAATGTTATCAGAGAGGTCCTCCCATGACCTAGTGAGTGACCATGTCTGTTGTACTGCTGCAGACTAGATAGGCAGGGGCTACGCCATTGACAATAGTGCGGACCTTACCAGACAATCAGATATCGTTTTTCCTAAAGCAAGTTCAAGAAATGTAAAAGACAAGTTGTTTGCCTGGGGCATTTGCTTTTGTATTTGAGGTTCTTCTTCCACATGAAAGGGTTATTGTCATCATAGACGGGCAGTATGGAAGTTCACTGGTTACTACTGGTGCCTTGGAGTGCTGAAGTTTTCTGATTCGAATCCAAAGACAACATCTGCATGGAGTTTCCATATTCTCATCGTATTTGCACGGGTTTCCTCCAAGTAGCCCCATGTTTCTCCCACATTTGATGGGTGTGTCTGAGATAGGAACGTTAGATCAGGTCTGTAATTGGAGACAGGGACCGCTGCGAACGATGACAGTCCCATTACAGCACAGCAGAATATAAGCAACATGCTTAAATAATGGCCTATTCTGGTCAGTGACGGTCCAACCTCTGTTACTCATGCCGTTCTGGAAAACAGAATTGCTGAGGTCCCTTTGGCTGTTCTCCTGCACAGTGGTGCTCCCGGCCATGCATGGAATTGCAGCACAGCTCCATTCAAGTGGATAGGGCTGTTTTACAGTTCCCTGCGCACCAGCTGGCCAAGAGCACCCCTGTGCAGGGAGACATGGTGCTTCAGTAACACTGCAGCCCATTCATTATAAGGATTATGGGGTTCTCAGTAGCAGGACCCCCAAAATCAGAAAGTGATGGCACATGCTAGTGAAAGCTTATCATGGGAAATAATGTCAGAAAGGCTATTTTGGTGCACATTTTATATTTCCATATGCATGCTCCTCTCAAGTACTCCTTTCTGACATAAGAGATGAATAATGGACCAAATGTTTCATTTAAAAGCAGGAATTAAAGTAGCATTAAAAGGGTACCATTTGTTTTCGGTATTCTCTGTAATAATCAGAGCCTTCCTTTCATACATGGAGTAACCTACGGTTTCTTTTCCAGTGATCGTCCATGCATTACTGGTCTGTAACGCCAGTACAGAACTGACGTCTTTGAGAAATATACAGGAGCACTTTAACCCGATTTCTCTGCCTATAATGCCTCACCTTCTCACAATGTAAGTAAAGCCATCATAATGGGGACACAGTGCTGCCCAAGCTATTAGACCGCAGGTCCACTTGGGGAGAAGATACAGCCATGTTAGGACATTTTCACTTTACTACTTATAAATAGTACATTTTCTGTAATTCTGTATACTTCTGGACTTTCTGGTCCATGTTAGGACATTTTCACGTTACTACATATAAGTAGTACACTTTCTGTAATTTTGTATACTTCTGGACTTTTTGGTCCATGTTAGGACATTTTCACTTTATAAGTAGTACACTTTCTGTAATTCTGTATACTTCTGGACTTTTTGGTCCATGTTAGGACATTTTCACTTTATAAGTAGTACACTTTCTGTAATTCTGTATACTTCTGGACTTTTTGGTCCATGTTAGGACATTTTCACTTTACTACATATAAGTAGTACACTTTCTGTAATTTTGTATACTTCTGGACTTTTTGGTCCATGTTAGGACATTTTCACTTTACTACATATAAGTAGTACACTTTCTGTAATTTTGTATACTTCTGGACTTTTTGGTCCATGTTAGGACATTTTCACTTTATAAGTAGTACACTTTCTGTAATTCTGTATACTTCTGGACTTTTTGGTCCATGTTAGGACATTTTCACGTTACTACATATAAGTAGTACACTTTCTGTAATTCTGTATACTTCTGGACTTTCTGGTCCATGTTAGGACATTTTCATGTTACTACATATAAGTAGTACACTTTCTGTAATTCTGTATACTTCTGGACTTTTTGGTCCATGTTAGGACATTTTCACGTTACTACATATAAGTAGTACACTTTCTGTAATTCTGTATACTTCTGGACTTTTTGGTCCATGTTAGGACATTTTCACGTTACTACATATAAGTAGTACATTTTCTGTAATTCTGTATACTTCTGGACTTTCTGGTCCATGTTAGGACATTTTCACTTTACTACATATAAGTAGTACATTTTCTGTAATTCTGTATACTTCTGGACTTTCTGGTCCATGTTAGGACATTTTCACGTTACTACATATAAGTAGTACACTTTCTGTAAAACTGTATACTTCTGGATTTCTTGGTCTGGAGCAGAACTGCATTTACCAGATCTCATTTTGAATTGAATATGTGAAAAGAAATCACCAAGTTATTATTTTCTTTGTCTCTTACCCTGGTTCCAGGTCTACCTCTGAGAAAACAATACAGATTCCTAGAGGGAGGTTCAGACCACCTGCAATCATTGCTAAAGCCTCCGGCAAATGTCACATTGCAGATCATACATTTGTGTTGAATTCAGCAAGGGAGATGATCTCGCAGTTTTGTTTGAATGAAGACCAAGCCACAGCTTTGCTGCAAATAGCACATATGATGACTAGCTCGAGAGCTCTCCATGGACGTCAGTCGGCCCCCATCACAATCATTCATGGTAAAATGAAGAAAAAAAAACATTAAAACTATTCAAGCTAGTCACTCTTTACTGTATGAGAGATACTTAAACCTTCCTTAAGCTGGTGATATTCGTGGAGGACACATGCAACGGGAATGCATGTGTACAAGACCTATGACGTTGTATCTGGCACAATGTTATCAGCAGATCCTGTAATTCACAAGGTGGGGTCTGCATGCATTGCCAGCTTACCTGTTGTCCTTTCTTGGCCCACTTTTGGTAGGTGCTAACCACTGAATACCAGGAGCACCCCCACAAGACCTGCCACTTTGCTGATGCTCTAAGCCAGTCGTCTAGCCATCAAAATTAGGCTCCTGTCAAAGCCAGATCCTTACGCTTGTCCATTTTACCTGCATCCAACACATCAACTTCAAGAACGGACTGGTCACTTGCTACCTAATATATCCCACCCCATGACTATTGCCATTATAATGAGATAATCAGTGTTTTTCACCTTACTGGCTTTAATGTTATAGTGTATGACAGGGATGCCCAACCTGCGGCCCTTCAGCTGTTGTAAAACTACAACTCCCACCATGCCCTGTAGGCTGATAACTGTTTGCTGTCCGAGAATGCTGGGAGTTGTAGTTTTGCAACAGCTGGAGGGCCACAGGTTGGGCTTCCCTGGTGTATGATACTCTTAGCTCAATTCCAGCACCGAACAAGTGGTGTCAAAAACCAAAGCACAGGTTTTACATCTAACTCCTTCCTAAGTAAAAGTTTTAAAAATATGTTGAAGAACTGTCCTTTTAGGTACAATTGCTCACTGTCCTTTATATATAGTCTTGTATCATAAAGTGTTTGGTTTTTTTTTAAAGTTCTGCTAATATTCAAGAAAAAAATTCCATCAAGTTACTTTGTAGCATTTACTTGTGATATGGAACAGTAAAAATCTGTATATATTTATCTAATGCAAAGTGTTAAACTTGATATTTCAGGAGTTTTTGGTGCTGGAAAAAGTTACCTGCTGGCAGTGGTTGTTTTATTCTTAGTCCAGCTTTTTGAAGTCCATAATCCTCCTGAAGAATGTGTTTTATTCCACTGGAAATTACTCATTTCGTCATCCACCAATGTAGCGGTTGACCGCGTTCTTCTGGGGTATGTAACTATTTGGATGAGTAAAATATCCGAGTCAATTGTTCCATGGAGAAACAGCTGGAGCAGGGGCACTTTCCAGGTCAGAAATCAGTGCCAGTGGTACAAGAGGTGGAAGGTGAAGAAGCAGGGGCGTAGCTAACGGCTCATGGACCCTGGTGCAAGAGTTCAGCTTGGGCCCCCCTTCCCTCAGTGCTTTGTGTGTCTTCTTATGCGGCACAAGGGTCTTTGGGCCCAATCAGGCTCCTGGGCCCGGTAGCGACTGCTACCTCTGCACCCCCTATAGCTACGCCCATGTGAAGAAGTGAGGCTTGGCCATGTATAATGTTACACAGTGTTTGTACTTATAGGAGAACATAAATGTTGAGCTTGTCACGTGTGTATAGTAGGTTATTTCATATAATACGGCTTATCTCCAGGGCACACAAGGATGTCTTTCCCATTAGAATTCTAGATCATCGGAAATCCTGTCAAAATGGGCAGAATTTGTGTACAATCGTATAGTGTTTATTGCCACACTTAGGCACACTCTCCCTCTGAGCAATGTTTCTATGAGCTTGCGCTCCCCGCTGTGTGTTTGCTCTTTTAATTGGGGAGGCTGGGGTTATTTTACAGCAGACAAAAGATTTTTGGGATTTACATTAAAAAGATGAATATGTTTTGGAAACAGTGTGGCTAAGTGGATGAGATAAACCAATTACCATTCTTGTATTCAATCCCCTAGAACTATATATTGAGCCTCTGATACCAAAACATGAAGATTATCCCTTTAACGCTGCAGGCTGTTTCAGATTGCTGAGGGCTAATAGATGACAGTATGGAAACGGTAGAACTAAGCATTTGACACTCTAGAACAAGCCCTAATGGGAGAAGCATATGCTACCATGTTTTTTTTTTTGTAATAACCGTAATTTATAACCTTGTTCTTGTCATGGCTATTCTCCTTTGTGTGTATTTTGTACGTGTTCATGGCCTGCAGGCTTCACGCAGGATCCTACACATCTGTCTCCTCATTCAGGAACCTTCCTGAGGAGATTGTTTTAAGCAACCATAAATACTGGCTAATTTGGGTAAATTACAGCAATACACCATAACCCCCACCATCACCACCGTATGAGATGGCTCCAGGCAGAAGTGTGCCTTCTATATCAACATATGCATTAACACACAAGTAGTTGGGACGGTTTAACATGTCACCAGTTCTATAGACCATGGTAATATTATGCTTGTCTTCAAATATGGGCAGAAATTATTCAGGCGTTGAAAATATAAGAAGGAAGGGGGGGGCCTGTGTGGACTGAGGCTTTCTATGCTGTATATATCTTGTAAATGATGTTATGTTATACATGTAGTATTACACGCAAGCAGATGAATGATTGACCATGTAATGGATGGCTTGAGTTCACCAGAGTTAGTCCCCATGTATGTCAGCAGCTCATTGCTTTAGCTCATGAAGGGGGAATGTGGGACCACCCTTTATGAGCTGCGTATGTCCTGATAGGACTTTTCAAAGCTTAGAACTTCTCCTGTTAGATGTCTTATAAGGAATGAATAAGCAATATTTTAAAAGACAATTAGTTGTGGTTAAAAGTGAAAAGTTTATTTTGCTAAAATATACTACAGCTTTCTATGGGTAGCTTGTGTTAAACTGAAATGAGTAAGTCCAGTTCTTTTATATAAGTTGTTGTCTTTTGTTTGTTGTTACAGATTGCTTGACCTCGGGTTTGACCAGTTTATTAGAGTTGGAAGCATAAGAAAAATTGCAAAGCCCATCCTACCCCACAGGTGAGCCTTGGCCTTCTGAGCTGTGCTACTCTATGTTCATGGTTGACCTTGTACTATAGTTTGGAAGATTTAAATTCCTAAAAGTTTCCCTTCAATATTTTCTGGCACAAGCAAAAACAAGAAGGGGGAATTTATCATCCCCTTACACCAGTTTTCTTGCTTTAAAAAGTCATAATCCGTGGGTTTGTGGCTTTTTAAATGTCTAGGTGCAAGTGTTTGTACGATGCCCTCACCACTTTTTGAAAATGTGGCGTGGTGGGGTGGGACCATTGGCTCTGGCACATTTATCATCATTTACACCAGTTTTCTGGCATAAATTATGACTGAAATTTACACAAATTAGAAATTCAAATACTCAGTCGGCTCATGGTTTACGAGTGCCAAGTCAGCTGTATACCCAAACAGCCTAAAAGGATCCAAATCAAAAAGTGGGACTGACTCTCCAAGTAATAATATCAGATGTAAGAAGTGCCATATTTTTCGCTTTATAAGATGCATGTTTTTCCTGCAAAAGTGTGTGTGGGGGGGGGGGGGGGAATGGCAGTGCATATTATAAACCAAATACTAGTGAGTGCTTTCATTATGGAAATTCTCACTAGTATGTAGTGGGTGTGGGGAGTGAGGCGCTGCCAGTACTTACCCTTCCTGGGGCTGCGCTGCACTGTCCTGACTGCATTCACAAATGAGTCTGTGGCCGTAGACCACTTTGTGTGCATCTAGCTATACCTGTGTAAGGAACCCACAATGGATCTAATAAAGGATGATGAATAAGTCCAAAGGCAAGTGCAGTGCTGTCTCTTCTATATTTGGATGAATTGGACCACCGTTTTTTCTGAGCACCTCCAGACATGTGGAACCAAAGGTCTCAGGAGATCCAGTTCAGGGAGTGGTAGCGCTTGCTCTGAGTCAGTGAAATGTATAAATAACACAGATATCATGCAATAAAAAGTGATAGCTATCATATAGGAGAATAGCAACCGGCACACTTACATCTCATATAAAGTGGAGATTAAACTTAATATGTTCCAATGTATTTTAATATATAAAAAACTATTTTTTTTAAAACACAAAGATAAAAATTGAAAACCGTAATGGTAATCCTGAATTCATATACCTAGGAGGATAACAAGTTCATAGTTAAGTCCATCATTCTAATTTACAACCTGTATCAGCATCCATTAAAGCAGCAGGAATTGCGGCGGCGAAGGCTTTGACAAAAACAGACGTAGTAAAAGAAGATTCCGATATATGGTTCCACTTATATAGTGAATGATTCAGTTATTGAATAATTTGCAGGTATCCTTTTGGATGGATTCAGTGTATCATAATGTCCATATCATCAATTGTTGGCAATGGTTAATAGAGGGGTTACCAATCACAGCCTGGATATAACAATGTATATGTTCTGTATGAAGGTGGAGCTTAATGTGGCGTCCCACATTTGTTACCTTTCAATTCCACCGCTGTCTGTCCTCTAAGATAGTGTGTCGGCACTGTCAGAGCCAAAGGTTCCCCACGCGCGTGCTGTATACAATCGCTTCGGCGTCCCACGTGGTGGTGACGTCACTTGCTTCTTCTTTTGAGTACAGCGGGCGCGTCCGGGATGACTGGTATAATCGCACTGCGGCGCTTTAACGTAGTTTGGAGCGTCTTTTTTCTGGCCGGCCAGTATTGGTATCCTTAACTTAGTAAAGGGTGACAGCCTGGGGTCCCATACACGTTTCGGGGAGTATCCTCTCCCCTTCCTCAGTGGTATCCCCTTATTGCTGTCTGTCCTCCTTTTAAACTCCTAAGGCTGTAGGTAATTGATCCTCATTATGCAAATGAGTTGGGATGCTTGGGAAAAGGCGTAATGGATCCGCCTAGGATTTCAGATGGGTATAGAGGTTTTTCATATAGAATTCATAACACATATGTGAGTAGTGCACCAATATTGAGATAATTTATGCAATAAAATTAAAATAACTCCATCAAATGTCAATAAACAATACAAATAATAAAAATAAAAGATATATATATCTATAAAAAACATATGTATAAAAATGACATAGTATCCATGCTGATTGTTCTTATCCATGGATTTAGAAGACTCTATTCATTGTTAGAAGGTCTGGGTCCGGGTATTAGAACTCTTCCAGTCCCAGATCATAAAGTATATAGTTGCTAGGGAAATTGGGAAAGGGCACCCGGGTAAGGGGGGGTCGTGGTGTTGGAAGACAACCTGACCACGACCCTCCGTCACTCCGGGGGCACAAACCCATGCAACAAACATTACATAGGCAGGACAAAACGCACTCTAAAGGAAAGAATTGCAGAGCATTTCAACAAAATTAGGGCAGGTTATGAGAAACACCCATTATCTAGGCATTTTAAACAATGCCATAATCAGGATGTAACCGGTATATCTTTCGCAGCATTAGAGAGAATAGAAAAGGATTGGAGGGGTGGAAATTTCATCAGAAAGATGTCAAGAGCTGAATCAAAATTAATTTTCGAATTCAACAGTATAATTCCAGGAGGCCTTAATTCTGAACTTGAAATTTTTGGTTTCCTATGATATGGGTTTGTGCCCCCGGAGTGACGGAGGGTCGTGGTCAGGTTGTCTTCCAACCCCACGACCCCCCCTTACCCGGGTGCCCTTTCCCAATTTCCCTAGCAACTATATACTTTATGATCTGGGACTGGAAGAGTTCTAATACCCGGACCCAGACCTTCTAACAATGAATAGAGTGTTCTAAATCCATGGATAAGAACAATCAGCATGGATACTATGTCATTTTTATACATATGTTTTTTATAGATATATATATCTTTTATTTTTATTTTTATTATTTGTATTGTTTATTGACATTTGATGGAGTTATTTTAATTTTATTGCATAAATTATCTCAATATTGGTGCACTACTCACATATGTGTTATGAATTCTATATGAAAAACCTCTATACCCATCTGAAATCCTAGGCGGATCCATTACGCCTTTTCCCAAGCATCCCAACTCATTTGCATAATGAGGATCAATTACCTACAGCCTTAGGAGTTTAAAAGGAGGACAGACAGCAATAAGGGGATACCACTGAGGAAGGGAGAGGATACTCCCGAAACGCGTATGGGACCCCAGGCTGTCACCCTTTACTAAGTTAAGGATATCAATACTGGCCGGCCAGAAAAAAAAAAAAAAGACGCTCCAAACTACGTTAAAGCGCCGCAGTGCGATTATACCAGTCATCCCGGACGCGCCCGCTGTACTCAGAGGAAGAAGCAAGTGACGTCACCACCACGTGGGACGCCGAGCGATTGTATACAGCACGCGCGCGGGGAACCTTTGGCTCTGACAGTGCCGACACACTATCTTAGAGGACAGACAGCGGTGGAATTGAAAGGTAACAAATGTGGGACGCCACATTAAACTCCACCTTCATACAGAACATATACATTGTTATATCCAGGCTGTGATTGGTAACCCCTCTATTAACCATTGCCAACAATTGATGATATGGACATTATGATACACTGAATCCATCCAAAAGGATACCTGCAAATTATTGAATAACTGAATCATTCACTATATAAGTGGAACCATATATCGGAATCTTCTTTTACTACGTCTTCGCTGCCGCAATTCCTGCTGCTTTAATGGATGCTGATACAGGTTGTAAATTAGAATGATGGACTTAACTATGAACTTGTTATCCTCCTAGGTATATGAATTCAGGATTACCATTACGGTTTTCAATTTTTATCTTTGTGTTTTTTTAAAAATAGTTTTTTATATATTAAAATACATTGGAACATATTGAGTTTAATCTCCACTTTATATGAGATGTAAGTGTGCCGGTTGCTATTCTCTTATATGATATTTTCAGTTTTCTGGTTTGGGCGAACCTATTAACAACAGAGCACCTTATTTCCAATCTTGCATCGGGTGTGCCACTTTCCAAGAATTTTTCTTTGAATAAAAAGTGATAGCTAACAGTACAGAAGGTGGTAGAATTATTCATAGATATTCAGACAGGCAATTAAAAATAGAAATATCACAAATAAAAGTGACTAAAAACTCAAAATAAAATACCAAAATCTGATCTCATTGTCCTCAATATAAATCTATAATCCTGGTCCAGCAGCAGCCCCGGCCTACATGTTCACATAACTAATAAATTGTATGGCGATAATGGAGATAGGGCTGTCTGTGGAGCTATGGAGTGATTGAATGCCAATATTGCAATATAACAGTTTGTACTAACTCCTAGATTGATTAGTGTCTCACCGTGATATAAAATAATTCACGTATCCACGTGTCTGCCAGATAGTATACATTGGTGTGTGCTGGTCAATAAGTAAAGTCTCTTGATCCACCACTGTGTCCTTGATGAGAGAATTAAATAGCAGTCACAATGATAATAGCATGTGTGCACTTTTCACCCGGTCCTGGACTTTTGGATTCACTTGAGGCCGAGGTGTATACACCTCCGCTCACAACGCATGGCTGATTTCGCTCGGTCGGCACTGGCGTCAGGAAACATAGGACGGTGTGGGAGAGGCGAGGGAAGGTCTTGGAGAACGTGATGGGCTTGAGAGCAGGGAACTCGTGACTCCCATCAGGCAGAATAACCCCGATGACTTCATGAGGTACTTGGTCATGATGTCAGAGACATTTTCAAAGTAGTTTTTTTTACATGAATACAATACTTTTGAGCATAGACGAAGACAGCGTAGGAATGATTGGAAGATGCAGAGAAGAATATTAAATCAGCTCTATATGTCAGTCCTGGTGACATGTTCCCTTTATTGTCTATAGTTTGTCTTTTAGAGTTTTTTTTGCATCTGATAAGCTAATTTGTATAACTTGTATATTTTTGTGTGCTCCAATTTCATGTGTACTTCTTTTTGTATTGGCTGTCCTAAGGATAAGTCATCTATATATGTAGCCCAAACAACCCTTTTAAGCCCTGTTGCCGGCGTTATTAGGGCATGCTTAGGGGACTTCACAAAGCCCCAAGCTGTCATAACAACCAAGTAAAACACCACAGTTTCACTGAAGGGTGTCTGATTAGAGGACAGAGAGAGCCACTTCCCTCTGTCTAACTGCTCGAGTCGCTATTGACTACGGCATGTGAGGGCTTAAATGCCCGTGATCGGAGTTGCCTCCAATCACAGGCACTGGCAGCAGGTGTCTGCTCCGTAACACAGCAGTCACTCTCTAGCTATGGCGCCTGATCAAGCAATGTTTAAAGCCTTGATTCCTGCATGTACAGCGATGTGACGAAGGCAGTGGGATAAATAGCATGAAGTACTGCTGACTTAGTATTATTAGTTTTATATAAGGGCCCTTTTACATGGGCTAAGGATATGGACAAATGTCAGTTATGATAATTCGTTCCTGATAATTGCCTCCTCTAAAGGTGCCACCGATCACTCAACAAACAAGCAAATGCTTGTTCAGTGGGGGATACCTTCTTTTATGCATCACCTAAAATCATTGTTTGTGTGCAACACATCTCCCTGTATACATATGGATGTGCTGCTGACAAATACCGAATCTGTATGGGGACAAACAATCACTGTAGTGATCGTTCATCCCCATAGGATGGGATGATTGCTGCATGTAAATGCAGCTGAAAGACTTGGCAGTGATCGTGAACCAGCTGTTTGTTCCCGCTCATTGCCCTGATTATCGGCCCTTGTAAAAGGCCATTTAACCTCCCTTCACCAGTAGCCTTCATAAAATCACTGTTGTGTATTTTGATGATATCTTTGTTTGAATGTCACTGCCAATATGCATTTTCCTCATTGACCCCTGCAATTATGTGATATTTGAAGCTTGCATGCTGGATCTGAGAATGAAAGTGAACAACTTAAAGAACTTCTAGCCCTATTAAAGGAAGACTTAACCCCTGGAGAAAAGGCATATGTTCGAAAAAGTATTGAGCTACATAAACTGGGCACCAATAAGACATTGCTGGGACAGGTATGTATTGAGAATGTCAGGTATCCATTACAGATTGGACGTACTCTTGGCCTACTCATTTACAGCATTTTTTACATTTTTTATCATTCTTTTGCATATTGCCAGGTTCGTGTGGTTGGTGCCACCTGTGCAGCTTGTCCCTTCCCTTGCTTGAGTAATCTGACGTTCCCAGTTGTAATTCTTGATGAATGCAGTCAGATGACAGAACCGGCATCTTTACTTCCAATTGCCAGGTAGTGTAAACATGACCAAACTATTTGATATTTAAGACATTGTATCTGGTATTTTCTCAGAACATATAACTTATTATTGTCTTCTGGAACTCTGACATAATAGTACATAAAGAGCCTCAAGTAGACCTCCGCTAATGCTATCCTGAAAGGTGAACAGAGACATTGTATGAAGAACATACACTATATGGACAAACTTATTGGGGCACACCTCTTAATTTATAAATTCAAGTATTTCATTCAGTCCCATTGCCACAGGTGTATAAAATCCAGTCCCTAGCCATGCAGTCTGCCTTTACAAACATTTGGGAAAGAATGGGTCATTCTAAAGAGCTCACTGAATTCCAGCTGTAATAGGATGTCACCGCTGCAACAGGTCAGTTTGTGAAAATTTCTTCTTCCTAGATATTTCACAATACCCTGTTAGTGGTATTATTATAAAAGAGAAGCTTTTAGGAAATACAGCAACTTAACCACAAAGTGACAGACCATGTAAAGTTAGAGAGTCGCCGAGTGTTGAGGTGCATAGTGCATAAAGGTCGCCAGTGCTCTGCTAACTAAATAACTGCAGAGTTCCAAACCTCCTCTGCCATTCAGTACAAAGACTGTACGCTAGGAGCTTCATGGCATGGGTTTCCATGACCGAGCAACCACAATGCCAGCTGTCGGATGGAGTGGTTTAAAGTATGCCGCCAGTGGACACTGAAGCCATGGAAATGTATTATGAGCACCTTTGCAAATCAAGGCATTAGCAGGTTTCACTAAGATCTACAGATGATCAAGTTTTCAAGCACCTAGCTCCAATCTATGGCATGTGGGAGGGGCATAAAAGGCAGGTTGAAATTAAAATTTTAGCCATTTGAAACTTCAGAAATCGGATAAAGTCATATTGGATGATTGTGCGATGCCTCTTTTGCCAGTTATTGCCACTTGTCACAACCTAACAGGGACAGAATCCCTAGAGACCTGGGTTTATCAATCCAGCAGATCGCAACACACTTAGTCCAAGATGTCAGCACTGTTCAATGTTGCATGTCCTAGTGGTTTGGAGAACTACAATGAACTGGATTGACAGTCAGAGGTGCATGAACCCATCGTCTGATTAGAAGAATGGCGCGTAGTTATCCATTCTGTCCTGCAAGTGAAATTGGATGTCACATCCCAAACCTAAGGCGGCAAACAGTGTCTACACAAACCATGATAAGGCGTTTGCACAACATTGGGCTATGAGACAGATATCCAGCTACAGGTGTTCTGTTGACCTCATAGCACCGCTCTCAAAGGTTATCACGGTGCACAGCAATGGAAGCCAAAATGGAGGTCTATCCTATTTAGTGACAAGTCCTGCTATTGTCTCAGATGCAGTGATCACCAGGGATTGGTCTGGAAACCACGTGGGCAATGCCATGAGAACTTCACAAGGGAACATCATGTGGTCCTACTCCCGGGATTATGGTGTGGGGTGGAATAATGTACAGTAGCTGGACCCCTCTAGTCTTCATTTCAGGTACACCAACAGCTCAGTAGTACATTGAATTGGTTGTGGAACCAGTGGTACGGCCATTTCCCCAAAGTGTCCAAAGAGCCATTTTTCAAAAAAAGGCTACACCAGGCTGCATGTTGATCTTGCTACTGTGAGCAGCCTGCATGGCCTAAATGTGCTACCATGGCCTTCAGCATCTCCGAACTTGTCTCTCATCAAGCACATCTGGGACTACATTGGTCGGCAATTGCAAAGGGAGCTGACAGCTGTAGATCTTGATGATTCACATGCCCAAGTGCATTCAGGGTGGCAAAACATTCCTCAGACAACCATTAATAACCTCATCCATAGCATATCAAGGCGTTTTGGCGAGTGTATTTCTGTGCGTGGGTCTCATACTCTATAGTAAATAAATTGAGACGCTTTAAATATTTTGGTTCTATTTTTTATATTGGTACATCATTAACATGTCTATTGATCCTGTCATTTCCATAATTCCACAATGCTTTCTTGAATGAAGATTGCGAGACAGGACTCTCGTCCAACATCAGTATCTGACTTCACAAATATTCTTATGGATGAATGTGCAGAAATTTCCACAAACACAGTCCAAAATCTTGTAAAAAGTTGTCCCAGAAGCGTGGAAGCTGTTTTAGCTGCAAATGGGAGTCCAACTTCATACACATGCCTATGGACTAGAATGTCATAAAAGCTCATGTAGGTGGAATGTATCGGTTATCATACCTTTATTATTGTACTAAATTGTTCTTTTTTTGGCACTTTTAGATTTCACTGTGAAAAGTTAATCCTGGTTGGAGATCCAAAGCAGCTTTCTCCTACCATTCAAGGCTCTGAGGCTGCTCATGAATATGGACTGGAACAAACTCTCCTGAATCGACTTTGCCTAATGGTGTGCTTATTGTGTCTGCACTGTTCACACTACTAGCATTTGTCCGTGTTATTCTGCTTGGTGGTTAGAAAAACTCAGAAATGTTTTTGTTAAAAGGGTTTTCTGGGACTTAAAAACTGATGATCTCACTTTAGGATAGGTCAGCAATATCTGAAGGGTGGGGCTTTTTGCGTACTTTGCACTAAGAATAGGCATCACAGTCTTAATATTAGACAAATTTACTACTCGGGAGTGTGGATCTTCGTAAATCCTGTGCCAAATCTACACAAGAATTCTGTTTGTGCACTTAAAAATTTACCATGGTCCAAAAAACCATCTAGTCTAGGTTTACACCAACTGTCTAGTCTAAGTTTATGCCACATATAAATTGCCATAATTTCACTCTTTTGGCACATTTTATTGCACAAGCTGCATTTAGGCTGCATCCCTTTCCCATGAAGCCACGTCCTTTGCCCGACGAGGCGTTAAAATGCTACAAAAGAGTGTAAAACAGTTAGCAAATGTGATGCAAAGAATGCTCGCCAGTATTTTTTTGGCGCAAAATGCACCAAGAAACTAGCACATTTTTAATAGTAAATCTGCCCCATTATTTTTACCAAAGTGGTACCAATTCCTTACCTGTCTAGAAATGTACTTGGGTTGACCATTTAATTGAATTTATTTAATAACATTTCCATAGTATGTTATACCTCCTTTGTTTTATATCTAAAGGAAAAACCTTTTGGGAACATATAATCAAAAAGAGCATTAGTATTTTACATTGCGTTTCATTTGGGGGTGATATTTGTTCCTGTAATAATTTGCTGTGATTTATTGATTTATTCCGTTATTTTTCATTTCTATTTATCTTAGAATTACCGGTAAATGGAGTATTGAAGTGGTATATGTTTCAGAACCAGTTTGTTTTCTTGATCTCCAGGGTCATCAGGCGGTTAAGCTAAGGACTCAGTATCGCTGTCATCCCACTATTAGTGCTATAGCCAATGAACTCTTTTATGAAGGAAGTCTTTTAAATGGAGTGTCCCATGAAGACAGGAAGCCCCTCTTGGCCTGGTTACCCATGCTATGCTTTTATAATGCCAGTGGCACTGAGCAGGTGTGCATAAAGGGGAATGGGGGCTTATTTACTAGTGCACGGTATACTTTTTTTTATCTGATTGACCATCTATTCTGTCAATGATAGTTGTCATGTGTAATGGGTGCATAATTCTAAAAGCGGCTACAATTTAGACCAGGGATGCTCAACCTGCCGCCCTCCAGCTGTTGAAGACCTACAACTCCCAACATACTGGGAGTTGTAGTTTTGCATCAGCTGTAGGGCCACAGTTTGGGCATCCCCGATTTAGACTGTACCAGATTAATCACAATGGCCCAGGCTGGATGATAAATATGGTGCAGGGATAGACACTTTTCTGACTCCATACCAACTATTAGTTGCCTTACTGTCAGACAGATTTTTGCGCCAAAATTGTGACATCATTTTGATGCAAAATGGTGCATCTAAGGCCTGTCCCTTCCCTCAAAGCACCACCCTCGTTTCAGTAATCCCTCTTGTCAAGCATGTTTGAAAAAATTGTAGAAACTCTAGATGCACCAGTTTGCACCACTTTGTAGACATATTTTTTTTAGCACAAACGCATTAGTAAATCCGGCCCATTATTTAAGTGAGCAAGAGAGGAAAAAACTCATGTATGTAATAAAAAATAAAAAAACTGCAAAATATAAATTGTTTGCAGGATTTTGTTAAGAGGAGAAATCGTACAGCTCAGATCATTGCACTTACAAGTATTAGAGGAGTACTGCTGTGAGAAATCAAATTCCACACGTCATAGGTTCCTGTGCCGTCAGCAGAATATAGACATCGTTAAAGGGGTTGTCTCACTTCAGTGGCATTTATCATGTAGAGAAGGATAACACAAACCTCTTACTAATGTATTGTGATTGTCCATATTGCTTCCTTTCTTGCCTGGATTCAGTTTTCCATCACATTATACACTGCTCGTATCATGGTTATCACCACCCTGTTTTCCAGCAGCGGTGGCCGTACTTTCTTACTGTAGGAAAAAGCACCAGCCTATGTGCGCTCCCATGGTCCTAGCCACCAGATAGGCTGATGCTTTTTTCTATAGTGTGCAAGCACGACCACCACTGATGGATTACAGGGTGGTCTGTAACCATGGAAACGAGCAGTGTATAATGTGATGGATAAATGAATCCAGCCAGCAAAGGAAGCAATATGGACAATCACAATACATCAGGAAGTGGCTTGTATTAACTTTCTCTGCATGATAAATGCCACTTACTGAAGTGAGACAGCCCCTTTAACCGCTTCAGCCCCCCTAGCTTAAACACCCTTAATGACCAGGCCACTTTTTACAATTCCGCACTACACTACTTTCACCGTTTATTGCTCCGTCATACAACTTACCACCCAAATGAATTTTACCTCCTTTTCTTCTCACTAATAGAGCTTTCATTTGGTGGTATTTCATTGCTGCTGACATTTTTACTTTTTTGCTATTAATCAAAAATTACCGAAATTTTTGCAAAAAATGACATTTTTCACTTTCTGTTGTAAAATTTTTCAAAAAAACTACATTTCTATATAAATTTTTCTCTAAATTTATTGTTCTACATGTCTTTGATAAAAAAATCCAATAAGTGTATATTTATTGGTTTGGGTAAAAGTTATAGCGTTTACAAACTATGGTGCAAAAAGTGAATTTCGGCATTTTGAAGCAGCTCTGACTTTCTGAGCGCCTGTCATGTTTCTTCAGGTGCTAGAATGCCAGGATAGTATAAATATCCCCCAAATTACACCAT
This sequence comes from Bufotes viridis, assembly GCA_033119425.1. Classification (NCBI taxonomy): domain Eukaryota; kingdom Metazoa; phylum Chordata; class Amphibia; order Anura; family Bufonidae; genus Bufotes; species Bufotes viridis. Next base: position 436,988,616 of record CM065589.1, read on the forward strand.
TTTAGAAAGAAGACACCCCAAAGTATTCGCGGAGGGGCTTGGTGAGTTCATGTATCATTTCATTTTTTTCACAAGTTAGCGGAAATTGACACTTTCTGAGAAAAAAAAAAAAAAAAGTTTCAATTTCTGATAACTTCTGGCAAAAAAAAAAAATCTCAGACGGACTCACTATGCCCCTCAGTGAATACCTTGGGGTGTCTACTTTCCGAAATGGGGTCATTTGTGGGGTGTGTTTACTGTTCTGGCATTTTGGGCGGGGCTAAATTGTGAGCCGCCATGTAAAACCTAAAGGTACTCGTTGGAATTTGGGCCCTTTTGCACACCCAGGCTGCAAAAAGCGGCACTTATGTGGTATCGCCGTACTCAGGAGAAGTAGGGCAATGTGTTTTGGGGTGTATTTTTACATATACCCATGTTGGGTGAGAGAAATATCTCTGTAAATTGTCAACTTTGTATAAAAATTTTAAAAGTTGTCGTTTACAGAGATATTTTTCACACAAAGTATGGGTATATATAAAAATACACCCCAAACACATTGCCCTACTTCTCCTGAGTACGGCGATACCACATGTGTGCCACTTTTTGCAGCCTGGGTGCAAAGGGGCCCTAAAACCAAAGAGTACCTTTAGGATTTCACAGGGCATTTTTACGCATTTGGATTCCAGACTTCTTCTCACCCTTTAGGGGCCCCTAAAATGCCAGGACAGTATAAATACCCCACATGTGACCCCATTTTGGAAAGAAGACACCCCAAGGTATTCTGTGAGGGGTATGGTGAGTTCATGCAAAATTTTATTTTTGTCACAAGTTAGTGGAATATGAGACTTTGTAAAAAACAAAATTAAAAAAAAAAAAAAACAATTTACGCTGACTTGTGCCAAAAATAAAAATTCTGTGGACTCACCATGCCCCTCACGGAATACCTTGGGGTGTCTTCTTTCCAAAATGGGGTCACATGTGGGGTATTTATACTCACCTGGCATTTTAGGGGCCCCTAAAGTGTGAGAATCCAAATGCATAAAAATGGCCTGTGAAATCCTAAAGGTACTCATTGGTTTTAGGGCCCTTGCGCATCTTGGCTGCAAAAAGTGTCACTCATGTGGTATCGCCGTACTCAGGAGAAGTGGGGCAATGTGGTTTGGGGTGTATTTTTATATATACCCATGCTAGTGAGAGAAATATCTCTGTAAATGACAACTTTTTACATTTTTTAATTCAAAGTTGTCAATATACAGAGATATTTCTCTCACCCAGCATGGGTATATGTAAAAATACACCCCAAAACACATTGCCCTACTTCTCCTGAGTACGGCGATACCACATGAGTGACACTTTTTGCAGGCAAGATGCGCAAAGGGCCCAAATTCCAATGAGTACCTTTAGGAGGGCATTTTTACGCATTTTTCTTCTCACGCTTTAGGGCCCCTAAAATGCCAGGGCAGTAGAAATACCCCACGTGTGACCCCATTTTTGAAAGAAGACACCCCAAGGTATTCCATGAGGGGCATGGCGAGTTCATAGAATATTTTTTTTTGGCACAAGTTAGTGGAAATTGATTTTTATAGTTTTTCTCACAAAGTCTCCCTTTCCGCTAACTTTTGACAAAAGTTTAATTTTTCATGAACTCATTATGCCCCTCAGCGAATACCTTGGGGTGTCTTCTTTCCAAAATGGGGTCACATGTGGGGTATTTATACTGCCCTGGCATTTTAGGGGCCCTAAAGCGTGAGAAGAAAAATGCGTAAAATGCCCTCCTAAAGGTACTCATTGAATTTGGGCCCTTTGCGCATCTTGCCTGCAAAGTGTCACTCATGTGGTATCGCCGTACTCAGGAGAAGTAGGGCGATGTGTTTTGGGGTGTATTTTACATATACCCATGCTGGGTGAGAGAAATATCTCTGTATATTGACAACTTTGAATAAAAAATGTAAAAAGTTGTCGTTTACAGCGATATTTCTCACACCCAGTATGGGTATATGTAAAAATACACCTCAAACCACATTGCCCTACTTCTCCTGAGTACGGCAATACCACATGAGTGACACTTTTTGCAGCCAAGATGCGCAAAGGGCCCTAAAACCAATGAGTACCTTTAGGATTTCACAGGCCATTTTTACGCATTTGGATTCTCACGCTTTAGGACCCTAAATGCCAGGACAGTATAAATACCCCACATGTGACCCCATTGTGGAAAGAAGACACCTCAAGGTATTCTGTGAGGGGCATGGCGAGTTCACAGAAAAAAATTTGGCACAAGTTAGCGGAAATTGTTTTTTTTTTTTTTTTTTTTACAGTCTCATATTCCACTAACTTGTGACAAAAATAAAATTTTCCATGAACTCGCCATGCCCCTCACGGAATACCTTGGGGTGTCTTCTTTCTAAAATGGGGTCACATGTGGGGTTTTTGTACTGCCCTGGCATTTGAGGGTCTCCGCAATCATTACACGTATGGCCAGCATTGGGAGTTTCTGCGATTCTCTGTATATTGAGCATACGGGTAATGAGATTTTTTTTCCGTTCAGCCTCTGCGCTGAAAAAAAAAAATGAACGGCACAGATTTTTCATTCGCATCGATCAATGTGGATGAAAAAATCTCTGCCAAAATCAGTGACTGCGGTGCGGTGGGCTGGGCGCTAGCTACCTAACAAGTAGCTAACTAACTGGCGGTGATAAGGGACCCTTATGCCCCATTCATACGTCCGAAATTCTGTTTGCGGAACGGAATTGTGGACCCATTCATTTCTATGGGGACAGACTTTGTCCCGCTCGGATCCGGAATTACGGATCCGCGCTCCGGGTCTGCACTTCCGTTCCAGCAAAAATATAGAACATGTCCTATTCTTGTCCGCACTGCGGACAAGAAAAAGCATTTTCTATATAGTTCTGGCAATGTGCGGATCTGCAAAATGCGGAAAGCACATTGCCGGTGTCCGTAGTTTTGAGGATCCGCGGATCGGATCCGCGGATCGGATCCGCGGATCCGTGAATCCACGGATCCGTGAATCCACGGATCCGCAAACACATATGGACGTCCGAATGGAGCCTTACAAGGGTGTGATCAATGACAGGGGGTGATCAGGGGTCTAGATGGAGTGATCAAGGGGTTAATAGGTGAGGGGGTGGGGGGTTAGTGTAGTGTTTGGTGCAACTTTTATTGTAGTTACCTGGTCCTCTGGTGGTCGATCCCAGAAAATGGGACCACCAGAGGACCAGGTAGCAGCTATATCAGACGCTGTTCATAAAACAGCGCCTGATATAGCTGTTTGATGCGATTTATATCGCATCTACAGCCTGCCAGCGATTGATCATCGCTGGCAGGCTGTAGTCCAACTCTCGAGCCGCGCTTCACTGTGAACGCGCGCGCGCACGCGCGCTGCTCACAGGAACTCTCGCGTCTCGCGAGATGACGCCCCGGCGCGTCCAAACAGAAGATCCCGGCCGCCCGCAGGACGCAATCCTGCGTACGGCGGTCGGGAACTGGTTAATGATGCCTGTTCTCTGTCAGCGCCCTACCATGAAGAATTTAACTACGGTAACGCCCTTTCACATAGGCCGATGATTGGGTAACGGATCGTTCCTGATCCGTTGGTCATGCGCATTTTTTGCGGACCCATTGACTTCTATGCGTCCGCAAACAGTTTTTTGCGGACAAGAATAGGACATGCCATATTTTTTTTGCGGACTTGAAATGCGGACGCGGACAGGCAACGGAAGAGGCATCCGCATTTATAACGGATGCCTTTATATCCATAGAAATTAATGGGAAACCATCGGATTCGCAGATAAAACGGAACGGAGGCTGCAAAAAACCACTGCCGTGTGCATGTAGGCTAAATGTGTCCACCTATTCTATAAATGAGGCAATGCTCGGTTCTCAGCAGATTGCATCTTTATGGGAAGGAAGGGTCGCATTACTGATTGTCTAGTCCGATACAGTGCCAGCGATTGTTCCATGTAAAATGAGTTCAACTTGTCATATGCAAAGCTGCTAAATTGGGCCCTTAGTAACATGTTAAATGAATGTATCAGAAAATTCTCTGCTAAACCTGGCAAGGAGCCTCGTAGGGCTAGCTATAACATAGTGATACCTTTCACTTGGCAATCTGTTGCTTTATTCTGAAGGACAGTGATTTTATTCAGTTTGCAAATGAAGAGTTAAGTGCACCGAGGGTAGACTCAAGTCACTCTGTGCACCCTTGCTCCTCCAGCTTCCTCTGCTAGTTCCCTCCCCTTCCTTCCTGATTGACAGGGCTAGGCAAGACCATGCAGGAACCTGGCCCTATAAGTTAAAGGGGTTGTCTTACTTTAGTAGGTGGCATTTATCATTTAGAGGAAGTTAATACAAACCACTTACTAATGTATTGTGATTGTCCATATTGCTTCCTTTGCTGGCTGGATTCATTTTTCTATCACATTATACACTGCCCGTTTCCATGGTTACAGACCACCCTGCAATCCATCACTGGTGGTCGTACTTGCACAATATAGGAAAAAGCACTAGCCTACGTGCGCTCCCATGATCCCGGCCACCAGAGAGGCTGACGCTATTTCCCATAGTCTGCAAGCACGACCACCGCTGATGGATTGCAGGGTGGTCTGTAACCATGGAAACGAGCAGTGTATAAGTGCACCAAGGGCAGGCACAAGCCACTCTGTGCTCCCATGCTCCTCCAGATACCTCTACCAGCCACGCCCTCTCCTTGTTGATTGACTTATCAGGTTTCTGCATAGTCATCTTGCCTGTTCCTACTAATCAAAAAGAGGGAGGGTCTGGCAAAAGGAAGCAGGAGGAGCAAGGGTGCGTACAGTGGCTTGGGCCCGCCCTTGGTGCACTTAACTGCTCATTTACATATGAATTAGAAGTGCATTTTCTCCAGAATGAAGCAATAAATGGCCAGTGATATGTATGACGCAGCGGAGCTAGTCCTACAAGGCATTGTGTTTAGTTTAACAGTGAATTTCTCAGTGACAGATCCTTTTAAGGGTAGATATTGTGATGAAAATCACATCCAGACGTATGCTGCTATTTATAATATGAGACATTGTGATAAGAATTATTAGTTTTAAGGAGCTAAAATTATTTTGTTCGTAGGTGGAGGGGAACAACAGCTTCTATAATGTGGAGGAAGCCAACTTTACAGTAAAGCTCATTCAGTCGCTTATAGCGAGTGGTATACAAGGATCCATGATTGGAGTAATCACTCTCTACAGATCACAGATGAATAAGGTTTCTTTAATCCATTTCTCAACCTCTATGTATAAATGGTGGTATTGCTGAAAGACCTCTGCGTGACTTGGATAGTTTTTGTATGAAATTCTTACTGTCATAACACATTGGGAAGAGTTATGCAACTGTATTAAAGAAGAACTGACTGGTTGCCCGTAGGAACCAATCAGAGGACTTCTTTCATTTTTCAAAAGCAGAATATGAAATGAAAGCGTTGCTGTGATTGGTTGCTATGGACAACAGAAAGCTTTTTTGTTTTGGGGCTCAGTCACACGGCTGCATCCGTTTTTGCGGACCGAATATTGCAGGTCCACAAAACACAGATACTGGACATGTGCGTCCAACATTTTGCAGATCGGAACGTCCTGTTTTATCTTTTTTGCAGATGACACGGAAAGGAAGTGCGGATGCGGACAGCACCACTGTGTGCTGTCTGCATCTTTTGCGGCCCCGTTGATTAGTACGGGTCTGCATCTGATCCACAAAATTTCAGAACAGACGCGGACATAAAAATACGGCCATGAGAATGGGCCCTTAGGGCTCATGCACGCGAATATACTTTTTGTCTGCATCCGATCCGCATTTATTGCAGGTACGGGTCTGCATCTGATCCACAAAATTTCGGAACAGATGCGGACATAAAAATACGGCCATGAGAATGGGCCCTTAGGGCTCATGCACGCGAATATACTTTTTGTCTGCATCCGATCCGCATTTATTGCAGGTCAGATGCGGACCCATTCACTTCAATGGGGCTGCAAAAGATGCCGTGTGCTCTCAACATCTGTATGTCTGTTCCGTGGCATCTGCAAAAATATAGAACATGTCCTATTCTTGTCCACATTACGGACAAGGATAGGACTATTCTTTTATGGCCCAGTTGTTTAGTTCCCGCAAAATGCATGAGCACTTAGGCAGATCTCTTCTCTTAGGCAGACCTCTTCTCTTAGGCAGATCTCTTCTCTTAGGCAGACCTCTTCTCTTAGGCAGACCTCTTCTCTTAGGCAGACCTCTTCTCTTAGGCAGACCTCTTCTCTTAGGCAGACCTCTTCTCTTAGGCAGATGTCTTCTCCTAGGCAGATGTCTTCTCTTAGGCAGATGTCTTCTCTTAGGCAGATCTCTTCTCTTAGACAGACGTCTTCTCTTAGGCAGACGTCTTCTCTTAGGCAGATCTCTTCTCTTAGGCAGATCTCTTCTCTTAGGCAGATCTCTCCTCTTAGGCAGACCTCTTCTCTTAGGCAGACCTCTTCTCTTAGGCAGACCTCTTCTCTTAGGCAGACCTCTTCTCTTAGGCAGACCTCTTCTCTTAGGCAGACCTCTTCTCTTAGGCAGACCTCTTCTCTTAGGCAGACCTCTTCTCTTAGGCAGACCTCTTCTCTTAGGCAGACGTCTTCTCTTAGGCATCTGCAAAAATATAGAACATGTCCTATTCTTGTCCGCATTACGGACAAGGATAGGACTATTCTATTATGGCCCAGTTGTTTAGTTCCCGCAAAATGCATGAGCACTGAGGCAGATCTCTTCTCTTAGGCAGATCTCTTCTCTTAGGCAGACCTCTTCTCTTAGGCAGATCTCTTCTCTTAGGCAGACCACTTCTCTTAGGCAGACCTCTTCTCTTAGGCAGACGTCTTCTCTTAGGCAGACGTCTTCTCTTAGGCAGACCTCTTCTCTTAGGCAGACGTCTTCTCTTAGGCAGACGTCTTCTCTTAGGCAGACGTCTTCTCTTAGGCAGATGTCTTCTCTTAGGCAGATGTCTTCTCTTAGGCATCTGCAAAAATATAGAACATGTCCTATTCTTGTCCGCATTACGGACAAGGATAGGACTATTCTATTATGGCCCAGTTGTTTAGTTTCCTCAAAATGCATGAGCACTTAGGCAGATCTCTCCTCTTAGGCAGACCTCTTCTCTTAGGCAGATCTCTTCTCTTAGGCAGACCTCTTCTCTTAGGCAGACGTCTTCTCTTAGGCAGGTGTCTTCTCTTAGGCAGATGTCTTCTCCTAGGCAGATCTCTTCTCTTAGGCAGATGTCTTCTCTTAGGCAGGCGTCTTCTCTTAGGCAGACGTCTTCTCTTAGGCAGACGTCTTCTCTTAGCCAAATCTCTTCAATTTAGAAAAAATACAGAAAACTGTTGTTGGAAGTTTCATGAGAAAAGCACTGCAGTTTTCATCTTAATTGGTTTATAGCTGTATGTATAGATATTATAACTCGGTAGTATTTTGTCAGAAGTGTACTTGATGGTTCCTGGGGTGGACTTAGCTCATATTGGGCAGGTAAAAAGTTATGTCTGCATATTTGTACATGTTGTCTAATAAAGCATTAATATCTCCTGTATACAGATCTGCTATATGCTTAGCTCTGCTGCAGTATGTGATCCACTGGATATGAAAGCTGTTCAGGTGTCCACGGTGGATGCCTTCCAAGGAGCTGAAAAGGAAATTATCATTCTGTCTTGTGTCCGGACGAGGCAGGTTGGCTTCATAGACTCAGAGAAAAGGATGAACGTTGCACTGACTAGGGGAAAGCGACATTTATTAATTGTTGGCAGTCTCGCCTGCTTGAGGAAGAACAAGCTGTGGGAGCAGGTGATCCATCACTGTGAAAGTACGTAATGAAACACCATGTGGGCAATCCAGTGTGTAATTACAGCTCTGAAACTGAATTGCTACTATAGGGGCGCCCATACACATTAGATAGCTGTCTGCCGAACATGTTAGCTCACCCCAAGAACAAAAGAGAGAGATGAGTTAGATGGTTGGCTGGTCCTGACAAAATTGGTGGGTTTGATTAATTTGTATCTAAGGCTACTTTCACACTAGCGTTTTGGCTTTCCGTTTGTGAGATCCGTTCAGGGCTCTCAGAAGCGGTCCAAAACGGATCAGTTTTGCCCTAATGCATTCTGAATAGAAAAGGATCCGCTGACAATGCATCAGTTTCCCTCCATTCAGTCTCCATTCCGCTCTGGAGGCGGACACCTTTCAATTGTGTTCAAGACGGATCCGTCATGGCTATAGAAGACATAATACAATCGGATCCGTTCATGACGGATACATGCGGTTGTATTATTGTAACGGAAGCGTTTTTGCAGATCCATGACGGATCCGCAAAAAACGCTAATGTGAAAGTAGCCTAACGGGTATGACCAGCTAAAGAATGCTTTTGTGTCTAGTCACCTAGAACTTTGTTCAAACTAGCATTGGTGGGGTTTGTGTTCTGAGACTCAGCATACCGTGCTGATGAGAGCTACACTGCTTTGAGAATCTCAAAGCTGAGGGCTGAAGGAGCTGCTTTAAGTTTGGAAAGACAGCACAAGTGATTGTCTGAGATAATTAAAAATTATTGATAACCCCTACAATGTCTTAAAATAGCAAAACTATCATATGTTCACCCATTTCTCCAGCACCGTTCTCTGTGACGCTGGTCCGATACTCCTGATGCTGTTTGTTTAGCAGAGGTGACATGCCTGAATACAACACATGACCGCTGCAGACCGCTGTTGTCTACATCTGAGGACAGCGATTGGCTGCAGCAGTGAGGTGCCGAATCCAGGAATGTGACAATAGTTGGTTTTAATATTATAAAAAAAAAATTATATATATTTTAATATCCTCAGGTAAGGCCATCAGTATCATATTGGCAGGGGTCTGACATCCCGTAACCCTGACGATCAGCTGTTACCTTGAAGTAAATGGGAGCAGCAGTGCAATTCCCAGCTCTCTCCACTGCACACTGGATGGAGCTATGCAGTGGTGGTTCTGACATTGGCATCAGAGCCACAAGATAACACCTGAATGGTGGGGGTGCAGAATGTCAGACCCCCGGTGATCTGATATCGATGGCCTATCCTGAACACACACTTTATTGCTGAAGAGTCCAAGACACTAAGCGCTTATATGGGGAGATTAAGATGCTTGATTCCATTATGGGTACGAAACGGAGCTGCTTTTACAATGACATAAACATACTTGTATCTTTAAAGGCACAGTAAATCAAAATGTGAAAAGATATCCCAGCTTTTCCTCTTATAATTTCCTTTCTTTTGGATCCTATTTTATCCTATTAAAACTAAGAAATATATAAATGTTTAAATGTCCTGGTAGTTCAGCCATGTTTCCACCTCCTCACTGCCCTGTGTCTGGGGGTAAGACAACTGGCTGGAGTAGGAGACTTGGCACATCCAGAAGTTTGGCAACTGCACCGAGGGTAATGGGGGGCCTGCTTGAGTGATGTTGGTTGACACATGTGCGTTGTTCCCCAGAAAGGAGAACAGTCTGAACATGTTCTGCTTGGATGAATGCCATATTTTACATCACCTGAAAATCAGCTTCTGTCTAAAATTGGATCACCGTCTGCCAAACCATATTCATTTTATATGGGTGTTTCCTTACTTTTGAGAAACTCCGTATATTGCGTAGTACCTGTAAATACAAAAAGATCTAAATGTAGCTTTATTTTTATTTCAGAGCATAAAGATGGATTGAAACATGTAAGTCAGTGGGATGAAAGGCTAAATGCTATACTTGCACTTTATCAAGAAAACAAAGAAAAGGAGGCATCAAATACACAGAAGAAACAAATCAAAGCAAGTGCTGTGACGGTAAGCAAATAAAACACCCCCAGTAACTGAGTGGGTATGATTCGTACCTAGTTCTGTCTTAAAGAGGTCTCCAGGCTCCTGATATTAATGACATGTCATTAATATCTGATCAGTAATGGTCCGACATGGTTTTTCAGCCTCCAGGGCTGGAACTATAACTTTGAAGTGTAGTGGCCATGCTGGGTTTCTGCAGCTTAGCTCCCACTGACGTGAGGGGTCACTGCCCTTTGAGCGGAGCTGTACTTTTGGTTCCATCCAAAATGCTAGTCTCAGCTCCGGAGGCTGAAGAGAACAGCGGTGGGGGTGCAGCATGTCGGATCCTTACCGATCAGATATTAATGACCTATCCTGATGGGTCATCAATATCAGGATCCTGGAAAATATCTTTGGTTAAAGCGTTTTTGAACCTTGTTAGAAGGATCCACCACTGGGACCTACAGCAATCAGCAGTAAACCACACTGCAAATCTGTTCACAGCACCACCTTAGGAAAATGTAATCACTGCACAGTTCTTATAGAAATCAGTGGCCTGTCTTTTCACGGATGCTCCATGCTGTGCAGAGATGCTGTTTGTGGTAGCTCTCCGTTCTGGCTTATTCATGAGGGTTCGCTCTGCTTCCCATATTCTCTGTAAATTCCTCCCTAATGAAGTAATTGAAAATTAGTTTTGTAAGACTAGTTTCACACTCACGGCTGTCATCTCCGGTATAGAATGCCGGGAATCAACTGGACAAAAAAAACGTTGCGTGCAGTGGTTTTTGCCCGCTCGATTTCTGGCATATTTGCAAGGTAGCGGACAGATTTCTACTGGACTCCGTTATAGTCAATCCAGGCACAGGGAGAAGCAGCAGCGGCGGTGCAAGGACCAGGAGCAGCGCAGGGGGGACTCAGGTAAGTATATTCACTTTGGGGGGGCTATTTATAGGATTGGATAACCCCTTTAATCCTTCTTAATATCAATCAGCCCAAGAGACAGTGTACCTATTGTCATAAAAGGAAGTCATAATTACTCCTTAACAACCTCAGCCCCCCTAGCTTAAACACCCTTAATGACCAGGCCACTGCACTACACTACTTTCACCATTTATTGCTCCGTCATACAACTTACCACCCAAATGAATTTTACCTCCTTTTCTTCTCACTAATAGAGCTTTCATTTGGTGGTATTTCATTGCTGCTGACATTTTAACTTTTTTTGCTATTAATAAAAATTTAACAACATTTTTGCAAAAAAAAATGACATTTTTCACTTTCTGTTGTAAAATTTTTAAAAAAAAACTACATTTCTATATAAATTTTTCTCTAAATTTATTGTTCTACATGTCTTTGATAAAAAAATCCAATAAGTGTATATTTATTGGTTTGGGTAAAAGTTATAGCGTTTACAAACTATGGTGCAAAAAGTGAATTTCGGCATTTTGAAGCAGCTCTGACTTTCTGAGCACCTGTCATGTTTCTTCAGGTGCTAGAATGCCAGGATAGTATAAATACCCCCCAAATGACACCATTTTAGAAAGAAGACACCCCAAAGTATTCGCGGAGGGGCATGGTGAGTTCATGTATGATTTTATTTTTTTCCACAAGTTAGCAGAAAATGACACTTTCTGAGGAAAAAAAATATAATAATAAAGTTTCCATTTCTGCTAACTTCTGGCAAAAAAAATAAAAATCTCAGACGGACTCACTATGCCCCTCAGTGAATACCTTGGGGTGTCTTCTTTCCAAAATGGGGTCACTTGTGGGGTATTTATACTGCCCTGGCATTTTAGGGTCCTAAGCGTGAGAATCCAAATGCGTAAAAATGCCCTGTGAAATCCTAAAGGTACTCATGGGAATTTGGGCCCCTTTGCGCACCCAGGCTGCGAAAAAGTGGCACACATGTGGTATCGCCGTACTCAGGAGAAGTAGGGCAATGTGTTTTGGGGTGTATTTTTACATATACCCATGTTGGGTGAGAGAAATATCTCTGTAAATGGACAACTTTGTATAAAAAAATTTAAAAAGTTGTCGTTTACAGCGATATTTCTCACACAAAGAATGGGTATATATAAAAATACACCCCAAAACTCATTGCCCTACTTCTTCTGAGTACGGCGATACCACATGTGTGCCACTTTTTTGCAGCCAAGATGCGCAAAGGGACCCAAATTCCCATGAGTACCTTTAGGATTTTACAGGGCATTTTTACGCATTTGGATTCTCACGCTTTAGGACCCCTAAAATGCCAGGGCAGTATAAATACCCCACAAGTGACCCCATTTTGGAAAGAAGACACCCCAAGGTATTCCGTGAGGGGCATGGCGGGTTCATAGATTTTTTTTTTGGCACAAGTTAGCAGAAATTCATTTTTATTTTATTTTTTTCTCACAAAGTCTCCCTTTCCGCTAACTTGTGACAAAAAGTTAAACTTTTCATAGACTGAATATGCCCCTCAGTGAATACCTTGGGGTGTCTACTTTCCGAAATGGGGTCATTTGTGGGGTGTGTTTACTGTTCTGCCATTTTGGGCGGGGCTAAATTGTGAGCAGCCCTGTTAAGCCTAAAGGTACTCGTTGGACTTTCGGCCCCTTTGCGCACCTAGGCTGCAAAAAAGTGTCACACATGTGGTATCGCCGTACTCAGGAGAAGTAGGGCAATGTGTTTTGGGGTGTATTTTTACATATACCCATGTTGGGTGAGAGAAATATCTCAGTAAATTGACAACTTTGTATAAAAAAAACTCATTGCCCTACTTCTTCTGAGTACGGCGATACCACATGTGTGCCACTTTTTTGCAGCCAAGATGCGCAAAGGGGCCCAAATTCCCATGAGTACAGGATTAACAGGGCATTTTTGCGCATTTGGATTCTCACGCTTTAGGACCCCTAAAATGCCAGGGCAGTATAAATACCCCACAAGTGACCCCATTTTGGAAAGAAGACACCCCAAGTTATTCCGTGAGGGGCATGTCGAGTTCACAGAAAAAAAATAAAATTTGGCACAAGTTAGCGGAAATTGATATATTTTTTTTTTTTTACAAAGTCTCATATTCCACTAACTTGTGACAAAAAAATAAAATTTTACATGAACTCACCATACCCCTCATGGAATACCTTGGGGTGTCTTCTTTCTAAAATGGGGTCACATGTGGGGTTTTTGTACTGCCCTGGCATTTGAGGGTCTCCGCAATCATTACACGTATGGCCAGCATTAGGAGTTTCTGCGATTCTCCGTATATTGAGCATACGGGTAATGAGATTTTTTTTTTCCGTTCAGCCTCTGGGCTGAAAAAATAAAATAAAATGAACGGCACAGATTTCTTCATTCGCATCGATCAATGTGGATGAAAAAAATCTCTGCCAAAATCAGTGACTGCGGTGCGGTGGGCTGGGCGCTAACTACCTAACAAGTAGCTAATTAACTGGCGGTGATAAGGGACCCTTATGCCCCATTCACATGTCCGCAATTCTGATTGTGGACCCATTCATTTCTATGGGGACAGACTTTGTCCCGCTCGGATCCGGAATTACGGATCCGCGCTTCCGGGTCTGCACTTCCGTTCCGCAAAAATATAGAACATGTCCTATTCTTGTCCGCAATTGCGGACAAGAAAAAGCATTTTCTATATAGTTCTGGCAATGTGCAGATCTGCAAAATGCGGAAAGCACATTGCCGGTGTCCGTGTTTTGAGGATCTGCGGATCCGTGGATCAGATCCGTGGATCCACGGATCCGCAAAACACATATGGACGTCTGAATGGAGCCTTACAAGGGGTGTGATCAATGACAGGGGGGTGGTCAGGGAATCTAGATGGGGTGATCAAGGGGTTAACAAGGGGTTAATAAGTGTGTGTGTGTGGGGGGGGGGGGGGTTAGTGTAGTGTTTGGTGCAACTTTACATAGCTACCTGGTCCTCTGGTGATCGATCCCAGCAAATGGGACCACCAGAGGACTAGGTAGCAGGTATATCAGACGCTGTTAACAAAACAGCGTCTGATATACCTGTTTGATGCGATTTATTTCGCATCTACAGCCTGCCAGCGATGATCAGGCTGTAGTACAACTCCTGAGACGGCCGGCACTGTGAACGCGCGCGCGTTCACAGGTCCTGTAGTGGTTAAGGGTATATGGACACAATCAGGATTGCGTGCGGAAAATCCGCACCGTAGCTCATGTAGATTGTATTCTATGGAAATTCTCATGCACACAATGCAGATTTTTTTCTGAGCGGATTTTGACCTACTGTGCGGATTTTTAAATCCGCAGCATGTCATTTTATTTTATTTTTCCTGACCATATTTACCCCATTTACTTCAATGGGGAGAGTAAAATCTGCATGCAAATCCACACCAATGGATGCGGATTGACCGCAAAGATTACCCTACGAACACCTGCGGATTTAAGTGCGGATTGTCCGCACATAAATCCTGAACATGTGCATTTACCCTAAAGGTGTCGTTGAGCAGCGGTTGTAAGCCCTCCTTCACACGAGTGATACGGATTGTGTCAAGATCTGTTCAGGAAAAAACTGATGGTTTTGCACATAGGTTCAATCAGTTTTGTCTGCGATTGTGTTCATTGTGTGTGTTTTTTTTTGTCCAGATTGCATCAGGATTGGATGCGTTTTTCACATGCGTGAATAAAAACGGAAGAATAACAACCTACATCTCCTAGCATAGCTTAGGGGGAAATAGGACTCATGTTACAAGCTATTATTCATTATAAGATCTAAGGCATTTAAAAAAAATCCAGATGTACCCTGTTTTATCAAGTGCTACTCCCCAGGATTCTGGCTTCAAAATAGGGCTTTGCAAGTTTTGGGTTTATTTGCACAATAATTTGTGACATTTTGCATTTTTACACCACCCACTTCAGTTTTGAAAAAGTCAAACAGTTGCCTCAGTCTTACTAAAGTAAATGGGTGATATAGTAAGTGAATTAACCCATTCTGGACTTTCGCCATACATGTATGGCGTAGCTGGCAGGGGGTTCCGAGCTGACCGAGCGGGAACAAGAACTACGTTCACATGATCAGTGACAGGGGCCCGGCTGATGTATCAGCAGGCATCACAATAAACTCTGATGCCGACTGATTAACCTCATAGATGTCGCAGATAATACCTACAGCATCTAGGGGTTTATAGAGGGAGTGGACTCCCTCTCTCACCGCATAGGCTCCCCGCGATGCAATAGCGGGTGCTGGCTGCTCTGGCAGCCCAAGCCCTTACAAAGGCTTCAAGGCCTGCCTGCTATGGAGGGCCCCAGACTGCATCTCATAGCCAAATTGTCAGTGTAAAACTGACAGTTCTAATGCAGTACTGTACTTCATTGCAAAAGGGATCAGACTCTCAAAATCTGAAAAAAGAATTCAAGTTAAAAAAAAATGCTTCTTTCAAGCCATTTACTATTGAAAAAAATAATATAAACAAGCTCTATAAAAATATCGCATGACCTACCCCATCAGATTAATGACGTAAAAAATAAAAAAAAAGGCTACTTTCACATCTGCATTATTGCTGGATCCGTCATGGGTCAGCAAAAACTAGATGTTTGTACTTACCGTAAAATCGGTTTCTCTTCCGTTTATTGGGGGACACAGGCTTGACCATGGGTATAGCTGCTGCCGCTAGTAGGCGGACACTAAGCACAAAAAAGTGTAAGCTCCTACAGGGACTAAGCTAAATCAGTTAGTGCAAAAGAAGTAGGAGGCGCAAGACAAAACAGGAAAACCAAATTATGTACAAACCCAGAACCACACAGGCCTGAACTGGCCCAAAAACAGAATAATGGGTGGGAGCTGTGTCCCCCAATGAACGGTAGATAAAACGGTTTTACGGTGAGTACAAAAATCTAGTTTTCTCATCCGTCTCATTTGGAGACACAGGCCTGACCATCGGACGTTACAGAGCAGTCCCAAGGGTGGGCAAAACAATCAACCCTCCCATCAATCAGAGAACCGCCGTCTGCAAAACTCTACGCCCCAGAGACGCGTCAGCTGACTTAGAAAAGGTGTGCAAAGACGCCGCCTTGCATACCTGAAGGGCCGAAGCCCCGTTGTGCACAGCTCAAGAGGCCCCCACTGTCCGAGCCAAATGAGCAGTCACTCAGAAGGGTGGAGCCTGGTCCTTAACATGGTACGCTTCTACAATGGCCAAACGAATCCATCAGGAAATGGAAGCCTTCGACGCTGCCAGCCCTCGTCTCGGCCCTTCCGGAATCACAAACAGGGAATCCGTCCGCCCGAAAGACGCCGTCTGTGACAGATAGACGCGAACGGCCCGTACCGAATTGAGAGTGTGAAGCGACCTCTCCCGAGGATGAGCCAGGTCCAGACAAAATGAAGGGAGAATAATCTCATTTAGATGAATTGCCAACACCACCTTCAGAAGGAAGGCCTGAACAGAACGAAGGACTACCTTATCCTGATGGAGGACCAGAAAAGGCAACCGACATGACAGAGCCGTGAGTTCCAAAACCTTAAGGATAGAGGTGATAGCCACCAAAAATGCCACCTTGTAGGACAGGAAGCAAAGTGACACCTGCTGCAACGGCTCAAACGGAGAAGACTGGAGAGCGTTGAGCACTAGATTATGATCCTAAGGATCCAACGGAGGATGGAAAGGGGGAGCAGCATGCGCCACGCCCTGCAGAAAAGTCTGAACCGTTGAAAGCAAAGCCAAATTCCACTGAAAGAGAATAGAGAGAGCTGAAACTTGCCCTTTGAGGGAGCTGAGAGCCAGCCCTAATTCCATGCCCGCCTGCAGAAAAGACAAGAGATGCAGCAAGGAGAGCTGAACGGGAGACAGCTGATGCCGCTCGCACCAACTAAAGTAGGACTTCCAAGTCCGGTGGTAGATTCGGGAAGACAACGGCTTCCTGGCCCGAATCATGGTCTGGACCAAGATCGGCCCCTGCGAAGAGGAAGACGCCAGGGTTCGTCGGCGAGCAGGGTGACTAGAGACGCGTGCCAGATCCGGTGCGGCCAATCGGGGGCCACGAGAATGATGGGCAGTTCTTCGGACCTGATCTTCCGGAGGAGACGCGGAATGAGAGGAAGAGGCGGGAACACGTATGGAAACGTGAACCGACTCCACGGAATCACTAGCGCATCACACGCCAGGGCCCTGGGTACCCTGGACCGTGCGACAAAGTCCTCGACCTTGTTGTTGAAGCGGGAGGCCATGAGATTCACGTCCGGTCGACCTCACCTCTCGCATATGGCTCGAAAGACCTGCGGGTGAAGATCCCACTCGCCGGGATTGAGACGCTCCCGGCTGAGGTAGTCGGCAATCCAGTTGTCGACGCCGGGAATGTGAACTGCCAACAGCGCCGGAACATGTTTCTCCGCCCAGCTGAGAATCAGCACTGTCTCCTACATGGCTGCCGGGCTCTGGGTGCCGCCCTGGTGATTGAGGTACGCCACCGCAGTGAAGTTGTCAGACTGAATCTGAACCGGACAACCCCTGAGATGATTGACCCAATGTCGCGGAGAGAGCCGAATCGCCCTCAACTCCAGAACATTGATTGGAAGGGAGCGTTCTTCGCGTGACCATACTCCTTGAACAGAAAGACTTTCCAAAACGCCCCCCAACCCCTGAGGCTTGCGTCCGTTGTTAATACCGTCCACGGAGAGGAAGGAACGAGCGGCCCGATGTCAACAGTGGAGAGACCAACCACCATCTGAGGGCCCGGCGAATTGGGGCAGATGGTGGTTGGTCTCTCCACTGTTGACATCGGGCCGCTCGTTCCTTCCTCTCCGTGGATGGTATTAACAACGGACGCAAGCCTCAGGGGAGGCTGGGGAATGGTCCCAGCTAGACAGAATGGCTCGCTGAAGCTTTCTGGTATGGAACTGAGCATAGGGAACCACTTCTAAGGCAGAGACCATGTGATCCAGAGCCATGCATGCAGCGACGAATGGGAATATGACATGGCCGCAACAAGGGAAGAACCTGAAGATGGAGAACAGTCAGCATCTCCGGAGGCAAGAACACCTTGACCTGACAAGTGTCGAGCACCATGCCCAGGAAAGTCAACCGCTGTGATGGATAAAGACAAGACTTCTGCCTGTTCAGGATTCATCTGAAGCCTTCCAGGGTGTCCAGAACTATGCTCAAGCTGTCTGCCATCATCCGGAATGACGGACCCTTTACCAGGATATTGTCTAAGTAAGGGATCGCCACAATCCCCCTAGCATGGAGCAGGGTCATGACTGCCGCCAGAATCTTCATAAAGACCCTGGGAGCCGTGGCCAGGCTGAACAGGAGGGCTACAAACTGGTACTGAAATGGCCCCTTTGCGAACCAGAGAAACCTCTGATGACTGGCGCTGATGGGCACATGAAAATAAGCATCCTTGATGTCTGTCGAGGACAGGTACTCCCCCGGTTCCATGGACGCAATGACTGACCTCAGGGACTCCATCCGGAACCTGCAGACGCGAAGGAAACAGTTGAGCGCCTTGAGGTCCAGAAAGGGACGGTCCCCTCTTTTTTGGGAATCACAAAGAGATTGAAGTAAAATCCCCCAAAAATGGTCTTGCTCAGGAACCGGAACAATCACACCTTGCTGCATGAGCGTGAGATGCCGGAGGAGACGACCGAAAAAAACGGGACGAGGGGAGGACTTAAAATCCAGCTTGTAGCCCTCTGCAATGACCTCCCTCACCCATGCGTCCGAGACATGAGCCAACCAGACCTGCCAAAACAAATGAAGCCAGCTGCCCACCGAAACGGAGGGCACCGGGAGCCACCCGACATGCAGGGAGCTCTTAGGGTTAAAGGACTTGGAGCCCTTTTGACGGGAATGTCAGGAAGGGCGAGGCTTGAAGGAAGGTTTGCGCTTCTGATCCGTGGCTGACTTGTCAGACGCCCTTTTGGTGCTAGAAAAACTCTGAAAGGGGCGGAAAAAAAGATTTCCACTCTTTTGACCTATTAGACCACCCGCTGTTCTGTGGTAAATGGATGCTCTTACCACCTGAAGCGTCCGAAATGATCTCAACCAGGCGCTTACCAAAAAGTCTGCTGCCGGTAAAGGGGAGGGCCGTCAAGGTGCACTTTGAAGCATTATCTGCCGCCCAGCAAGAGAGCCATGGTGAATAGCCACCAACAGGGCTGATGAACGAGCCATAAGCCTGGCTGCGTCCAAAGAAGCTTCACAAATATACGCACTGGCATAAGAGAGCTGCACGGCCATATCTGCAAGCTCCCCCCACCCCACCCCCCAGGGGACTCCCGAGTCGAGACCCTGACGTTAATTACTTGCCCACTCCCCCATCGCCTTGCTCACCCAAGTAGAGGCAAACACCTGCTGCAGCGCTGTGCCCACTGCTTCAAAGGCAGATTTTGCAAACACTTTCAGTTACTTATCTCTGATATCAGAGAAAGAAGCCCCATCCGCCATTGGCAAGATAGTATGTTTAGCCAAGAGTGAAACTGGCGTGTCGACTATGGGTGAGGACGACCATTTCTTAGTCAAATCCTCCGGAAAAGGATAAAGGACGTTTAAGCGTTTTGGCAAGGTAAAACGTCTATCAGAGACATTGCACTCCTTGGAAAGAGAGGAATCAAACTCCTGATGGTTGGGGAAGCACTTGTGCGAGCGACTGGACCTTCTAAAGGAAAAACCCGAGCTGGCAGACGACGGTGTGGGATCCCGAGCTGGCAGACGATGGTGTGGGATCTTCAACCTGCAACGTCTCAATAACCGCCGTAATTAGATTGTCCACCATGGAGGACACTTTGGACGACTGACCCTCCGGCGAGACAACATCCTCATCTGACCAACCCCCCCCCCCCCTCCTCAGAACATGCCTCTTCCACTGAGGACACATTGGAGTGAGACTCTCTAGCAGAAGGAGGAGAGGCCGATGAAACGGGAGACAAAGATGCCCTTTTGGGGGAGGATGTTTTGCGAGACGGTCGCAATGGGCACGCACCCCATGAGCAGGGAGGTCTGCCTTCTACAGACACTAAGCTAAAACTAATTTAGCTTAGTCCCTGTAGGAAGGGTATAGCTGAAGGGGAGGAGCTTATACATTTTTTGTGCTTAGTGTCCGCCTTCTAGCAGCAACAGCTATACCCATGGTCAAGCCTGTTTCCCCCAATGAGACAGATGCGAAAATGCTTCCGTTAGGATAATAGAACCGGTTGCATCCGTTATGAACGGATGTGGTTGTATTACCTCTAAATTGATCAATCAAGCCCTAAATCCATTGTAAGTCAATGGGTGCCGGATCCGTTCCCTTTTGTGGCCGAAAAAACGGATCTGGCACCATTGACTTACATTGTGAGTAATGATAGATCCGTCTTGCTCTGTATCCCATGACGCACTCAAAAACACTACTTGCAGCGCTTTTGTGTGAATCATGGGAACTCAATGAAACCGAACGGAAAGCATTCTGGTGCACTCCGTTCAGTTTTGTACCTATTGACAACGAATGGGGACAAAACTGAAGCGTTTTCATACGGGTTTGAGATCCTGTGATGGATCTCAACGCCGGAAAGGAAAACGCAGATGTGAAAGTAGACTGTAAAGCAAATAAATACTGCCAGAACAGACATTTTTTTGTCACCTCACCTCAAAAAGTTGTATGTATATGTATCCCAGAATGGTACCAATGGAAACATCACCTTATCCTTTAAAAAACAAGTCCTAACACAAGACCGTGAGTATAAAAATATGATGTCATCACCTTAAAAATAAAGAAAAAAAACCTGCCAGTACAGCCATTTTTTTTGTCACCTCACTTCCCCAAAATCATAATATCATAATAAAAAGTGAGCCCTCACACGAGACCATTTCCAGAAAAAAACGGATCTCAGAAAATGGCAACACAAACATGTGATTTACAAAATTGTGTAAAAGTAGCAATGCTTTAAAAATTTTTTTATAAAAATGGTATCTCTGTAATCATACTCACCAGCAGAATAAAGATAACATGTCATTTTTCCCGCATGGTGTACACCACAATAACAAAACCCCAAAGCAATGACAGAATTGCTGCATTTATCCTGCTGCCCAAAAAGCTAAATATATTTCGTATTTATAGCACAATACTGCCGACAGGTCTTTCCATATGAATCAGCAGCAGGTGGGTGGGGAAAGCCATGAGCTCATGAATATGAGGACTCGTTCGGCATGAGTAAATTAAAGAAAGTGACCCAGCATTCTTAGTAAAACTAGTGACAGATTCCCTTTAAAAAAAACTATGGTTCTCATTAGATGGCTGTACTGGTATCCTAGAGGCTGTTCAAGAGCAACATGGCACCAGTAAACCAATCCATCAAAATTCCCTCTGAACCTGCAGCGTACCCAAATGGCAGTTTATTCCACATTTATGGCATTTCCGCACCCAGTAGAACTGCCTAACTATTTAAGGGCCGTGTTATGTCTAATATAGCACCAGCTGGGCACAACATGTTGGGCAGTGAAATGCCATCTGTTAAAAACTTGCAATTTTCACTTAGTACAGTCTGCTGTGCATTCATTTCTGGAAAATACCTGTAGCATTAAAATGCTCACTCTACCCCTTACCTTAATGACCGGATTTTCCAAAATGGATATTTTTTCACCCCAGAGACTCTAGAGTTGTCAGCACAAGCTGCGTAAATCACCACATTGGGCCTGAAAATGTGCATGGTGTTCTTCTATTCCTGAGCACTTTATGTCCAGGCAAAAGATTAGGGCCACATGTAGGGTGGAAGCACAGCATAATTATAATAGTACTCCCTTTTCACATTGGCAAACAATGGACACTAAAATGGCATATCTGTGGAAAAATTGCAATTTTCACTTTGCACCATCTGCTGTGCATTATTTTTTGGGGAAAACGCCTGTGTGGTCAAGATGCTCATTACACCCAAAATTTAATTGGAATGTAGTTTCTAAGATGGAGTCACTTTTCGGGGGTTTGCACTGTAGGGGCACCTCAGGGTCTCTTCAAATGCAACATGGTGCCCAAAAAAACATTTCAGCCAAATCTGCGCTCCAGAAGCCAATTGACACTCCTTCCTTTCTGAGCCCTGCGGTGTACCTGTACAGCAGTTTACAACCACATATGGCCTGTTACTATATTCAGGAGAAAATTGATAATACATTGTGGGGTGCTTTTTCTCCTCTTAGAACATGTGTAAATGAAGAATCTGGGGCTAAATTAACATTTTATTGGAAAAAATATTTTTTTGAAAAGTGCTTCTAAATTGTGTGAAACGCCTGTGCTCACTATACCCCTTGAAAAAAATCCTTGAGGGGTGTTGGTTCTAAAATCGGGTCACTTTTTGGGGGTTTCCACTATAAGGGTATCTCAGGGTCTCTTCAAATCCAACATGGTGCTTAAAAAACCATTCCAGCCAAATCTGCTATCTAAAAACTGTATGGTATTCCTTTCTTTCTGAGCCCTGTGGTGTGCCCATATAGCAGTTTACGATCACACATGGGGTGTTTCTAAAAACTGCTGAATCAGGGTAATAAATATTAAAGTTTTGCTGTTTGCCCCTTGCTGTGTTACAGGAAAATTAAAATACAGGAAAAGGAAAATCTGCAAAAAAATAATAATTTCACCCCAATTTTGCTCTAATTCCTGTGGAACACCTAAAGGGTAACAAAGCTTTGAATAATTTGAGGGTGTGTAGTTTCTGAAATGGGGTAATGTTTATGTCCTCTCAGTACTTTAGAGATAAGGTTTATGGCACAAAGTAAAAGTGAATGTATGATTCGCACAGCTAGAAAAACAGTTAACCCTTTGTGACAGAATAGCTCAATATTTTTAATAAAGGCCAATTGAAAAAATGATTCTCATCTAAAAAAGAGTAGCAAGCAATCATTAAAAAATTGCCTCCTATGTACATGCTAGGTGTACATAGCGTTTAAAAAAAGATTGACAGAACCGGGTTGCTGCATATGGATTAAAAGTACTTTGTAACGGGGAATTCACCAGACACAGACACCATTTAAGTTAAGGAAGGTGTTTGTAGGAAGTATAATTTTAGTAAGGGTGTGAAAATCCACTTGTTACATTTTTGGAAGTCCACAATTACTCAGCACTGTTATTCAAACACAAATTTTTATTTTTTTTCCCAAAAAAAAAATGAGCAGAGTGAGCAAGTGAAACAGTGATACCTTACAACTCCATTCTGACGCATTGCAGTTATCCGACGATCTCTACTTCCTCTCAACACAGGAAATGTGACCGCTCAGCTAATCCCTGACACAGTGGTTTTTCTATATTAAGCCATTATTTAAAAAAAACACTGTCTGTCAACCCCTTTAAATCGTTATCCAGCTATCTCTGTGTTTGTGTTTGAATCTTCAGAGGTGCTGTGCATGACTTTTTCTTTTACATCTCTCTCCTAGATCTAAATGAAGGAGGCTCTTTAATCTTCTACTACTGGATCTGTGTGAACGTGAAGATAATCCAGTGTTATTTCATCTTTGTCATGTTTGCACACATTTCACTGAGTCTTCCCACGTTCTGGGCTAAAAGCTGAAAACTTGATATTATCACATTTTTGCTAATACTTTTCTATTTTATCGTTAGTGAGATCTTAAGATTCACACCACCATATTATCAACCACTTGCCTCAGAGAAACATCTGCTGATATCTTTTAAACCAAAGAAACTAGCTCATCTGCCTGAGAGTTGTCTTAAAATTCTGATATTTATTTAATTCTATTTAAGTTCTGTTTATATGTATATTGTGTTATATGCGTTTTGACCCTTATAGAAAAAAATGTAACCAATAAATGATATCATTAACACTAGGTGGCACTAGAGCACTCCTTGCTTATAGCTGTGTGACTATTTTTGTGTATTTTTATCAATGTCGGTATAACTATATGGATGCTAATGTTTTATTACTTCACACGGTAGCAGTTTTTGACTAGAATTTGAAATACAGATCATGATTTGTGAGTGAAACGCAATATATTACAAATTTAGTTATTTTTATTGGGAGAAAAATGAATGAGAACAGTGATGATACACACAAATCCTGTGTTTTTTTTTTATTAGAGGGTAGGTTATTTTTCCATGAAAAGTTCCTTAAATGTATTAACACTGTTCAATTATCTTGAAGCAACGGGCTTAGAGAATTAATAAAAATGAAATCTAGGGCCATTGAATTATCTCATTTAAATTACTGCTGACATCTCCGTATAGTTTCTTAAAATCTCAATCAACAATCCATTAGAGCTCAACAGGAGTAAAACTAAATCCTCGTTTAAGTGTATTTATCCAATCTCTTTTCTCTCTTTCAAATGCTAAATCCATTTTAGCATATGCCCCTTCTTTCTCTCGCCTTTTTCTAAAGCCTAGCAGCTTCTATTACCCTTGTAAATATGAAAGATGCTAATCATATGACATATCACGTCTCAGTCGGAGCCTGAAATAAAGCCTTGAGATGTGGGATCATTGCATCCAGACAACAGCTTCATCAGCCAGAAAGTTGTTTTTTTTTTTCTCTTTGCCTTCAACTCTCAATCCCTTCTTTGTCTGCGGGGAAAATGCAGGCAGTACGAGCTTCCATGGCCATATGGTCCACTCTGTATTTTGTTAGTCTGATTCAGTAAGCTTTCTGTGACTAGGGAGTGTGTAGAGATTCACAGTATCCTCCTCTTCTTTTTTAGTCCTTAAACAAAGTCTGTAGCCAAACGTGCATGTGCTTTTTATTATTATTTACGTCGTTATGCATTTGTACATTGTTACTTTAGCACTAGCAGGTTGTTCGTTGAGGTAGAATTAAACGCATCTATTTAAG
Source organism: Bufotes viridis (assembly GCA_033119425.1). Lineage (NCBI taxonomy): Eukaryota > Metazoa > Chordata > Amphibia > Anura > Bufonidae > Bufotes > Bufotes viridis. The sequence goes on from CM065589.1 coordinate 437,013,173, forward strand.
ATTCACACAGATTTCTATTAAAATGTGCCTACAGCTGTATGTAGGAAACTTTTATAGTCAAGGAGATTGATCAAAATTAGTACAAGGGAAAATTACTAGAAGGGAGCAGTTAACCATTAGAGGTTGGATTGATTGCTAATTCCGGGGTGGACTGGGAATTTAAAGTGGGCGCTGGAAAAAAAAAAACTAAAAGTGGCCCCATGTTGTATGCGGGTCCAATTTAACAGAAGGTGGGGTCAACACAAATAGATAGGGTCTGCATAAGTAGGTGTGCCAGCAAGACCAGAGTGCAGCACAAAATACCACCCCAGCAGAACCAAATACCACAGTGCAGCACAGACTACTGCCTCAGAAGAACCAAATACCACAGTGCAGCACAGACTACTGCCTCAGAAGAACCAAATACCACAGTGCAGCACAGACTACTGCCTCAGAAGAACCAAATACCACAGTGCAGCACAGACTACTGCCTCAGAAGAACCAAATACCACAGTGCAGCACAGACTACTGCCTCAGAAGAACCAAATACCACAGTGCAGCACAGACTACTGCCTCAGAAGAACCAAATACCACAGTGCAGCACAGACTACTGCCTCAGAAGAACCAAATGCCACAGTGCAGCACAGACTGCTGCCTCAGAAGAACCAAATACCACAGTGCAGCACAGACTGCTGCCTCAGAAGAACCAAATACCACAGTGCAGCACAGACTGCTGCCTCAGAAGAACCAAATACCACAGTACACCACAAAATACTGTCACAGTTTCCACAGTGTTCAACTGTATGAAAGTGTTGAGGATGGTGATACAGGTGAATTCAAAAAGGCACTCAATGGCCGTTGGTCAGGTTCATAGGTACCCGATTCCCCTACATTAATGCTGAGAGCATCAGACCATTAAATACCAAGCCAGCAGCCATTAGGAAGGCTCGGGGGCCCTGTGGGCTCTGGCTCACGGGGAAATTTCCCTGTAGGTTCTGGGTCCAGTTGGTTAACGGTAGAATGTATATTTATTTATTTATTTAATTTTTTGCTTACTGATGTAAGGCTAGAGCTAAAACTACATACCAGGCGTGATGCACTTATTGTGTCATCATGTTGTATAACTCTCTACTTGACTCACACTCCAGCAAACCGGAATATGAAAAAATCTTCCAAAGAGTCACACAGGTGCCTTGCTCTTCATTCACTATTGCAAGTTAAAGCCAAAGTTGCAAAGCTTACACATTGGGCGCTCATTTATGAAGGGTGGAGTAGTGGCCGAGTGGTGTAATATCTGCTGTATTCCCTGATGCATGACTTTTGTCAGTGCCATTTGACAGAGCTAACACATAGTGATGGTGAAACGAAATTGTCCTTCTTTGTAAATGTCCTGTTTTCAGCTGTCTACGTCCTGAGATTTGCCCCGGTAAGAGTCGTAACACAAATCCGTAGTGTGGAGTGTACAGTGCTTTGTAGATATGTCTTTAAATGACAACTAACGTGTATTTGTTTGTAAGGAGTAGCCTGACTTGGATCGCTGCCTACAAATCCCCTCCCTCCCGTTCTACTCAGAGTGTAAACCCCCAAAAGGCTTTCAGCCAAATCATTAAATTCAACAGAGGTGGTCAAGCTAGCACAGCTTTTCTGTGATGCCTTGAAAAGAAAGGCATCCTTGAAGTTTAGAAGATACCCAAGGAAAACTCCCTGAAAGACATGAAAAGATTGAGTTTCCATAGCTGTTGGAGCACGAGAGCAGTGTAAGAGCACAAAGAAGGATTGGAGCACTGCCACTGGCCCACTGCTCTATCTCAGCACAATTGGGTCACTGAAATGGGGAATTAATTACCATTGGTGAGTGGGCAGTCCATTCACCACTGGCTGAGTTTTATTAAACGCCAATATAAATAACAAAACAACTCTTGTGGCTCCACTATTCCTACACGCCAAAGGAAGGATTATGCTGAGGATTAACATCTTAAAGTCTATGAGACTTTCTGACTCAGGGCTCCGTGCTCGTAATCGTATTTGTCTGCTGTATCAGCGATTAGTGCTCTCATTCTCCCACTTTTGCCTGGATGGCCAATGTCCCTTTTTGCAGGCAAGAGCTCCAGCACAATAGGCTGTTCTTTTCTATGCGTCTTTGTAGTGTGAGAGGAATATAATAAAGCGCAGTCTGACCGGTCTTCTTAATCTTAACAGCGGCACTTGGAGGGTTATCCGTAATTGTTGTCCTTGGAAAGGAGGGTATGTGGTAGGCTCAAAATAGCGTAGTAGTAGGCTCCTATAGAACCAGATGAGAGCAGTAATCCATGCAAGTGTATGTACACAGAAAGATAAAAATCAATGATGAAATGAATTGCTTCATGTACGCGTCCGTATTTTCATCTGCACAAAACAGACAAGAATAGGAGCTGTAAACTGATGGATCCATTAAAAAACAGAAATTTGCATGTTCATGTAAAGAAATAGCACACTGAAGAAAAATGTAATCATGGGCAAAAAAGGCAGTATTTTTATCCTGTCTATTAGCTAGAATGGACCATCGGTCTAGGTCAGGGATGGTCAAACTATGGCTCTCCAGCTGTTGCAAAACTACAACTCCCAGCATGCAAAGACTGCTTACAGCTATCAGCCTACAGCAGGGCATGATGGGAATTGTAGTTTTTCATCAGCTGGAGAGCCGAAGTTTGCCCATCCCTGGTCTAGGTGAATATGAGATTGCAGCACACAGAACACTATACTGGGAAGTAACTTTTACTATAGCCTGCACCAGAGGCGGTCCGGGAACTAAAAATGGCCCCATGTGGTAGGTGGATCCAAACTGACAGAAGATGGGGCAACACAGTAAGGGCTAACACATGTAGGCAGGGCCTGCAATCCTGTAGTGCAGAACAAAATACCGCCCCAGCAGAACCAAATACCACAACGCAGCGTACTACAGCTCGCGCCATCGTATGAAACTGTATCATCGTCCTGAGGATGGCAATACAGTTGAATTCAGGAGGGAACCTGCGTCCACTGGCTAAGAGTACCTGGTGCTCCTACATTAATTAATGCTGAGAGCACCAGATCTTTATGTACCTGGCTGGCGCCCATGAGGAAACCTTGGGTGGCTCCTTGGGCATCGGCCCACCAGGAAATTTCCCTGTAGGGTCTATGGAAAGTTGACCCTTGGCCTGCACGATTACAGGGCAAATAAAAATTAAGGAGGGACATTTACTAAAGTGCTTAGAAAAGACGCAAATTATGACGCACGCTACTGCACAATTAAAAGTGGACAGGGCTTAGCAGGAGGTCTGGCCTTCTACTGCCTGCTGGATTTACTATCATTTATGACAGAAACTGGTAGTTCAAATCTACACCAGCGCACAGCTGACATTGATTTGTAAGGCCTGTTTCACATATGCATTATTGTTTTCCAGTATTGAGTCCTAATGCATTCTGGATGGAAAGAAATCCGTTCAGGATGTGTTCAGTTCTGTCAGCATTCTGTTATGTGACCAGACACAAGGCCACTGCCAGCTGCGGTTTTGTGTCCAGTCATAGAAATAGAACAAACCGGATCCGTCAATAAAAACATTGTAAGTCAAAGGTGATGGATCCGTTTTTTAAGATCCTAAAAAAACAGATCCGTCACCCACTGACTTTCAATGTATTTAGTGACGGTTCCGGTTTGTTCCAATTTTACACAACTGCATCCTCATGTGTAAAATCAAAACAGGTCTGTCCTGATCTCAATACCAAAATTAACAACGCAGATGTGAAACAGGCCTAAGTCTGATGCACAGACTGCCTAGAAATTAATTTATTAATAAATTTGGTCCATTCTGCGCCAACGGACTTTATACTAAGACTGGTGTTTGTAACACTAGTCTTAGTATATTTCCCCCAAAGTGTTATTTTCTACTGTGAGACAATTTTAGAGGGGGGAAAACTTGAATACCGGTATATGTAAAGAGAACACTAATATTAAGAGTAATACAAAAGCCATGTAAAGTGTCTCCGTAACTCATAGTGTCTATGCATCCTATACACTGCATGTGGTATCCTCGAACATCTTCCAATGAAAAGCCCCAAATATTTAATGATTTATTTGGAAGATGGTATTCAACTTTAATCTTTTTAAAGGGTGTTTAGTGTACTCACCACTCATGTGGTAGAACATAAATCAGGACTTCCCTTTGTGGTGTGTGTGTTTTACAATACCCCCTTATATTTCTTTCCAGTTGACCTACTGAAAAAGAATGACTTGTTGCTATCCAGGCATGCTACTTGTGGGGTCTCTCTCTTTCATGGTCACCAATGACCATAAACACCCCTAAACTTCTGTGGCTATTTTCAGAGCTTACAAAGTTCAGACAAACAAAGAGCTTTCTTCTAAACTTGGAGAGTCCCTTTTCTTGCAGAAGTGCTGGTGGGACAAGCTGAAGCCATTGTGTGTGATTTCGTGATCCTTGCCTGGTTTTGTGCCTTTGTTCATGTAAAGTAGGATTTTCCTACAAAGGGTTGGAGTTGAACCTTTTGACCCTCAGGACCAGTTCATATGCTGGGAAGTGAAAACATGACTTTGCTCCATCATGTTAAGATAGACTTTTTTTTCTCAATTTACAGTGTAGGTCCAAGTATTACTGTACTTACAAAAAACCATTGCATGGCTGCAAAGTGATCAAGATGGTGCTGTAACCACTTTCCAGAAGTTGGAAGACATTCGCTTTGCGGTGTACCACTTGGTCATCTTTTGTCCAGATATACAACATCACTATTATTTTTAACTGAGAAAACTAGAACGTTTCACTTTGGTTCTGGTAGCACAGAGTGAATAACACTAGGGTGTACACAGCCTTAAAGAAAATGTGTCACAAATTTTTTTTTCTGCCATTTAAATTTGTAGAAAAATTCTTATTTTTCTCTAATCTGTTATTTATTTATTTTTATTACAGATTTTTTTTATTTTCTGAACATGATGCCTGAGCAGTTTATACCAACATTTAGAAAGCATTAAGGAAATTGTTTTACGGCAGCCCCATGGTCCATAGACACAATGTCAGGAGGGGATCTCATTGACTTCTATGGGAGAGTTTTCTAGGCATGGTCTGTGACCTGTGCAGGGGTCATTGTACAAGGACAGGATAGATACGCTTTGACAATCACCTATTGTGAATGATGGATCCTGTCTTATCGATACACAGAGGTAATATCATTACAGGAAGGATTAGAATGACAGATAAGCAGATAACTGCAGTAAAATGATCTGTACAGACCAAGACGTGGTGCCTATTATTAGGGCCAGTGGCCAGTGTGAAAACTACAGGATTTTATGTTTTTTGTTTAAATATAGATATTGACATGGAAAATTAAAAATACCTAGAAGAATTATGTTTTTATATATGCAAAAGAAGCATCAGGGCGTTGATGTTACACCTAGAGGCTCTGCTCTCTCTGCAACTGCTATGACCTCTGCACTTGGACAGGGTCAGGCAGAGCCTCTAGGTGTAACGGCAATGCCCCCATTGCTCCTAGAGGTTAATTTGCTTATATTAAAACATTTTTCTCAGCACTGTGGGCACATATGAACATGGGAACAACACAGAGGCCTTCAGCTGCACATGTAACAGGTCAGCCAGTGTCATAGGTACAAATCTGCTAATAGATGCCCTTTAAACAATAGGTCATTTTCTGACGACGCATTCCCTTTAAGGAGCATCTCTCACCGAAGTTTCAGTTCTAACTGAGTTATAATATATGCTCATAGAATAAAATTATATTAGGTATCTTACTTTCGTAGCGTCCTGTTGATGTGTGTTTATGGAATTTTACTTCATCGTCAACGAGTCTAAGGTTTGCCTGTGAATGAATGAGTCAGGCCATGTTCATTAGGCAAAATGTGCAGCGTATTTTGGTGTGCCCATTTTACACCATAATATAATTAAAAACCACTTGATAACAGCTTCCTGGTGTTTCCAATGGGAAAGATGCTCCATGATTCACATGGGGGCGTATACAGGCAGTTTACTTCTTTGAAGTTTTTTAGAAAGTGATTTTGTTAAAGTACATTACAAATATGCTTGTTTGCTTTTCCGTATGTAGTTAACCTGTGTTTATGCAGCCGAAAATGCTGCTGAAAAAAAGGAATGCCCCAAAATTTATGAATTCTCTTAAAATCGGCTCCTGTTTTTTCACCTTCAAAATTGTACAGTGTGAATGTGGCACAAAGGTTTGAGCTTTATTGTAGCTCATTAATATATGTGGGGGTCAAAAGAAATGACGTGATGCAAGAAGTTAATTAAAAGGAATCACCATGCTAAACTGCTGACAGCACTTTGTAGGGGCTGGGGAGACGAGTTCTCATTAGTGGTAACAACCAGGTTTTTATAAAACTACTCTATGTCTGTAAAGAGAATTTTGAGCTCTGTACTTGAAACATAGAAAATTGACCGACTATTAAAGAGTTTCTGTCAGCATGATCAACCCTATTAAACCAGGCATATTGCCTGGTAGGGTTGATCATGGTAAAAAATTATATTTCTTTTCTCTCTAGGGTTAATAAGTGCAGACATATATTCATTTTTAGAATTATGTGAATGAGGTATTTGGAGCATCAGGGTTCTGGCCACAGCACTAGGAGCACTGCTATCCTTATGCCCCCTGTGCTCTATGTACTCTACTCTCAGAGTGACAGGGCTAGACATCTCGTCCAGCCCCCTGTTCTCACAGCAGCGCTCATTAGATTCACTTTGCATGCACTGAGTCACTGAGCTAACTCTGGGCTTACCCAAAGGATCTGATTCTTACCAAGCTCAGAAAGCAGCATCTGACTGGAACTGTGCAAGCAACGAGGCCCAGTGACTCAAGAGTAGATGTTCAGACTTGTCAGTTAAAGGTGAGGGGGTAGTGCAGAGAGTACAGAGCGCATTGAGCTTGCGGTGCTCCTAGCACTGTGACCAACCCTCAGGTGCTCCAAACACCTAATTTAAGCAAATGTAAAAGTGAATATACAGTATATCTGCACTTATTCACCCTTGAGAGGAAAGAAATATATTATCTTACTCGACATGATCAACCCAACCAGGAAATATGCCTGGTTTAATATGGTTAATCATGCTGACAGAAGCTCTTTAACCCCTTAAGGACTGAGTCTATTCTCATTTTTTATTTTTCCTCCCCACGTTCCAATAGCCATATTTTCTTATTTTTCCATTCACATAGGCATATAAGGGCTTATTTTTTTGTGGGGCAAGGGGCTGTATCACTTCAGTGTCATTTATCATGAAGAGAAATGTTAATATAAGGCACTTACTAATGTATTGTGATTGTCCATATTGCTTCCTTTGCTGGTTTGATTCGTTTTGATTCAATATGCCCGTTTCCATGGTTACGATCACCCTGCAATCCAGCAGTGGTGGTCATGCTTGCACACTAGGGGAAAAGCATCGGCCTCTCTGGTGGCCAGGACCATGGGCTGGTGCTTTTTTCTATAGTGTGCAAGCACGACCACTGCTGATGGATTGTAGGGTGGTCTTAACCATGGAAACAAGCAGTGTATAATGTGATAGAAAAATGATACCAGCCAGCAAAGGAAGCAATATGAATAATAACAATACATTAGTAAGTGCCTTGTATTAACTTTCTCTACATGATAAATGCTATTTGCTGAAGTGATACAACCCCTTTAAGCCTCTTTCACACATCAGTGTTTTGGTCAGTGATTTCGATCAGTAATTGTGAGCCACGACCAGGTTCTGTGTTTAGGACAGTGCGCGGTTTGGCTCACAATCACTGATGGAAATCACTGGCGTGTGAATGAGGCATTAGGGTGAATAACATTCTGACGCACTCCCTGCTGAGCTGTGCCTAATGCAAGGGTTCTGATTGGAAGTCAGAGGGAGCCGCATTCCTCCACCTAAACTGACTGATGCCACGATCGCTTTTAAACCCAGCATCTGAGGGATTAAAGGGGTTATTCCATCTAGCGTTTTCATACTTATCGGCTGTGAGCTGCGCCGTTTACTTCCTAGTTTCTGGCTTGTGAGGCTGGGCGGGCTTAGTCAGCTTGATTGAAGGCTTGTCCCGGCCGGGCCGCGCGCTGTCTCGATCGTGCACGCCACTGTGCATGCGCCATGGTGACTTCTTCCTGGCCAGTATAGTACAGAGTCGGCATGCATGTTCGCGGTTCTGTACTATACTGGCCAAAAAGAGGTCACCATGGTGCATGCACGGCGGCGTGAGCGGCCGGGACAAGCCTTTAATTAAGCGCGGCCCATCCGGGAGAAAATAAGGTGTCTTCTGCACAAGAGCGGCCACGGGATTCAGGAGAAGAGCGGTGGCCGTAACTAGCGGAGACCAAATGACAACAATGAGGTAGGAGGGGATAAATTTGTCAAGAAGGGTGGGAATAAAATATATTTACAAAAATGATCACTGTTACATCATTAACTGATTAAACAGTGATTGTTGTGATGGGAATACCCCTTTAAATGACAGGGATTCGGTGGGATCACCGTTTCTCAATGTTGCAGCCGCCACCCACTCGTATGGAGTTGGCTTAACGCAGGAGCCCGCTCCATACAATTCCTGGTGCATAACGGACCAAACACTATATTGTGTTTAAATATGGACATTCACTTCACAGACCCTAAGATGAGATCACCGAGACTCCCAGTAGTTATACTTCCAATAAACAGTAAGTGATATCTAAACAATATGCCATCATTTAAAACATAAGAAAACTACATTAGGGTAAAATATATGTGCAGCTCCATTACTACTTTTAACCAGTAGATGGCAGATATCATTCAAAGAGACAGCCTCCATGTCTCAGATCAGTATTCCTAGAGAGTTTGATTTATTGTAACGACCGGTTACATATATACCAGTGCCAGTTGATGACAACACATATCACTAACTTTGATAATAGCATAGCTGTAATATTAACCCCTTCACAAGGTCTTAAATTTCGGCCTTAAGACCCGGCATTTTTTATTTTATTTTTTTTAATTTGAACTCCATAGGCCATAACAATGTATTTTTTCACTGATGTCGCCATGTGATGGCTTTTATTTGTTTAATGAGTTGTTTTTTAAATGGCATGATTTACTGTAAATATAACTTATCGATTATCACGTAGTTTGCTTTTTTTTCTTTTTAAATTTTGGTGCAGTTCATCGTATAGCATCAATAAGGCCTCATTCAGATCCACAAACCATTGATACCTTCCATGCACATTCTGCATTTTTCTCACTCCCATTAATAGAAAGGGCTATTGTTCTGTCGTCCTTATGTGTGAGAGGGGCATAAGCTGACAGGCAGCTAAACTCAATCCTAACAATTCATTGACTCAGGAGCAGGGTCCAACTTCAACTTTTATTGCAGGGATAGGTGAAACTAAAAAACAGAAAAATAATTGGGTTCATTTATCAAACTGGTGTAAAGTAGAACTGGCTTAGTTGCCCATAGCAACCAATCAGATTCCACCTTTCATTTTCCAACGGGGCTGTCAAAAATAAAAGGTGGAATCTGGTTGCTATGGGTGACTACTTTACACCAGTGTGATAAATGACCCCAAATGTGCTTACTGCTTACTATAGTACACCAGCATGTGGTCTATCCAGACATGAACATGCACATGAAATATAACACGGCAATAAGAGGGAAGATGAGTAGCCATAGACATGTGCACAAGGAAGTTGCTGTCTGAGGCTACTTTCACATCAGCATTTTTCCTTTCAGATGATCTCAATACCGGAGGAAAACGCTTCAGTTTTGTCCCCATTCATTGTCAATGGGGACAAAACTGAATGGAACGGAGTGCACCAGAATGCGTTCCGTTTGGTTGCGTCCCCATGGCGGACAGAAAAACACTGCAAGCAACATTTTTCTGTCTATCATGAAACACAATGTACGTCAATGGTGATGGATCAGTTTTCTCGGACACAAACTAAAACTGATCCGGCCCCCATTGACTTACAGTGGTTTTAGAGACAGATTCGTCTTGGCTTTTTTAGAGATAATATAACCAGATCCGTTCATAACGGATGCAGACGATTGTATTATGATGACGGAAGCATTTTTGCTGATCCATGACGGATCCAACAAAAACATAGATGGGAAAGTAGCCTGTTCTGTGTCAAGCATGGTTTCTAACTAATAACTATGGAGTAGACAATAACAGCAGGAGGTATGCACAATGCAACAATATGCCTTAACATATAAACATAAAATGCTAAATAGTAATTTGGACAAATACCAGCGATGCTACTGTTGGCTTGGATGAGGAGGATTACTTTAGATGCTGCTAGTTCAGCAGGTACTGAGAGAAAACATGGCTCCTACATGAGCTCACTTGATGTTTTGTGACAGATACAGTGGCTCCATACAGGGAACTGTAAGCTAGCTAACTAAACTGATTGCACAGACTACCACTAGATGGAGCAATAACACCTGGCACACAAGGCATAATACATAGGCAACATGAGAAATATTGCTGAAGGCATGACAGTTATTCTCATCTGCAATATGGACCAGAACAGGACATGTTCTATAATTAGTTATAGAAAGAGTGAACTAAATTTCCATAAATCTAAAATAATGTTTTATTATAGAACATGAATAAAAGTACACCTTCACAATTCATTAATGATAAATAATAGTATTCAAAAAGAGATCCAAATAACTGCACCACCTCGCCAGTCCAAATCACGTATTACATGCTGATTATCACTTCTACAGTTCTGCTAACCAACAGCGTAGTAACAGGATGGTAGGGTGATTACGTAGAGGAAAGTCCCGTAAAGTGGGGCATTCACTCCCTCTAATCAATGCTGGACTCTACTAATCCTCGCCTATTCAAGAACTTGAAGTAACATTGGCATAGTATTATTACACAAGAAATGTGAATTACATACCTATATAAGGTTGGACTGGGGGGGTAGCTAGCTCCTCAACACGGGTTTCGCCATCTCGCTTCCTTAGGATGTATATAGCTTTTGTTATGTATTAGTCTATTTGCATAATAAAAAAACACAAAAAATCTGTGTTTGTGCCACCTTATTCTGAGAGCTATAGCTTTATAATTTTCCCCTGGCAAAGCTGTTTTGAGGTTTGTTTGTTGCAGGGCAAGTTGTAGTTTTTATTGGTGCATCTTACTTTTTGATCAGTTTTGATCACTTTATTTCAGTGACCTAAAACAGTAGATCTGGCTTTTTTTTTAATGGCATTCACCATAGTTTTGTGTGTTTTTACTTTTGCTTAATTAAACCTTTATTAAACACTTGCCGACTGCCAATACTATAAACGTCCAAGTGATCAGCATGTAATTCTGCAAGGACGTTCCACGAACGTCTTTGCAAAGTTAGCAGCTCCACAGAGATCGTGCTGGAGCGCAGAGCTGTAACAGCTAGGTTTGCCATAGAGAAGGCAGGGATTTTTTTTACAGTCCTTGCCTCTTCGACATTGCTGTATACACAGATCAGGAAGCTGCAATGTCTGCTCCTGTCCTAGCAATCAGTGAGGCTCAACCTTACTTGTAAAGCCTCTAGGGGCTGTATTCTCCCTGTAACTGGGGCTAATATGTACTCCAAAAGTCTTGCAAGACCCTATGAGGGACACAAAGTGTAAAATAAAAAAATAAATAAAAAATAGAAAAAAAATAATTAAAAAAGCGCCACGTGCCACACTGCAGCTTCTACTCCCGGCCCTAGAGACCATAGCCCATATATCCCGTATATCAAATTGACCAATATGGAAAGGGGACATCACTTAAAAAAGTATTTCAGTTGTATTTTTTTTTATTTTTTTTTTTCATTTTTTTTCTCAGGTAAAAAAAAATAAAAAAAAATACTAAAATAAAAATGACAAAAATAAATCCTCATGTACCGCAAAAAAAATGGTGCAAAAATTATTTATTTAACATAATAGGGCAAAATAATTATGGCTTTCAAAGAAGCATGTACAGAAAAAAAGAAAATGCATCTGGTCAGGAAGATGGGGTAAATGGCCCAGTCTTGAACTGGTTAAAAAAAATTAATCTGTTTTTGTGTTGCCATATTCTAAGAACCATCGCTCTTTTATTTTCCCACTGACTTGTTTGTTGCAGGACGAGCTGTAATTTTTAGTACATTTGACTTTTTTGTCATTTTGTATTCCATTTCTATTTCTTTCCATGATGAAAAGATAGCAGATTTGGAATTGTATTTAGTTTAGTTTTTTCTTTTACAGCGTTCACCATACAGATTGAATAACACAATAATTTTAGTAAAGGTCGTTCCACCATATATTATGCATAGTGCCCATCTTCTTGAGAAGACCACCCACCAGAAGAATACTTTTCAATACACTTTTGGGTGGACGGATCAGAGGTCTTACTGGTTTTTACATGTTTTATAAGCGGTCATTTAATATTTCTACTGTTCACCTACAGCAGTAATATAATCTGCAGCTCTGAACATGGAATACATGCACTGACCACATAACTTGCAGATGTTTTATAACTTTACACAGGCCTGGGCAGCAGGATATTATACAGCATTGATCAGCCCACTGAGAGATGCACAAGTATTCAGAGTGACTTACAATTTCAATGCACTTGCAAGACAGTGAAATGCTAATGTCATCTACAGGGCTTGTCAACACAAGAGACATTTTAATCAAAGCAAGTAGACACTCCAGAAAGCTGCCGTGGAGAGTATGAAAAGGCCAGTCCTGGGGGATGATGCGAGGAATGTCTCTAGTTCCTGTGGACACTACAAACCTGTCACTGGATGGGGATAGAAATTGATCAGTTCTTGTAGTTATTATAATAAGGAATGTCCATAGCAGTTGTTAATCTAAGGGGGTTCAAATTACGAGTATGTGCAGTAAGTCTTAGAATGAGTGAAACCATTTAACTCATGTAAAGCATAGGATACAATTGCAAACTGACTAATTCAAAGGGTATTCCTACTGGTCAGAGCTCTACTTCAATAACTGATGTGTAGAGCAAGCAGAGTGATAACCCTTATGGACACCACGTATACAGCTCCTAACAAATTCTGCACTTCTGTGATGTGCCGTTTAACCAGATGTGTCCACTGAGGCCTGTGATTAGCCACAGCAGAAACGGGACCAAGCTACTTCCTGGTCCTGCTGAGAACGTGGCCGTGGCATTCTTTTCTTTGGGCACATGTTAAGACACCTTTAAGTCAAACCATAAATATAACTACTTATACTTAGGCAAATATCAGATAAATGGCTAAGATTGGTGAGCACTCATACATCCGACATCAGACTGAATTAAATAGAAAACTTGATATAGAAAAATATTTAATAAAGATCCTTAACAATGTACTCCAATGTTAAAACAATAAAACATTTAAAACAATAATGAGACCGCATATGTTAGATGTCTATATTGTTGCAGGAGGCAAATCTACAAAATGGCATAAATCTGCAGATAGCTCGAATCCTTTTCATGCGGTAGTTGTTGCGTTTTTTTTCTTTTATATGCGTTTTCTGTACCAACAAGGAACACGAATATTCCTAACTCTATTGCAATCTATACAAGAATAATGCTGGTTGCAGGCAATCTCCTTTCTACCTTGTGGTATTATATAGGACCACTTGAAGTTCTATGTGGAAAAGCAACCAAAGGAATGGTGCGCTGAGGCTATAACTGCACGCCTCAAGTGTCCCACACTACCGCACAAGGTCTTCTATATGTTGGCAGTATAAGTAACCAGCATAGGTCTCCACGGAGTTATGTTAGATTATTTAAGCAAACAACTTCTCAGTCACCAGTATATATCTCCTCCAAAGAGTCTCCGTTTTCTATTAGTGTCTCTTACCTCCTTCCCTGTGAACTCGTGCCTCTCAGGTGGCCTGACGAGGGGCGAGCGAAGCGGGTCGTCTGTCGGCGTCTCGCGTCGCACACCTCGAGCCAAACAGTGTAAGTCTCGCGAGAGTATACACGATGTCGTCCTTACTGCTGTATGTCTGGACACTAGGGAACGGAGGCGATATAATTATCTGTTTCTTCTTATTCGTTTTCTTTGTTGTTATGGTATTTCGGATCCTTTATTGTATGACCATACAGTGTCCTTTCTTGGAGGGTCTTTAACACGGGCACATCCACCTTCCTGCCAAGGACAACATTGCGTATACTCTCGCGAGACTTACACTGTTTGGCTCGAGGTGTGCGACGCGAGATGCCGACAGACGACCCGCTCCGCTCGCCCCTCGTCAGGCCACCTGAGAGGCACGAGTTCACAGGGAAGGAGGTAAGAGACACTAATAGAAAACGGAGACTCTTTGGAGGAGATATATACTGGTGACTGAGAAGTTGTTTGCTTAAATAATCTAACATAACTCCGTGGAGACCTATGCTGGTTACTTATACTGCCAACATATAGAAGACCTTGTGCGGTAGTGTGGGACACTTGAGGCGTGCAGTTATAGCCAGTTATAGCCTCAGCGCATCATTCCTTTGGTTGCTTTTCCACATAGAACTTCAAGCGGTCCTATATAATACCATAGGGTGGAAAGGAGATTGCCTGCAACCAGCATTATTCTTGTATAGATTGCAATAGAGTTAGGAATATTCGTGTTCCTTGTTGGTACAGAAAACGCATATAAAAGAAAAACGCAACAACTACCGCATGAAAAGGATTCGAGCTATCTGCAGATTTATGCCATTTTGTAGATTTGCCTCCTGCAACAATATAGACATCTAACATATGCGGTCTCATTATTGTTTTAAATGTTTTATTGTTTTAACATTGGAGTACATTGTTAAGGATCTTTATTAAATATTTTTCTATATCAAGTTTTCTATTTAATTCAGTCTGATGTCAGATGTATGAGTGCTTACCAATCTTAGCCATATATATTTACTCTTTTATCAGAGGGTGGGTGATCCCTCTTTTTGGTTTGAAGCACCACACTTAAGCCGATTGAGAGAGAGCCACCACAACAATATTTTACAAATATCAAATAAAATAAGCAAAAAATATTTGAAAATATATTTTTTTATATATGAATAAAAAAAAATGACAATATAAAAAATATAAAAATAAAATAATATGGTTGCAAAATTGTGCACATCCTTAAACTAATACTTTGTTGAAGCACCTTTTGATCTTATTACAGCACTCAGTCTTTTTGGGTATGAGTCTATCAGCATGGCACATTTTGACTTGGCAAGATTTGCCCACTCTTCTTAGGAAAAACGTTCTAAATCTGTCAGATTGTGAGGGCATCTCCTGTACCCATCCTCTTCAGATCACCCCAAAAATTTTCAATCGGATTCAGGTCTGGGCTCTGGCTGGGCCATTCCAAAACTTTAATCTTCTTCTGGTGAAGCCATTCCTTTGTTGATTTGGATGTATGCTTTGGGTCGTTGTCATGCTGAAAGAGGAAGTTCCTCTTCATGTTCAGCTTTCTAGCAGAGGCCTGAAGGTTTTGTGCCAATATTGACTGGTATTTGGAACTGTTCATAATTCCCTCTATCTTAACTAAGACCCCAGTTCCAGCTGAAGAAAAACAGCCCCGCAGCATGATGCTGCCACCACCATGCTTCACTGTGAGTATGGTGTTCTTTTTGGTGATGTGCAGTGTTGTTTTTGTGCCAAACATATCTTTTGGAATTATGGCCAAAAAGTTCAACCTTGGTTTCATCAGACCATAACACCTTTTCCCACATGCTTTTGGGAGATTATAGATGTGTTTTTGCAAAATGTAGCCTGGCTTGGATGTTTTTCTTGGTAAGGAAAGGCTTTTGTCTTGCCACTCTATCCCATAGCCCAGACATATGAAGAATACGGGAGATTGTTGTCGCGTGTACCACACAGTCAGTACTTGCCAGATATTCCTGCAGCTCCTTTAATGTTGCTGTAGGCCTCTTGGTAGACTCCCAGACCAGTTTTCTTCTCGTCTTTTCATCAATTTTGGAGAAACGTCCAGTTCTTGGTAATGTCACTGTTGTACCATATTTTCTCCACTTGATGATGACTGTCTTGACTGTGTTCCATGGTATATCTAATGCCTTGGAAATTCGTTTGTACCCTTCTCCTGACTGATACCTTTTAACAATGAGATCCCTCAGATGCTTTGGAAGCTCTCTGTGGACCATGGCTTTTGCTGTGGGATGCGACTAAGAAAATTTCAGGAAAGACCAACTAGAGCAGCTGAACTTTATTTGGGTTAATCAGAGGCACTGTAAATGATGGCAGGTGTATGCTGACTCCTATTTAACAGGATTCTGAATGTGATTGCTTAATTCTGAACACCACTACATCCCTAGTTATAAGATACTTATGCAACCACATTATTTTAGTTTTTTTGTTTTCTTCCCTCCACCTAAAAGATTTCAGAAGTTTGTTTTTCAATTGAGTGCTACAGTTTATAGGTCACATTAAAGGTGGAAAAAGTTCTGAAATGATTTATCGTTGTCTCATTTTTTTACAGCACAGAAACCTGACATTTTAACAGGGGTGTGTAGACTTTTTATATCCACTGTAGTTACTCTACTGCAGGGGTCTCAAACTCAATTTACCTGGGGGCCGCAGGAGACAAAGTCTGGGTGAGGCTGGGCTGCATAAGGGATTTCACAAAAAAAAGTCCTCAAATGTCATTATTAACAGTTTTAATTATTTCTTCTGAACATGAAGTGTCCTGAACATGAATAGAACATTGAGTGAAGTTCCCCCTCTGGCTCCCTCCATGTTGTCACATTTCTCCCCCTCTGGCTCCCTCCATGTTGTCACATTTCTCCCCCTCTGGCTCCCTCCATGTTGTCACATTTCTCCCCCCCCCATCCATGTTATCATATTTCTCCCCTCCATGCCATCCATGTTGTGTTGTCACTCACACCACACTCACTACCCTTACATAACACAACCTGACCTGTCCTGACTCTACTGCCGGCTGCCTGGGACTCTTCAATTCAATCTTTTTCTGACCGATGTGGCTGTGTCAGGCTGCTCGCCTCTGATAGTCCCTCTGCTCTGGCTGCTTCCCGCCGCTGCGGCGCTGCTCACTCACCCTGTCACACCCCTGTGGCCTGCCCTGAGCCCATGTGACCGTGTGTTGCCATGACGGTACTCGCAAGCTAGGCGGGTAGCGTGGCGCTGCAGCAGTACTACAGTAAGTCAGATGATTTTTTTTCATTCATTCATTTTTGCGCAGGCCGGCCGTTGGTGCGGGCCACAAAATATTGTACTGAGGGCCGCAAATGGCCCGCAGGCCGCGAGTTTGAGACCCCTGCTCTACTGGTAAATATATTGTACCTGAAATAGTGTTTAAAATCTATAGCTGCATATTATAAGTGCCTCAGAGTTTATGACTTATCAGATTGCCACATTTATGTCTCCATTACACAGTTATATTCAAGGATTTTTAAAACAAGTCCAATACATGTTTTCAGATTTTAATAAGACTTCAGTTGTAAAATGTATGATATAATAGATGTAGTCATACCGCGACATACTGGTAGCAGTGAACAGAAAACTGTTTTCCATGGCCAACTTAAAGAATACCTGTCATTTCAGGTGACTAATCAGAATAAGCAATTGTGTGTACAGTAATTGAGGCTGCTATGATGTCTCCCATACACAGCGCACACAAGAAAAGAGAGATCCTGCTCCCCTACCTCTCTATGGCATGCCCTCGGCATGCATGGAGGCCATTACACAGCAGTACTGAGTACTGTAGCTATGAATCCAGCACTGGGGTGAGATTTAAAATTTACTGGAGTCTGTAGTACTGTCTCTCTTTGCCTTTCTTCCTCTTTCCTCCCTTCAACCTTCCACTCTTTATAGATTTCAGTGGGCAGTATGTAACCTGATCTCTCATCTCATAATCTGAGAGACTGGTTAGCAGGAAATTGAGTGTGAGTAATAACTGCAGGTGACGTTGGAGGTGAGAACTGGCTGATAAGTGCATAAAGAAGCATTTTTATCTAAGATATACTAGGGACCTTCACATATACCCAGCAATCCGGTCCAGTTTACATTCGGCTAACACTGATCCCATAGTTTTCTATAGGATTGTTTATATACATCTAGCACATTACTAGATGCCAGATGGCAAATAGTGTCAGACAGAAAAAAGCTGCATACAGCGGTTTTCTGTCTGGCATTATCGGTCTATGGACGCCGGACTTGTGCACCAATCTATAAGAATAACTGTCCGGGTCCCCGTGCATCTGGATCGTGACCACACTGTGGTACCAGTATCACCACTAAGGCGTGTGCAGAAACCTTCTTTGCATGCTACGTAGTACAGGCAACTAAAGTGAGCGTCTTTCTCATTCCGAGCTACAACGCGCAATAGGGAAGACAAACATACATTCACAGCTCTATCAGTATGATGGAGCATTTTTCAAATTGGGAGTTATGTTTGTGGTATTATATCTACTGTATATAATGGTGGTTCTCTATTTGTCACCATTGGATAATATTTATCCTGAATTTACTTATAGCTCCACTTATGCTCCAATAAGATAGTTGGTATTACTACATCATATTGATAGAGCTGGGAATGTATGTTTGTCTTCTCGATCACACATTGTAGCTCGGAGTGAAGAAGATGTACACTTTGGTTGCCTGGCTTAGGGAGCATGCACAGAAGGTTTCAGTACATGCTGTAGTGGTGATACATATTTCCTTTATTAAATGCAATTGAAAATACATATATGAAAGTTTAAAAATTAAAGGAATCCACTTTACAGTACGGAAAAAAATCCCTGTAAGGGCAAACTCAATGCAAACAGGTAAAAACAGAATATAAGGTGTAAATGCTAGACATGTATAGGCTAAATTTGGGGTATCAAGTATTGTAACATCCAAAACGGACTGGAATGCAATAAATTGCAAATGTAATGCCCCACTAATGAAAATGGCTAACGCGTTTCGCCGATAGCTTTGTCAGGGGAATGAAAGCTAGGAGAGCCAATGCATCTATAGATACCCACAAGAAATTAATAATTACCTCATTTTATCTGCGTCACATGAGGTCAGCATGCTGCACACTAAGAGAAGGGCTACACAAAATGGCGTCCCAAATCTCGCAAGAGAACAGACGCTGCAAATATTTACAGGTATCGCCCGTGCATATATCTCGCAACATTCGAGTAAATGGTAGCCAAGCGAGATCTCGCGAGAACCAAAGTCAAAAAGACATTGCAGTCTTACGAAAGCTTAGCAGGTAAAAGCGACATCATGCTGTGGCGGAGTGCAGAAGGGGGCGGAGCCTCCGAATGCATTCAAAATATGGGGGCAGGACGAGTCTGTATAACTGCATCATATAGTCAAACACATAGTATAACATATATATACAACAGGTGGTACTAATAAGCAATACTGAAACTGAGAATATGAAAATATAGATCAAATACAAATAATTTATATAGGTAACCATAAAGCATCACAAAGTATATGAGGTGGTATCGGGTGTTAACCAGGGACACATGAATATAAACTACCTGTAGATATATATGTATGGTCCACATATGGTAATATTCAAAAAATAAAAGTGTATTAAATACACAGAAGCTGTGCTAGATAAATCAGCTCAGTATATGACATATCACTAAATCCATGTATCCACAAAGAAAAAAAGAAGTGAAAGTTACGAGTGCAACAGGGTGCCCAGTGAGTGCAAACATGCAAAAATAAGGTGCAAAAGTGACAAATGACAAAAAACGAGGAAGAATAATGATGATAACAAAGAAAATGCAATAGTCATGATTATATGTTAGAGGGGCATACCCTCGAACTCTTATATGAAGAAACAATCATAAACAATGGTCATCCCAGGCTTCCCCACACCTTTTGCACGCGGAAGGAAGGAATGTGGGCACAAACAGGCAAAAATGGTCACATTAGCGCCTAAACACGCAGTAAAGTGATGAAATTAATAAATCAAGCGGGATGCGGGGGATGAACACGCCGGGGCATACGAAAATGAGAGGGCCGCAGTGTGATCATATCTCACAGCCAACAAACTGTGGACATGGACAATAATATATATGTGAATCTCATTAAAGTGAATAGCATAGAATAGCATTAGTGTAAGGCCTCAATATAATGGGCCACATGGTAATCCCTCATTAGTGGAACCGTAGAAGAGCTAAAGTCTCTGGTGCATCTAGAGGGAACATACTGTAGATCCAAGTTGAAGTCATCACTGAAGAATGCGTATAAGCATAAAACAGTGTCCATAAGGTATGGCATATAGATGAGCCAATAACTTCAGTGACGATGATGGAACCTCCGACAAGCCACCAATCCCACAACACCATCCAAAAATTATTGAAAAGACAACCAGAAAGGTAAGTAGTACCTAAAAGTAAATAAACCAGAAAAACAACACAATTAAAAAAGAAACCCTCCGAAGATGCTAAAAAGAAAGCCTGAGTCTGGCACAGAAGTCGGAAATTGAAAAAGGCGAAATCCCGCACATTAGTTTATGGTGACCAAGAAGAATGAGACAGAACAAAGGAAAGACATTATACCAAGTTCCTACGAAACAATAGGCCAAACCAGGCCCACATGAGGCAGCATTCTCCTTATAGAAACGGCATAAAACTGTTATACTCATGAAGGCCCCTAGAAGACATCGTACCATGTATATGCAGGCAAGTATTTTTAGTGATACAATGCTTATGCAGGTATGTATGTTATATGTTCAGAATATGGAAATTACCGTATGTCATTACATGTAGTTGTATACGAGATGTAACTGTGAGCTAATCAAGTATGGTTATGTATATATATCTTACATGTATTACATATGCTTCACATAGGGGTCGAAACTTTGCCTTGTTTGCGCTTTGGACATGCCAGAAATAAAGAAGTACTTTCAATATTGAAGTGAATATAACTGAATACACACATTCATCAGTTGTAAAGAAAAAAGATATTTTTCGCTTTATAAGATGCACTGGATTATAAGAGGTACTTGAGTTTTAGAGGCAGAAAATCAGAAGAAAAATATTTTTCATCAGACCTCATATCCCAATATCAGACGCCCTTATCAGATCCCCATGTCAGACCATGTCTCAGATCAGACCAAAAATAAGTAAATTAACTCGCCTCTAATGCTCCAGACAGCTCCGCCCCTCTGAACATCCAGTCTTCCTGCATTCTCCGCTCCCTGTTCTTCTCTGAGCCCGCGCTGCACTGTGACCTGACGTTGCACAGCGTAAGGTCATAGTGCGTGCTCTACATCCTGACGGTGTACGCAGTTAGGACAGTGCAGCACAGGCCCGGAGAAGACCAGGGAGCGGTGAGTACAGCCAGCACTAGAATCGCTACACTCACTACTCCCTGTGCCTCCTGCATACTAGCGAGCACTTGATGGAAGTGCTCACTAGTATTCGCTTTATAAGATGGACTGTAATTTTCCCCCAGCTTTTGGGGATTAAAAAAGTGTGTCTTATAAAGTGAAAAGTACAGTAAATGCATTCAACCTTGCATAGTTTCTTATATTTGCTTGTACTATTGATTTATATAAATTTTGTTGAATTAACAGTGACCATTTAAAGGGAGTCAGCTACAAAATCCAACCTCGAACCACAGAGGATGTCCACTATGGAGGCACTTCACCAATAACATTTAGAGAGTACATGGCGGCACCCAACCAGCGGAAATGGAAAAAGGACCAATAGTTCCTCCTACCACATCCAGTGTGGCCTGTCCATCAGGCATAAACTGTAACTTGTAAAGGGTCAAAGGTGTACAGGGAGTGGATAAAACACCTGCCCCTACAATCGTCCTACGGATGGTTGCTGTGCTCGCCCTGAAAAGCCTAGATAGCCCAAGAAAAGCTCTATCATCTAATACGAGATCTAAAGCTACCTCCCAACAATCATTCGTAAAAAATGTGATCCATCACCTGACTGAGTCATCACATGACTGCAAGTCATATGGCTAAATCTCTCCATCTCAATCAGTATATTCTGAACATAGAAAGTGAACTAATTAAGCAAATAACTAAATACAATCTTGCTTCAGCCCCAGAGGAATTGAAAACAACACTAATACATTCCACTATTATACTGTACATTTGTTCAGGTGATTTGTTCAGTTGACATTATTGATGCTCAAACTTCATTACTAAGCAAATGACATAGAATGAGAATGCTTGGACTGGGAGAAAATGTCTGTATGTGGGTAACTGGATTAGTGATAGAAAACAGAGGGTGGTTATTAACGGTAGATACTCAGATTGGGTCACTGTCACTAGTGGGGTACCTCAGGGGTCAGTATTGGGCCCTATTCTCTTCAATATATTTATTAATGATCTTGTAGAAGGCTTGCACAGTAAAATATCAATTTTTGCAGATAATACTAAACTGTGTAAAGTAATTAACTCAGAAGAGGACAGTTTTCTGCTACAGAGGGATCTGGATAGATTGGAGGCTTGGGCAGAGAAATGGCAGATGAGGTTTAACACTGACAAATGTAAAGTTATGCACATGGGAAGGAATAATGCAAGTCACCTGTACATACTAAATAGTAAAACACTCAGCAACACCGACATGGAAAAGGATCTAGGAATTTTAGTGGACAGCAAACTGAGCTGTAGAAACCAGTGTCAGGCAGTGGCTTGTAAGAGGTACAAGTTTGACTTGTGCATTCCAATGCTATTACTGGTGCTTTGCTGCCATCTAGGGGCAAGACCTTGCATCTATTTTCGACAATAATTGTAGGAAGATTCTGGATGATGTAACTTCCTGGAGGAACAGGAAAGTTCTGGCTGAGAGGCAGAGAAGCAGAGAGGAGAGAGAGCTCAGAGAATAAGGTTGCATAAAGTCCTGCAAAGCTACAAATCAGGATGATATAAGTTGATCATCTGCTTTGAGAAGAGAAGCTTCCTCCAACAAGTGCAGACTACACACAGAGACTGCATCCAAAGCAGGCTGCACGTGGGCCTAATTTGATGCTATACACCTGAAACATTATCACTGAAGGAGATACATCCTCTGCCCAGGAAGAACCAGCGGGAAACCATAAATTTAAGTGTTAGGTTACTTGGCATGTAAGCAGACCAGTGGCGTAGGGATCGCCATAGCAGCCATAGCAATGGCTATGGAGCCCTACGCCACTGGGGGCCCGGACCGCTGGCTGAGGACCACAGTCTTACTGGGGGTGCCGGCGCCGCCTCCTCCCGCCCAGTGCCGCCTCCTAGGTAATTTATTCTCTGCACTCACTTGCCTCTAATTGAAGAGAAGCGCCGTAATCTCCACACAGGCGCACTGGCAGAGGCATTGAAGTGCGCATGCGCCGTCTTCCTGGCCTCTGGCAGTGCGCCTGTGTGAGATTACGGCGCTTCTCTTCAATTAGAGGCAAGTGAGTGCAGAGAATAAATTACCTAGCAGGCGGCGGGGAGGAGATCTGTGGATGACACTGAGGGGGGGGGATCTGTGGATGACACTGATGGGAGATCTGTGGATGGGGGGGATCTGTGAATGACACTGAGGGGCAGGGCTGGGACAAGGTCCACCACCAACAGAGGCTGAGCTGCCCAAGTGCGCCCCCCAATCCAACTTGTGGATGACACTGCTATGGGGGATCTGTGATGGATGATACTGTTATTGGGGAATCTGTGGATGACACATTTGTGTCATCCACAGATCCCCCCTCCCCATAACAGGGTCCATGTAGGAATGACCCCCAATACAAGGGGTGAGGCTGTGGGGTTGTATCTGCTTTTTTGATGCCAGCGGGGCCCGTGCAGTGACTGTATTCTACTACACCCCCTCCACTGTATATAATCTTAACTATATAACTGTAGTGATTTACTACAGTTATATAGTTAAAAAGATTATATCCAGTGAGCGGGGGGGATGGGGGGTGTAGTAGAAAACAGTCACTGCACGGGCCCTGCTGTCATTATGAAATACATATGTGACCCCCACCTCTTTATTGGTGGTCATTCAGTAAATTAACCCTGTTTTGGGGGAGGGGTGTCTGTGGGACAAATATGTGTCATCCACAGATTCTCCCCATAACAGGGTTCATTTAGTGATTGACCACCCAAATTGTGGTGACCCAATACATGGGAGTTGCATCTGCAGAGCTTTTGTATAATGCCACCCCACACTGTAGTGTCCCCCACACAGTAATGTCCGCCACACTGCCCCCCACACAGTAATGTCCGCCACACTGCCCCACACAGTAATGTCCGCCACACTGCCCCCACACAGTAATGTCCGCCACACTGCCCCCGCACAGTAATGTCCGCCACACTGCCCCCGCACAGTAATGTCCGCCACACTGCCCCCGCACAGTAATGTCCGCCACACTGCCCCCGCACAGTAATGTCCGCCACACTGCCCCCGCACAGTAATGTCCGCCACACTGCCCCGCACAGTAATGTCCCCACACCCCTCAACCACACAGCAGTCCCCACATAGTAATGTCCCCACACTGTAGTGTCCCCCACACAGTAATGTCCGCCACACTGCCCCCCACACAGTAATGTCCGCCACACTGCCCCCCACACAGTAATGTCCGCCACACTGCCCCCACACAGTAATGTCCGCCACACTGCCCCCACACAGTAATGTCCCCACACTGCCCCCACACAGTAATGTCCGCCACACTGCCCCCGCACAGTAATGTCCGCCACACTGCCCCCACACAGTAATGTCCGCCACACTGCCCCCACAGTAATGTCCCCACACTGCATCCCCACACAGTAATGTCCGCCACACTGCCCCCGCACAGTAATGTCTGCCACACTGCCCCCGCACAGTAATGTCCGCACACTGCCCCCGCACAGTAATGTCCGCCACACTGCCCCCGCACAGTAATGTCCGCCACACTGCCCCCTCACAGTAATGTCCGCCACACTGCCCCCGCACAGTAATGTCCGCCACACTGCCCCCGCACAGTAATGTCCGCCACACTGCCCCCTGCACAGTAATGTCCGCCACACTGCCCCCACACAGTAATGTCCCCACACCCCCTCAACCACACAGCAGTGCCCCACATAGTAATTTGTCAGCCCCCCTCCCTCTTGTCATTCTCCCCCTTCTTGTCATGCTTTTTCTGCCCCTGTCATTCTCCCCATCTTTTCATGCTCTTTTACCCCCCATGTTGTCATGCTCTTTCTGCCCCCATGTTGTCACAGACTTAATGAAAGGGGGCCCGGCATTTTCACTGTACTTAATGCCGGGCCCCGTCAAGCGCTCCTCTCACCTCCATTATGGTCACTTCTCCAGGCTTCAGGATCAGGCCCCAGCGCTGCCTCACATTAAGCAGGTGGGCGGAGCCTAACGGAGGTCCGTTAGGCTCCGCCCACCTGCTTACTCTGTTTCTAGTTAGAGCCTGAGGCAGCGGGGCCTGAAGCAGCATAATGGAGGTGAGAGGAGCGCTCTGACAGGGCCCGGCTCAGGGAATGACAGGAGGGAGCGCTGAGCGGTTCCCCCCTGTCAGTCCCTCTCCCCGTCGCCGGCCCCTGCCTGCGCCCTGAGGCTGGAGCCTCCCCAGCCTCTGTGTCGGCCCGGCCCTGCTGAGGGGAGATCTGTGGATGGGGGATCTGTGGATGACACTGAGGGAGATCTGTGGATGACACTGAGGAGGGAATCTGTGGATGACACTGAGGGGGATCTGTGGATGGCAGTTAAGGGGATCTGTGGATGGCACTTAAGGGGGATCTGTGGATGGCACTTAAGGGGATCTGTGGATGGCACTTAAGGGAGGATCTGTGGATGGCACTTAAGGGGGGATCTGTGGATGACACTGAGGGGGGATCTGTGGATGACACTGAGGGGGGGGGATCTGTGGATGACACTTAAGGGGGGGATCTGTGGATGACACTTAAGGGGGGATCTGTGGATGACACTTAAGGGGGGATCTGTGGATGACACTTAGGGGGGATCTGTGGATGATACTTAGGGGGGATCTAGGGAGGGGTGTGGGGATGTTGGGGTGGGAGGTCCTGGAGGGGTGTTTGGGCGGGAGCTCTGGAAGGGGTGGGAGGTCTGATAGGTATGTGGGGGTGGGAGATCCGGGAAGGGGGGGGGCATACATTTTTTTTGCTATGGTGCCCAGTCATTTCTAGCTACGCCCCTAAAGCGGACTATAAATACATATACATTGTGCACTGGCTAATAACTAGGAGTGCCTTGGTGGTGGATAAAGAACATTGGAATAATCTAGAAAGAGACTGTCACCATTAATAACTGTTTGAGCTACCAGTTTGCTTGTGTTCCTGTTCATAAAGAGACTATATTAGATATCTGTACTGAACCACTTGCTGAAGAAGTTATTGAGTACAATATCCAGTTCTATCATACTCCATTGTGGTCTCTCTCTCTCTTTCTATCTCAAGCTGGTGTGAACCTGAAAAGGATTACTACTATACTACTACTACTACTATACTAATTTTGGCATAGTTTGGAAGGATCAAGAGAGCAGTATGAGCCACAGTGACAGAAGTCCAGAAATTACCAAGCACCCGCAGCCCATGGAACTGGAAGGTGATGCCAGGCAAGCTGTGATTGTTTTGCCCTTGGAACAACGGAATACTATAGACGTTATTGTGGGCCGCCTCGAGTCACTCTACGGGGATATCACTTCCACCACCGATCTGCGAAAGAAGTTCTATACTAGAATCCAGAGGGAAGGAGAATCGGTACAGCAATTCTCAGTCGCTCTATAGGTGTTGTGGAAGCAGCTCATGAAGAAGGATCAGGAAGGGTGCTCTGCTGTGCTGAATGCCGACTGCCTGCTCTGGTATCAGTTCATCTCCGGGCTCAGGTGCTCTACGGGACTATGTGAGACTGGCGTACGATGTGTCCTTACAGGATGTTATGCATGAAGCCACACCCCTTTGCTTGGTTTTCCTTCCTTTGAGGGATATCTGGCTTTCATTGTGTTGTAGACCCATAACTGGGGCTCCACATTTGTTTTGCATATTCCCGTTTCCCAGGGAACTTTGCACTTCGGATTGCTGTGTTGAGACTCTTAAGTGAGGCTCTGCTGTGTTTTTTGTAGCTGGTCTCCCTGAGATCAGCTATTGTTGTGTTTGGGTGGTCTCCGAGGCATTGCTCCCGGTTAGCCAGAATCCTACTCTGCACTGATGAGGGGCAACACCCCGAAACAGCTGTCTGTGGATGGATAACTGGCTTAGGTTTTCCCCGTCACATCCTTCAAGCTTGTAAAAAAAGCGGATCTTGACATAGGGGCCACTTAATATGGTGGATTTGGTGATCTCTGTAATGGAGACACCCCTTTGCTTGGTTTTCCTTCCTTTGAGGGATATCTGGCTTTCATTGTGTTGTAGACAACATATGACCAGACAGCAACCACCACTGCAGAAGGATTGTGGAAACATGTGATTCGGCCATATGGATGTCCCAAGCTAATTTTGTCTGATCACGATCCGAATTTTAAAGCAGTGGTGGTTGTTCAGGAACTAAATAGAAGAAAAGAATTATAGTGACTCTCCCGTTTTGGTTTCTGGATATAAGTGCACTGTTATCGGACTGCCCCACAGTCTGTAAACGTAAAATGATATATCTAAAGTATTAACAGGCACTCAATCATCAGGAATTGTACCAAAAACAGATATTTATTATATCATTTACAAATGAGTCAATATGAGCACAATTATCCAGACATTATATTATGATATATAAAATTTAAAAATAATGAGGTAATGCAATATAAAAAAGTAGATAAATAAAATAGAATGAAATAAAATAAACTATACAAAAATCTATGTGAGCAGTGAACTGCTGGTGGCATATGAATCTATAATTGAGGAAGACAGGAGCACATCCTGATCAGTGTATATTGTGTACTAAAATCCAAGGAATGGAAACTCAGTATAAACCTACTCTATCCAAAAAATATGCTGATCTAATTGAAAAAACGTCCTTTATATCTCCAGAAAAATGTCACTTCATCATGATTCCATTCCATTTTCTAATTCATGTCCATGATTGTATACAATAAATAATATCTTGATCCAAATGTTGTATGTAGTTTGATTTATGAATCCGTACTTGTAATGGATAGTTGTATTTTTCTTAATATAGACGATGATATAATATGTCCAATTTCATTCATAAATCAATACACATGATTATCAACATAAAAAAGTCCCGTTTCATTCATAAATTAGTATACATGATTCTTAGCATAAAAACATAACTTGATCTAGATGTTGTTTATCAATATTCATAATTCATAGTGTATATATATTGCATCCCTTGATAGGTATAGATGATGGAATAATTAATGACTTTGTTGTATTTATGCAGAGTGTATGCCTTTCTTATTTGCAAAGGGTTAAATGTTACCACATTATGGACTTCTCAGAAGTTAGTCTTTTGTGCAAGCAATGTTCCACTCCTATACCGAACCTCCTTTGCTCCCCGTGTTGCAGCCTGGTGCAAGCCCTGTGTTCGGCGTCCCATGTGATCGGACTTCTTACCTACTCATCGATGCAGCGCCCTGTTATTTGGTGTGCTTCGGTTCTTTGTGTCAGGGATTTCAAATGTTGCGCTGCTGTATAAGGTTGTGGCTGTGCCAGTAGTCTCTCTGGATTACTGTGGTCTTGCCATACGTGTTTCGGATCAACAAGCTCCTTCCTCAGTGGCTCCTGGAATGGGTGGACTACAATACCCAGAAAGATTATCAAAATTAGGGTTATTCACTTTAGAAAAAAGACGACTGAAGGGAGATCTAATTACTATGTATAAAAATATCAGGGGCCAGTGCAAAGATCTAGCCCATCATCTATTTATTCCCAGGACTGCGACTGTGACGAGGGGACATCCTTTGCGTCTGGAGGAAAGAAGGTTTGTACATAGTACAAAACATAGGTTTGAAAGAAGGTTTGTACATAGAAAAGGATTCTTCACGGTAAGAGCAGTGAAACTATAGAACTCTCTGCCTGAGAAGGTGGTGATGGTGAGTTCACTAATAGACTTTAAGAGGGGCCTGGATGTATTTCTGGAGTGTAATAATATTACTTACTTTAGATCTTCTATACTGATGAAAATAAATATAGTAGCAACCCAACTACTATATAATCTGATAGGGATTTGGTGACGACTTATTGGCCTTGATGCACCCTAATACAAAAAAGCATATGAAAGGACAAGCGGTCCTTCTTCTCTACACTCTGGTTTATATGGTTAAATGTATATCCCAGTCCCGGATAAGGTCCGCCTTATCACCTCATCATGGTGTTACAGTATACTTGAACAGTGCCACAATTGCAGGCCAAGGGTAATTAGCACAAGACTAGTGGGGCAGGTTAGGGCTCATGAGGAAGTTGTTAAAGTCACAGGAATGGCTTATATGACAGGAATTCATTCAGTCCATATGTTGTGACGGTTTTCATCTTGAAGATCCACCTAGGTTCTGCCATCAAAATTCTATTGTCCCAGCCCCCACCTTGTTGTGATTGTGGAATATGCTGAATGCATATAAATTTGATACACGATGTATCGCCACCTAATTTATATGTCTCGCCACCGACGTATCTTTATTGTTGGCAATATCACTATAATGATCTCTAATGTGACGTCTAAGTTCCCTTTTAGTGTTCCCGATGTAATCTAGGGGACAACTGCATTGGGCTAAGTACACTACTCCGGTCGTTTGACAGTTAATAAAGTCATAAATACTATATTCAGTCCTTGTATGGGAGCTTCTAAATTTCTTGGTAGTGCTAACCTGTCCACATGCTACGCAGTTGCCACATTTGAACATACCTATCGGACGTCTTGACAGCCAGTTGACGGGTTTATCTGGGGGTTGACAGTGGCTGTTGACCAGCCTACCTCTGAGGCTACGTCCCTTTCTGTAGGTGATCTGTGGATATGATCCAATCACGTCTTGCAGATCTGAATCTGCACAGAAGATATGCCAATGCTTAGTGATAATTTCTCTGATCTTCATATGTGCATTGTCGTACATGCCAGTGATGCAAATGTTCTGTTTTTGTGGAGTATCTGATTTTTTGGGGAGTAACAGTGTCTCCCTTTTGGATACACAGGCCGACTCAAACGCAGTTCTGAGGATCCCATCCAGGTATCCTCTTTCTTTGAACCTGGTTCTTAAATCATTAGCCTGTCTCCTAAATTTGTGCATGCTTGAACAATTACGACGTAGCCTAAAATATTGGCCTTTGGGAATTCCCTTGCGTAATAAGTATGGGTGTGCACTCTCCCACCTGAGTAAACAATTTGTGGTGGTGATTTTGCAAAACACAGAAGTTAATATGTAGTTATTCGGCCCCCTTTCTAACAGGACGTCTAAAAACGGGAGGGAATTTGGGTCGCATGTTGATGTAAACCTTAGGCCAATATCATTATCATTGATGACCTTCACAAATTCTGTGAAGGAGTGTTTTGTGCCCATCCACAATAAGACGTCATCAATAAATCTCAGCCCGAGGCTGATGTTACCATGCCACTGGCTGAGACTCTCAGACCATATATAATTGGCCTCCCACCAGCGATACCCCTGAACTGGTGGTAATACTGGTCAGTAAATAAGAAGTAGTTTTTTGTTAAATTAAATCCAAGAAGATCTAGTACAAATTGATTGCGTGTATTCAATCTCTTATCTCTAGTAGAGAGGTAGCTCTCTACAGCCCTTAGTCCTGTAGAGAGCCTCCACATCAGTGGAAGCAAGGATAGTCTCCTCGTCCAGGCATACGCCGTTCAATCTTAAAAGCAAATCAGCTGTATCACGTATGTATGACGGAAGAGTCTCAATGGTCTAATAATCCTGTCAACATATACGCCTACATTTTGTCCTATGCTCCCCACCCCTGACACTTTTAGACGTTGTGCCTTTATGAATTTTGATTAGGAAGTAGAATGTTGAGGTAATAAAAACTCAAATTCCGATTGGTCAATCAGTTTTAGTTTCAACCAATCAGGATGGTTTTTATTTTTTAATAGAAGCCTGGGCCTGGGTCATTTATCAAGACTCTATATGAATTGGTATCAATGAGGATATCTAAACTCATGCTCTTATATGTGGTATGATCCTATAAATCCTTAGATACTAGCTTATGAAAGATCGATATGTGTGAGTCAGGAAGCGGTGGCGGCATCTGAACACTTTTTAATTTTAGATTAGTAAACGGCCCCTCTGATCTGTCTTTTTCTCCCTTCTCCCTCTACCATCAAATCCATTAGAGTCTTAGTTATGTAGAGATCTTGTGTTTATGTTTAGCTCATCACACTTCTTTCTATCTTGTAGACGGAAATTTTTATGCCAGAGTAATTTACGCACGAAAAGTGCGATATCCTTGCTCCATTCGAAGCTGTCAAAGTGCACTTGAGTGATCTTGAGTTTCCTTCATTTGTACATGCAGTGACCCAGAAGTTCACTGTTAAAGAGTTAACATCTGGCTCACTGCTAAAGGGTTAATACCAAGTTAATTACTAAAGTGGTTAAAGTGTTCACCATGATAGTGACAATTATATATGCACTGTGTAACCCAAAGAGGCTATGTATAGGTAGGAAATGGTTAAGCTTGCAGCCTTGGTAACAGTTGCCAGGTAATAATGGACTGCTCCCATTTTCCCTTGGCTAGAGTAGTAGAGAGTCCCTAGCAAGTCAAACTAGAGTGAAGACCTGTTTGTTGTGTGCTCCTGCCATGTAGACCAAGATAGATCTTACTCCAGGAGTGAAAGTTGCCAGCAAACCAACTCTGTGAAGGATTAACCTCTCAGGGAAAGAAGCATTGAATTTTGCAGATGGTTGAGATGGTGGACTTTACTGCACATGGTAAGGGTTAACTGCTTTTGGTGCAGGCCACCTTGTGCCTTGCACACCTGTGGTCAGTTGGAAAGGTTGCCTTGTGTATCTAGAGAGAGAGAGATTTACTTTTCTTTTGAGGTTCTCAGAGATCCCCTTTCTTCATGCCATGATACACTTCCACAAACATGTTGTGAAGATCAGCAGGCGTCATGGCCGGGACTCGTGGCTAATGACTGTGACCGGCATCTTCGCTTCTGGGCTTCTTACCAGCATCCTCTGTGGCCAATTAATTAAATTTAATACCCTGGGTCTCTCTGATGAGACCAAGGGTATTGAAGCTGCAATTCTTATTTTGGCCTGCAGGTGGTAGGACAACATAAGAATTTAGTAATTCTGTACGAATAATAAGTCTAAAAGACTTGATTGTTTAGAATTAAAAATAAAAATGCATTTTGTAGGCTTAAATATGAGCTTCAAAATCTTTAAAAAAAAAGAAAAGGAAAAAAAACTGTTAAAAAATATATAATTTTTTAAAAAAAGTTTAAATCACCCCCTTTTCTGTAGAATAAAAAAAAATACATAAATAATAAAAATTTTAAACATCATGGGCATCTCTGCATCCAAAAACACCGTACTAATAAAGTATAAAAATATTTTTCCAATATGGCGAATGGCGTAAAGGGTCAAAATGGCCAATTTGCCATTTTTTAATCGCTTCTCTTATCCCAAAAAAATGTAATAAAATGTGATCAAAAAGTCACACACACTCCAAAATGGTATCAATAGAAACTACAGATTGTCCTGCAAACAATGAGCCCTCACAGCTCCGTAGATATAACTATTTTAAATAGTTATGGGGTTCAGAATATGGTATTTTTTTTTCAAAGTTTAAATTTATTTTTACACTATTTAGACATAAAAATGTACACATATGTGGTATCATTGTAATTGTACTGACCTAGAGAATAAAGGGCACAGATCAGTTTTGCCGCAAAGGGAATGCCGTGGGAACAAAATACGTATAACGGTGGAGGAATTGTTTTTTTTTAATAAATTCCACCCCATTTGGAAAACTTTTTTTCGCTTCCCACTACATTTCATGCATTATTAAATGGTGGCAATAGAAAGTACAACTTGTCTCGCAAAAAATAAGCCCTCATACAGCTATGTGAACAGAAAACTAAAAAAGTTATGGCTCAGCAAAGATAGGGAAGAAAAATGAAAACCTGAAATCGAAAAAAAACAGGTATCCTAAGGGTTAATAAATTCCTGTTCGGTCACCCACTCACACCTGATTGTCATTCCATTGATTGAAAACACCCTCAAATATCTACTAGTCCTAAAGGTTCACATCTTTTTGCCACCCACTGACATGAGATATTAGATCATTTTCCTCAATAAATAAATAACAAAGTATATTTTTGACTCATTAGTTTGATTTCGTTATCTTTATGTACTTTTAGGACTTGTGTGAAAATCTAATGCAGTTTTTAATCAAATTCATGCAGAAATATAGATTGATTGGAACATACTGATCACAATGGAGATAGCGAGCCACGTTATCTGGAGTCATATTTTTAAGGAGGATTATTACTAAGTAACTTTAGGTCATGAGCAAGGACACATTGGAGTCCGAAAAGCGCACTCCTGCTGCTGGGGTTTCTGGATTGTATTAGTGGATTTTATCTGTGGATTGAATAAAGCTTGAAGATGTTCACAGGATCTACCCTTGGTGCTGGAGTTAGACTGGTTTCACATCATGTTTTTTCCATCCCTTTAAAAACATATACAGTACGTTAAAAGATGCCTCAGACTAATGCTATACAGTGGCATCCGTCACCATAAAGTTCCATTGTAAAAAAAAAAAATGCATTGAACGGATGCCAAAAAAGTCATGTGAACCCACCCTTAATGATTTCTGCATTTGTTGGATTGTTTCCCCCACTGTTTGTGCACATGAGGAGGTCCAAATACAGTGGTAATGGTGAGAAGATCGCTGAGGTTTGTTTCTACCTCAAGGGTAGGTACACCTCGGGGTGGATGCACCAAAATTCTGTCTTCATTTAATTTAAAGGTATTCCAGTATCAGCAACTAAAGATTATTTATTGTTTTAATGGGTTCTTCGAGTTGGACAAAGTGCCTGTTAAGACAACAAAAGCCTTTAAAGGCTATGTACAGCTTCCTGGCAATTGCTTGATCAATAGTGAAGGAGACTGCTGCCTTTACATGTAGTGATCCCCTCCGCAGTATGGAAGTAATGATCGCTAATGCCATCACTTATCCCCATACAGACTTGTTGTTTGCCGGCAGCAGAGTACTGTTTGGACTGCACGATCTTCTGCCGGCAAATGATGATTGAGGTACCTACATTGCATTTTGCTCATTCATCGGCTAATCAGCAGCAGCTTTACACCACCAGATAATGGCTAATGAGCGTTTGTATGAATGGCCCATGTAAGGCACCTTTTACTTATGGATTTATTTTCCCATCCTTCCAGCACCACTGCTCTGGGCCTTCCCACCAGTCTCAGCTTACTTGGCTGCAGTGATTAACATCCACATGTGACCACTGCAGCCAGTCACTGGTCTCGGCAGTCTTCTGCCATATACTCCTGAGGCCAGTGATTGGCTGGAGCATATATATATATATATATATATATATATATATATATATACTTGTAGGGAAAGATTCAGTAAAACCTATAATTTATACATTTATATTTCAGCTTTTTCTACCTCCAGTAAACAGCTATCGGTACAGGAGGGAGGAGTTATCAGTGATTGATAGCACTATGTGTATAAGCTGGCATAGAGAGATAGCTGTCAGTCACTGATACCTCCTCCTCTCTGTACCAATAGCTCTCCACAGGGCTGCAGATGTAAATGTAAAAATTACAAGTTTTATTGAATCTTTTCCCACAAAACTATATATCTGCTCAGCTCCTCCTGCTCTATAACATGCTGCCTGCTGATTGTATTGCATTTCATAGTGATAGTTTCCCTTTAAATCATAAATAGACTTACCTTTCCCTTGAGAAAGCCAAGTAGGTGAAACGCGCGTCGGGACGCGGAGGTGAGGCTGAAACACAGTGCGCATTCAGGTACATGTACATATGCATTATTCCATTGCACTATTATTAGCACTTTATTGGTACCTTCTCTCTATGGATGTACACAGCAGCGTCCATTGTTTGTGTTATTAGTGCATCTGTGGCCCCATACCTTAGGGTGCCTTATAATCACGTATGTGCATATGTTGTTATTAGTGCATCTGTGGCCCCATACTATAGGGTGCCTTATAATCACGTATGTGCATATGTTGTCAGCCTTAATCTTGATATCATTACTGTTATATTTATGCACATACTGTATACCCCTGTGTGAAGGTTTCCTAACTGTTATCTGTACCATCAATCATGTTGACCAAGACTATATGACATTTTAATATGAATTGTTTTTTATCATGGTAATAATAAAGTGATTATTTTTGAATTCCGGTGTGGTGAATTGGTGTATATATGTGTATGGGATTCCGGACATTTTGGGCGTTATCCCAACGCCAGATTTCGGTTTGTTGTTAAATCATAAATAGCAAATATGATGTATTTGATTTCAAAGATACATCAGATAAAGGGGTTGTCTGGACATTATTTTTCCCTTGAGTCACCACTGTGGCCAGTCATTTCCTGTGTATCTAGAAGTACCAGCTCCTCCTGGTTTTGGCTCAAGATCACTGATGGAAATCACTGACCAAAACACTGACGTGAGGAATTACACTGGCAGCACTTATTGGATAGTGTCAGACTGTGCAGAGACACCCCTCAACTAGTAACGTCCGGATGGACCTTTACTGGCAGTTCATTTTAAAACTTCTAGAACAGGGGTCAGGAACCTCCGGCACTCCTGGTGTTGTGAAACTACATCTCCCATCATGCACACTTGCTTGGCTGCTCTCTAAACTCCCATGCTGGAAAGAGCATGCTGGGAGTTGTAGTTTCACAACAGCTGGAGGGCCAAAGGTTGCTAATCCCTGTTCTAGAAGGAATAATAGAGGAAAGGCATTACAGAGAGTCATAAGAAAAGATGCTCCAGAATTGTCACTAAGGGTCCATTCACACGTCCGCAATTCCATTCCGCATTTTGCGGAACGGAATTGCGGACCTATTAGTTTCAATGGGGACAGACGATGTCCCGGCCGGGTCCGCAATTGCGGATCCGCACTTCCGGGTCCGCAATCGCGTTCCCGAAAAAAATAGAACATGTCCTATTCTTGTCCGCAATTGCGGACAAAAAAAGGCATTTTCTATGAGAGTGCCGGCGATGTGCGGTCCGCAAATTGCGGAACGCACATCGCCGATGTCCGTGTTTTGCGGATCCGCGGATCCGTGGATCCGTAAAACACACACGGACGTGTGAATGGACCCTTAATAAAGGATTCAATAATTTGCTAAAACAGACGTGACGGGGAAGGTGACAGGTGCTCAATAAAAGGGGCTGTCCAAGTTATATTTATTGATGACCTATCCTCAGGATAGGTCATTAATATCCGATCAGCGGGGGTACGACACCCGGCACCCCCGCCGATCAGCTGTTTGAAGAGAAGGTGCGCGCCGTGCCAGCGATGCCTCCTCTTCATTGTTTACCTGCTGGCCGTCACATCCACAGCGGTGAGCAGGTGTAATTACAACCATGCCGTCCCATTCATTTCAATGGGACGGCTCGTTCCTATACAAGTGTATACTACAGAGCCGTCCCATTGAAATGAATAGGACGGCTTGGTTGTAATTACACCTGCTCACCGCTGTGGATGTGACGGCCAGCAGGTAAACAATGAAGAGGAGGCAGCGCTGGCACGCCTTCTCTTCAAACAGCTGATCGGCGGGGGTGCCGGGTGTCGGACCCACACCGATCTGATATTGATGACCTATCCTGAGGATAGGTCATCAATAAATATAACTTGGACAGCCCCTTTAAGGAGAATAAATATCTATCGAACAAGCCTTTTAATACCATATTGTAGTATTTCTTCAACTCCCTTATATCTATCAGTATATCTATATACTATCAAAGAAATGATTAATGCAAGGAGGGCAAGGGATTTCTTCAGAGGGATTGTTGCCTTAGCACTTGTGAGCAGCCAGTCTGATCATGTCGTTAGCAGCTATGGATCTAGGCTTTACTCTGCATGAATGGGGTTATCGGGAAAAAGATAATGCAGATGTTTAGGATAGATAGATAGATAGATAGATAGATAGATGTAGATAATGAGATAGATAGATAGATAGATAGATATAGATAATGAGATAGATAGGTAGATAGATAGATAGATAGATAGATATTAGATAGATAGATAGATAGATAGATAGATAGATAGATATGAGATAGATAGAAGATAGATAATAGATAGATAGATATGAGATAGATAGATAGATAGATAGATAGATAGATAGATAGATAGATAGATATGAGATAGATAGTGAGATAGATAGATAGATAGATAGATAGATA